>LR738713.1:53220408-53331013 GCA_902687465.1 Secale cereale | reverse complement strand
GCGCAAGGTAGGTTTCGGAACGCTGATTTTTTATATGATTTTTCTGGATTTTTCCTGACAGTTCTCGTAACGTGAAAACCTGAAATACAAAAACAGCCGAAAACAGAAACTGGCACCGGGGTGCACTGGATTAGTAGGTTAGTCCAAATATGATCAAAAGTGTATGGAAGTGTATGAATATCATAGCAATATCACCCAAAAGTGGCATGGAGCAAGCAGAAATTATAGATACGTTTTGGACGTATCAGTGGGTTAGCCTGATTATTGTTTTTTCTTTCCAATGGGAGCCCACTAAAGCAAATTAAGTGGGGTGGGCTAATTAGTCCCACTTAATCCCACATCCACCTGCAGCCTGACTTGCAATATTTTTTCCACTTTTTATTGAAAATTTGTGTCATTGCAGGATCTCTGAGGAGGAGTATTTCAGTGCTATTAAGGAAGAAATCAGCAAGGTTGTGAAAATACAAGAGGAGCTTCACATTGATGTGCTCGTCCATGCAGAGCCTGAGGTGGGCAATGCTAACTAGTATGGTTTGTTGCAGACTCATTTGCAAGATGTTTAAACCTTTTGAAATGAAGCTATATCTTTATTGGAAATAAGTATTGTCTATACTGTTAAGATTCATTTATTATAGACTCGTTTGCAAGATGTCTAAACCTTTACTGGAATCTGCAAACTGTAACACACATGAATTGGAAATAAGTATTATATTTCTTTATTGCTGCAATGCTGACTATTGTTGTTCTGGAATCTATACATTGTTAAGATTTTGATGGATTAGCATGGTACTGTGGTAATGTACAGTGACAAGATGATTAGTCTTGGCCTCTTTTATTTGATTCCTATGAGCTATTCAGTTTCAGTCTGATTTTTTTGTTTGTGCAGTATTTTGTTGCTGCCTTTAATCAATTTTCCATGCATGTGTTGACCTGCAGTATGGTTGTAGTACAAGTTCTTCTCTTTTATGCTTCCATTTTTCGTGACACACCCAATGATTCGTCTATAGACAAGATGTGTTGTTGCTTTGTATCATGTTCTCAGTGTAAGGACATGCAAGTTATGGTTTTTAGTTCGTTGTCTTGATGGTTTTATATGCTAGTACATCTGGGTGTCTCGTGAGTACTTGTGTGGAACTAATAGAAATGAGCCTTTTGTTCTGGTTCTAGTAGTAACCATGCTATGCTATGCTTTTGCTATTTTTTAGACGATAAAGAATGTGATCCGGAACATAGCTTTTGTTTTTGAAATTCTGGTTTGGTCAGTATTATGATTGCTGTAACTGCCGTAGAGTAGCTGGCTGGTAGTATATGCTCACCAAGTGTAGAGTGATGCACAGTGTTGATCTACCCTGAGCATAGCTTTTATTTTGTCTGTATTTTGTTGTGTTAATTACAGAGAGAGAGAGATAGAGAGAGAGAGAGAGAGAGAGAGAAAGCTGATGAGACTGTTTCTTTGAATATGACTAGAGCTAAAGCGGGGAAAACCAATCCTGGAAGTCTCAGACTGAGGTAGTGAGGTTGATATAAGCCATGGTGAGTCCCTGGTCTCCCTTCTCTCTTCATGTGGCTTGAGGATGGTCCGGCCATTGAGCCAATGATTTCGGGTGGGGGTTATGTGGTCATGCCCTTGATTGTGGTGGTGGTCCTCTCGCTGGCCACCACAATATTGTGAACGTGAAGTTAGGCCAATGATTTTGCTGTTGAAGTTAGGCTAATGCGAGGATCCTTCCCTAATATGATGTTTATAATGCCATTTCATGCTTAGTGATCTGATAAAAATTTCCCTTTCGAACGCAAGACCTGTCAAGCTCATGTGCTCCATTCCATAAATTTCTATTTGCTGGGTTGCCTGTAGTATACACTCTGTTAGGAGAATTATAAAGTATTAATGGAAGAAATTTTGCAATATTCGCTAGGAATAGAAATATGCCGACATTCTATAGTATGTTCCTTAATTGTTTGCATTGAGTGTTAAGTATACTCTGTTAGCTCCTTTCTGCCATGAATCTGTAATTGATCTCCTACAAATCTTGCGGTGATAACTAGCAGTAGCACCTTAGTACATATACCTTTCCAGGTTCATGGCGGTGATACATCGAGTATATCCATCTAATCACTTGATAAGATGGACACTTCACTTTTTCAAACTACATGGATACTATATCTGTTGTTTGCAGACTACATGGATAGTATGCCTGACTTATTCATGATATTGTCGTGCAGCAGGTGGCCTGGGGGTTTCAGCATGGCTGACTGATGTTGCTGGCCCATTAAGTTGTTTGCGCTTGTACGGCTGCTCCGTTGATGTACAAAATCATAAAAGCAAGAGATGTGAATGCATGCATCCTACCAGTAGATACTCAATTTGTACAAGGAGACAATGAGCAGGTTAAACTTGTTTTTGCTGCCCTGTGGATGTCCTACTTGTTGGGAGGAAATGAAAGATGTGCGCTGTAGATACTTGATGTTTTTGGACAAGTTGCCTTGTGGAGCTCAGCTGCCTTGCATTTGTGAAAGCCCAGAGAATGGTTGGATGGATGGATGCTGGGAGGGTTTCAAATAGATTTTCTTCGGAAGATGCAGAGCAAAATTACAATCTATTTGCAGTAGTGCTCTGTAAATGTAGTTAGTTCAAGCATGGCTTGTAATGTGGTGAGCTTGTAATCACGGCATTTTAAATTCTTGTGTACTGTAGTTGGGAACCTTTTGTCTTTTCATAGAGCGGGCATATCAATCGATGAAAACATATGCCATTTATTTATGTAAATCAAGAAAGCTGGCATTGAAGATGCCGATTGAATTGGTTGTTTGCAGGTGTGGAATTTGCGGTCCCTCATTTGGATTTACCTTGTATGTGTGTTGAACTAGCCGAAGGATATGCTTGCTTCATGCCATGCTGTTAAACTATGCAAAATCTAGTCTGGTGGGAAGTTGTTTCACTAGAATCTATTAGTGAAATACTAGAAAATCTGTTTGATTTGTTCTAATTAGGTGATGATATGCATGCAACCATCTATTCTAGTAAAATCTACTGGAAAGAAACTTGATCTTAATCCAATGAAACAAGTGGAAATTCTGCTGGAATGAATTTATTCTAGTCAAATCGAAGTTTGTGTGTTTTAATTGGTGCATGCCACCATCTGTTTTAGTCACATCAAATCTGCTGGAGTATGAAAGAAAGATGGAAAACTAGAGTCGGTACGGTCCTAATCAAATGAAACAAACATGTTCATATACCAACAAAAGTAAGTAACCTGATGCAAATTCCTTGGAGAAAAAGAAGTAACCTGATACAGCACAAGCATATCAGGTGGTAACTCCAGGCATTGATCATGTGTAACCTAATAACATGTATCATCCCCTTTGGATGAACGTTGGGCTTGTCACTCCCAATCTCCAACGGACTTCAAGAAATATGGCATTCAAGAAATAGATAGACATATGACGATTAGAAGTATGGCATTCAAGAAATATGACACGGAAAACGGTATGCGTATCATCACAGAAACGTTGTCTGTGAACATGGCCATGATCCTTCCTGGTCATGGCTGGCGTCCTCCTGTGGTCAATTCTATCAAGATTAACACTGATGCCTCCATCAGTTGGGAACAGAGGAAAGCGGGAGCTTGATTGTGTGCCTTCCTTAGCAGTCTTCCTTTCTAATTAACACCGATTCCCGATGTTTCCATGCAAAAAAAAAAGAATTCAGTCAATCCATCGAGAATTAAATAGTGCGCATCTCCTCATTCAATCCATCGACTGGTTTTGAGACTAGTTTCCAGGCACTCCCAAAATCAGTCTCGTTCCCATCCATAATTCTCTTCTCCCGAAACAACGCACTAGGCTTCCTCCTTGTTTCCAGGCCCCATCTCATCCACGGGCGGTCCCTTCGGCTTCGATCATCGACCGCCGCCTCCTCTCATGAGGATCCGTCTCCCATCCAACGACTCCACGCATCACTCGCTCTTTACTCTGTCTCTATTTATGGCCTTGCGCTCCCACCTCGCTCCTCCTTTCTCCTCTAGCCGCCAACACCTCGCAACATCTCCAACAAGTTCATAGAGCGGCCAGCAACCAAAGGTGGTTCTGCTGATGGAGTGCCCGGCTAGCATGACGCCATGAGATGATCCGCCGTCGGACAGATCGGTCAGCCGGGCGCACGGCAAAAGATCGCTGGTATCTTGTGCCCACGCTCGTTTCTCCGTAAGAGCACATTCTTTCTTGATCTAAGCTTCTCTTTATGAAATCTTGTGGCATGATTAGTTTGACTGCTTCCAGTTAAAACTCGTCTTGGTTCGACCAGAAGATGGCAAGAATTTGGGTTACCGATTTGCGAGCAGTCTTCACTCTTCAGAGGTATTTCAGGTCTGGTTTCGTTTCCTCCATGCAAATTCTTCAATTCCTGAAACTTGCAAAAGCAAATAAGAACCAAGTACTTACAGCCAAACAACAAAACACGTTGCTTTTCTATTTGCGAGCAGTCTTCAGAGGTATCTCGGGTCTGTTTCATTTCGTCCATGCAAATTCTTCAATTCCTGAAACTTACAAAAGCAAATAAGAACCATGTACTTGCAGCCAAACAACCACATGTTGCTTTTTCTTATGCCTCTTTGAAGTACGTATTAAGAATTTACTTAGGACTCCGTAAATCTATTTGTACAGGATGTGACAAGAATTAACAGATTCCATTGTCATAATATAAGTGAGTGTTACTATTCTTGATGTAGAAAGCTTGGTGTAAATAAAACCAGAGGCAGAGCAGTTGCATGGTAATCAAGCCAATCTATTTCAGCCAATACATTTAATAATGAGTTGAAAAGTAGAATTTGAATTGCTCAATGACAATTCCTGCAAATATAAAATCAGCTGGGAGCACTTGGTGTAGGCGTATTTAAGCTCGTACTGCTATTCCAAATATACATCGAACACTCATATTGCCTTTTCATACGCGGTCATGTTGCTGTATAATTAAAGACATTCTGGGTTGACAATACGAAGGTTGCAAAATCTTGTACAACAACATAACATGGCTAAAAAAATCACTTTGATCCTTCATTATGGTTTATTAAAATATCCCTTCAGTAATTTTACATGTCTAAGCTACACTTGTCTAGGCAATGCTTTCATGTTCCAGGATTTTCTCCGCATTCGTTGAAACTGTAGTTGCCTTCTTAATGTGTCCCTTTTTTCATTTGTCATATTTCTTTTTTGCGGCCAGATATGCACAAGAACTAATAGGATACTAGTTTGGCCTATCTTGATGGTATCAAACTGCGCTCTAGAACACTAGCTCTACTAGGTATCTCTTTGGAGGTATTATTACAACATTTTGTGTCGTCCCTTTGGCTTGTCTTGTCTTAAAAAAATCTTTGGTAGTGCTTATGACGATCTGGTAGAATGCCAACAGAGGTAGCTGCCCTCTATTGCAGAAGGAAGATGTTGAGCTTTTGTTTCCTTTATGTGTAAATTGACCTCTTCAATGTGTGGAGAGCACTTCTTGTAATGGCATGCAGTGCTTGCCCCAACTTGGGTTCGAAATAAAAAACCTCCCCAACGCATTATGCTAGCGAAATTTCAATTGTAAATTGCAAATACTTGTACAACAACATAACATAGCTAAGAAAGTCACTTTGATCCTTCATTATGGTTTATTAAAATCCCTTTAGTAATTTTACATGTCTAAACTACACTTTTTTAGGCAATGCTTTCATGTTCCAGGATTTTCTCCAGATTCATTTGAACTGCAGTTGCCTTCTGAAACAAGCTTGTTAATGTGTCCTTTCTTTTCATTTGTCATCTTTTTCTTTTTGCGGTCAGATATGCACAAGAATTAATAGGATAGTTGCTTGGCCTATCTTAACGGTATCAAGCTGCACTGTAGAACACCAGCTCTGTTAGGTATCTCTTTGGAGGTATTATTACAACATTTTGTATCGTCCCTTCGGCTTGTCTTGTCTTTAAAATAAAAATCTTTGGTAGTGCTTAATAAGCTTTCTTATGTTGCTTTGACGATGTGGTAGAATGCCAAGAGAGGTAGCTGCCCTCTATTGCACGAAGGAAGACGTTGAGCTTCTATTTCCTTTGTGTAAATTGACCTTTCTTAATGTTTGCAGAGCAGTTCTTGTAATGGCATGCAGTGCTGCCTCAACTTGGGTTCTAAATAAAAAACCTCGCGATCGCATTATGCTGTCGAAATTTCGATTGCAAACCTCGCCGACTTGTCAAAAAATTGGCCTTGTTTGTATGGGAACAAAACTTTAGGGGGTTGGCTACAATTTGTTAGGGACTTGGTTGCAAGATTTGTTGTTTGTGCGGATGTATAAAGAATTACTAAATGATAATCATAATGTACAAGTGTTGCTCACTATATAATGTACAAGTGTTGCTCACAAATGATTATGCGAACATTTTCTTTTGATGCATATTAATATTTTTCAAATACATTTTTGAACAGCTTGAACATTTTCTTAAGACATTTTTAAATGCATTTTCACATACGCTTGAATCGATCGAAGATCCATGAATTGCTTAATGTAGTACTCCCTCCGTCCGAAAATACTTGTCATCAAAATGGATAAGAGATCCCTCTTATCCATTTTGATGACGAGTATTTTCGGACGGAGGGAGTATTAATAGGCAAGGGCGCAGCCAGCGTTGATGGGTTCGGTTTGAAGTTTGAACCCAGCAAAAGTTTTCAAACCTAGTCGCTAACTCTGATCCATGAGATTGTCAACGGAAACTGGAAACCCTCCCGTTCTGATCTTGTCTTCACCGAAGAAGTCAAATATCCTAATTAGTCCACTAGGCATCTTTCTATATAAGCTTGCAGAGCACAGCTGGGCAGGGCACAACACCGAGAGCTCTTGCGTTCCGAGTAGAGCAACCCAGGCCGGTCGATCGGGAGCAGCAGTACGTACGTAGCATCCAAATGAGGAACCGCCTCTCCCGCTGCTTCCGGCTCCAGACGTACGCGACACACAATCAGATAGGGAGTTTGATTGATATGATATTATATAGGATACGGTATTACTAATATATATAATGATGTAGGATAATTCAATTTTTCTAGTAGAATATTTATTACTTTAAACATGTTTTTGAATGTATTGATAAAATTTTAAGTACTCCTCTGTACCTTTTTAGTCTGGCATAGGCCTAGGCCTAGACCCACATACCAAGGAGGAAATTTTGGATTTATTTGTCCATGTTCGTGCGGGAGAGCCGCAATGTCTTGATTGACTCATGCATCCGATTTGCAGCGCATTACTTGACGCATGCAACTGAATGGTTAAACAGTGTCTATCCTTGCTCGCCTCCTAATTTTATTAGTAATGCTACACCTACAAAAATATGCTTTTGGTTTAACTAGCACAAATGCCCGTGCATTGCAACCGAAAAAAATTCAGTTCCTATGAACCATGGTTGACCGGGTCAAGGAACTATGTCAGGGGACAACGGTTCTTATGTCGGAAAACATATGTATCATTTGAGGATCACGAGTTCACAACATGGATCTTAGGACATGGGGTACGATTCAGATTAAATTGATCTGATTGACAATGTTTTCTTACGAAAAAAAAATTGATGTATTAATAACATCATGACAATATAAAGAACATCAAAAGTAATAAAATGTAATAATTACAAAAATTACATCGTGCGTTTCAATGAAAAATAAAATTAATGCAAATTTAGTCAGGAATATTAATGTTGATGGCAACGTCTGGAGAAAGAATTCTAGTTCCTGTGAACATAGGTTGGCCGGGTCAAGGAACCATGTGACGGGACAACAGACACTCATGAAGAACGATGTATCAATTGAATATCACCACACAGAGCATAGAACATGAGGTACAATTCGGCTGATTGACAACATCTTTTATGGAAAAACTTTGATTTCTTCATAACATTATGACAATATAAAGATCATTAAAGGTAATGAAATTTAAATAAGTAATAAAAACTAAATCATATGTTTGAGTAGAAAATAAAATTCACGTAAATTTTGTAAGGAACTAGAATAGGTTGATAACCCTCAACCGTAAGGGATCGAGATAGTCTTCGCGGGTAAGAATAACCCAATTTATTGATTCAACACACGGGGAGCCAAAGAGTATTTATAAGCTTTGACAGTTGAGTTGTCAATTCAACCGCACCTGAAATATACTTACTTGCAACAAAGATAAGTGGTAACAGCGATATGATAGTGATGATGGTGATAGTAAAAGTAAACAGCAAAAGTAAATAGCAAGAGTAAATGGCAAAAGTAGCAACTAGTAACCAGCAGGATTTAAAACACTGTAGGCTAGGGAGATGGATGGTTGGGCGCTGCATGGATGAGATATATCATGATTCCAACTTGGGGCAAGGTACACGGAAAAGTAATGATCATCTAGGCAAATATCAAACATTAGGCATGTATCCCGTAGGTAGTTGTACGTGCTTGCAATAAGAACTTGCACAACATCTTTTGTCCTACCATCCCGCTACGAACGAGGTCAAAAGGAACTTATGGAGATTAAGGTGCTCCTGTCAAAGAGCACCGGAACAAAGCAATAAACTCAATGGATACATGTAATCCTCAAACTACGGACCATCCCCTTTGGTGTCCCAAGCTGTCACTTTTGGGATCGCCGGTTCCGAACCGTAATAGGTGCAAACAACTCATAGATAGGATCAAGAACACAAATATATTCATGCAAACACATATGGTTCAGATCTGAAATAATGGCACTCGGGCCCTAAGTGACAAGCATTAAGAATAACAAGTTGAAGCAAAGATGGTAGACACCATAGTAGATGATATGCAACATGCCCCCAATGATCTGACAAACTATTACATGATCTAACTCATCCAATCCCTACCACCCCCTTCGCCTACAGCAGGGGATTACTCACACATGGAAGGAGAAGTCATGGAGGGATGATGGAGTGGTGATGGTGATGACGATGGCGACGATCTCCCCTCTCCGGAGGCCAAATCAGCCTCCAGATTAGCCCTCCCGAAGAAGAACAGAGGGTGGCGGCAGCTCCGCGACGAAAACTGGGAAAATAACTTCTGATCTGGGATTTCTCCGTCACGAGCTAAAATACGGGTCAAAGTAGGGCACCAGGGGAGGTGGGGCCCACCCAGGCGACCCCCCGGCGTGGCCAGGGGGTGGGCCACGCCACCAGGGCGCCTGGGGCCCCCCTGGCCCCCCTCTGGCCCCTCTTCTAGCTCCGGGTTCCTTCGGGTGCGTGGATTTTCTGTGATTTTTCGTGGAATTTTCTGAGATACCTAAAAATCCGTTTTCCTGTGCACAATAAAACCATACAGGCAGCTCTGCTGAAAACAGCGTTAGTCCCGGTTAGTTTAGTTCAAATCATGCAAGAATGAGGTCAAAACAATATCAAAAGTGTTTGGAAAAGTAGATACGTTTGAGACGTATCAACTCCCCCAAGCTTAGCATATTGCTTGTCCTCAAGCAATTCAGTTCAACGAACTGGACGCGACAAAGAGAACTTTGACAAACTCTTTTGCTTCATTAGATGTATATAAGCATGTACTACGAAAAGAGTCTAGCAAGTATTGAAACAGTACTATGAGGACAATGCACTGAGCAATCCTTCTTTCAAGTGACCAATCACAAATACTTAAAAGTAAATAATATATTACTGAAAATCAAGACAAGATTACATTGCACATAGCTTGAGCATATTAGGGTGGTATCTCGCTGGCCTCCATGAGTGAAGCCAAACATAAATGCAGAGACTCCTCCAGAGTTTTAAAGGAGACTAGAACTAAGACTTTCAGAATAAATAATATCACAAGCATGCAGAAGACAATGTGATACTTTGGGACAATGCACATTACACTTAGAATGACAATTATGCTCTCCTAGTTGGTGCTTTGAAGAAAGAAGGTGGAGACTCTCGAACCGTGGCTTTTGTTGGCAAGGTTGAAAACCCGTGGTCGAAAACAAAAACTAAACATGTACCAGAGCTCTTGGTTTTAAAAAAAACAGAGGTAAAAATGTTTTTGGGAGGTGCATATTTCGTCAACGAATGCTAGCAGATAACTCAATCACTTCTTGAGCTGGACAAGTTTCGAGGAACGGCTCCCGCATGAGGACGATCACATCCTCTTGATCTCCTTTGTTTATCACTGCCAAAGTTTTCTGATTTCTCATGAACAAAGCATGAAGGAGGGTTTGTTTGTTGTATTATCTTTTATGAGCCGGGCGCACTCTATGCCAGTTCCTTCTCGTATTATGGGTTTGCACATTAGACATGCAATCCCGGGGTGAAACTTGTCCAACTTAAAAAGATCATGAATTAACTACTACTTCCTCATGAGCTAAAACAGAGGCACAAAAAGAGAAATGCTTTTGATTAATTTCGAGATGGTACACGAAAGTCTTCGTTAGGAATGGCAGGTAAATACCATGTATAGGAAGGTATGGTGGACTCATATGGCATAACAGGTTTTAAGGATTTTGGATGCACAAGCAGTCAGTCCGCTTAGTACAGGTGGAGGTTAGCAAAAGACTGGGAAGCGACCAACTAGAGAGCAATAACGGCCATAATCATGCAGAGCGACAAAGCAACATTGAATCGGGCATGAAAGTGATATAACTATTCTGAAACTCAAAGATCATCAAGGCAGAGCAGACTTTTTAGTCTTAAACATGTGTAAACATGTGCCAAGTCAATCCAAAAAATTCTCTAAAGGGAAATACCACCTTAGTATACCAGACTACGAACAGTGCAATGCATGTAAATCATTTCAATAACACATTATATACTCTAGCTATTCGAGACTAGCCACAAGGAAAGAATGAACCACTGGAAGAGCATTGTAAACATAGCACTATGTCGCTACAAGCTGGTCTCTAGATCATAAGTACACGCATATGTACAAAAGTAGAAACAAGAAGAGTTCATACCGGTCTTCCTTGTTGCTTCCCTTCAGTCGATCGTCATTACTGCCTCGTCACTTGCACGATCGAACGTAGGAAATATAATTAAATGCCATCACGGACTCGAGCTGAACTCTGAAAACAAAGCAAACTAAAGAGAGAAAGGGAATCTTTTTGGGTTATTTCAAAGGTTGAACGAAAGCAAAAGAAAGAGAAAATCTTTTTGTTGTTTTTGCAAAGAGAGAAATAAAGAAGAACGGGCAAAAACTTCGAAAAGATCAAAGCGAATAAAACGGATAATACAATGGAAAGATGAAAGGGGCACGTACTCCCCCAAGCTTAGGCTTTTGGCCTAAGTTGGTAGCAGCTACTGCCCCCAGGAGCCTCCTGCTCCGGGGGTATGGTAGTGAGTCCAAGGGTCGTAGAAGGATGCTGGCGCGTACATCGAACTCCTCGGAGTCTCCCATGAGGAAGGGTCCGTGCGCCAAGCAGAGGAAGACCCTTCACCAAACTCGGTGGCTGTTTCTTCCTGAAAAGGTGGTAACTCACCGTGCTCCTCCTCGTCGGGCACAACCCCCTCCATGGGGTTATGAAACCGATGCTGGGCCATGAACTCATCGAACTGGATAACATCAAAGGACCATCCGTTCCTGCGAGAAAAATCAAACAAAAGAGGTGCAGGTAGACGGATCTCGCGTTCCGCGGTAGTTCCGAAACGCAAGATATAAACAAGATTATCAAGCTCAGAAGCCATGGTAACAAACTTATGCCTTTTCATAGCAGCAAGATCAAAGCTTAAATAAGTAAAAGGATTATCATCAGGGTGTGGGGTGCCTCCAAGATGTTCTAAGATAAGTGTGGCATAAACGCCACCATATAAGTCTCCCTTGTTACCGTTCATAGCAAGGCGTCGAGCAATTAAGGCACCCAGATTATAATCTGACCTCCCTGAGAGGGCTGCCGCCAGGATAGCAATATCCGGCGCAGAAGTGTTGCTCGTGTTGTCACGAGCTAACACCCCTCTAGCAACAAAATATGCAAAATACCTGAGGTGAGGAAATAAGATGCTGGAGATCTTTGATCGATGAATATCCCTCGTACCCATGCTGCAGAGAGAGTTGAAGACGGTTTTCAGCTCGGAGGGCTGAGAGGTCATCCTAGCCGTCCTTCCAACGTTCGGCACACCTATTATTTCACAAAACTTCCCCAAGGTCATGGTGATAAGATCATTGTAAATTTTAAACTCAATAGCACCTGAATCAGGATTATATCTAAAATTGTTAATGAAACTGGAGGTGAGTTTTTGATACTGAGTAATACGGCACGTGACGAGCCGTGTCAGACCTGCATTAGCACAAAGATTATAAAACTCATCCTTGATTCCCGCAGCTTCAAGGAATTCATCACATGGAAACATCATAGCACGTGCTGGACTTGTGTCTTCCAACAACTCCAGGGGCACATGATCTTCATTATAGCTCACCCTAGCAGTCGAGGGTGAAGCTGCAGCTCTAGTAACTCGATCGGAGTGTGCGGGCCTCCTCTTCTCAAGCCACCCCTTTGCCCTTCCTAACAAACTCATTTCTGAAATTTTTGACAAATTACAAAAACAAGGATTAAAACAAGGTGGGTTAAGGCAAACTACTCAACTCACTTGCCCACGGCATAAACTTGCATCAAAACTTGGAAAATAACTTTCTACACATGCATGCAAGATCATCTGTACAGCACCAAGAACTACTAAATACTCACAAATGAAGCCACCAATCAGAAATCTAATTGGAGGGGTGGAGGAGGCACATACCAGGGAGTATTTGTTCAAAATCTCAGCTCAAATGATAGGCTGTAGAGAGAGATCGAAGAATCGCCTCCAAGAACAGCAAGAACGCAAGGATAAGTACAGAACTCGCGTTTTTGGAGAGAAAGAGATAGGGAGGAAGAAGACTTACCTGGAGGGGGGCCTCGTGGGCCCCAGGCGCCCTGTGGGCGCGGCCAGGGGGCAGGCCGCGCCAGCTGGCCGCCTGGGCCACTGGTGGGTCCCCCTGGCTGGCCCCAGGCACCTCTGGGTCACTCCCGGCGTGGAATTTTTATTTTTATTTTTCTGGAATTTTTCTGAAAACTTCAGTGTTGAAATTTTTTCGAAGTTCAAAAAGCTGCAAGACTTTCTGGAAACTTAAAGCAGTGATTAGTATTGTGAAGCTTCAAAACATAAGCACTTGGTACAGCAAAGAGAACAAAAACTAAAATAGATGAAAACATAACAAGCTCAACTTTTTATCTATATAAAACATGTTTACTAGTAAGGTTGATCAAGTCTGACCAACAAACAGGCGATATATAGAGCAAAAAGTCTCACCTCTTACGAAGTAATCACTGAACCTTTACTTTGATGGACATTGTCCCCACCATAATAGTTTTGTATTTGTGGTGCACATGTAGTGGACTGTCCCATTCTCCAATCTTCACGGTCTCGATATTTTCTATAGAGTTGAGGCCATGCCTCCTGTCGGTCTTCTTTGGAAAATACACCGTGTGTTCTTTATCATTCACATTGAAGGTAACCTTCCCTTTATTGCAATCAATAATAGCACCTGCGGTGTTAAGAAAAGGTCTACCAAGAATAATGGACATGCTCCCATCCTCGGGCATGTCAAGCACAACAAAATCAGTAAGAATCAAACAATTAGCAACTTCTACGGGAACATCCTCACAAATACCTATCGGAACGGCGGTTGACTTGTCAGCCATCTGAAGGGAGATATCTGTAGGAATTAGTTTCTCTAAACAAAGCCTCTTGTAAAGAGAGAGAGGCATAACACTCACTCCTGCTCCAAGATCACACAAAGCAGTTTTGACATAATTATTCTTTATGGAGCAAGGAATGGTGGGTATACCTGGATCACCGAGCTTCTCAGGAATCTTGCCACTGAAAGAGTAGTTAGCAAGCATAGTAGATATTGCTTCATTAGGAACTTTTCTTTTATTAGTGACAATATCTTTCATATATTTTGAATAAGGAGGTAACTTAATAGCATCAGTCAAAGGGATTTGAAGAAAAAGAGGCTTAATCCACTCACAGAACTTATTGTAATGCTCTTCTTCTTTAGATTTGATGGACTTACCTGGAAAGGGCATGGGTTTCTGTACCCATGGTTCTCTTTCCTTCCCATGTTTTCTTGCGATGAAGTCTTCTTTAGTGTACCTCTTACGTTTGTCAGGTGCTTCTTCTTCTCGAACTTCAGGCGGATCATTCTTCTCATTATCCTTATCTCCAGGTTCAGCACCGTCTTCAGTCTCAGCATCGGAGATAGATACACTGTGGGGATCAACAGCTGTCTCTTCATCTGTAATAGGATCATTGGAATTGTCAGCCTCCTTATGTTTCTTCTTCTTTTTTGGAGAGCCAACAATTTCTTCTTCCTGCATTTGAGAATCTTGCTCGGTTCTCCTCGGATGCCCCTCTGTATAGAGAGGATCTTGAGTGATAGTTCCTCCTCGGGTCTTAATACCGAAGGCCTGCAAATCATCTTGTTTGGCATTGTTAGCAAGCAAATCTTTTTGCACATTAGAAATTTGTTCAAGCTGAGTTTGAACCATATGAAAATGCTTCACAAGACATTGAACATCATTAACTGTTCTACCTAGAACACCAAGCAAACTTTTGATAGCAAGGGAATTATCATGCAACTGACTTTGTATCCTCTCATTAAAATGATTTTGTTTCATAATAAAATTATCAAACTCATCTAAACATTGATCAGGAGGCTTACCATGAGGGATGTCACTTGCGTTGAAATCTAAAAGAGAGTGTACCTCTACCATAGGAGGGTGAGTGGTAGGCTCACACAGCTTCTCAATAGGGGGTAGATTCTTCACGTCTTCAGCTTTAATACCTTTCTCTTTAAGAGACTTCTTTGCTTCTCGCATATCTTCGGGGCTTAGAACAAACATGCCCCTATTCTTTGGTGGTGGAGGTGGTTCAGGGACGGACCAATCTTCATGGTTTTTGGCAATCCTGCCCATCAAATCTTCTGCATCTTTCGGCGTTCTTTTCCTGAAAACATAACCAGCACAACTGTCCAAATATGACCTGGATTCATCAGTTAGACCAGCATAGAATATATCGATTAATTCGTTCTTAGGGACTTCATGTCCTGGTCTAGCCCGAATCATATCGCAGTACCTCCCCCAAGCTTTAGGGAGGGACTCATCCTACAACTGTTTAAAGTTATAAATTCTTTGTAAAGCAGCATGTTGCATGTGAGCAGGAAAGTACTTATCAACAAAAGAGTGAGCTAAGTCTTGAGGACTCTTAATGGAACCGCATGGGAGTGAATCATACCATGCTTTAGCACCTTCCTTCAAGGAGAAAGGAAGAAGCTTGGTCACATAAAAGTATCGTATCTTCTCATCCGTGGTAAACAGGCCACCCAACTCACCGAGTTTAGTCAGGTGTGCAATAGCATCATCATTTTCTCTGCCATAAAAGGGGTCAGCTTCAACCATAGGTATAAGTGAAAGATCAACAGAGAAATCATAATCAGGATCATCAATGCATATAGGAGATGTAGCAAATTCAGGATCAGGAACGGTTTTGTTCTTCAAAGAGTGTTTTTCAAACAGTTTCTTAATAACTTCAGGGTCAGAGCCGGCAAACTCTGTCAGTTCCCTGCATAAATCTTCATCAAGCATATAGTAATCATCATCAAGGAGTCTCTCCTTGAGTTTACTCAAATCAGGATAATCGTAAGTCTCACCAATAGGGTAGCGAGTAACAGGAATTTCAATTCCAGACTTTTTTGCAGCAGCAGCAATCTGTTTCTCAAGAGCATAACCAAGTGAACTAATATCATCAAGAGTAGTAGAAGCATCATCAAGAGTATCGGACATAGTAACAGATTCAGTAGGAGCATCATGTGGTGGCGGTGAGGCAAACTTACTCATAACAGAAGGTGAATCAAGTGTAGGACTAGTGCTCAGAACAGTACCTCTTCTTGTAGTGGATAGTAAGATCGGAACCTTGGGGTCTCCTTTCTTACCCATAGCGGATGAAGTGCAGCAGGTAGGATACTTCAAGTAGACTTGGAAATATTGCTATGCTCCCCGGCAACGGCGCCAGAAAACGGTACTTGATAACCCTCAACCGTAAGGGATCGAGATAGTCTTCGCGGGTAAGAATAACCCAATTTATTGATTCGACACACGGGGAGCCAAAGAGTATTTATAAGCTTTGACAGTTGAGTTGTCAATTCAACCGCACCTGAAATATACTTACTTGCAACAAAGATAAGTGGTAACAGCGATATGATAGTGATGATGGTGATAGTAAAAGTAAACAGCAAAAGTAAATAGCAAGAGTAAATGGCAAAAGTAGCAACTAGTAACCAGCAGGATTTAAAACACTGTAGGCTAGGGAGATGGATGGTTGGGCGCTGCATGGATGAGATATATCATGATTCCAACTTGGGGCAAGGCACACGGAAAAGTAATGATCATCTAGGCAAATATCAAACATTAGGCATGTATCCCGTAGGTAGTTGTACGTGCTTGCAATAAGAACTTGGACAACATCTTTTGTCCTACCATCTCGCTACGAACGGGGCCAAAAGGAACTTATGGAGATTAAGGTGCTCCTGTCAAAGAGCACCGGAACAAAGCAATAAACTCAATGGATACATGTAATCCTCAAACTACGGACCATCCCCTTTGGTGTCCCAAGCTGTCACTTTTGGGATCGCCGGTTCCGAACCGTAATAGGTGCAAACAACTCATAGATAGGATCAAGAACACAAATATATTCATGGAAACACATATGGTTCAGATCTGAAATCATGGCACTCGGGCCCTAAGTGACAAGCATTAAGAATAACAAGTTGAAGCAAAGATGATAGACACCCTAGTAGATGATAGGCAACATGCCCCCAACGATCTGACAAACTATTACATGATCTAACTCATCCAATCCCTACCACCCCCTTCGCCTACAGCAGGGGATTACTCACACATGGAAGGAGAAGTCATGGAGGGATGATGGAGTGGTGATGGTGATGACGATGGCGACGATCTCCCCTCTCCGGAGGCCAAATCAGCCTCCAGATTAGCCCTCCCGAAGAAGAACAGAGGGTGGCGGCGGCTCCACGACGAAAACTGGGAAAAGAACTTCTGATCTGGGATTTCTCCGTCACGAGCTAAAATACAGGTCAAAGTAGGGCACCAGGGGAGGTGGGGCCCACCCAGGCGACCCCCCGGCGCGGCCAGGGGGTGGGCCGCGCCACCAGGGCGCCTGGGGCCCCCCTGGCCCCCCTCTGGCCCCTCTTCTGGCTCCGGGTTCCTTCGGGTGCGTGGATTTTGTGTGATTTTTCGTGGAATTTTCTGAGATACCTAAAAATCCGTTTTCCTGCGCACAATAAAACCATACAGGCAGCTCTGCTGAAAACAGCGTCAGTCCGGGTTAGTTTAGTTCAAATCATGCAAGAATGAGGTCAAAACAATATCAAAAGTGTTTGGAAAAGTAGATACGTTTGAGACGTATCACTCCTCCTCGCCTCGAGGGCGAGCTCCCTGTTGACCGCGTCCGAGCAACAGTTAAAATTGTACTGCGGGTTCAATTTCCGGAAAATTCAAGGGCTTTTCTGCAAAATACCAACGACGGACGGGATGAAACCCAACTTTCTTTATTATTAGGTAAAGATGTAACTAGTCAGTTGGAGGATTAGGATTGAAGAGTACGGGAGGAAGGGGCCCACCCCCTTGAGATTCACAGGGGAATAGACTTGGCCATGGGCAGCCCAACCTAGTCGAGTAGGGGAGGAAGGGGCCCACCCCCTTGTGATTCATAGGGGAATAGACCTGGCCATGGGCAGCCCGGCCCGGTCGAGTAGCGGAGGAAGGGGCCCACCCCCTTGAGATACACAGGGGAATAGACCTAGCCATGGGCAGCCCGGCCCGACACGAAAAATCCCGACCCGGCCCGGCCCGACGCTGCACCCGGGCCGGGCTCGGGCCTAGATTTTGAGCTCGAGGTTGGGCCGGGCTCGAGCTGGGCCCGCCGTTTTCATGATTTACTGAAGGGGCCCAGCGGGCTTTAACACCTCCGGGCCGGGCTTGGGCCCAAAAATCAGGCCCGACGACCGGGCCAGGCCGGGCTCGGGCCTAGGTTTTCTGTCACAGGCTTTGGTAGGCCCGGCCCGGCCCGGCAGATGGCCAGGTATAGACGGGAACGAGAGCTAGTTAGAAAACGTATGTAAGTGTTTTCGTAGGCTTGTGTAGATGTAGGATTATTGATTTTTTATAGCTGGTATTTACTCCAAAGCATGGGTCATCACAAAGGAAATCTGCATGGGACCGGATAATTGAACTTCGCTACACTTATGTCAATTTTAAACACCTTAGGGCATGTACAATGGTGCTATCTTAGCAGTGCCACGTAGGATAAGTGATGAGGTGGAGGAGAGAGAACTCATAAGACTGGTTGTAATGGGGGTATCACGTAGGAAAAGTATTATTATATTTCCTTATTCATGATAATTGTCTGTTATTCATGCTTGAATTGTATTGTACGGAAACAGCGATACATGTGTGAATACATAGACCACAATGAGTCCCTGGTGAGCCTCTAGTTGCCAGCTCGTTGATCAACAGATGGTCACGGTTTCCTGACCATGGACATAGGATGTCAGTGATAACGGGATCACATCATTAGGAGAATGATGTGATGGACAAGACCCAATCCTGAGCATAACACGAGATCGTATAGTTCGTAATGCATAAGCTTTTCGGTGTCAAGTATTTATTCCTTAGACCATGAGGTTGTACAACTCCCGGATGCCGTAGGAATACTTTGGGTGTGCCAAACGTCACAACGTAACTGGGTGGCTATAAAGGTACGCATCGGGTATCTCCGAAAGTGTCTGTTGAGTTGGTACGAACCGAGACTGGGATGTTGTCACTCCGTATGACGGAGAGGTACCTCTGGGCCCACTCGGTAATACATCATCATAATGAGCTCAATATGACTAAGTAGTTAGTCACGGGATGATGGATTACGGATCGAGTAAAGAGACTTGCCATGACGAGATTGAACAAGGTATCAGGAATACCGACGATCGAATCTTGGGCAAGTACCGTACCGATGGACAAAGGGAATAACATACGGGATTAAGTGAATCCTTGACACGGTGGTTCATCTGATGAAGATCATCGAGGAACACGTGGGAACCAACATGGGTATCCAGATCCCGCTGTTGGTTATTGACCGGAGAGTGGTCTCGGTCATGTCTACGTGTCTCCCGAACCCGTAGGGTCTACACACTTAAGGTTCGGTAACGCTAGGGTCGTAGAGATACATGCACGTGGAAACCCGAAAGTTGTTCGGAGTCCCGGATGAGATCCCGGACATCACGAGGAGTTCCGGAATGGTCCGGAGGTAAAGATTGATATATAGGAAGTCAGGTTTCGGCTATTGGGTGATCTCCGGGGGTCACCGGGAGCGTCCCGGGACCACCGGAGGGGCCCCGGGGGTCCATCGGGTGGGGCCACCCATCCCGGTGGGGCCCCTAGGCCGCAAGGGGGAAGCGTCCAGCCCTAATGGGCTGGCGCACCACTTGGGCCCTCCTCCCCATGCGCCTAGGGTTGAAACCCTAGGGGGGAGGGGGCGCCACTTGCCTTGGGGGGCAAGGACTCCCCCCTGGCCGCCGCCCCACCCCTGCAGATGTTATCTGCAGGGCCGGCGCACCCCCCTGGCCCCTATATATATGTGGGGGGGAGAGGGCAGCCGCACCATTGCCCTGGCGCCTCTCCCCCTCCCGTCACAACTCTGTCTCCTTAACGCAGGGCGCCCGGCGAAGCCCTGCTGCAATCTCCACTGCATCCACCACCACGCCGTTGTGCTGCTCGATCTCTGGCGACTTCTCCTCCCCCCTTGCTGGATCAAGAAGGAGGTGACGTTGCTGTACCGGACGTGTGTTGAACGCGGAGGTGCCGTCCGTTCGGCTCTAGATCATCGGTGACGAAGAACGCAAAGAGTACGACTACTTCATCCACGCTTCTTCGAAAGCTTCCGCACGCGATCTACATAACGGTATGTAGATGCACTCTTACTTGCTCGTTGCTAGATGTCTCCTTAGTTGGATCTTGGTGAAAGCGTAGAATTTTTTTGAATTCTTCTACGTTCCACAACAGTGGCATCTGAGCTAGGTTTAATGTGTAGCATCTTGCACGAGTAGAACACAAAGTAGTTGTGGGCGTTTGAGTTTGTTCAACTTTCTTGCCGTTACTAGTCAATCTTGATTCGGCGGTATTGTGGGATGAAGCGGCCCGGACCGACTTTACACGTACGCTTACGTGAGACTGGTTCCACCGACAAACATGCACTAGATGCATAAGGTGGTTGGCGGGTGTCTGTCTCTCCTACTTTAGTCGGATCGGATTCGATGAAAAGGGTCCTTATGAAGGGTAAATAGAAATTGACAAATCACGTTGTGTTTTTGGCATAGGTAAGAAACGTTCTTGCTAGAAATCCTTTAGAAGCCACGTAAAACTTGCAACAACAATTAGAGGACGTCTAACTTGTTTTTGCAGCATGTGCTATGTGACGTGGTATGGCCAAAACGAAGATGTGATGAATGATATATGTGATGTATGAGATTGATCATGTTCTTGTAATAGGGAATCACGACTTGCATGTCGATGAACTTGACAACCGGCAGGAGCCATAGGAGTTGTCTTAATTATTGTATGACCTGCGTGTCACTGAATAAACGCTATGTAATTACTTTACTTTATTGCTAAACGTTAGCCATAGTAGTAGAAGTAATAGTTGGCGTGACGACTTCTTCAAGACACGATGATGGAGATCATGATGATGAAGATCATGGTGTCGAGCCGGTGACAAGATGATTATGGTGCC
This sequence comes from Secale cereale, assembly GCA_902687465.1. Classification (NCBI taxonomy): domain Eukaryota; kingdom Viridiplantae; phylum Streptophyta; class Magnoliopsida; order Poales; family Poaceae; genus Secale; species Secale cereale. The sequence continues at coordinate 53,310,208 of LR738713.1, read as the reverse complement.
CCGAAGATGGAGATCCAAGGAGCAAGATGATATTGGCCATATCATGTCACTTTAATTGATTGCATGTGATGTTTATCATGTTTATGCATCTTGTTTACTTAGAACGACGGTAGTAAATAAGATGATCTCTCACTAAAATTTCAAGTATTGTGTTTCCCCTAACTGTGCACCGTTGCTAAAGTTCGTTGCTCCGAAGCACCACGTGATGATCGGGTGTGATAGGTTCTAACGTTCGCATACAACGGGTGTAAGCCAGATTTACACAAGCGATACACTTAGGGTTCAGTTGACGAGCCTAGCATGTACAGACATGGCCTCGGAACACAGAAGACCGAAAGGTCGAACACGAGTCGTATAGAAGATACGATCAACATGAAGATGTTCACCGTTGATGACTAGTCCGTCTCACGTGATGATCGGACACGGACTAGTCGATTCGGATCGTGTATCACTTAGATGACTAGAGAGATGTCATTCTGAGTGGGAGTTCATTAAAATTTGATTAAGATGAACTTAATTATCATGAACTTAGTCTAAATTCTTTACAATATCTCTTGTAGATCAAATGGCCCACGCTCCAGTTTCCCTCAACTTCAACGCGTTCCTAGAGAAAACCAAGCTGAAAGACGATGGTAGCAACTATACGGATTGGGTCCGTAACCTGAGGATTATCCTCATAGCTGCCAAGAGATCATATGTCCTAGAAGCACCGCTAGGTGATGCACCTACTCCCGATGCGGCCCAAGACGTTTTGAACGTCTGGCAGTCGCGTAGTGATGATTACTCCCTGGTTCAGTGCGGCATGCTTTACAGTTTAGAATCGGGGCTCCAAAAGCGTTTTGAGCACCACGGAGCATATGAGATGTTCGAAGAGCTAAAAATGGTTTTCCAAGCTCATGCCCGAGTCGAGAGATATGATGTCTCTGACGCATTCTACAACTGTAAGATGGAGGAAAACAGTTCTGTCAGTGAGCACATCCTCAAGATTTCTGGATTGCACAACCGCTTGTCTCAGCTGGGAATGAATCTCCCAGATGAAGCGGTCGTTGACAGAATCCTCCAGTCGCTCCCACCAAGCTTCAAGAGCTTCGTGTTGAACTTCAATATGCAGGGGATGGAGAAGTCCATTCCCGAGGTGTATTCGATGCTGAAATCAGCGGAGGTGGACATCAATAAAGAACATCAAGTGTTGATGGTCAATAAAACCACTAAGTTCAAGAAAGGCAAGGGTAAGAAGAACTTCAAGAAGGACGGCAAGGGAGTTGCCGCGCCCGGCAAGCCTGTTGCCGGGAAGAAGCCAAAGTATGGACCCAAGCCTGAGACAAAGTGCTTTTATTGCAAGGGAACGGGTCACTGGAAGCGGAACTGCCCCAAATACTTAGCAGACAAGAAGGCCGGCAACGTCAAAGGTATATATGATATACATGTTATTGATGTGTACCTTACCAGCACTCGCAGTAGCTCCTGGGTATTTGATACCGGTGCGGTTGCTCATATTTGTAACTCAAAACAGGAGCTGTGGAATAAACGGAGACTGGCGAAGGATGAGGTGACGATGCGCGTCGGGAATGGTACCAAGGTCGATGTGATCGCCGTCGGCACGCTACCTCTACATCTACCCTCGGGATTAGTTTTAAACCTCAATAATTGTTATTTAGTACCAGCTTTGAGCATGAACATTGTATCTGGATCTCGTCTTATGCGAGATGGCTACTCTGTCAAATCGAAGAATAATGGTTGTTCTATTTATTTGAGAGATATGTTTTATGGTCATGCCCCGCTGGTCAATGGTTTATTTTTGATGAATCTCCAATGTGATGATACACATATTCATAGTGTAGATACCAAAAGATGTAAAGTTGATAATGATAGTCCCACCTACTTCTGGCATTGCCGCCTTGGTCATATTGGTGTCAAACGTATGAAGAAGCTACATTCAGATGGACTTCTAGAGTCTCTTGATTATGAATCATTTGACATGTGCGAACCATGCCTCTTGGGCAAGATGACCAAGACTCCGTTCTCCGGAACAATGGAGCGAGCAACCAACTTGTTGGAAATCATACATACCGATGTGTGCGGTCCAATGAGTGTTGAGGCTTGCGGAGGCTATCGTTATGTTCTCACCCTCACGGATGACTTGAGTAGATATGGGTTTATCTATTTGATGAAACACAAGTCTGAGACCTTTGAAAAGTTTAAGGAATTTCAGAATGAGGTTGAGAATCAACGTGACAGAAAAATAAAGTTCTTGCGATCGGATCGTGGGGGTGAATATTTAAGTCATGAATTTGGCACACACATTAGGAGCTGTGGACTTGTTTCACAATTGACACCGCCCGGAACACCTCAACGTAACGGTGTGTCCGAACGTCGAAATCGTACTCTGCTGGACATGGTGCGGTCTATGATGTCCCTCACCGATTTACCGCTATCTTTTTGGGGTTATGCTTTGGAGACTGCCGCATTCACTTTAAATAGGGCTCCGTCGAAATCCGTTGAGACGACTCCGTATGAACTTTGGTTTGGCAAGAAACCGAAGCTGTCGTTTCTAAAAGTTTGGGGTTGTGATGCTTATGTCAAGAAACTTCAACCTGAAAAGCTCGAACCCAAATCGGAGGAATGCGTCTTCATAGGATACCCAAAGGAAACGATTGGGTACACCTTCTACCACAGATCCGAAGGCAAAGTCTTTGTTGCCAAGAATGGATGCTTTCTGGAGAAAGAGTTTCTCTCGAAAGAAGTGAGTGGGAGGAAAGTAGAACTTGATGAGGTGATAGTCACCCCTCCTGGACCAGAAAGTAGCGCAGCACAGGAAATTGTTCCTGAGGTGCCTGCACCGACAAGGGAGGAAGTTGATGATAATGATCATGAAGAAACAGATCAAGTTACTACTAAACTTCGAAGGTCCACAAGGGCACGTTCCGCACCAGAGTGGTACGGCAACCCTGTCCTGGAAATCATGTTGTTAGACAAGGGTGAACCTTCAAACTATGAAGAAGCGATGGCGGGCCCGGATTCCAATAAATGGCTTGGAGCCATGAAATCCGAGATAGAATCCATGTATGAAAACAAAGTATGGACTTTGGTGGACTTGCCTGATGACAGGCACGCCATAGAAAACAAATGGATATTTAAGAAGAAGACAGACGCGGATGGTAATGTGACCATCTATAAGGCTCGACTTGTCGCTAAGGGTTATCGACAAGTTCAAGGGATTGACTACGACGAGACTTTCTCTCCCGTAGCGATGCTGAAGTCAGGCAGAATCATGTTAGCTATTGCCGCATTCTATGATTATGAGATATGGCAAATGGACGTCAAAACAACATTCCTTAATGGCTTCCTCAAGGAAGAGTTGTATATGATGCAACCGGAAGGTTTTGTCGATCCAGAAAACGGTAACAAGGTATGCAAGCTCCAACGCTCGATTTATGGGCTGGTGCAAGCATCTCGGAGTTGGAATATTCGCTTTGATGAAGTGATCAAAGCGTTTGGCTTTATACAGACTTATGGAGAAGCCTGTATTTACAAGAAAGTGAGTGGGAGCTCTGTGGCATTTCTCATATTATATGTGGATGACATATTGCTGATGGGAAATGATATAGAATTCTTGGAAAATGTAAAGGCCTACTTGAATAAAAGTTTTTCAATTAAGGACCTTGGAGAAGCTGCTTACATATTAGGCATCAAAATCTATAGAGATAGATCAAGACGCCTCATTGGTCTTTCACAAAGTACATACCTTGACAAAATATTGAAAAAGTTCAATGTGGATCAGTCAAAGAAAGGATTATTGCCTGTTTTGCAAGGTATGAGATTGAGCAAGGCTCAATCGCCGACCACGGCAGAAGATAGAGAAAAGATGAGTGTCATTCCCTATGCCTCGGCCATAGGTTCTATCATGTATGCCATGCTGTGTACCAGACCTGATGTGAACCTTGCCATAAGTTTGGTAGGGAGGTACCAAAGTGATCCCGGTACGGAACACTGGACAGCGGTCAAGAACATCCCGAAGTACCTGAAAAGGACTAAGGATATGTTTCTCGTTTATGGAGGTGATGAAGAGCTCGTCGTAAAAGGTTACGTCGATGCTAGCTTTGACACAGATCTGGATGACTCTAAGTCACAAACCGGATACGTGTATATTTTGAACGGAGGGGCAGTTAGCTGGTGCAGTTGCAAGCAAAGCGTCGTGGCAGCATCTACATGTGAAGCGGAGTACATAGCTGCTTCCGAAGCAGCGCAGGAAGGAGTCTGGATGAAGGAGTTCATCACCGACCTAGGAGTCATTCCAATCGCGTCAAGCCCGATGACTCTCTTCTGTGACAACACTGGTGCTATTGCCATTACCAAGGAGCCCAGGTTTCACAAGAAGACCAAGCACATCAAGTGCCGTTTCAACTCCATACGGAATTATGTTCAAGATGGAGATATAGATATTTGTAAAGTGCATATGGATCTGAATGTTGCAGACCCGTTGACTAAACCTCTTCCACGGGCAAAACATGATCAACACCAGAACTCTATGGGTGTTCGATTCATCACAATGTAACTAGATTATTGACTCTAGTGCAAGTGGGAGACTGTTGGAAATATGCCCTAGAGGCAATAATAAAAGTATTATTATATTTCCTTATTCATGATAATTGTCTGTTATTCATGCTTGAATTGTATTGTACGGAAACAACGATACATGTGTGAATACATAGACCACAATGAGTCCCTAGTGAGCCTCTAGTTGCCAGCTCGTTGATCAACAGATGGTCACGGTTTCCTGACCATGGACATAGGATGTCAGTGATAACGGGATCACATCATTAGGAGAATGATGTGATGGACAAGACCCAATCCTGAGCATAGCACGAGATCGTATAGTTCGTAATGCATAAGCTTTTCGGTGTCAAGTATTTATTCCTTAGACCATGAGGTTGTACAACTCCCGGATGCCGTAGGAATACTTTGGGTGTGCCAAACGTCACAACGTAACTGGGTGGCTATAAAGGTACGCATCGGGTATCTCCGAAAGTGTCTGTTGAGTTGGTACGAACCGAGACTAGGATGTTGTCACTCCGTATGACGGAGAGGTACCTCTGGGCCCACTCGGTAAGACATCATCATAATGAGCTCAATATGACTAAGTAGTTAGTCACGGGATGATGGATTATGGATCGAGTAAAGAGACTTGCCATGACGAGATTGAACAAGGTATCGGGAATACCGACGATCGAATCTCGGGCAAGTACCGTACCGATGGACAAAGGGAATAACATACGGGATTAAGTGAATCCTTGACATGGTGGTTCATCCGATGAAGATCATCGAGGAACACGTGGGAACCAACATGGGTATCCATATCCCGCTGTTGGTTATTGACCGGAGAGTGGTCTCGGTCATGTCTACGTGTCTCCCGAACCCGTAGGGTCTACACACTTAAGGTTCGGTAACGCTAGGGTCGTAGAGATACATGCACGTGGAAACCCGAAAGTTGTTCGGATTCCCGGATGAGATCCCGGACGTCACGAGGAGTTCCGGAATGGTCCGGAGGTAAAGATTGATATATAGGAAGTCAGGTTTCGGCTATCGGGTGATCTCCGGGGGTCACCGGGAGCGTCCCGGGACCACCGGAGGGGCCCCGGGGGTCCACCGGGTGGGGCCACCCATCAAGGTGGGGCCCCTAGGCCGCAAGGGGGAAGTGTCCAGCCCTAATGGGCTGGCGCACCACTTGGGCCCTCCTCCCCATGCGCCTAGGGTTGAAACCCTAGGGGGGAGGGGGCGCCACTTGCCTTGGGGGGCATGGACTCCCCCCTGGCCATCGCCCCACCCCTGCAGATGCCATCTGCAGGGCCGGCGCACCCCCCTGGCCCCTATATATATGTGGGGGGAGAGGGCAGCCGCACCATTGCCCTGGCGCCTCTCCCCCTCCCGTCACAACTCCGTCTCCTTAACGCAGGGCGCCCGGCGAAGCCCTGCTGCAATCTACACTGCATCCATCACCACGCCGTTGTGATGTTGGATCTCTGACGACTTCTCCTCCCCCCTTGCTGGATCAAGAAGGAGGTGACGTTGCTGTACCGGACGTGTGTTGAACGTGGAGGTGTCGTCCGTTCGGCGCTAGATCATCGGTGACGAAGAACGCGAAGAGTACGACTACTTCATCCACGCTTCTTCGAAAGCTTCCGCACGCGATCTACATAACGGTATGTAGATGCACTCTTACTTGCTCGTTGCTAGATGTCTCCTTAGTTGGATCTTGGTGAAAGCGTAGAAATTTTTTGAATTCTGCTACGTTCCCCAACACATAGGTGGTATCATGCATGCCAACTAGATTTTTTGGTTGATGTGGCACAAAATTAAATGAGGAAAGAGAGGGTGTGGTATCATATCATGATACCGTATCATATTAAATGTTGTACTACTTTGTGTCGTGCATGGTAATTAATAAGGCAACCTAAGATACTAACTTATGATACTATGGATTACGGAGTTGGTATCATACACTAGTATCATATGCATGACTAGTATATGATACTCCTCATTACAACCAGCCTAAGAAAAGGCTTGTCTTCTCTTATTTAAGAGAAGACAAGAGATGATCTCTTAGCACAATATGTCTCATCATATTTTTAGGAATGATTAGTTATTGAAGATAAGGCTAAGTGATGATCCATTGTAGACAAAATGTTTTGTCATCTCTAAATTACATGCAAAACTTAAGATAAGACTACCTTATCAACCATTGTACATGTCCTTATGTAATCATAATGGCATCTGGTAATTGGCTAGTAGAAAATCAGAGATCAGGGCCCGCGCTTAAAAGAAATAGCGGAAGGATTATGTAATAAGCTCGTAGGTGTAGTGTTGTGAATAATTAGGGGTAGATTTTGAAAGAGACAAAGTATTGGCTACTACGAAGAAAAGTTACAAAAGACAAGAAAAAACATAATACGCAGACTATAAAGGATCCGAGGTAGTATAACTAGTATTGCGTGAATATATTTTTTTGCTCTTGAGACAAAATATATGCTTGTTACTGGTAGTTTTGGATTATTTTAGTATCCGGTCATTTCCATGTGCTTAAAAGTGTATAAGCATTAATATTTGTCCATTATGTTCTACAATTTTAGTTCAGAGATTTATATATTCTTCGTATATGCATATGCTATATGCTCGTTTCTAGTCTAAGTTTGTTCCATTAGCGTACCATGTCCAGATCTAACATACTTCCGCTACATCTCGTCCTGCTTTTGAATCCAAATATGACATGAGCAGGGGGTGGCGCGCCCTGGTGCCTAGTGACGACCTCCCCCACCTTCTGGTCTTTCCACGAAGCTTCTAGTTCATCTTTTGTTTCAAAACAAATCGTCAAAAAGTTTCAACTCATTTGGATAATTTTCATTCTTGCACAAAACACAACACCATGGTAGTTCTGCAGAAAACAGCGTAGTCCGGGTTAGTTCCATTCAAATCATACCAAACCCATATAAATTGTTTTAAATATGACATGATTACTTCATAAATTATAGATACATTGGAGACGTATCACGCGCCACTCAACATTGAAAACGGCGTAGGACGGACGTGACCTCACACTGCCTCCGCCATTGAAGCGGCGCGCCGGCAGAGGGGGCTGCCCGCGACGCGTCTCCGATGTCCATACATGTTCAATACAGGAGACATACATGTTCAATACAGGAGACATGTGACTGGACGGGATGGGACGGATATCTACCGCGCCCGTTCAGTGATGGGGTCCATCCGTTTGCCTCCATTAAGCAGGCTCGCCGGCCGAGAAACCCACTCTAGCACTACGCATTGAGACAGTCGGACGCCTGGACTCACCGGAATCCGCTATATAAAAAGCGGCCACACCTGGCTAAGTCCACATAACAACACCAGCCCCTCCACATCCTCATCCCTTGCACAACATCCGCCATGGCCGCCCATAGGAAAGTATGGTGTGACTGTCCGTCGTCGGAGATGAAGTACGCGGTGGCCGCCCTTGCCGCCGCTGGCATAGCCGCCGTGCTAGGCGGATCGAGGTCAGCTTGCCGGCCAGCTCGCCCGAGGTCTCCGACGACGAAGATGACACCGCGATGGAGACGGGCTCCGACGACTCCGCCCCGGCTCCCACGCCTCATGTGCACGCTGGATTCACCATGGAGTAGGCGCAGGCGCAGTTCGACACCGTCATCGCAAAGGTGCAGCCTACACCTTCGCCTATGCTGGTGTTCCAGCAGGCGCAGGAGGAATAGCGATACAACCTGTTCCTCCTGGAGCAGCATCAACTGGCGGAGGGTCAGATCTACGTCGAGCACGTGAACTCAAATTTTGTCACGGAGCAGCGCGCCATCTACGATGTCGTCCACGCTCAAGCCGCCGCCAGTCAGGAAGCGGCAGCCGCGGAGGCACAACTGCAGACGGTAGCAAAGGAGAACATAGCCAGTTGTGCCTCCTACGCGCCGCCGACGAACCTTCAGCCGTCTCAGTGGGACGACGACAGTCAAGGCGCCACCATTTCCCTCGTGAACCTCACGTCCACCGGCGATGGACAAGACGCGGACTCCTCCGAGGATGAGTAGGCCACGGGAGGCGGCGGTGCCTTGTGTCCCATGTGGGCTGGTCCGCCTCCTGTGTTCTACTCTTCCTCGACAGAGACAACACATTCACTTCATCTGTCTTATCGCTGGTGCTCATGGAGGCGGCCGAAGGAGGACGACACGGGCTTGGATGCCAGGCATCCCCGCCGTAGGATAGATTTAGGCCGGGTCTTTTTTTTGTTCCAGATGTAGTTAAATCCGCCGTGTTTGTATGAAATCCGTTATGTTTGTACGAAATATGTTCGTGTTTGCGTAAATTTCATCCGGTGTGTTGAAAAATAGTTTAAAATGTATGCGGCTAACGTTCGATGTCGACCTCCCGCATCCATCTCCACGGACAAGTCCCCCTGTCCGCGGACGGATGCGACAGGTTTTTTACGAATTGCCGTTGGTGATGCCTTTACAAGATGGTCCCATCATATCAAAGTTAGAATTTCTGGATTATAAAATGTTCGGGTATGCACCCCTTTCATTATCGATGTCTTGCCGGTAGCATGCAAAAGAATGTGTAATTTAGAAATATTTTCACCAAGCCTTACAAATATAGAGTACACACATGGATAATACAAATTGAAATAAACTGCAAATATATTTACTGTAGATCACTTTGCCAACTCATATTCTAAGACGTCGTGTATTTGTGAGCGGGAGAGGGTCCACCTATCCTTTACGAGACCCTCTGTGGTTGCTACGAGACACCATGCAAACAAGCAGAAGGCCAGCATCAGCAGCCACACGAGCGGCGAGCTAAGGTTGGAACTCCCGAGCAGCATCCATCGCGCCAAACTGGAGCATACCATGATGATGACCCCTAACGCCACGGAAGGGTAGACCATCCCATGCTTGTATCGCGCCCTTAGGTACCGCTCCGTGGCACTCGCTCTAAGCTCGTCTGACGCGGCATCCCAGTAGGCGTCCATGAGCACGTGCTTCCACCGCGTGATCTTGCTCCTGGATCGCTCGTCGAGCTCCGGCCAGTCGTTTAGCCCGAGCTTACGCAGGGATCGGCATGCCTTGACGAGCGGAGCGAGATCTGCGGCCAGCGCGCGGTAGCTGTGGTGGCGCGTCTTGCGGACGTAGCGGCGCTTTGCCGTGGAGTAAACGCCGGAGCGGTCGACGATGAGCAGGCTCGGCCGGCTGCTGCCGCGGAAGCCGGCGAATCCTTGTCGCTCCCGGACTCCGAACCAGTACTCCAGTACGGTGCTCTCCGGCTCCATGGCTGGCCTGGACTAGTTTGTGTCGTTCTAGCTAGCTAGACTAGATTCCCGGTCCGCGCGCTAGATTCGAGGTTTGCAGGTATAGGTACGGGGTCACAGCGCGCGTGCATGTATATGTAGATAGAAATTTCCTGTCCGGGGCGCAGTTCGACGTTGATTCGTTTTTGTCCGAGTCCGAACGTGCGCGCGATCCAGTCGATCGGTCGGTCGTGACATGACAACGCGAGGCACGCTCCGTCCACGAACAACCCAGCGACCCCATCCGCAAAAAGAAGAACAAAACCTATGAATCAATCAATCAAGTAATACAAACAAACAAAAAGAGTGAACAAACGATCAAGTCGACCCTGGGTTTCTGTCACGCGTGTTGCACGCAGACATGCATCCGCTATATTAATAAAATGCCGTAGAACAGAGTTATTTAAAAAAAAGATAAGGTCGACGTCTACGTGAGTCTGTTTAGGGCACATCTAAATGTGCCTTGGAGCATCTTAGACGGACGCGTCAAAAGACGCGCGTGCGCGGTAAACTGATATTTTAGCGCGTGCGGCAAGTTTTCACCCGCTCCAGCGACGGCGGGAAACTACCGTGCGCGGGAAGCGATTGCGCGCGCGGGGGAATAGCGTCAGCTCGCGCAGGAGATTTGTCGCGCCGCTTCGAGCGCGTCTATAAAATGCGGCACTCGCTACGCGGCCTCCACACTGTCACGCGTTCTCTCCCGCTCACTCTGCCGCTTGCTCGCCGCTTTCTCGTCTCCGCCACCACCGCGCCACCATGCCGCCGCGCCGCCGGGGATTTTGTGACTACCGGGGCGTCCGCGAGCGCCCCGGCAGCACCTACTATGCCGAGATCCGGTCCGGCGACGTCCGGCTCGGCCTTGGCACCTTCCAGACCGCGCACGAGGCAGCCCGCGCATATGACGCGGCGGCTAGAGAGGCCACCGGCGCTGATAAACTTTCGCGATGTCCACATGCGCGAGGAGGCACAGGCCGTCGCCCCTCCGCCCCGTCTTATCACGGACCAGGACCATGAGGAGCACCGTCGGCGGCAGCGCCGCCTCCTCATCGCCGAGGAGGATGAGCGAGCCATGGCGGAGTGGCGCCGCCCGAAGGACGTCGCGGCGGAGCGCGCCTACTGGGAGGAAAGGACGGCAAGGCGCCGCGCGGAGCGATTGGACATGCGTCGGCGGAAGGCCCTGGCGATATCGCAGTGCGATATCGTTGAAGCGGGTGGGGTGTCGATCTTCGGGAATGATGATCCTCGTTGGGAGGACATGTGGATCGATATCTCGGACAACACCAATTCGGATGAGGACGAGGACGAGGACGACTAGGAGTAGTATGTAGTTGCACCGTAGTTTTATCTATCTATGTATCGTTTATCTATCTATGCTATGACTATGTAAAATATCTATGTATCATTTTATCTATGTTTGAACTATGTATCGTCTTAAAAATATGTATGCAACTTTTATCTATCTATGCTAGTCCAGAGTGTGAGAGCGAGAGTCGCGCGCGCTGCATTTTTGCGCGCTGCTGGAGCTGCGCGCGGACGCTGCATTTTAGCGTCGCTGCTGGAGACAGCGCTGCCCGCCGCGCTTTTTCAGGCGATGGGCGCGCTGCAAAGTAATTTTTAGCGCGCCGTGGGTTGGACCCTATTGGAGATGCTCTTAGTTATCGCACATCTAAGTCACTCAATCAATCTAGAAAGAAAAGGAAAAAAGATAACATCAAATGTTGGCACGAGGGGTAGCGCAAGCAGTTAGTTTTACTGAGTCTCCGTACCCCCCCCCCCAGTCGTTTGCCCCCGCAGGACGATCGGGGGGGGGGGGGGCAACCATAGCACCCCAGCAGCCGCGATCCCATCTCTCATTCCCCTCTGCCGTCGCCGGGGGACACCGTCGGGCAGAGCCCGTGCATTCGACAACGGCGGTGGAGGGTTGCTCCTCCTTCCCGGGCTGTATGGCGGCGAGGGCGCCAGATCCGCGGAGGTGCGACCTCTTCATCAATCCACGGCGGCGAAGTGGCTACTGTTGGAGGCGTTTGTGGTGGTGAGGGGCGAGGTCGCCAGAGGATGGAGGTGGGGCTGGGCGTGGCCGGTGGCAGTGGTGGTGTACGGCCCGAATCCGGTCTTGACGGAGATTCCAGCCCGGATCCGAACATGGCGTTGGCGGCATCCCCTCTGCCGGGGATGACGGGCGAGATCGTGGGTCCTTGTGGCGGCACGAGTGGTGACGGATTTTGGGATCCCACACCCGGGGATGTTGCAAGACGCGCGTGGCGGCCGGAGCTTCCTCCGACGTCGATGGCGCTTGATGCGGGATCACGGCAGCGGTTGCTGTTGTATGGGCGACGACAACGGCTGGCGTGATGGTGGGTGCTCCCAGTAGCGCCTGGAATCGGGACGGCGACCCCTCTTCTTCAACGGCGGTGGACTCCGGGATCGTGTGAACAATTCGGAGTCTGGATCTTGAGGTGGTGACGGTCTTCTGAGGCTAGTGGCGGTACAGGACGTCCCATCCATCAACAGATCGGGTTCGATGCGGCTCGACAGGTGACACATTTGCCTCTTTCAGAGTTTTCGGACGGTGCCTGTCACCGGCAGGTGAAGCTACCGGTGGACGTGCTACCGACGGATGCTGCGCACGGCGTATTATATGGAGACGTCAAGTCATGCCTACTACCGACAGGTGATGCACGATGGCTCTGACGGAGGTGTCATCTTTAGCCTGTTGCTGTCGGATCGAAGGTGGTGCGACAGTAGCGGGAGGCGGGTTGTATGGGACGTCTTTGTTTTCTGTTGTCTCCTACAGAGGTATCTAGCTAGCGAGGTGTCGGTACACAAATAAGGGTGGATGGTACAGACGACTTCAACAACGAGTTCATGCACCCCGGTGGAAACACAAAATCTTTGATCAGATTATGTTGTCGCGCGTCTTTGTCGTGTCCTTGCTGAAAGTGGTGGATTGAAACTTGGCTTTGGGGATGAGAATCCGGAGTTCAACCTTGTGGTGGACTCGCTATCATTGGCGCACATGCGGTGATCCCTTCTTGAAGGCGTAGTCTAGGAGTTGTGTATTTTTTTGTTTATATTGTGTCTTATATCATAGGGATTAGTGGGTATCTGGGGGTACTGTCGCGAGGTATACGGCCTCAGGATTTGTTTTCCACTTTATTTCCTGGTCGATGGTGTTCAGCTACCGGATTTTATACTATTAATAATATATGGTTATATGCAGAGGTAGTGGTTATCCTCCTTTAAAAAAATGCTTGCACGAATCTTAGCATAAAATCAATGATATATGACTTAGATATATAATACTTGAAACATATCTAGATGTGCTTTAGCAAAACAGTAAGATCAAGTATGTTGTTTGTGTACGTTACGTCATTAATCTGCTAGTGTTTTGTTGCAAAAAAAATTAGGCAGAAATTGGTACGTAGATTTTAGTAGCCGTAGCGTAAACTGATACCAAAATAGAACTTTCTACAGTCCACTTCAAAACCTGTATGATTCATATATATACATAGCTGAACAAAGTTGTTGTTCATGCTTCCTGCGCAGCCGAACAAAAGCTTCACTAACACACTAATCAGGTATATATGCTTCCACTGAGACTGTGTTACATGCTTCGAGCGTTCAAACTTCATTCATATTGCTTCCGAAATAATAGATTTTGATCTAGGTCATTTCATTCATATAAATTTTATCTAAAATTAATTTTTTAAAATTCCGCACCAACGCGCGGAGAAATCACCTAGTTTTCTTAGACTCTAAACCCATATTGAATTACATGTATCAAATAGTTCCCCGAAGCCTAAGCTTATGAAGAAAAGGTGGGTATATATTTCAACATAGGATACCCGTGTTGCAAATGGCCAAAGACTACTAATTTATTTGACTGGAATCATTTTTCGATAGATGTATTCATTGTTCTAGAAATTTATTCATTTGTCGTTACAAATTTATTTCAAGAGTCATGAGTAATGACACATAGATCATATGTCCTAGCTTTTCAAGGAGATATATCCATTGTTGATCATCCACTCCATACTCCAGTGGTTGTTCACATTTTTGAGTGTCCAATAGGCCCATCCAAACGTTGCCCTCCCATACACATCCATCTGTGCATTTGCAAACATTTGGAACTCTTGCTTCGCTGCATTAGGCACCTTCCACTCAGCCACCCATTCTCCTGCGGAAAACATGTCACATGAGATAATTTTACTAAAGTCTTGAAGAATGGGGATAAAAATCCATGTTACAAAACCAAAAGGGAATAGTTACACGTACCTACAAAGGTGAGGGGACCATTTTGCCTCGTGACAGTGCTAAGATCGCTTGAGTAGTTGGTCTTGATGAAATCAATATTCTGTTGCACGGTGAAAGTATCAAACATGTTGTTGAACAACGCGTAGTAATGCACGTCAATGACGGATCCGGGTAAGCCGCCAGCGAGCTCGAGGAGCTCTGTTGGGTCCGGGGATGACAGGCGGTTGGACATGATCACGTAGGCATCCGACGAGTGCTTCCTGATGGCGTTGTATCCATCGCGATAGTACGTTTTCAGGCTCTCCAGGGATACGCCGGGCGCCAACGGCTCGTTCATTAGCTCAACTGCGAGGAGGCTTGGGCTTTTGGCATACCTAGATGCGAGGAAATCTATCACTTGCACAGTTTGTGCGATGTTAGTGTCGGTGGTGCCCCAGTCCTGCGATCCATCCTTGGAGGAGCTGTGCTCGAAGGGATTTTGCGACCCAGGAGCTGCGTGCAGGTCAATGATGATGCCTAGATTGTACTTTCTGTTCATGCAGACAAATTGAGCATTTATAAAGCCGAATGTTTCAAAAAATAATTAGAATAAAAAAGAAGATCAAACCCAGGCCAAAATTTAATTAGATAACAGAAGCTTTAGCTTGCTCAAGATGATGCCAAGGTCAGCCCCCGGCCTAAATATTCCGATGGTTGAGCCGATCATTGATTTCATACATTTAGCAAAATTAGATTACAAGTTTCTGAAGGTTACTTACTCTGCCCATTTGAATGCTTTGTCCAAGGTTTTAAGTGAACCTCCAACGTAAGGTGCAGGAGGTCTGGGGTCGTTAGCGATCCACCATCCCACTGGTATTCTCACTGCGGTCAGCCCGCTTTCGGAGATGAACCTGAAGTCAGCTTCCACTATATATGTGCTCCAGTGGTTCTGTCAAACATGCAAAATTGAGGTGCCAAGGGCAGTGATACCTATTTCTAGCTAAGTAATAAACTCTGCCAACTATAAGTATCTACCTTGTCAAGACAAGAAAAGCACACTTCTCACAATAATAGTAATACTAATGATGATGATGATGATGATGATGCACAATCAGTTACCCCCTCCGTCCCAAAATAAGTGTCTCAACTTTATACTAACTTTAGTACAAAGTTGTACTAAGGTCAAGACACTTATTTTGATACGGAGGGAGTAGATAATATTACTATATCGTGAACACCAAAAACTTGGTGTATCTTTTTTCATATGAATAAATTACATTTTCAGTTGTTTTTTATGCGATGATTTCAAACTAGGTATATCTGATCAAGTTATTCGCGGCACAATGATCGGCACTAGTCTTTCTCATTTCCTTGTGCAAGTGGACAAAGATATAATAAACAAGAGGAAAATGAGGAGGGAAACCACTGAGGACAGTGATGTCCACATGATGCATGATAAGCATAATGTACAATTGTTGCTCACTATGTATAGCTGTGGCGGATCAACGAGGGGTCAGCAAGTGGAGCAGTGGGCACAGTGATGGTTCAATGTATATACCCTGAGAACTGGTGTAGCCTTTGCCGTCCCATAGCCGTTGCAGATTTGGTACTCCCCTTGGAGCCCAGAAACTCTTGTCACCGTGAACACTGACGGGTCGTCGTTGCTCCAGCTGGTGCTCTGGCCATAGTCCGCCGTCAACGAGCCATCTTTTTTTGCCTGCACGCCATCAACGGAATGTGACTAATAGTTCGGAACATGGAAGAAAATGAGATTCTTATAATTACTTATTTTTTGTGCTAGTCAAAATCCCTAAACAGGTCAACATTGGAGGCTCGTGCTGAATAATGGAGTAGCGGTTTTGAACGCACATGCAAGTTGCTTGCGAGCAGACACTTGCAGTATTTTGTAAGTGCAGAGGTGGCCAACATATGCAGTATTTTGTAGTATTATCTTTACCTGCAAGAAGAGCCCGTTGGGCGCCATGATCCGGATCCTATACTGGTCGCTCGGGCTGCGCACCAACCGGAACGTCTCCGACCGCCCCGGCGACACCGCCGTTGCGACCAGCGAGCCGTCGCTCTTGACGCCCACGAACTGGTTGCCGAACACTCTGAAATTGAATGTCACCTTGTTGATCCGCCACAGCTTGAAGGTCTCCCAGCCAGAGGCCTGAGGCCGGTTCGCCACAAGCCCCGCGCCGCCGCCATTCTCCGCTGCCAGGTAGGCGTTCTGCGTTACCGACTTGAACTGCAGCTGCGTGCCGTCCTGTACGTCCGTCCGCGTGCTGATCGGTCAAGACTCAAGCAGCTGAAAACAGAGAGCCACGGCGGCGCCGCGGCGGCCGGCGGTATGAAAGCTACGACGTTGATTACCAGGAGATCGTTGTTGGGGATGCCGTCGAAGAGGGACGGCAGGATCCAGCCCTCTGTCACCAGCCACCCGCCGAGGTTCACCGCTCGGACGGGGAGACGAGGAGAAGCCGCCATGGGCGCCGAGCTGCGCGAGAGGAAGCACAGCATGAGGAGCGAGGAGTAGTGGAAGAGGCGGCTCCTCATTTCGCTGCTTATGCTTCTTCCGATGATCCGATCCACTGGGCTCAGTTGCTTGCAAGTTGCAATGCAATTGCTCGATGTTGTGCTCTGCACTGCCGTGCTCGGCTCGCTTATATAGCTCATGGCTGATGATTAATTAAGATATGATCGACTTGTTGGATGCATGAACACAAAGATTAGAACGGGAGGGTTTCCACTAACGATAACAATCAGGGGGTCAAAACTAATGGCTATCACGAACTAGGAACTAGGGTGGTTTCGCACTTGGCTAGTCGTCCGCTCTACTGTTCGAAGTTTTAGGTTGCTTTAAGTCAAAAAACATGTCCCACTTACACTAACGTGGCCAAAAACCGCACTTTTTCCGATTCGAAAACTCCACTAATCTGGCCTGCGGCCCTGTGATCGTGCTACTTTTTCAAATGCAGCTCACAACCTGGTCTCCGCGCTAAAAAAATCCCGCTGACGGTGTTGAAACTAGGGAAACTCTAAAGAATAACGTTTGACAAAATGATTAATGCAAAATGATCCATTAAAGAAAAGAATTGATACAACAATTTGATTACTTAATT
The DNA here is from genome assembly GCA_902687465.1 of Secale cereale. NCBI lineage: Eukaryota > Viridiplantae > Streptophyta > Magnoliopsida > Poales > Poaceae > Secale > Secale cereale. The sequence goes on along the minus strand of LR738713.1, from coordinate 53,293,018 downwards.
AATTAGTAGTATCCCTAGAGTCCACTCCTTCCCCATACTACTAGTGAAAGAGAAAATGTAAAGACTACCATTAAAGCAGCTCAAGCGAGACTTACTATATCCATCTAAATTATGTCTCCTATTTCTATGAAGGGATTATTCTACTATTGATCAATAATCATAGTGGAATCAAGGGTACAGAGTCAAAAAGGGATTCCGCCCTAAGGCCATGGATCAATCAGTTCAAGGAATTTACTCCTAACAAATTCTTATAGGTATTTGTCGGGAGCAACTAGTTAACGAGCACTCCTTGGGAGCCCAAGGAGCCTCGCAACGATTAGCGTCACTTGGCGCGCTCTCACCCATTCGCTACGTGTCACGCTCTGGTCGCTTTGTTCGGATTTTATTTTTTTATTTTTCCTCGCACGTTTTCGGCTTTTAAACGATTTTTTTCTGGGTTTATTTCGACATTTTGATTTTCCACCGGTCTTCCTTAGCTTGTCGATAAAAAAATCAAAAAAACAAATCCGCGAAAAAAACGCATTTTTTTCGCGAGAGTCACGGCCGTACCTCTCAAAAACGGGAGAAAAACATATTTTCTGTTTTTTTTTTTCTTCCGCGAGAGTCACAGTTTTGCTTCCGCGAGAGGCATGATTGTGCTTTCGCGAGGGTCACGGCCGTGCCTCTCGGAAACAAAAAAAAAATGTTTTTCTTTCCTTTCGCGAGAGTCACGGTTTTGGTTCGCGAGAGGCATAGGTATGCTTTCGTAAGAGTCACGGCCGTGCCTCTCGGAAACGAAAAAAAATGTGTTTTCTGTTTTTTTTTCTTCGTGAAAGTCACGGTTTTGCTTCCGCGAGAGACGCAGTTATGCTTTCGCGAGAGTCACGGCTGTGCCTCCTCGGAAACGAAAAAAAACATATTTCTCTTTTTTTTTCCGCGAGAGTCATAGTTTTGCTTCCGCCAGAGCTACGGTTGTGATTTCACGAGAGGCACGGACATGCCTCTTTCGGAAAGGGAAAAATCAGTGCGCATGGTTCGGTTTTTTTGTCTGTTTTTTTTTGTGAAAAAAAAGTTCGTCAAAACCTATCAATATGGAATCTAGTTTTGAAGATCTCGACGTGACGAATTCAACAGTGAAAATGGTTCGAGATTTGAACGTATGGTTTAAGAAATAAAATGTTTTGAATAAACGGATCTCCGAAAAAAGGGAAAACGCTCAGGTTACGACAAGTGGCGCAAATGCAGCGTGTCACTTGTCACAAACTAGGATTTGAGGTGATCTTTGCAACGAGTACAACTCAATTAGTGATTCCGCTATTTGCCGCGTTCTGTGGAAGTTGTCTACGTATCGCACACGTTCAATGGTACATGGGCCGTCCAAGTTAGCTTTTTTTCGTGCGGTCATCTTCCGGTTTTCGAACCTTTGAGAAGGTTCCTGGATACGTTTTTCTAGTTTTCTCTTTCAGTGTTTTCATTTTTTCTACTTTTAATTTTATGCTTCCTTTTCTTTTTCACTTTCTTAATTTTCATTTCTTTCTTTTTTTTCTCTTTCCAAAATTTCAATAAATGTTGTAATATTCACATATTTCCCTTTCCAAAAAATGTTCGGGTTTCAAAACTATTATCAAACAAAAAATTGTTTGAAGATTTAAAAATGTACCGGTTTTCAAAAAATGATTGTGTTTCCAAAATTCATCAAGATTTTGAAATTTCTTCTCTGTTTCAAAATTACTTCTCAATATTAAAAAATGTCATTTTAAAAAAATGATTCTGTTTTTAAATTTTGTTCACAAATTAAAAAATTGTCCATGTTTTTGAAAAACTTTTGGAAATTTCAAATTTTGTTTGTGATTTCAGAAAATTGTTCACAACTTTAATAAATTAGTCAATTTTTGAAAATTGTTCAGGGTTTTTCCAAATAGTGTTAAGTCCTATACTGCCATTAATTCTGTAAGTGATGTGATGTATATTTGTCGCCAAATCACTTTCCTCATATTGCCTAGCAGCGAGCGCGCATGAGTAGGCAGTCTGCGCTACCCTTTTGTTATTTTTTCACTTTCGCATTCGCGGCGCACCAAAGTTTGGTGGGCCGACCTAGTTGGGTACACCCTGTGCGGTGGGGCGTGTATTTGCCATCGAATATGGTAAAGTATGAGCTCCCATTGATCTATCCATGTCCAATACGCGGCAATAACCGCAAATCGGTGATCTGACTACTCGACCTCATTAAGGAATCTAGGTTCCTCTCCGATCAAGATATCAACCTCCTAAAAATTGTTATCTTTGTGCTTCAACGTACGGCCTTGAGAAAGTCCAATACTATAAAAAAGGCTTTTCCCCCGCTTTATATATAAAGCACCACACCAACAACAACATCCAGGAGAAGCAACATGTTAAGGAGATACAAACGAGAAGAAGAAGAAGAAGAAGAAGAAGAAGAAGAGGAAGAGGAAGAGGAAGAAGAAGAAGAAGAAGAAGAAGAAGAAGAGGAAGAAGAAGAAGAGGAAGAAGAAGACGAAGAAGAAGAAGAAGAAGAAGAAGAAGAAGAAGAAGAAGAAGAGGAAGAGGAAGAAGAGGATGAGGAATAAGAAGACGAGGAAGAAGAAGACGAGGAAGAAGAAGAGGAAGAAGAAGAGGAAGAAGAAGAAGAAAAAGAAGAAGAAGAAGAAGAAGAAGATTTTGGTTCCTTGTGTACCTGGTTGAGCGATGCTTTAGACATCGTGTGAGCCAAGATTTCGGTTCAGAAGGCATTAAAATGTGATTAGGCCTCCTACCCAACGCCACCTATGTGTACTAGAACATTCTAGATTGATGCGTGTGGACGCATGAATAGGTGTGGGAGCGGGATCGTATGAGGACAAGGTCTGGGAAAGGATCATGCGAGGAAAGAAGTAGCCGTTGATGTTGCTTGTCAAGTAGAGCAGGAAGGGATCAACGCACCCGACCTAAGTCCATTGTGAGTCTGGCCCCGACCACCAGCGGTGTCACATATGTGACTATGAAAGTGGTGACATCAATCAAATGATGCAATCAACTCCCTAGCACTGGTTGAAATCCCTCTAAAAGGCAGAAGCTTCACTTGGAGTAACATGCAACAGGAACCTATATTGGAAAAAGATTGATTATGTTTTCACCTCAGAATGCTAGTCCTACAAATACCCAAAAACCATGGTTCTTCCTATGTCAAAGCCAGTTTCAGGCCATATACCATGTGTAATCTCAATTCGTACTAGCATTCCAAAATCTCAAATTTTTAGGTTTGAGAATTTTTGACTTGAACACCATAATTTCAAAGAAACTGTTGAGAGCATCTAGAGTAAACCATTACATGAAGATAATAGTGTCAAATTCATTACTGCTAAGTTCAAGAGATTCAGAAAAGGTCTTAAGCTCCGGAGTAAAAAATCTCTCAAATCTTTCTGGTATTATCAAAGCCACAAATGCAACCATCTTCATGTGGGATTTATTTCAAGAATCCAGAGACCTCAGTATAGCTGAAAACAATGCCAGAGATATGCTCAAAGACCAGCTTCTCAAAATGCTTTCTTATTAGAGATTTTATTGGAGACAGAGAGCTACCATTAGAGTGGTTAAATTTGGGGATGAAAACACTAAATTATTCCAAGCAAATGCCTCCATCAAGTATAGAGACAATGAAAGGATCGATATGGTTGACTAGAGGGGGGGGGGGTGAATAGGCAACTAACAATTTTTAGCTTTTCTTAACCACTTTAAATTAAGCGTCAAAGTAAGTTGTCTAGATATGCTACTAAGATGACAACTAATAGGAAGTAAAGATAACAACCTCACAAGCAAGCTATAAGAGATAAACAAGTAAAGCTTGCACAAGTAAAGGAAAGAAATAACCACAAGTGGAACCGGTGAAGACGAGGATGTGTTGCCGAAGTTCCTTCCCTTTGAGGGGAAGTACGTCTCCGTTGGAGCGGTGTGGAGACACAATGCTCCCCAAGAAGCCACTAGGGCCACCGTATTCTCCTCACGCCCTCACACAATGCAAGGTGCCGTGATTCCACTAGTGGTACCCTTGAAGGTGGCAACCGAACCTTTACAAACAAGGTTGGGGCTATCTCCACAACTAAATTGGAGGCTCCCAACGATACCACGAAGCTTCACCATAATGGAATATGGCTTCGAGGTGACCTCAACCGTCCAGGGTGCTCAAACACCCAAGAGTAACAAGATCCGCTAAGGTTTAGTGGGGGAATCAAATATCTCTTGGTGGAAGTGTAGATCGATGCCTTCTCAAGCAATCTCGAGCAAATCAAAAAGTTTGATTGGCTAGGGAGAGAGATCGGGCGAAAATGGAGCTTGGAGAAACAATGGAGTATGTGGGGGAAGAGGTGAGTCAACACGGAGGAAGAAGAAGCCTTTTTATAGTGGGGGGAACAATCCAACCGTTATCCCCCAACTCAGCCCCGCACAGAGCGGTACTACTGCTTGAGCGAGCGGTACTACCGCCTATAGAGCGGTACTACCGTTGCCCTTGAAGCGGTACTACCGTTGCCCTTCAAGCGGTACTGCCGCGCCAGGGGGGCAGGGACCCAGAGCGGTACTACCGCGGTCGCAGGGCGGTACTACTGCTGGGAGCGGTACTACCGCCCCTACTACCGCTCCTAGCACCGCAAAACCCGACACGAAAACGCGCTCGCGAGTCGAGGCGGTGGTAGCACGGATCAGCAGCGGTACTACCGCAGAGTGCACCAAGCGGTACTACCGCTTAGTCGGGCGGTACTACCGCTTGAGGCACACAGGCGGTACTACCGCTAAGACCCGCGGTACTACCTCTGGAGCCAGGAAAACTAGAGAGGAAGGGAAAGAAGGACTCCATTGAGACGGGAAGGTATGGTGGGTGCGATAATGAAGTGTACGTGTTGATTCCACCCAAACCTTACCAAAGCGGATCCCCTCTTAATAGTACTGTTTCCTATTACTCAGATCCACCGAAAAATAAGCAAAAAGGAAACACCGTCTTCCATAGATTCCGAGGGGCATCTAATCGTCTTGTGCCTATGTGAGATATATCTGAAAGAGCTTAGAACACATGATTAGTCCGCAAACGCATTGTCATCAATCACCAAAACACCATTTGGCTAAATATGCCCTTACAGACAACTTCATCCAAACTCTTCATGATGAAATGGGAAATGAGCATTCTGAGCACCACTCTAAGGCTACAATCATTAGGAGAGACTTCAAGGAAAGATTATGAACATCCACAAATACTGCGGATCCTCTTGACTTGGCAGCTCTAATCTAGAGGGTTGATGGTCTCGAAGAACTTGAGAGGCCTTTCACTAAAAAAGAAATTGATGATGTACTTAACCAACTGCCTTCACATAAACCTCCTGGACCTGATGCTTTTAATGGGGATTTTATAAAAGCTTGCTGGAACATATTAGCCAATGACTTTTACAAATTGATTGGAGACTTTCAAGAGGGGGGAATTTCTTTGCAGATCATAAATGCTTCCTTAATCACTCTCATTACAAATAAAGACACTCCCTTGAACACCAGTGACTATAGGCCCATTTCTCTTCTGAAATGCACCATCAAAATTATCACAAAGCTTATGGCAAATAGATTGCAACCAGTAATTCTCATGCTGTTGCATGCACATAAACACGACTTCTTCAAGCGGGGACCAATTCAAGTCACTCAAAGAAACCAATTGTGGTCCTCAAGCTTGACTTTGAAAAGGCCTTCGACCTCATTGAGCATAAGGCAATTATAGCAATTCTTAGAGCCAGAGGTTTTGGAGCAAAATGGATCAATTGGATTAACATGATCTTTTCATCAGGCTGCTCCTCGTACTTCTTAATGTGGTCCTAGGCAAAGTTTTATTTTGCAAAAGAGGAGTAAGACAAGGGGATCCCCTCTACCCACTCTTATTTGTTCCTGCAGCTAATTTACTTCAGCCCATCCTTAATGAGGCCATGAATAACAAGTTAATTTAACCCCCCCCCCATTGCATGTCAGGCATGCCCACATTTTCATGTAGTTCAATGTGATGATGATACTATTCTTGTGCTACCTGCCAGCCTTGTTCAAATTGCTCACATCAAGAACCTCCTCATGCATTTCTCTGCTTTTACTAGGCCCAAAGTCAACTATTATAAGTCCGTCGTAGTTCCATTCTATGTGCCTAAAACCCAGTTGCCAAGTGTGATCTCTTTGTTGGGATGCATGAAGGGAAATTTTCCATTCACATATCTAGGGCTCCCCATGAGCACATCAAGGACACAAATTGAGGAGTTTAACCCAATTATGCAAAGGATTGAAAGAAGGCTTACTGGATTTTCAACATTATTGTCTTATGATGGCAGACTTCTTCTCATCAAGCCAGTCTTTGCTGCACTCCAAATTTTCTTCATGAGTACACTAGCACTGTCAACTGGTGTTCTGGAACAACTTAACAAATATTTGAGAAACTTCTTTTGGAGGAAATTTGGGATGGAAGACAAGGGTACAACTCTAATTGCTTTGAAAAAGGTTTGCAAGCCAAAATGCAAGGAGGACTTGGCATACATGATATTGCAACTCATAACAAGGCTCTGCTTATGAAGAATCTGCTCAAATTCCTTAATAGGGCTAAGATCCCTTGGGTCAAGCTTATTTGGGAAAAATACTATCAGATAGTCCTCCTACCAATTTTTTTGAAGGATCTTTCTGGTGGAAAGCTCATATTGCACTTCTGATCGATTTTAAAGAAGTTAGTTCATGCAAGATTATCTCCGGGCAGTCTACTCTATTCTAGGAGGAAGAGTCACTACAACACAAATTCCCAGAGCTGCATTCCTTTTCCATTGATAATGCAATTTCTATTCGGTAGTTCAGTGATGCCCAGGATTGGACTCGTCATTTCCATTTCCCTCTCTCCACTAAATTTTTCAATCAATTTAACCAACTATGGAACCTGATTCCCCAACTTGACTCTTATAGAAAGGATCAATGGGGATATAATGGGCAGAAAATCACTTACTTTTCCATACAGATGTATAACAGCCTGATGGTGAACACAGAGGAACACCCAATCTTCAGATTTATCTGGAAGAGCAAGAGTAGGCCGAAACACAAGATCTTCTTCTGTCTGGCTGCTCATGAAAGAATCAATACTAGAGACCAGCTAAAGAGAAAAGGAATGCATATGGAAAATTCGTTTTGGCCTAATTGCACTCCGAATGCTGAAGAGACTGGCAGGCATCTTTTTTGGGACTGTAATTTTGCATAGGAATGTTGGTATTCATTGTTGCGTGGAAAAAGAGGTGGCATCTTTTTATGAAGAATTGATGCAAGCTGCATAACAACTACCATGGAAATTCTCCATAGATATTGCAATTTTAGACTGCTGGAAAAATTGGATTCAAAGAAATGGCAGAGTGTTCAGAGCACAACAACAAACACTTCAAGCATGGAGATACTTCCTTAAGAAAGATCTCAATTTGTTGCGGTTCAAAATAAAGGAGAAGCATATTCCGAACTTGAGATAATGGATAGATAATAATTTGTAATTCAATGGATTGTTGTCCTAAAACTGGTATGGCTAGTATGTCGGAAGCTGAGGCCTTTTCTAAGGCTTGTAGCCCTTGTAAATTATTTTTATATTTATAAATTACCGCTTTTCGGGTAAAAAAAATAACAATGCCAATATCACGGATGCCCCAAATGTAATTCTTGTCGAGCGGGCTGACGGATACCATCAATGTGAAATGTATCTTCTTGATCAGAGTCATGACGCCCGCGACATATGGGACTACGTGAAGGAAATATGCCCTAGAGGCAATAATAAAGTTGTTATTTATATTTCCTTGTATATTGTGATAAATGTCTTTTATTCGTGCTAGAATTGTATTAACCGGAAACTTGATACATGTGTGAATACATAGACAAAACAGAGTGTCCCTAGTATGCCTCTACTAGACTAGCTCGTTAATCAAAGATGGTTATGTTTCCTAAACCATAGACATGTGTTGTCATTTGATCAACGGGATCACATCATTAGGAGAATGATGTGATGGACAAGACCCATCCGTTAGCTTAGCACTATGATCATTTAGTTTTGCTACTATTGCTTTCTTCATGACTTATACATGTTCCTCTGACTATGAGATTATGCAACTCCCGAATACCGGAGGAACACCTTGTGTTCTATCAAATGTCACAACATAAATGGGTGATTATAAATATGCTCTACAGGTGTCTCCAAAGGTGTTTGTGGTGTTGGCATAGATCGAGAATAGGATTTTTCTCTCCGAGTGTCGGAGAGGTATCTCTGGGCCCTCTCGGTAATACACCTCGTAATAAGCCTTGCAAGCAAACGACTAATGAGTTAGTCACGATATGATTTATTACGGAATGAGTAAAGAGACTTGCCAGTAACGAGATTGAACAAGGTATGATGATACCGACGATCGAATCTCGGGCAAGTAACATACCGATGACAAAGGGAACAACGTATGTTATTGTGCGGTTTGACCGATAAAGATCTTTGTAGAATATGTAGGAACCAATATGAGCATCCAGGTTCCGCTATTGGTTATTGACCGGAGATGTGTCTCGGTCATGTCTACATAGTTCTCTAACCCGTAGGGTCTACACGCTTAACGTTCGATGACGATCGATATTATGGGTTTATGTGTTTTGACGTACTAAAGGTTGTTCGGAGTCCCGGATGAGATCACAGACATGACGAGGAGTCTCTAAATGGTCAAGACATAAAGATTGATATATTGGAAGGTTATATTCGGACATCGTAAGGGTTCCGAAGTGTATCGGGTATATTTCAGAGTACCGAGAGGTTACCGGAACCCCCCGGGGAGTATATGGGCCTTATTGGGCCTTAGTGGAGAAAGAGGGCAGCAAGCATGTGGTGGGGCGCGTCCCCTAGGCCCAAACCGAATTGGTTTAGGGCTTGGGGGCCGCCCCCCTTTCCTTCTCCTCTCCTCCTCTTTCCTCCTTCTCCTAGTAGGACTAGGAAAGGATGAAACCTACTCCTACTAGGAGTAGGACTCCACCCCTTGGGCAGGCCCCCTATGGCCGACCCTCCTACCCCATCCCTCCTTTATATACGAGGGGAGGGGCACCCCATAGACACACAAGTTGATTTCTTAGCCGTGTGCGGTGCCCCCCTCCACAGTTACACACCTCGGTCATATTGTCGCAGTGCTTAGGCGATGCCCTGCGTCGGTAACTTCATCAACACCGTCACCATGTCGTCGTGCTGAAGAAACCCTCCCTCGGCCTCAACTGAATCAAGAGTTCGAGGGACGTCACCGAGTTGAACGTGTGCAGATCGCAGAGGTGTCGTGCGTTTGGTGCTTGATCGGTTGGATCGCGAAGACGTTCGACTACATGAACCGCGTTACTAGACGCTTCCGCTTTCGGTCTACAAGGGTACGTGGACACACTCTCCCCGCTTGTTGCTATGCTCTCCAAGATAGATCTTTTGTGATCGTAGGAAATTTTTGAAATACTACGTTCCCCAACAGTGGCATCATGAGCCAGGTCTATGCATAGATGATATGCACGAGTAGAACACAAAGAGTTGTGGGCGATAATAGTCATACTCCTTACCAGCATGTCATACTTTGATTCGGCGGTGTTGTTGGATGAAGCGGCCCGGACCAGCATTACGCGTACGCTTACGCAAGACTGGTTCTATCGACGTGCTTCGCACATAGGTGGCTGGCGGGTGTCAGTTTCTCCAACTTTAGTCGAATCGAGTGTGACTACGCCCGGTCCTTGTGAAGGTTAAAATATCACACTTGACGAAAAATCGTTGTGCTTATGATGCGTAGGTAAGAACGGTTCTTGCTAAGCTCGTAGCAGCCACGTAAAAGTTAAAACAACAAAGTAGAGGACGTCTAACTTGTTTTGCAGGGCATGTTGTGATGTGATATGGTCAAGATGTGATGAGTTATACGTTGTTGTATGAGATGATCATGCTTTGTAAATTATCGGCAACCTGCAGGAGCCCTATGGTTGTCTCTTTATTGTATGAATTGCGAAAGCCATGTAATTGCTTTACTTTATCACTATGAGTTAGCGATAGTAGTAGTAGCAATAGTTGGCGAGACGCCCACGATGCTACGATGAAGATCATGGTGTCAAGCCGGTGATGATGGAGATCATGACAATGCTTTGGAGATGGAGATCAAAAGCATAAGATGATGATGGCCATATCATGTCACATATTTTGATTGCATGTGATGTTTATCTTATTATGCTTCTTATTTTGCTTAGTACGGCGGTAGCATTATAAGATGACCCCTTACAAAATTTCAAGGTACAAGTGCATGCGTATGCACCGTTGCGACAGTTCGTCGTGCCGAGACACCACATGACGATCGGGTGTGATAAGCTCTACGTTCAAATACAACGGGTGTAAGACAGTTTTGCACATGTAGAATACTCAGGTTAAACTTGACGAGCCTAGCATTTACAGACATGGCCTCGGAACACTGGAGACCGAATGTTCGAGCGTGAATCATATAGTAGATATTATCAACATAAGATGTTCACCATTGAAAACTACTCCATCTCACATGATGATCGGACATGGTTTAGTTGATTTGGATTACGTGATCATTTAGATGACTAGAGGGATGTCTATCGAAGTGGGAGTTCTTTAGTAATATGATTATTTGAACTTTAATTTATCATGAACTTAGTCCTGATAGTTTTTGCATATCTATGTTCTTGTAGATCAGTGGCCCGTGCTACTGTTCCCTTGAATTTTAATGCGTTCCTAGAGAAAGCTAAATTGAAAGATGATGGTAGCAACTACACAGACTGGGTCCGTAACTTCACAATTATCCTTATTGCTGCACAGAAGAATTATGTCCTTCAAGCACCGCTAGGTGACGGGCCTGCTGCAGGAGCAACCCCTGACATTATGAACGTTTGGTAAGCTCGTTCGGATGACTACTCGATAGTTCAGTGTGCCATGCTTTACGGCTTAGAATCGGGACTTCAAAGACGTTTTGAACGTCATGGAGCATATGAGATGTTCCAAGAGTTGAAGTTAATATTTCAAGCAAGTGCCCGAATTGAGAGATATGAAGTCTCCAATAGGTTCTATAGCTGCAAGATGGAGGAGAACAGTTCTATCAGTGAACATTTACTCAGAATGTCTGGGTACTACAATCACATGACTCAACTTGGATGCAAAGTTGATGAAGATAGTGTTATTGATAGAGTTCTTCAATCACTGCCACCAAGCTATAAAGGCTTTGTGATGAACTATAATATGCAAGGGATGCACAAGACAATTCCCGAGCTCTTCGCTATGCTCAAAGCTGCGGAGGTAGAAATCAAAAAGGAGCATCAAGTGTTGATGGTTAACAAGAGCACTAGTTTCCACAAAAAGGGCAAGGGAAAGAAGTGGAACTTCAAGAAGAAGAGCAAGCCAGTTGCTACTCCCGCGAAGAAACCCAAGTATGGAGCCAAGCATGAAACTGAGTGCTTCTACTGCAAAGGGACTGGTCACTTGAAGCGGAACTACCCCAAGTATTTGGCAGATAAGAAGGATGGCAAAGTGAACAGAGGTATATTTGATATACATGTTACTGATGTGTACCTTACTAATGCTCGTAGTAGCACCTGGGTATTTGATACTGGTTCGGTTGCTAATATTTGTAACTAAGGGCTACAGACTAAATGAAGATTAGCTAAGGACGAGGTGACGATGCACATGGGAAATGGTTCCAAAGTCGATGCGATCGCCGTCGGCATGCTACCTCTACATCTACCATCGGGTTAGTTTTGGACCTAAATAATTGTTATTTGGTGCCAGCGTTGAGCATGAACATTATATCTAGATCTTGTTCGTTGCGAGACGGTTATTCATTTAAATCAGAGAATAATGGTTGTTCTATTTATATGAGTAATATCTTTTATGGTCATGCACCCTTGATGAATGGTATATTTTTGTTGGATCTCGATCATAGTGATACACATATTCATAATATTGAAGCCAAAAGATGCAAAGTTGATAATGATAGTGCAACTTATTTGTGGCACTACTGTTTAGGTCATATTGGTGTAAAGCGCATGAAGAAACTCCATACTGATGGACTTTTGGAATCACTTGATTATGAATCACTTGGTGCTTGTGAACCATGCCTCATGGGCAAGATGACTATAACTCCTTTCTCCGGGACAATGGAGCGAGCAACTCACTTATTGGAAATCATACATACTGATGTATGCGGACCAACGAGTTTTGAGGCTCGCGGCGGGTATCTTTTTTCTGACCTTCACAGATGATTTGAGCAGATATGGGTATATCTACTTTATTAAGCACAAATCTGAAACATTTGAAAAGTTCAAAGAATTTCAGAGTGAAGTAGAGAATATTCGTAACAATAAAATAAAGTTTCTACGATCTGATCGTGGAGGCGAATATTTGAGTTACGAGTTTGGTCTTCATTTGAAATAATGTGGAATAGTTTCACAACTCACGCCACCTGGAACACCACAGCGTAATGGTGTGCCCAAACGTCGTAACCGTACCTTATTAGATATGGTGCGATCTATGATGTCTCTTACCGATTTACCACTATCGTTTTAGGGTTATGCTTTAGAGACAACTGCATTCACATTAAATAGGGCACCATCTAAATCCGTTGAGACGACGCCTTATGAACTGTGGTTTGGCAAGAAACCCAAGTTGTCATTTCTTAAAGTTTGGGGCTGCGATGCTTATGTGAAAAAGCTTCAACCTGATAAGCTCGAATCAAAGTCGGAGAAATGTGTCTTCATAGGATACCCAAAGGAAACTGTTGGGTTGACCTTCTATCACAGATCCAAAGGGAAGAGATTCGTTGCTAAGAATGGATCCTTTCTAGAGAAGGAGTTTCTCTCGAAAGAAGTGAGGGGGAGAAAAGTAGAACTCGATGAGGTAATTGTACCTTCTCCCGAATTGGAAAGTAGTTCATCACAGAAACTAGTTCCAGTGATTCCTACACCAAACAGTGAGGAAGCTAATGATGATGATCATGAAACTTTTGATCAAGTTACTACTGAACCTCGTAGGTCAACCAGAGTACGTTCCACGCCAGAGTGGTATGGTAACCTTGTTCTGTAAGTCATGTTACTAGACCATGATGAACCTACGAACTATGAGGAAGCCATGATGAGCCCAAATTCCGCAAAATGGCTTGAGGCCATGAAATCTGAGATGGGATCCATGTATGAGAACAAAGTATGGACTTTGGTTGACTTGCCCGATGATCGTCAAGCCATTGAGAATAAATAGATCTTTAAGAGGAAGACTGACGCCGATGGTATTATTACTGTCTACAAAGCTCGACTTGTTGCGACAGGTTTTCGACAAGTTCACGGAGTTGACTGTGAAGAGACTTTCTCACCCGTAGCAATGCTTAAGTCTGTCTGAATCATGTTAGCAATTGGCGCATTTTATGATTATGAAATCTGGCAAATGGATGTCAAAACTGCATTCCTTAATGGATATCTCAAAGAAGAGTTGTATATGATGCAACCAGAAGGTTTTGACGATCCTAAAGGTGCTACCAAAGTGTGCAAACTTCGGCGGTCCATCTATGGACTGGTGCAAGCATTTCGGAGTTGTAATATACGCTTTGATGAGGTGATCAAAGCATATGGTTTTATACAGACTTTTGGAGAAGCCTATATTTACAAGAAAGTGAGTGGGAGCTCTGTAGCATTTCTAATATTATATGTGGAAGACATATTATTGATTGGAAATGATGTAGAATTTCTGGATGGCATAAAAGGATACTTGGATAAGAATTTTTTGATGAAAGACCTCGATGAAGCTGCTTATATATTAGGCATCAAGATCTATAGAGATAGATCAAGAGGCTTAATTGGACTTTCACAAAGCACATACCTTGATAAAGTTTTGAAGAAGTTCAGAATGGATCGGTCAAGGAAAGGGTTCTTGCCGGTGTTACAAGGTGTGAAGTTGAGTAAGACTCAATGCCCGACCACTGCAGAAGATAGAGAGAAAATGAAAGTCATTCCCTATGCTTCAGCCATAGATGATAAACACCATAGTAGATGATAGGCAACATGCCCCCAATGATCTGACAAACTATTACATGATCTAACTCATCCAATCCCTACCATCCCCGTCGCCTACAGCAGGGGAATTACTCACACATGGAGGGAGAAGTCATGGAGGGATGATGAAGTGGTGATGATGATGACGATGGCGACGATCTCCCCTCTCCGGAGGCCAATTCAGCCTCCAGATTAGCCCTCCCGAGGAAGAACAGAGGGTGGCGGCGGCTCCGCGACGGAAAACTGCGAAAAGAACTTCTAATCTGGGGTTTCCCCGTCGTGAGTAAAAATACGAGGCAAAGTAGGGCACCAGGGGGTGTGGGCCCCACCCAGGCGACCCCCCGGCGCGGCCCAGGGGGGCGCGCCCACAGGGTGCCTAGGCACCCCCTGGCCCCCTCTAGCCCCACTTCTGGTTCCTGGTTCCTTCGGGTGCGTGGATTTTCTGTGATTTTTCGTGGATTTTTCTGAGATACTTAAAAATCCGTTTTCCTGCACACAATAAAACCATACAGGCAGCTCTGCTGAAAACAGCGTCAGTCCGGGTTAGTTTAGTTCAAATCATGCAAGAATGAGGTCAAAACAATATCAAAAGTGTTTGGAAAAGTAGATACGTTTGAGACGTATCAACTCCCCCAAGCTTAGCATATTGCTTGTCCTCAAGCAATTCAGTTCAACGAACTGGACGCGACAAAGAAAACTTTGACAAACTCTTTTGCTTCATTAGATGTATATAAGCATGTACTACGAAAAGAGTTTAGCAAGTATTGAAACAGTACTTATGAGGACAATGCAAGGAGCAATCCTTCTTTCAAGTGATTAGTCACAAATACTTAAAAGTAAATAATATACTACTGAAAATCAAGACAAGATTACATTGCACATAGCTTGAGCATACTAGGGTGGTATCTTGCTAGTCTCCATGAGTGAAGCAAAACATAAATGCAGAAACTCCTCCAGAGTTTTAAAGGAGACTAGAACTAAGAATTTCAGAATAAATCATATCACAAGTATGCAGAAGACAATGTAATACTTTGGGACAATGCACATTACACTCAGAATGACAATTATGCTCTCCTAGTTAGTGCTTTGAAGAAAGAAGGTGAAGACTCTCGAACCGTGGCTTTTGTTGGCAAAGTTGAAAACCCGTGATCGGAAACAAAAACTAAACATGTACCAGAGCTCTTGGTTTTAAAAACAGAGATAAAAACGTTTTGAGAGGTGCATATTTCGTCAACGAATGCTAGCAGATAACTCAATCACTTCTTGAGCTGGACAAGTTTCGAGGAACGGCTCCCGCATGAGGACGATCACATCCTCTTAATCTCCTTTGTTTATCATTGCCAAAGTTTTCTAATTTCTCATGAACAAAGCGTGAAGGAGGGTTTGTTTGTTATATTATCTTTTTGAGCCGGGCGCACTCAATGCCAGTTCCTTTTCATATTAGGGGTTTGCACATTATACATGCAATCCAGGGGTGAAACTTGTCCAACTTAAAAAGATTATGAATTAACTACTACTTCCTCATGAGCTAAAACATAGGCACAAAAGAGAAATGCTTTTGATTAATTTCGAGATGGTACACGAAAGTCTTCGTTAGGAATGGCAGGTAAATACCATGTATAGAAAGGTATAGTGGACTCATATGGCATAACTGGTTTTAAGGATTTTGGATGCACAAGCAGTCAGTCCGCTTAGTACAGGTGGAAGTTTAGCAAAAGACTGGGAAGCGACCAACTAGAGAGCAATAACGGTCATAATCATGCAGAGCGACAAAGCAACATTGAATCGGGCATGAAAGTGATATAACTATTCTGAAACTCAAAGATCATCAAGGCAGAGTAGACTTTTTAGTCTTAAACATGTGTAAGCATGTGCCAAGTCAATCCAAAAATTCTCTAATGGGAAATACCACCTTAGTATACCAGACTATGAACAGTGCAATGCATGTAGATCATTTCAATAACACATTATATACTCTAGTTATTCGAGACTAGCCACAAGGAAAGCATGAACCACCGAAAGAGCATTGTAAACATAGCACTATGTCACTACAAGCTGGTCTCTAGATCATAAGTACAAGCATATGTACAAAAGTAGAAACAAAAAGAGTTCATACCGGTCTTCCTTGTTGCTTCCCTTCAGTCGATCTTCATCATTACTGCTTGTCACTTGCACGATCGAACGTAGGAAATATAATTAAATGCCATCACAGACTCGAGCTGAACTCTGAAAACAAAGCAAACTAAAGAGAGAAAGGAAATCTTTTTGGATTTTTCAAAGGTTGAATAAAAGCAAAAGAAAGAGAAAATCTTTTTGTTGTTTTTGCAAAGAGAGAAATAAAGAAGAACGGGCAAAAACTTCGAAAAGATCAAAGTGAATAAAACGGATAATACAATGGAAAAGTAAGAGGGGCACGTACTCCCCCAAGCTTAGGCTTTTGGCCTAAGTTGGTAGCAGCTACTGCCCCCAGGAGCCTCCTGCTCCGGGGGTATGGTGGTGAGTCCAAGGGTCATAGAAGGATGCTGGCGCGTACACCGAACTCCTCGCAGTCTCCCACGAGGAAGGTTCCGAGCGCCAAACAGAGGAAGAACCTTCACCAAACTCGGTGGCGGTCTCTTCATGAAAATGTGGTAACTCACCGTGCTTCTCCTCGTCGGGCACAACCCCCTCCATGGGGTTATGAAACTGATGCTGGACCATGAACTCATCGAACTGGACAACATCAAAGGACCATCCGTTCCTGCGAGAAAAATCAAACAAAAGAGGTGCAGGTAGACGGATCTCGCGTTCCGCGGTAATTCCGAAACGCAGGATATAAACAAGATTATCAAGCTCAGAACCCATGGTGACAAATTTATGCCTTTTCATAGCAGCAAGATCAAAGCTTAAATAAGTAAAAGGATTATCATCAGGGTGTGGGGTGCCTCCAAGATGTTCTAAGATAAGTGTGGCATAAACGCCACCATATAAGTCCCCCTTGTTACCGTTCATAGCAAGGCGTCGAGCAATTAAGGCACCCAGATTATAATCAGACCTCCCTGAGAGGGCTGCTGCCAGGATATCAATATCCGGAGCAGAAATGTTGCTCGTTTAGTCACGAGCTAACACCCCTCTGGCAATATAATATGCAAAATACCTGAGGTGAGGAAATAAGATGCTGGAGATCTTCGACCGATGAATATCCCTCGTACCCATGCTGCAGAGAGAGTTGATGACGGTTTTCAGCTCGGAGGGCTGAGTGGCCATCCTAGCCGTCCTCCCAACGTTCGGCACACCTATTATTTCACAAAAATTTCCCAAAGTCATGGTGATAAGTTCATTGTAAATTTTAAACTCAATAGCACCTGAATCAGGATTATATCTAAAACTATTAATGAAACTGGAGGTGAGTTTTTGATACTGAGTAACACGGCTCGTGACGAGTCGTGTCAAACCTGCATTAGCACAAAGATTATAAAACTCATCCTTGATTCCCGCAGCTTCCATGAATTCATCACATGGAAATGTCATCGCACGTGCTGGACTTGTATCTTCCAACAACTCCAGGGGCACATGATCTTCATTATAGCTCACCCTAGCAGTCGATGGTGAAGCTGCGGCTCTAGTAACTCGATCAGAGTGTGCGGGCCTCCTCTTCTCAAGCCACCCTTTTGCCCTTCCTAACAAACTCATTTCTGAAATATTTTACAATTTACAAAAACGAGGATTAAAACAAAGTGAGCTAAGGCAAACTACTCAACTCACTTGCCCAAGGCATAAACTTGCATCAAAACTTGAAAAATAACTTTCTACATATGCATGCAAGCTCATCTATACAGCACCAAGAACTACTAAATACTCACAAATGAAGCCACCAATCAAAAATCTAATTGGAGGGGTGGAGGAGTCACATACCAGGGAGTATTTGCTCAAAATTTCAGCTCAAATGATGGGCTGTAGAGAGAGATCGAAGAATCGCCTCCAAGAACAGCAAGAACACAAGAACAAGTGCAGAACTCGGGTTTTTGGAGAAAAAGAGAGAGGGAGGGAGAAGACATACCTGGAGGGGGGCCCTGTGGGCCCCAGGCGCCCTATGGGCGCGGCCAGGGGCTGGGTCGCGCCAGCTGGCCGCCTGGGCCACTGGTGGGTCCCCCTGGCTGGCCCCAGGACTTTCTGGGTCTCTCCCGACGTGGAAATTTTTATTTAAATTTTTCTGGAATTTTTCTGAAAACTTCACTGTTGAAATTTTTTCGAAGTTCAAAAAGCTGCGAAACTCTCTGAAAACTTGAAGTAGTGAGTAGTATTGTGAAGCTTCAAAACATAAATACTTGGTACATCAAGTAGGACAAAAACTAAAAACAAATGAAAATATAACAAGCTCAACTTTTTATCCATATAAAACATATTTGCTAATAAGGTTGATCAAGTCTTACCAACAAACAGGCGATATATAGAGCAAAAAGTCTCACCTCTCACGAAGTAATCACTGAACCTTTACCTTGATGGACATTGTCCCTACCATGATAGTTTTGTATTTGTGAGGCACATGTAGTGGACAATCCCATTCTCCAATCTTCACGGTCTCGATATTTTCTATAGAGTTGAGGCCATGCCTCCTGTCGATCTTCTTTGGAAAATATATCATGTGTTATTTATCATTCACATGGAAGGTAACCTTCCCTTTATTGCAATCAATAATAGCACCTGCGGTGTTAAGGAATGGTCTACCAAGAATAATGGACATGCTCCCATCCTCGGGCATGTCAAGCACAACAAAATCAGTAAGAATTAAACAATTAGCAACCTCTACGGGAACATCCTCACAAATACCTATCGGAACAGCGGTTGACTTGTCAGCCATCTGAAGGGAGATATCTGTAGGGATTAGTTTCTCTAAACAAAGCCTCTCGTAAAGAGAGAGAGGCATAACACTCACTCCTGCTCCAAGATCACATAAAGCAGTTTTGACATAATTATTCTTTATGGAGCAAGGAATGGTGGGTATACCTGGATCACCGAGCTTCTCAGGAATCTTGCCACTGAAAGAGTAGTTAGCAAGCATAGTAGATATTGCATCATTAGGAACTTTTCTTTTATTAGTGACAATATCTTTCATATATTTTGAATAAGGAAGTAACTTAATAGCATCAGTCAAAGGGATTTGAAGAAAAAGAGGTTTAATCCACTCACAAAACTTATTATAATGCTCTTCTTCTTTAGATTTGATGGACTTACCTAGAAAGGGCATGGGTTTCTGTACCCATGGTTCTCTTTCTTTCCCATGTTTTCTTGCGATGAAGTCTTCTTTAGTGTACCTCTTACGTTTGTCAGGTGCTTCTTCTTCTCGAACTTCAGGCGGATCATTCTTCTCATTATTATTACCTTCAGGTTCAGCATCGTCTTCAGTCTCAGCATCGGAGATAGATACACTGTTGGGATCAATAGTTGGCTCTTCATCTGCAATAGGATCATTAGAATTGTCAGTCTCCTTATGTTTCTTCTTTTTCTTTGGAGAGCCAACAATTTCTTCTTCCTGCATTTGAGAATCCTGCTCGATTCTCTTCGGATGTCCCTCTGGATAGAGAGGATCTTGAGTACTAGTTCCTCCTCGGGTCTTAATCCCGAAAGCCTGCAAATTATCTTGTTTGGCATTGTTAGCAAGCAAATCTCTTTGCACTTTAGAAATTTGGTCAAGCTGAGTTTGAACCATTTGAAAATGCTTCACAAGACATTGAACATCATTAACTGTTCTATCTAAAACATCAAGCAGTCTTTTGATAGCAAGGGAATTATCATGCAATTGACTTTCTATCCTCTCATTAAAATGATTTTGTTTCATAATAAAATTATCAAACTCATCTAAACATTGATCAGGAGGCTTACCATGAGGGATGTCACTTGTGTTGAAATCTAAAAGAGAGTGTACCTCTACCATAGGAGGGTGAGTGGTAGGCTCACACAGCTTCTCAATAGGGGGTAGATTCTTCACGTCTTCAGCTTTAATACCTTTCTCTTTAATAGACTTCTTTGCTTCTCGCATATCCTCGGGGCTTAGAACAAACATGCCCCTCTTCTTTGTTGGTGGAGGTGGTTCAGGGACGGACCAATCTTCATGGTTTTTGGCAATCCTGCCCATTAAATCTTCCGCATCGTCCGGTGTTCTTTTCCTGAAAACACAACCAGCACAACTGTCCAAATAGGACCTAGATTCATCAGTTAGACCAGCATAGAATATATCGATTAATTCATTCTTAGGGATTTCATGTCCTGGTCTAGCCCGAATCAGACCGCAGTACCTCCCCCAAGCTTTAGGGAGGGACTCATCCTGCAACTGTTTAAAGTTATAAATTCTTTGTAAAGCAGCATGTTGCATGTGAGCAGGAAAGTACTTATCAACAAAAGAGTGAGCTAAGTCTTGAGGACTCTTAATGGAACCGCATGGAAGCGAATCATACCATGCTTTAGCACCTTCCTTCAAGGAGAAAGGAAGAAGCTTGGTGATATAAAAGTATCGTATCTTCTCATCTGCGGTAAACAGGCCACCTAACTCACCGAGTTTAGTCAGGTTTGCAATAGCATCATCATTTTCTCTGCCATAAAAGGGGTCAGCTTCAACCATAGGTATAAGTGAAAGATCAACAGAGAAATCATAATCAGGATCATCAATGCATATAGGAGATGTAGCAAATTCAGGATCAGGAACGGTTTTGTTCTTCAAAGAGTGTTTTTCAAATAGTTTCTTAATAACTTCAGGGTCAGAGCCAGAAAACTCTGTTAGTTCCCTCTCTTTGAGTTTGCTCATCATCAAGGAGCCTCTCTTTGAGTTTGCTCAAATCAGGATAATCATAAGTTTCACCAATAGGATAGCGAGTAACAGGAAGTTCAATTCCAGACTTTTTAGCAGCAGCAGCAATTTGTTTCTCAAGAGCATAACTAAGCGAACTAATATCATCAAAAGTAGTAGAAGCATCATCAAGAGTATCAGTCATAGTAACAGATTCAGTAGGAGCATCATGTGGTGGTGGTGAGGCAAACTTACTCATAACAGAAGGTGAATCAAGTGTAGCACTAGTGCTTAGAGCAGTACCTCTTCTTGTAGTGGATAGTAAGATCGGAACCTTGGGGTCTCCTTTCTTACCCATAGTGGATAAAGTGCAGCAGGTAGGATACCTCAGGTAGACTTGTAAATATTGCTATGCTCCCCGGCAACGGCGCCAGAAAACGGTACTTGATAACCCTCAACCGTAAGGGATCGAGATAGTCTTCGCGGTAAGAATAACCCAATTTATTGATTCGACACACGGGGAGCCAAAGAGTATTTATAAGCTTTGACAGTTGAGTTGTCAATTCATCCGCACCTGAAATATACTTACATGCAACAAAAGATAAGTGGTAACAGTGATATGATAGTGATAATAGTGATAGTAAAAGTAAACAGCAAAAAGTAAATAGTGAAGGTAAATGGCAAAAGTAGCAACTAGTGACAAGCAGGGTTTAAAACACTGTAGGCTAGGGAGATGGATGGTTGGGCGCTGCATGGATGAGATAGATACTAACTTGGGGCACGGCACACGGAAGAGTAATGATCATCTAGGCAAATATCAAACATTAGGCATGTATCCCGTAGGTAGTTGTACGTGCTTGCAATAAGAACTTGCACAACATCTTTTGTCCTACCATCCCGCTACGAACGGGGCCAAAAGGAACTTATGGAGATTAAGGTGCTCCTGTCAAAGAGCACCGGAACAAAGCAATGAACTCAATGGATACATGTAATCCTCAAACTACGGACCATCCCCTTTGGTGTCCCAAGCTGTCACTTTTGGGATCGCCGGTTCCGAACCGTAATAGGTGCAAACAACTCATAGATAGGATCACGAACACAAATAAATTCATGCAAACACATATGGTTCAAATCTGAGATCATGGCACTCGGGCCCTAAGTGTCAAGCATTAAGAATAACAAGTTGAAGCAAAGATGATAAACACCATAGTAGATGATAGGCAACATGCCCCCAATGATCTGACAAACTATTACATGATCCAACTCATCCAATCCCTACCATCCCCTTCGCCTACAGCAGGGGAATTACTCACACATGGAGGGAGAAGTCATGGAGGGATGATGAAGTGGTGATGATGATGACGATGGCGACGATCTCCCCTCTCCGGAGGCCAATTCAGCCTCCAGATTAGCCCTCCCGAGGAAGAACAAAGGGTGGCGGCGGCTCCGCGACGGAAAACTACGAAAAGAACTTCTAATCTGGGGTTTCCGCGTCGTGAGTAAAAATACGAGGCAAAGTAGGGCACCAGGGGGTGTGGGCCCCACCCAGGCGACCCCCCGGCGCGGCCCAGGGGGGGGCGCCCACAGGGCGCCTGGGCACCCCCTGGCCCCCCTCTGGCCCCACTTCTGGTTCCTGGTTCCTTCGGGTGCGTGGATTTTCTGTGATTTTTCGTGGATTTTTCTGAGATACTTAAAAATCCGTTTTCCTGCACACAATAAAACCATACAGGCAGCTCTGCTGAAAACAGCGTCAGTCCGGGTTAGTTTAGTTCAAATCATGCAAGAATGAGGTCAAAACAATATCAAAAGTGTTTGGAAAAGTAGATACGTTTGAGACGTATCGAAATTGCTTTGCTAGGTGGCTTCTCACCCCTCGTTGGTTACCCCAAGTGGAAGGTTTGAGATGCAGTGTAGCAGAAGTTTTCCCTTGGTATTACCAAGGATCGATTTCCCAGAGACTCCCAGTTTCAACAAGAAGGTGTCAACTGCTAACGGCGCCAGATATTAGCAATCAACGTGGACCTGCACACAGATACAAATAACTTTGCTCCCAACGAGTACAGAGAGGTTGTCAATCCCTCCGGCCTTGTAGTTTACAAAGGATCAAACGCAAGTGATAATAGTGATAGGTATAATTGCAGTAGTAAGTAAATAGCGGAAAAGTAAATAGTGGATGTGATCAATGATGGTAATATGGACCGGAGTCTCATGATGTTCACTAGTGATGTCTCTCTCCCAAAAGACGATAAAACAGCTATGTGAGGTAAACGAATTACAGCTGGGCAATTGACAGGACCATGTGCGCAAACCAATGCTGATTACATTGCAAGAAAGGTTGAGGTTCAAAGCATGGGCGGTACGCCAAAGTAAGTAGACCGAAATCCATCAATATCTACTACTAATCATCCACCTTGAGATATCTATCCAGAACATCTCGCTGGTATTAAGTTGCGAGTCCCACCCATAGTGTAAACTCAATGCAACAGACAACTGCATTAAAAGAACTTTGCGTAAAGTAAACAATCCTTGCACCCGCGGGCACAAGCACCGCGGGTGCAAGGAGGATTTACTTTACGCAAAGTTCTTTTAATGCAGTTGTCTGTTGCATTGAGTTTACACTATGGGTGGGACTCGCAACTTAATACCAGCGAGATGTTCTGGATAGATATCTCAAGGTGGATGATTCGTAGTAGATATTGATGGATTTCGGTCTACTTACTTTGGCGTACCGCCCATGCTTTGAACCTCAACCTTTCTTGCAATGTAATCAGCATTGGTTTGCGTTCGTGGTCCTGTCAATTGCCCAGCTGTAATTTGTTTACCTCACATAGCTGTTTTATCGTCTTTTGGGAGAGAGACATCACTAGTGAACATCATGAGACTCCGGTCCATATTACCATAATTGATCACATCCACTATTTACTTTTCGCTATTTACTTACTATTGCAAAACACTATCTATCACTACTATCATATTGCTTTTAACCCTTTGTGAACTACAAGGCCGGAGAGATTGACAACCTCTCTGTACTCGTTGGGAGCAAAGTTATTTGTACCTGTGTGCAGGTCCACGTTGATTGCTAATTGCGCCGTTAGCAATTGACACCTACTTGTTGAACCTAGGAGTCTCTGTGGATTCGATCCTTGGCATCTTTGCTAGGGGAAAACACTTCTACTTACTGCATCTTACACCTTCCACTTGGGGTAACCAACGAGGGGTTCGAGGCCCATCAAGGAGTATTTTCTGGCGCCGTTGCCGGGGACTCCACTCTTCAGGATAGGGGAGTTGCATGCTATCTTTTACCTTTGCTTTTTAGTCTTGTTAGTTTACCTTTCATTTTTGCTTTAGTTCCTTTTATCGAAAATCACAAAAATAGTTATCTTGCTTGCTTGCTACTATGGGTTCTACCAAAAACACTAAATGGGAGGAGTACACCCCTACTTCCATTGCCCCACTTATCTCTGACGGGATTTACAAAAAAAATAAACCTTGTGATTATACTAGTTATGATGGAGAGTTATGCCCATGGCATGGTCTTCCAGGAAAAAAGTATGAGCCTTAGTTTAAAATTGCTCCTAAGCTTCCCGAAACTTGGGAAGATGTCCAAACTCTTATAATAGAGAGCGAATCAAACAAAGAGGATGACACTACAATTCTGCCCACTAATGATAAAATTGATTTTGATAATTGTAGTATTTCAGAAGTTGTCGCCTTTCTGCAAGGAATGGCTAAGGATCCCAACACTAGCACGCTTAATCTTGCCTTCACAGAGCATATCACTAATGCTCTTATCAAAGCTAGGGAGGAGAAACTTTGAGTAGAAGCCTCCATACCTAGAAAGCTAGGAGATGGTTGGGATTCTATGATTAAAATTAAGATAAACAACTTCTCATGCTATGCTTTATGTGATATTGTAGCTAGTACTTCCATTATGCCCAAAAGACTATATGATATGCTTAAATTAAAATCTTTTGATTCTTGTTCTTTTGGTAATGCTCTCGTTGATTCTTCCATAAAGAAACCTTTGGGGAGGATCGACGATGTTCTTATTGTTGTCAATGATAATTATGTGCCCGTTGATTTCACTATCATGGATATTGAATGTGACCCTTCATGTCCAATTATATTGGGACGTCCCTTTTTGCGCACCGTTGGTGCTGTCATTGACATGAAAGAGGGTAATATAAAATTTCAGTTTCCTCTCAAGAAAGGGATGGAACACTTCCCTCGTAAGAAGGTCAAGTTACCTTTTGAGTCCGTTGTACGGGCTAGTTATTCTTTTACTCTTGATAAAACTTGATCTATGCATTATGCCTAGCTTAAAGGCATAAAAGAAAGCGCTTTTGGGAGGCAGCCCACATGAATAAATTTTTTGCGTTTGTTGTGTCTTGATGTTGTTTACTGCTGTAGCATCATCATTGTATCTTTGCTTTTCATATTTGTGCCAAGTATAGCCTCTGATTGCTAGAAAGTTCAAAAGTTGTGAGGTGCTGTCCAGGAAACAGATTCTGTCCTAGATAGACAAATTCGTATAAAATCACCAGATCATCTTTTTGGTCTGAATTTTTTCGACAGCGTTCTCTATATAATTGTCTTTCGTGCGTCAGTTCTGAGTTTTTTGATTTGAGATGCAGAAGTATCCCGAACAGGTCAATTACTGCCTGCTGTTCTGTTTTTCACAGATTCTGTCCTGTTTTGCCTTACCTTCACTTTGCAAATTAAGAACTTGCTTTTTCTTTGCAAAAACCTTTTGGCAATCTTGAGAAACAGTAGAACTTCAAGAATATCCTTATTTCCATCAAGGTATAATTATTTTATTAAGGGTACTAACCTCGCTAATCAGATTATGATGAGTTGTGTATTGAGGGAGTTTTCAAGTGTGCGAGGGAAGATGATAAAAAGATTCAGGAGTGTCAAGCGCTCAAGCTTGGGGATGCCCCCGTGCACCCCCAAGAAATATTCAAGGAGACTCAAGCGTCTAAGCTTGGGGATGCCCCCGTGCATCCCCTTCTCCATCAACATTATTAGTTCGTCTTTCGTTTCGCTATATTTTTATCACTTCATGTGTTATGTGCTATGCTTGGAGCGTCTTGCTTTTAGTTTTCTTTTTAGTTTTTCATAACGAGTCGGAACCCAGCATTCCTTTATGTGGGAGAGAAACACGCTCCACCTCTATCTAGAACATTACATAGAATTTTCATGTCTATCTATGCTGTGTGTATTCTTTGTCTTTTAATAGCTACTATCATACTCTGCTCTTAGTATTCATGCTTATCTTTTCAAGAGCTTTTATTTAGTTGGTTGCTTGAAATCTCTTTAATTATCATGCTCACCTTATTAAGAGAGTTTGCTTCCGTTGCATGGGTTAATGTGTCTATGATAAAGATGCTACTTTCATGATGGTGCTTAGTAGTTCAGGTTTTCTTATGGTTAATCTCAAATAGCTGGGGGATTCCCAATGTGTTATTGGAATACCAACTTGGTTTGTTTGCCTATGATGTGGTATGGTTTAGTAATATCTTCCTTCGAGAATTTATTTTGATTGACTTGGCGTATGCTCACGCATATTCAAGACTGTAAAGAAAGTCTGTCAAGCCTTGACGATCTTTTGTTTCTAAGTAGCGATATAACTACCATGCCTGATTCAATATTGCTTTGTCGCTCTGCATGATTATGACCGTCATTGCTCTCTTAGTTGGTCGCTCCCAGTCTTTTGGTAACCTCCACCTGCACTAAGCAAACTAACCATGCAATACATAGCTCATGGGAAAGTAGCCTAAAAACTATTGTGGTAAAGAATATGTTGCCTATGTATCTTATTTCTTATAAGTTGCTTGCTGAGCGGTAACCATGTTTCTGGGGACGCCATCAACTGTCACACTTTTGTTGAATATCATGTGAGTTGCTATGCATGTTCGTCTTGTCTAAAGTAAGGGTGATTTACCGTGGGTTGAATTAATATGCATATTGTTAGAGAAGAACATTGGGCCGCCAACCAAAGCCATGCATCATGGTGGAAGTTTTAGCTTGGACCTTAATCCTCAATCTCTCATGAGAATATGCTTATGCATTAAAGAGGAGTCCATCATCTATTTTCTATGTTGTCCCGGTATGGATGTCCTCAAGTTGAGATCTATCAAAAACGAGAAATCAAATGCGATTTATCTCCTTGGACCTTTGTACAGGTGGCATAGAGGTACCCCTTTGTGACACTTGGTTAAAACATATGCAATGCAATGATAACCCATGGGGATCCGAGCTAATTAGGACAAGGAGCGAGCACTATTGGTATTTGATGCATGAGGCTTGCAACTTATAAGATGTTTTATGCATGACACATATGAAGTACTACTACCGTTGACACAATTGCTTCCATGTTTTCAAAATAAAAAGCTCTAGCACTTAACCTTTCTTTTACCTTTATGTTGAAGCACCAACTACTGAGAGCATGATTGTCATTCTGAGTGTAATGTGCATTGTCCCAAAGTAGCATTGTCTTTTGCATGATCGTGATATCGTTTATTCTGAAATGATTGTATCTAGTCATCACTTAAACCTTAAAGGTGCCCTTGCATTTATGTTTTGCATCACTAAAGGGGGCAAGCTAGATATCACTTTATCATATTTGCACATCATGTTCATTGCAAATCTTTTTGATGTTTCAGTTTCATGTTGTAAAACTTTCAGTCATTTGTGATTTTCTCTTGAGACAACTTAATTACTTTAGAATCATTGTCTCAGTAAGCTTTTGTCATATGACTATGAGAAAGTCCTATATGGTTAATAGCATGTCACCACAGAAATTATTCTTTTTATCATTTACCTACTCGAGGACGAGCAGGAATTAAGCTTGGGGATGTTGATACGTCCAAAACGTATCTATAATTTCTGCTTGCTCCATGCCACTTTGGGTGATATTGCTATGATATTCATACACTTCCATACACTTTTGATAATATTTGGACTAACTTACTAATCCAGTGCACCCCAGTGCCAGTTTCAGTTTTCGGCTGTTTTTGTATTTCAGGTTTTCACGTTTCGAGAACTGCCCAGAAAAATCCAGAAAAATTATATAAAAAATCAGCGAACCGGAAACAACACTGCGTTCGAAGGGCAGCCTGGGGGGGGCAACAGGGGCTCCAGGCGCCCTGTGGGCGCCCCCCCGGGCCGCGCCGGGGGGGCGCCTGGGCCCCCCGAGGCTCCCCCGGTGCCCTACTTTGGCATATATTTAAAGGGTCCTCCGTAACCCTCAGAACAGGACTTCTTTTCGCGATCCCATCTCTGTTCCGCCGCCGCCGCCGCTTCCAAGATCGGGAGCACCAGGAGAACTCTTCCCGGCACCCTGCCGGAGGGGAGGATCACCACCGGGAGCTTCTCCACCACCATGGACGCCTCCCGGATGACTCGTGAGTAGTCTCCCTTGGACCATGAGTCCATGACCAGTAGCTATGTGATGTTCTCCTCCCGTTCTTGTGCTTCACTAATTAGTCCTCGTGAGCTGCCCTACATGATCGAGGCACCTATGTAATCCTTATGCTGTTGCTATGTTGAGTTTGCTGGGATCCGATGGATTATGAGATTATGTTCAGATTGATCTTGAGTAATATATTTGATTCACCTCTTTTATATTTCAGTTCATAAGTAATTCTTGCATGTTCTCCGTTGTTATTTATTGCTTTGGCCGAGTAGTAAGTAGTGACTCCAAGAGGGAACGTTATGCTCGATTGTGGGTTCATGCCCCTCGATGACTAGCTTGAGTGACAGAAACATGAGTCTAGGGGATGTGCTGTTGCCACAAGGGGGAAAACAACGGTGCTTGTGCCCGCGGGTGCAAGGATTGTTTACTTTACGCAAAGTTCTTTTAATGCAGTTGTCTGTTGCATTGAGTTTACACTATGGGTGGGACTCGCAACTTAATACCAGCGAGATTTTCTGGATAGATATCTCAAGGTGGATGATTAGTAGTAGATATTGATGGATTTCGGTCTACTTACTTTGGCGTACCGCCCATGCTTTGAACCTCAACCTTTCTTGCAATGTAATCAGCATTGGTTTGCGTTCGTGCTCCTGTCAATTGCCCAGCTGTAATTTGTTTACCTCACATAGCTGTTTTATCGTCTTTTGGGAGAGAGACATCACTAGTGAACATCATGAGACTCCGGTCCATATTACCATCATCGATCACATCCACTATTTACTTTTCGCTATTTACTTACTATTGCAAAACACTATCTATCACTACTATCATATTGCTTTTAACCCTTTGTGAACTACAAGGCCGGAGAGATTGACAACCTCTCTGTACTCGTTGGGAGCAAAGTTATTTGTATCTGTGTGCAGGTCCACGTTGATTGCTAATTGTGCCGTTAGCAATTGACACCTACTTGTTGAACCTAGGAGTCTCTGGGGATTCGATCCTTGGCATCTTTGCTAGGGGAAAACACTTCTACTTACTGCATCTTACACCTTCCACTTGGGGTAACCAACGAGGGGTTCGAGGCCCATCAATTGTGGGTTCATGCCCCTCGATGACTAGCTTGAGTGACAGAAACATGAGTCTAGGGGATGTGTTGTTGCCACAAGGGGGAAAACAACGGTGCTTGTGCCCGCGGGTGCAAGGATTGTTTACTTTACGCAAAGTTCTTTTAATGCAGTTGTCTGTTGCTTTGAGTTTACACTATGGGTGGGGCTCGCAACTTAATACCAGCGAGATGTTCTGGATAGATATCTCAAGGTGGATGATTAGTAGTAGATATTGATGGATTTTGGTCTACTTACTTTGGCGTACCGCCCATGCTTTGAACCTCAACCTTTCTTGCAATGTAGTCAGCATTAGTTTGCGCACATGGTCCTGTCAATTGCCCAGCTGTAATTCGTTTACCTCACATAGCTGTTTTATCGTCTTTTGGGAGAGAGACATCACTAGTGAACATCATGAGACTCCGGTCCATATTACCATCATTGATCACATCCGCTATTTACTTTTCCGCAATTTACTTACTATTGCAATTATACCTATCACTATTATCACTTGCGTTTGATCCTTTGTAAACTACAAGGCCGGAGGGATTGACAACCTCTCTGTACTCGTTGGGAGCAAAGTTATTTGTATCTGTGTGCAGGTCCACGTTGATTGCTAATATCCGGCGCCGTTCGCAGTTGACACCTTCTTGTTGAAACTGGGAGTCTCCGGGAAATCGATCCTTGGTAATACCAAGGGAAAACTTCTGCTACACTGCATCTCAAACCTTCCACTTGGGGTAACCAACGAGGGGTGAGAAGCCACCTAGCAAAGCAATTTCTGGCGCCGTTGCCGGGGACTCCACTCTTCAAGATAGGGGAGTTGCACGCTATCTTTTACCTTTGCTTTTTAGTCTTGTTAGTTTACCTTTCAGTTTCTGCTTTAGTATCTTTTATCGAAAATCACAAAAATAGTTATCTTGCTTGCTTGCTACTATGGGTTCCACCGAGAACACCAAGTTGTGTGACTTCACTAGTCACAACAACGATGACTTTATCAGCACACCTATCACTACACCTGCCACTTCAGCACCTTCATATGAAATTAAACCTGCTTTACTGAACTTAGTCATGAAAGATCAATTTTCCGGTGCTGGAGATGATGCTGCTTTACACTTGAACAACTTTGTTGAACTTTGTGATATGCAAAAGTACCAAGAAATAGATGGTAATATTGTTAAGCTTAAGCTTTTTCCTTTCTCCTTGAGAGGAGGAGCTAAAATTTGGTTTCAGTCTTTGCCTAGAAATAGCATAGATTCATGGGACAAGTGCAAAGATGCTTTTATTGGAAAATACTATCCACCTGCTAAAATTATCCAACTGAGAAGTAACATAATGAATTTTAAACAATTGGATAATGAACACGTTGCCCAAGCTTGGGAACGTATGAAATCTCTTATCAAGAACTGCCCTACTCACGGTTTGACTACTTGGATGGTTATCCAAACTTTTTATGCAGGCTTGAACTTTACCTCGCGGAACTTGTTAGATTCGGCCGCGGGAGGAACTTTTATGTCAAGTACACTTGGTGCTGCCACAAAACTTCTCGATGAGATGATGACCAACTATTCCCAATGGCACACTAAACGCGCTCCAACAGGTAGGAAGGTAAACTCTGTCGAGGAGATTTCCTCCCTAAATGAAAAAGTTGACTTGATCATGTCTCTACTTTCGAAGCAATCCTCTGTTGATCCTCGTGATGTTCCTTTAAATTCTTTGATTGCTCAAGAACAAGTAGATGTGAACTTTATCTTTAGAAACAATTTTAACAACAATGCTTATAGGAGTAATTTTGGTAGCAATCCTAGACCGTTCCCCTCTAATTCTTATGGGAACAACAATGCTTATCCTAGCACCTGGAACTCCACCACTGAACTAGAGATTATGCTTAAAGATTTCATCACTACCCAAAAAGCCTTTAATAAGAGTGTAGAAGAAAAACTACATAAACTAGATGATCTCTCTTTGAAGGTAGACCATT
Organism: Secale cereale; assembly: GCA_902687465.1. NCBI lineage: Eukaryota > Viridiplantae > Streptophyta > Magnoliopsida > Poales > Poaceae > Secale > Secale cereale. Next base: position 53,261,711 of record LR738713.1, on the reverse strand, counting down.
TAGCCAATGAGATAGAATTGCTAAAAATTAAAACTTCTCCTCTTGAGGAGAGGAAGGTCACTCCTATTAATGCTACTCAAGTGCAAATTAATGAAAATATTAGGATGATGGCTAAACTTAAAGAAAGATGGGCTAGAGAAAGGGAGGAAGAAGATAGAATTAAGAGCCTTCCTACCCACCACACTGTTGCTACTATCCAAGTTGTTGAGGATATCCAAACTCTTAGCACCCAATGTACTCCTGGTCCCGATGGACCTACTAATGGTGATGCTATGACTATAGAAACTACCAAACATGTGAACCTAAAGGACACCACTACCACTTTACTTGATGCTAGTGACCTTGATTTTGATAATTGCACTCTTACCGAAGTTATTGATTTCCTTCACAAGATGTCTAGAGACCCCCGCACTAGCACGATTAACCTTGCCTTCACAGAGCATATCACTAATGCTCTCATCAAAGCTAGGGAGGAGAAACTTAGAGTAGAAGCCTCCATACCTAGAAAGCTAGAAGATGGTTGGGATCCTATGATAAAAATTAAATTGAATGACTTCTCTTGCTATGCATTATGTGCTGTTGGAGCTAGTACTTCCATTATGCCCAAAAGACTATATGATATGCTTAAATTGAAACCTTTTGATTCTTGTTCTTTTGGTGTTCGTCTCGTTGATTCTTCCATAAAGAAACCTTTGGGGAGGATCGACGATGTTCTTATCGTTGTCAATGATAATTATGTTCCCGTTCATTTTACTATTATGGATATTGAATGTGATCCTTCTTGTCCAATTATTTTGGGACGTCCTTTTTTGCGCACCGTTGGTGCTATCATTGACATGAAAGAGGGTAATATAAAATTTCAGTTTCCTCTCAAGAAAGGGATGGAACACTTCCCTCGAAAGAAGATCAAGTTACCTTTTGAGTCCGTTGTACGGGCTAGCTATTCTTTTACCCTTGATAAAACTTGATCTCTATGCATTATGCCTAGCTTAAAGGCATAAAAGAAAACGCTTTTGGGAGGCAGCCCACATGAATAAATTTATTTTGCTTTTGTTGTGTCTTGATGTTGTTACTACTGTAGCATCATCATTGTATCTTTACTTTTCAATTTTGTGCCAAGTATAACCTCTGATTGCTAGAAAGTTCAAAAGTTGTGAGGTGCTGTCCAGGAAACAGATTCTGTCCTTGGATAGAAAAATTCGTATAAAATCACCAGATCATCTTTTTGGTCTGAATTTTTTCGACAGCGTTATCTATATAATTGTCTTTCGTGCGTCTGTTCTGAGTTTTTTGATTTGAGTTGCAGAAGTGCCCCGAACAAATCAATTACTACCTGCTGTTCTGTTTTTCACAGATTCTGTCATGTTTTGCCTTTCCTTCATTTTGCAAACCTAGAGCTTGCTTTTTCTTTGCAAAAACCTTTTGGCAATCTTGAGAAACAGTATACCTTCAAGAATATCTTTATTTCCAGCAAGGTACAATTATTTTATTATGGGTACTAACCTCGCTAATCATATTATGATGAGTTATGTATGAAGGGAGTTTTCAAGTGTGCGAGGGAAGATGATAAAAATATTCAGGAGTGTCAAGCGCTCAAGCCTGGGGATGCCCCCGTGCACCCCCAAGAAATATTCAAGGAGACTCAAGCGTCTAAGCTTGGGGATGCCCCCGTGCATCCCCTTCTCCATCAACATTATCAGTTCGTCTTTCGTTCCACTATATTTTAATCACTTCATGTGTTATGTGCTATGCTTGGAGCGTCTTGCTTTTAGTTTCCTTTTTAGTTTTTCATAACGAGTCGGAACTCAGCGTTCTTTATGTGGGAGAGAAACACGCTCCACTTCTACCTAGAACATAACATAGAATTTTCATGTCTATCTTTGCTGTGTGTGTTCTTTGTCTTTTAAATAGCTACTATCATGCTCTGCTCTTAGTATTCATGCTTATCTTTTTAAAGAGCTTGTGTTTAGTTGGTTGCTTGAACTCTCTTTAATTATCATGCTTATCTTATTAAGAGAGTTTGCTTCCGTTGCATTGGTTAATATGTCTATGATAAAGATGCTATGTGCATAATGGCGCTTAGTAGTTCAGATTTTCTTATGGTTAGTCTCAAATAGCTGGGGGATTCCCAATGTGTTATTGGAGTACCAACATGATTTGTTTGCCAATGATGTGGTATGGTTTAGTAATATCTTCCCTCAAGAATTTATTTTGATTGACTTGGCGTATGCTCACGCATATTTAAGACTGTAAAGAAAGTCTGTCAAGCCTTGATGATCTTTTGTTTCTGAGTAGCGATATAACTTCCATGCCTGATTCAATGTTGCTTTGTCGCTCTACATGATTATGACCGTCATTGCTCTCTTAGTTGGTCGCTCCCAGTCTTTTGCTAAACCTCCACCTGTACTAAGCGGACTGACTGCTTGTGCATCTACATCCTTTTAAACCAGTTATGCCATATGAGTCCACCATACCTACCTATATGTGGTATTTCACCGCCACTCCAAGTAAATTTACATGTGCTGCCTTTAAAACCTTCAGTTTTTGCAATACATAGCTCATGGGAAAGTAGCTTAAAAAACTATTGTGGTAAAGAATATGTTGCTTATGTATCTTATTTTCTTATAAGTTGCTTGCTGAGCGGTAACCATGTTTCTGGGGACACCATCAACTGTTACACTTTTGTTGAATATCATGTGAGTTGCTATGCATGTTCGTCTTGTCTAAAGTAAGGGTGATTTGCCATGGGTTGAATGGTTTGAGTATGCATATTGTTAGAGAAGAACATTGGGCCGCCAACCAAAGCCATGTATCATGGTGGAAGTTTTAGCTTGGACATTAATCCTCAATCTCTTATGAGAATATGCTTAAGCATTAAAGAGGAGTCCATTATCTATTTTCTATGTTGTCCCGGTATGGATGTCCTCAAGTTGAGATCTATCAAAAACGAGAAATCAAATGCGATCTATCTTCTTGGACCTTTGTACAGGTGACATAGAGGTACCCCTTTGTGACACTTGGTTGAAACATATGTAATGCAATGACAATCCATGGAAATCCGAGCTAATTAGGACAAGGTGCGAGCACTATTGGTATTCGATGCATGAGGCTTGCAACTTATAGGATGTCTTATGCATAGCGCATATGAAATACTACTACCGTTGACAAAATTGTTTCTATGTTTTCAAAATAAAAAGCTCTAGCACATGAGTAATCCCTGCTTCCCTCTGCAAAGGGCCATTCTTTTACTTTTATGTTGAGTCTCCACCTTCTTTCTTCAAAGCACCAACTACTGAGAGCTTGATTGTCATTCTGAGTGTAATGTGCATTGTCCCAAAGTAGCATTGTCTTTTGCATGATTGTGATATCGTTTATACTGAAATCATTGTATCTAGTCATCACTTAAACCTTGAAGGTGCCCCTGCATGTTTTGCTTCACTAAATGGGGCAAGCTAGATATCACTTTATCATATTTGCACATCATGTTCATTACAAATCTTTTTGATGTTTCAGTATCATATTGTAAAACTTTCAGTTCTTTGTGATTTTCTCATGAGGCAACTTAATTACTACAGATTCATTGTCTCAGTAAGATTTTGTCATATGACTATGAAAAAGTCCTATATGGTTAATAGCATGTCACCACAGAAATTATTCTTGTTATCATTTACCTACTCGAGGACGAGCAGGAATTAAGCTTGGGGATGTTGATACGTCCAAAACGTATCTATAATTTCTGCTTGCTCCCTGCCTCTTTTGGGTGATATTGCTATGATATTTATACACTTCCATACACTTTTGATCATATTTGGACTAACCTATTAACTCAGTGCACCCCAGTGCCAGTTTCTGTTTTCGGCTGTTTTTGTATTTCAGGTTTTCACGTTACGAGAACTGCCAGGAAAAATCCAGAAAAATTAAAAAATCTGCGTTCCAGAACCTACCGTACGCCCGAAGGACAGCCGGAGGGGGGCCACCAGGGCTCCACGCGCCCTGGCGGCGAGCCCCCCCCCCTGGGCCGCGCCGGGGGGGCGCCTGGGCCCCCCGAGGCTCCTCCGATGCCCCCCTTTGGCATATATTTAAAGCGTCTCCCGAAACCCTCGAAAGAGGAACTCTTTTTCGCGATCCCATCTCTGTTCCGCCGCCGCCGCCGCTTCCAAGATCGGGAGCACCAGGAGAACCCTTCCCGGCACCCTGAGTCCATGACCAGTAGCTATGTGATGTTCTCCTCCCGTTCTTGTGCTTCACTAATTAGTCCTCGTGAGCTGCCCTACATGATCGAGGCACATATGTAATCCTTATGCTGTTGCTATGATGAGTTTGCTGGGATCCGATGGATTATGAGATTATGTTCAGATTGTGTTTGAGTAATATATTTGATCTACCTCTTTTATATTTATGTTCGTAAGTAATTCTTGCATGTTCTCCGTTGTTATTTATTGCTTTGGCCAAGTAATAGGTAGTGACTCCAAGAGGGAACGTTATGCTTTATTGTGGGTTCATGCCCCTCGATGACTAGGTTGAGTGACAGAAACATGAGTCTAGGGGATGTGTTGTTGCCACAAGGGGGAAAACAACGGTGCTTGTGCCCGCGGGTGCAAGGATTGTTTACTTTACGCAAACTTCTTTTAATGCAGTTGTCTGTTGCTTTGAGTTTACACTATGGGTGGGGCTCGCAACTTAATACCAGCGAGATGTTCTGGATAGATATCTCAAGGTGGATGATTAGTAGTAGATATTGATGGATTTCGGTCTACTTACTTTGGCGTACCGCCCATGCTTTGAACCTCAACCTTTCTTGCAATGTAGTCAGCATTGGTTTGCGCACATGGTCCTGTCAATTGCCCAGCTGTAATTCGTTTACCTCACATAGCTGTTTTATCGTCTTTTGGGAGAGAGACATCACTAGTGAACATCATGAGACTCCGGTCCATATTACCATCATTGATCACATCCGCTATTTACTTTTCCGCTATTTACTTACTATTGCAATTATACCTATCACTATTATCACTTGCGTTTGATCCTTTGTAAACTACAAGGCCGGAGGGATTGACAACCTCTCTGTACTCGTTGGGAGCAAAGTTATTTGTATCTGTGTGCAGGTCCACGTTGATTGCTAATATCCGGCGCCGTTAGCAGTTGACACCTTCTTGTTGAAACTGGGAGTCTCTGGGAAATCGATCCTTGGTAATACCAAGGGAAAACTTCTGCTACACTGCATCTCAAACCTTCCACTTGGGGTAACCAACGAGGGGTGAGAAGCCACCTAGCAGTTGGCACACGTTTTCGTCTTGACTCTCCAGTAGAAACTTTGGGGCACTCTTTGAAGTACTTTGTGTTTGTTGAATAGATGTTTCTGAGATTGTGTGATGCATATCGTATAATCATACCCACGGATACTTGAGGTGACAATGGAGTATCTAGGTGACATTAGGGTTTTTGTTGATTTGTGTCTTAAGGTGTTATTCTAGTACGAACTCTATGATAGATTGAACGGAAAGAATAGCTTCGTGTTATTTTACTAGGGACTCTTGAATAGATCGACCAGAAAGAATAACTTTGAGGTGGTTTCGTACCCTACAATAATCTCTTCGTTTGTTCTTCGCTATTAGTTACTTTGGAGTGACTCTTTGTTGCATGTTGAGGGCTAGTAATATGATCCAATTATGTTATCCTTGTGGAGAGAACTTGCACTAGTGAAAGTATGAACCCTAGGCCTTGTTTCCTATCGTTGCAACACCGTTTATGCTCACATTTACCACTTTTTACCTTGTCATTTTATATTTTCAGTTTACAAAAACCTATATCTACCATCCATATTGCACTTGTATCACCATCTCTTCCCCGAACTTGTGCACCTATACAATTTACCATTGTATTGGGTGTGTTGGGGACACAAGAGACTCTTTGTTATTTGGTTGCAGGGTTGTTTGAGAGAGACCATCTTCATCCCACGCCTCCCACGGATTGACAAACCTTAGGTCACCCACTTGAGGGAAATTTGCTACTGTCCTACAAACCTCTGCACTTGGAGGCCCAACAACGTCTACAAGAAGAAGGTTGTGTAGTAGACATCAGGCTCTTTTCTGGCGCCGTTGCCGGGGAGGTAAGTGCTTGAAGGTATATCTTTAGATCTTGCAATCGAATATTTTAGTTTCTTGTTTTATCACTAGTTTAGTTTATAAAAGAAAACTACAAAAAAAATGGAATTAAGGTTACCTCATATGCTTCATCTTTTTAATATCTTTCGTGAAAATGATGGGAAGAAAAATTGTGCCCAAGTACTAGAAGAGGAATTACATAGAATGCTTGGCATAAAATATGTGCATGATGACCATGACTGCAATGTTGTTAGTATGAATTCTTTGAATACCCATGATGCTAATGATATGCAAAGCGACAAGCTTGGGGATGCTATGTTTGATGAAGATGATATGTTTAGTCCCCCAAGTTTTGATGAGCAAATTTATTATGATGAAAGCTTGCCTCCTATTTATGATTATTATATTGATGAAAGTGGATTTGGAGAGGTCATGACTTTATTTAGTGATGAATCCACTATTTTGGAAGAGGTTCCAGTTGATTATGAGAATAAAGTTGCTATCTATGATGATTATTGTGATGGCTTGTATGCTATTAAGAATAATGATAACCATGAAACTTGTCATCATAATTTTAGTTTTCAATTGGATTTTGCCTCACATGATAATTGTTTTGTTGAGTTTGCTCCCACTATTATTCATGAGAATAAATTTGCTTATGTGGAGAGTAATAAAATTTATATGCTTGGGGATCATGACAAAAATGCTTTATGTGATAGTCATATTGTTGAATTCATTCATGATGCTACTGAAAATTATTATGAGAGAGGACCATATGTTTCTACCTATTGCAATAATATCTAGTTTCCTCTCTATGTGCTTAAAATTTTAAAGCTATGCTTGTTTTGCTTTCCTATGCTAGTTGATTATCGTTCCCATAAGTTGTTTGCTCACAAAATCTCTATGCATAGGAAGTGGGTTAGACTTAAATGTGCTAGTCATATTCTTCATGATGCTCCCTTTATGTTTCAATTCTTATCTTTTATGTGACCATTATTGAAATCATCATGCCTAGCTAGGGGCGTTAAACGAGAGCGCTTGTTGGGAGGCAACCCAACTTTATTTTTATTTTTTGTTTTTGCTTCTGTTTAGGAATAAATATTGCATCTAGCTTCTGTTTATATGTGGTTTTGTGTTTTAATTAGTGTTTTTGCCAAGTAGAACCTTTGGGAAGACTTGTGTGAAGTTTATATGATCTTGCTGTGAAAAAACAGAATCGTTAGCGCTCACTAGAATAGTCACCAGATTTTACTGGAGTGTGCTATTTAGTTGATTCTTTTTGCAGATGATTAATAGACAAATTCCTCAGGTTTACCAATTTATTTGAGAATTGTTAGTGTTACATAAGTATTCGAAAGTTACAGATTGCTACAGACTGTTGTGTTTTTGACATATTCTGTCTTCTATGTGTTGTTTGCTTATTTTGATGAATCTATGAGTAGTATCTTAGGGTATGAACCATAGAGAAGTTGGAATACAGTAGATATTACACCAATATGAATTTAGAATGAGTTCATTACAGTACCTTTGAGTGGTGGTTTGTTTTCTTATACTAACGGAGCTCACGAGATTTTTGTCTAAGTTTTGTGTTGTGAAGTTTTCAAGTTTTGAGTATTGCTTTGATGGACTACGGAACAAAGAGTGGCAAGAGCCTAAGCTTGGGGATGCCCAAGGCACCCCAAGGTAAAAATTCAAAGACAACCAAAAGCCTAAGCTTGGGGATGCCCCGGGAAGGCATCCCCTCTTTCGTCTTCATCTATCGGTAACTATACTCGGGACTATATTTTTATTCACCACATGATATGTGTTTTGCTTGGAGCGTCATTTTGTTTTATTTTGTTTTGCTTGTTGTGTGAATAATATCCCAAGATCTGAAATTCTTAAATGTTAGAGAGTCTTCACATAGTTACATAATTATTCAACTACTCATTGATCTTCACTTATGTCTTTCGGAGTAGTTTGTTATTGCTCTAGTGCTTCACTTATATCAATTAGAGCACGGCGGTGGTTTTATTTTGAAGAAATAGATAAACTCTCATGCTTCACTTATATTATTTTGAGAGTCTATTAGAACAGGATGGTAATGTGCTTTGGCTATAAAACTAGCCTTAACATGATAGGCATCCAAGATGAATGTAGTAAAAACTTTCATACTAAGTGCATTGAATATGATGAGAAGTTGGATGCTTGATAATTTTTTTGAGATATGAGGATAGTGATATTAGAGTCATGATAGTGGAGTTATTATGAAATTGAGAAATAGTTGTGTTAAAGGTTGTGATTCCCGTAGCATGCACGTATGGTGAACCGCTATGTGACGAAGTTAGAGCATGAGGTATTTGTAGAGTGTCAACCTTTGTGTGGAGGTCGGGGGCGCGCGATGGTTAACTCCTACCAACCTCCCCCTAGGAGCATGCGTTGATTGCTTTGTTTTGATGACTCATAAATTTTTGCAATAAGTATATGAGTTCTTTATGACTAATGTTGAGTCCACGGATTATACGCACTCTCACCCTTCCACCATTGCTAGCCTCTCTTGTACCGCGCAACTTTCGCCGGTACCATACACCCACTATATACCTTCCTCAAAACAGCCACCATATATCTTCTTGAAAACAGCCACCATACCTACCTATCATGGCATTTCCATAGCCATTCCGAGATATATTGCCATGCAACTTTCCACCGTTCCGTTTGTTATGACATGCTTCATCATTGTCATATTGCCATGCATGATCATGTAGTTGACATCGTATTTGTGGCAAAGCCACCATGCATAATCTTTCATACATGTCGCTCTTGATTCATTGCACATCCCGGTACACCGCCGGAGGCATTCATATAGAGTCATACTTTGTTCTAGTATCGAGTTGTGATATCGAGTTGTAAATCAATAGAAGTGTGATGATCATCATTATTAGAGCATTATCCCATGTGAGGAAAGGCCAAACAAAAGAAAAGGCCCCTCCAAAAAAAGGAAAAAAATAAAAATAAAAAAAGAAAAGAAGAAGAAAAAGGAAAAAGGGACAATTGCTACTATCTTTTTCCACACTTGTGCTTCAAAGTAGCACCACGTTCTTCATGATAGAGAGTCTCATGTTTAGTTACTTTCATATACTAGTGGGAATTTTCATTATAGAACTTGGCTTGTATATTCCAACGATGGGCTTCCTCAAATGCCCTAGGTCTTCGTGAGCAAGCAAGTTGGATGCACACCCACTTAGTTTCTTTTGTTGAGCTTTCATACATATTTCGCTCTAGTGCATCCGTTGCATGGCAATCCCTACTCACTCACATTGATATCTATTGATGGTCATCTCCACAGCCCGTTGATACACCTAGTCGATGTGAGACTATCTCCCTCCTTTTTGTCTTCTCCACAACCACCACTCTATTCCACATAGTGCTATATCCATGGCTCACGCTCATGTATTGTGTGAAAGTTGAAAGGTTTGAAAAAATAGAGTATGAAAACAAGTTCTAGGCTGAAACCGGGGTTGAGCATGATATGGATATTTTGTGTGATGAAGAGGGAGCATAGCCATACTATATGATTTTGTAGGGATAACTTTCTTTAGCCATAGTATTTTGAGAAGACATGATTGCTTTGTTAGTATGCTTGAAGTATTATTATTTCTTATGTCAATATAGACTTTTGTCTTGAATCTTTCAGATCTGAACATTCATGCCACAATAAATAGAGCTACATTGAAAATTATGGTGGTTAGCATTCCACATCAAAAATTCTGTTTTTATCATTTACCTACTCGAGGATGAGCAGGAATTAAGCTTGGGGATGCTTGATACGTGATACGTCTCCAACGTATCTACTTTTCCAAACCCTTTGGCCCTTGTTATGGACTCTAACCTACATGATTTGAATGGAAATAACCCGGATTGATGCTGTTTTCAGCAGAATTGCCATGGTGTTGTTTTTGTGCAGAAATAAAAAGTTCTCGGAATGACCTGAAACTCCACGGAGATTTATTTTGGAAAATATAAAAAATAGGGTGTGCCCCCCTGACTCGTGGGCCCCTTGGTGCTCCACCGACGTATCCTCGGATCCTATAAGTTTACTTTCGGGGAGAAAAAAATTAAGGAGAAAGAATTATCACATTTCACGAGACGGAGCTGATACGTCCAAAACTTATCTATAATTTCTGCTTGCTCCATGCCTCTTTTGTGTGATATTGCTATGATATTTATGCACTTCCATACACTTTTGATCATATTTGGACTAACCTATTAACTCAGTGCACCACAGTGCCAGTTCCTGTTTTCTGCTGTTTTTCTATTTCAGGTTTCCCCCATATTAAAAGTGCCCAAAAAATTCCGGGAAAAATACAGGAAAAATCAGTGTACAGGAACCTTCGAGAATCACCAAAGCAGGGCTAGAGGGGAGCCAGGGGTGGCCCAGGCGGCCAACCGGCGTGGCCCCACCCCTGGCCGCGCCAGGGGGACGCCTGGGGCCCCCTCTCCGCCTCTGGTGACCCCCCTTTGCATATATATTCCTCGCGTCCCGAAACCCTCGAGGACGGAACCCTTTTTTACGATCTCGCCTCTGTTCCGCCGCCGCCGCGCTTCCAAGATCGGGAGCACCAGGAGAACTCTTCCCGGCACCCTGCCGGAGGGGAGAACCACCACCGGGAGCTTCTCCACCACCATGGACGCTTCCCGGATGAGTCGTGAGTAGTCCCCCTTGGACCATGGGTCCATGACCAGTAGCTATGTGATGTTCTCCTCCCCTCTTTGTTCTTCATGGTTTAGACCTCGTGAGCTGCCCTACATGATAGAGGCACATATGTAATCTTTATGCTGTTGCTCTGCTGAGTTTGCTGGGATCCGATGGATTATGAGATTATGTTCAGATTGTGTGTGAGTAATATATTTGATTCACCTCTTTTATATTTATGTTCTTGAGTAATTCTAGCATGTTCTCCGTTGCTGTTTATTGCTTTGGCCGAGTAGTAGGTAGTAACTCCAAGAGGGAGCGTTATGCTTGATTGTGGGTTCATGCCCCCTGATGACTAGCTTGAGTGACAGAAACATGAGTCTAGGGGATGTGCTGTTGCCACAAGGGGGAAAACAACGGTGCTTGTACTTGCGGGTGCAAGGATTGTTTACTTTACGCAAAGTTCTTTTAATGCAGTTGTCTGTTGATTTGAGTTTACACTTTGGGTGGGATTCGCAACTTAATACCAGCGAGATGTTCTGGATAGATATCTCAAGGTGGATGATTAGTAGTAGATGCAGATGGATTTCGGTCTACTTGCCTTGGCGTACCGCCCATGCTTTTGAGCCTCTACCTTTCTTTACAGCATAATTAGCATTGGTTTGCGCACATAATCCTGTCAATTGCCCAGCTGTAATTTGTTTACCTCGCTTTGCTGATTTATCGTCTTTTGGGAGAGAGACATCACTAGTGAACATCATGGGACCCCGGTCCATATTACCATCACTGATCACACCCGCTATTTACTTCCTGTCTTTATTTCCTAGTTGCAGTCATACCTATCACTATTATCTCTTGTGTTTGATCCTTTGTAAACGACAAGGCCGGAGGGATTGACAACCTCTCTGTACTCGTTGGGAGCAAAGTTATTTGTATCTGTGTGCAGGTCCTGTCAACCGCTAAGTTTCTGGCGCCGTTGACACCTTCTTGTCGACCCTCGGAGTCTCACGGGATTCGATCCTTGGTACCTTTGTCAAGGGAAACTTGCTGCTATGCTACATCTCAAACCTTCCACTAGGGGTAACCAACGAGGAGCGAGAAGCCATCAAGCAAAGTTTCTAGCGCCGTTGCCGGGGACTCCACTCTTCAAGATAGGGGAGTTGCACGCTATCTTTTATCTTTGCTTTTTAGTCTTGTTAGTTTACCTTTCAGTTTTTGCTTTAGTGTCCCTTATCAAAAATCACAAAAATAGTTACCTTGCTTGCTGCTGCTATGGGTTCCACCGAGAACACCAAGTTGTGTGACTTCACTAGTCATAACAACAATGCCTTTATCTGCACGCCTATTGCTACACCTGCCACTTCAGCACCCTCTTATGAGATTAAACCTGCTTTACTGAACCTAGTTATGAAAGATCAATTCTCCGGTGCTGGAGATGATGCTGCTTTGCACTTAAATAATTTTGTTGAGCTCTGTGATATGCAAAAGTACCAAGAAATATATGGTGATATTGTTAAGCTTAAGCTTTTTCCTTTCTCCTTGAGAGGAGGAGCTAAAATCTGGTTTCAATCCTTGCCTAGGAATAGCATAGATTCTTGGGACAAGTGCAAGGATGCCTTTATTGGGAAGTACTACCCCCTGCTAAAATTATCCAATTAAGGAGTAACATAATGAATTTTAAACAATTGGATAATGAACACATTGCCCAAGCTTGGGAACGCATGAAATCTCTTGTCAAGAACTGCCCTACTCATGGTTTGACTACTTGGATGGTTATCCAAACTTTTTATGCAGGCTTGAACTTTACCTCGCGGAACTTGTTGGATTCGGCCGCGGGAGGAACCTTTATGTCAACTACACTTGGTGCTGCCACGAGGCTTCTCGATGAGATGATGACCAATTATTCTCAATGGCACACCGAACGCGCTCCAACAGGTAGGAAGGTAAACTCTGTCGAGGAGATTTCCTCTCTAAATGAAAAAGTTGACTTGATCATGTCTCTACTTTCCAAGCAAACTCCTATTGATCCTCATGATGTTCCTTTAAATTCTTTGATTGCTCAAGATCAAGTAGATGTGAACTTTATCTCTAGAAACAATTTCAATAACAATGCTTATAGGAGTACTTTTGGTAGCAACCCTAGACCGTTCCCCTCTAATTCCTATGGGAACAACAATGCTTATCCTAGCACCAAGAACTCCACTTCTGAACTAGAGATTATGCTTAAAGACTTCATCACTACCCAAAAGGCCTTCAATAAGAGTGTAGAAGAAAAACTAAACAAACTAGATAATCTCTTTTCGAAGGTAGACAATTTAGCCCATGAGGTAGAGTTGCTTAAAATTAGAACTTCTCCTCTTGAGGAGAGGAAGACCACTCCTATGAATTCTATTCAAGTGCAAATTAATGAAAACATTAGGATGATGGCTAAACTTAAAGAGAGATGGGCTAGAGAAAAGGAGGAAGAAGATAGAATTAAGAGCCTTCCTACCCACCACACTGTTGCTACTATCCAAGTTGTTGAGGATATCCAAACTCTTAGCACCCAATGCACTCCTAGTCCCATTGGACCTATTAATGGTGATGCTATGACCTCAACCGTAGAAACTCCTATGACCATAGAAGCTACCAAAAAAGTGAGCCTAAAGGACACCACTACCACTTTAGTTGATAGTAGTGACCTTGATTTTGATAATTGCACCCTTTCTGAAGTTATTGATTTTCTTCACAAAATGTCTAGAGATCCCCACACTAGCACACTTAACCTTGCCTTCACAGAGCATACCACTAATGCTCTCATCAAAGCTAGGGAGGAGAAGCTTAGGGTAGAAGCCTCCATACCTAGAAGGCTAGAAGATGGTTGGGATCCTATGATTAAAATTAAGTTGAATAACTTCTCTTGCTATGCTTTATGTGATGTTGGAGCTAGTACCTCCGTTATGCCCAAAAGAATATATGATATGTTTAAATTGAAATCTTTTGATCCTTGTTCTTTTGGTGTTCGTCTTGTTGATTCTTCCGTAAAGAAACCTTTGGGGAATATCGACGATGTTCTTATCGTTGTCAATGACAATTATGTTCTCGTTGATTTTACTATTATGGATATTGAATGTGAACCTTCATGTCCAATTATTTTGGGACGTCCTTTTCTTCGCACCGTTGGTGCTATCATTGACATGAAAGAGGGTAATATAAAATCCAATTCCCTCTCAAGAAAGGAATGGAACACTTCCCTAGAAAGAAGATTAAGTTGCCTTTTGAGTCCGTTACACGGGCTAGCGCTAGCTATTCTCTCACTCTTGATAAAACTTGATTTTCTCCTTTTGCATCATGCCTAGCTTAAAGGCAAAAAAGAAAGCGCTTTTGGGAGGCAGCCCACAACAAATTAGGTTTTATTTTGCTTTTGTTGTGTCTTGATGTTTGTTACTACAGTAGCATCATCATTGTATCTTCTCTTTTCAGCTTTGTGCCAAGTTTAGCCTCTGATTGCAAGAAAGTTCAAAAGTTGCGACGTGCAGTCCAGAAAACAGATTCTGTCCTTGGACAGAAAAATTCGTATAAAATCACCAGATCATATTTTTTATCTGAATTTTTTTTACAGCATGCTCTATACAATTGGCTTTCGGGCATCTGTTCTGAGTTTTTTGATTTGAGTTGCAGAAGTGCCCCGAAAAAATTATTTACTACCTGCTGGTCTGTTTTTCACAGATTCTGTCCTGTTTTGCCTTTTCTTCGTTTTGCAAACCTTGAGCTTGCTTTTTCTTTGCAAAAACCTTTTGGCAATCTTGAGAAACAGTAGTTCTTCAAGATTATCTTTTTTTTAAGTAGGGAAAAGTTATTTTATTATGGGTACTAACATCGCTAATCAGATTATGATGAGTTATGTATGAAGGGAGTTTTCAAGTGTGCGAGGGAAGATGATAAAAGAAGATTTAGGAGGGTCAAACGCTCAAGCTTGGGGATGCCCCCGTGCACTCCCAAGAAATATTCAAGAAGACTCAAGAGTCTAAGCTTGGGGATGCCCCCATGCATCCCCTTCTCCATCAACAATTATCAGTTCGTCTTTCGTTCCACTATAATTATCACTTCATGTGTTATGTGCTATGCTTGGAGCGTCTTGCGCTTAGTTTCCTTTTTAGTTTCTTTAGCTTTGCTTGCTGTTCATAACAAGTTAGAACCCAGCTTTCTTTGTGTGGGAGAGAAACACGCTCCACTTCAACCTAGAACACAACATAGGATTTTCATGCTTATCTTTGTTGTGTGTGTTCTTTGTCTTTCCATAGCTGCTGTCATGTTTAGCTCTTAGTTTTCATGCTTTTATTTTTAAAGAGCTTTTGTTTAGTTGGTTGATGAACTCTCTTGAGTTTTCATGTTATCCTCGGTTAGAGAGTTTGCCTGTTGCACTGAGTTGTGTGTCTTAACTTAAAGTAGGTAATTGAGGTTGCTATTTAATTTTAGTAGTAACTTGCAATAGTTTTGAGGTATTGCCATGAGTAATGTCTGAACTTTTGGTGTCAAGAGCTTTAGCCTATTAGTGATAGATGTCGTATTTTGGGCAATCCGTGTTTATTTTCGAAAACCTACAAAATAGTTGAGAACTTTAGCTACTAAATGGATCACTAATCTTTGGAGGGATCGAATATTAGAGTACACTCACGTACCATGGGCCGAGGATGCGCAAGGATAACCAAATCCCCATACACTCCTCCTCGGGGTACTTGTCTCTTTGTGAACCTCCTAATTAGATTGAGAGTTACCGATAATAAGTGCATGAGTTCTTCGGACTAATGTGAGTATTCGAAAGTTGACACTTCCACCTAGCCATATTTTTCTAGCCTCTTCGGTACCGTGCATTGCCCTTTCTCACCTCGAGAGTTGGCGCATACTTCGCCAGTGCATCCAAATCCTTGGCACGATACGCTCTGTCGTCATAAGCCTCATTATATCCTTCCTCAAAACAGCCACCATACCTACCTATCAAGGCATTTCCATAGCCTTTCCGAGTTACATTGCCATGCAACATCCATCTTCTCATGACCTGATCTTCACGTCATACATGCTTTTTGCTTGATTGATGAGCCGCATGCTAGTTGGGCCTTGCCCTGATCATTGCTACATGACGCGCTAGTATCATTGCATATCCTGCTACACTTGCAGAGGCATACATTTGCATACATCATGATAGTTTCATTTTCTTTATGTTGAGTACTTTTGTAAAGTGTGAAAGATCTTCTATACTTCTTGTAATTTGTAGAGTGTTGCCCCTAAAGTGATCAAAAGATCCCAAAGAGGACAAAATCAAAAGATCCCAAAGAGGACAAATGAGAGATAAATAGAAAGAGCCATTGAGGCCACAAAAAAATAAAAAATATAGAAAAAAGAGAAAAAGAAATAAAAAGAGAGAAGGGGGCACACTACTATTCCTTTTGAGAGATCCACACTCGTACTCCATCTTATACCTTGTACTCCATAGAGATTATCATTCATGCATATAGCTATGTGGGGACCTTCACACTATAGAACTTGACTTGTATATTCCAATGATGAGCCTCCTTAAAAGAGCTCTAGGTCTTCTTGAGCAAGCAAGTTGGATGCACCCCCACTAGTTCCATTGGAGAGCTTACCTTAGCTCATATGTGCATCCGTTGCATGGCAATCCCTACTCCTCACATCATATCTATCATTTGGCTTTCTCTCGCCGATGATTGTCCTCATTGATGTGAGCCTTTCACACCTTTTTTGTCTTCCCCCTCCATCATTTTTCTCTTTTTGCCATCCTAAGTGTCGACTTTCTTGCTTACGCTCATCCATTGCATGAGTGCTCAAAATATCGAAAGGGAGTGGATCATTTTGACTTGTACCTGGCTGACGGTCTGGGGATGAGTCAAGATAAGATTCCAAAGAAGACCAAGTGTGAAACTTTAGTAGATTAAGTTCTCAACAATACAAAAACTATGTTTTACTCTCTCATATATCCCTATCCCCTTTCTTGCACGCAAACACCATTTGGAGACATTCGAGTCACGGACAGCGAGAGCTCTTGCACCTTTATGTTCTGATGTTGCTTGTTACAATGTTAATATAGACTCTTGCTTGTTATGACTTGAATTGAATTACATGCCTTGATTGCTTTACTAAAAAAGTTCTTATATGGTTGATAGCATGTCACCACAGAAATTATGCTTGTTATCATTTACCTACTCGAGGACGAGCAGGAATTAAGCTTGGGGATGTTGATACGTCCAAAACGTATCTATAATTTCTGCTTGCTCCATGCCACTTTTGTGTGATATTGCTATGATATTTATGCACTTCCATACACTTTTGATCATATTTGGACTAACCTATTAACTCAGTGCACCACAGTACCAGTTCCTGTTTTCTGCTGTTTTTCTATTTCAGGTTTCCCCCATATTAAAAGTGCCCAAAAAATTCCGGGAAAAATACAGGAAAAATCAGCGTACAGGAACCTTCGAGAATCACCAAAGCAGGGCCAGAGGGGAGCCAGGGGTGGCCTAGGCGGCCACCCGGCGCGGCCCCACCCCTGGCCGCGCCAGGGGGGCGCCTGGGGCCCCCTCTCCGCCTCTGGTGACCCCCCTTTGCATATATATTCCTCGCGTCCCGAAACCCTCGAGGACGGAACCCTTTTTTTACGATCTCGCCTCTGTTCCGCCGCTGCCGCGCTTCCAAGATCGGGAGCACCAGGAGAACTCTTCCCGGCACCCTGCCGGAGGGGAGAACCACCACCGGGAGCTTCTCCATCACCATGGACGCTTCCCGGATGAGTCGTGAGTAGTCCCCCTTGGACCATGGGTCCATGACCAGTAGCTATGTGATGTTCTCCTCCCCTCTTTGTTCTTCATGGTTTAGACCTCGTGAGCTGCCCTACATGATCGAGGCACATATGTAATCTTTATGCTGTTGCTCTACTGAGTTTGCTGGAATCCGATGGATTATGAGATTATGTTCAGATTGGGTGTGAGTAATATATTTGATTCACCTCTTTTATATTTATGTTCTTGAGTAATTTTAGCATGTTCTCCGTTGCTGTTTATTGCTTTGGCCGAGTAGTAGGTAGTAACTCCAAGAGGGAGCGTTATGCTTGATTGTGGGTTCATGCCCCCTGATGACTAGCTTGAGTGACAGAAACATGAGTCTAGGGGATGTGCTGTTGCCACAAGGGGGAAAACAACGGTGCTTGTACTTGCGGGTGCAAGGATTGTTTACTTTACGCAAAGTTCTTGTAATGCAGTTGTCTGTTGCTTTGAGTTTACACTTTGGGTGGGATTCGCAACTTAATACCAGCGAGATGTTCTGGATAGATATCTCAAGGTGGATGATTAGTAGTAGATGCAGATGGATCGTTCTACTTGCCTTGGCATACCGCCCATGCTTTTGAGCCTCTACCTTTCTTTACAGCATAGTTAGCATTGGTTTGCGCACATAATCCTGTCAATTGCCCAACTGTAATTTGTTTACCTCGCTTTGCTGATTTATCGTCTTTTGGGAGAGAGACATCACTAGTGAACATCATGGGACCCCGGTCCATATTACCATCACTGATCACACCCGCTATTTACTTCCTGTCTTTATTTCCTAGTTGCAGTCATACCTATCACTATTATCTCTTGTGTTTGATCCTTTGTAAACGACAAGGCCGGAGGGATTGACAACCTCTCTGTACTCGTTGGGAGCAAAGTTATTTGTATCTGTGTGCAGGTCCTGTCAACCGCTAAGTTTCTGGCGCCGTTGACACCTTCTTGTCGACCCTCGGAGTCTCACGGGATTCGATCCTTGGTACCTTTGCCAAGGGAAACTTGCTGCTACGCTACATCTCAAACCTTCCACTTGGGGTAACCAACGAGGGGCGAGAAGCCATCAGGAGCCGCCGCCAAGCCCTAATATCTCTCGGGAGGGCTTATCTGGAGTCCATTCGAGGCTCCGGAGAGTGGAGATCGTCGTTATCGTCATCATCAACCTTCCTCCATCACTAATTCCATGATGCTCACCGCCGTGCGTGAGTAATTCCATCGTAGGCTTGCTGGACGGTGATGGGTTGGATGGGATATATCATGTAATCGAGTTAGTTTTGTTAGGGTTTGATCCCTAGTATCCACTATGTTCTGAGATTGATGTTGCTATGACTTTGCTATGCTTAATGCTTGTCACTAGGGCCCGAGTGCCATGATTTCAGATATGAACCTATCATGTTTCCATGAATATATGTGTGTTCTTGATCCTATCTTGCAAGTCTATAGTCACCTACTATGTGTTATGATCCGGCAACCCCGAAGTGACAATAATTGGGACCACTCCCGGAGATGACCATAGTTTGAGGAGTTCATGTATTCACTATGTGTTAATGCTATTTCCTTTCTCGTTAAAGGGTGATGCTAAGACTTGGTTTAATTCTCTTGATCCTGGTTGTGTGCGTAGTCCCCAGGATATGATGTATTACTTCTCTATAAATATTTTCCCGCTCATAAGAAACAAGCTGCCTTACGGGAAATATATAACTTTGTGCAAATTGAAGAAAAGAGTCTCCCACAAGCTTGGGGGAGGCTTCTCCAATTACTTAATGCTTTGCCTGATCATCCTCTTGAGATGCATGATATACTTGATTTCTTTTATAATGGACTAACCGATGCTTCCAGAGACCACCTGGATAGTTGTGCCGGTTTTGTTTTCAGGGAAAGAACAGTCGAACAAGCTGAACTACTATTGAATAATATGCTGGCCAATGAAAATAATTGGACACTTCCTGAACCAGCTCCTAAGACAACTCCGAAGAAAAGAGGTGTTCTATTTCTCAGTCCTGAAGATATGCAAGAGGCAAAGGAATCTATGAAAGAAAAAGGTATTAAAGCTGAAGATGTTAAGAATTTACCACCTATTGAAGAAATACATGGTCTTGATAACCCGACACAGGTAGTAAAGGTAAATTCTCTTTATAGATTTGATGAATGTGATATTCCTTGTTATAAGTCTGCTAGCCAATGCTTAGATGAGTTTGACAATTTTATTGTGAAACAAGAAAACTTCAATGCTTATGTTGGTAGACAATTACAACACAATGCTTATATGATTGAACGCTTGAGTGATTATCTGTCTAGAGCTAAAGGTGAACTGAAACTCATTAGTATACATGCTTCTATGGTCACCACTCAAGTAGAACAAGTACTTAAGGCTCAGAATGATTTGCTCAGTGAATTAAATAGTATGAATAATGACGATGCCATTAGAGTTGTGACTAGAGGTGGTAGAATGACTCAGGAACCTCTGTATCTTGAAGGCCACCCTAAGAGAATTGAGCAAGATTCTGACAGAGCTAATTTAGATGCACCTAGTTCTTCTAATAAGAAGAAAAAGAAAAATGATAGAACCTTGCATGCTTCTAGTGAACCTGTAGCTGACACACTTGAGAATCCCAATGATATATCTATTTCTGATGCTGAGACACAATCTGGTAATGAACATGAACCTAGTGATAATATTAATGATGATCTTCATGATGATGCTCAACCTAGCAATGATAATGATGTAGAGATTGCACCTGCTGTTGATCTTGATAACCCACAATCAAAGAATCAATGTTATGATAAGAGAGACTTTGTTGCTAGGAAGCACGGTAAGGAAAGAGAACCATGGGTTCAGAAACCCATGCCTTTTCCTCCGAAACCATCCAAGAAAAAGGACGATGAGGATTTTGAGTGATTTGCTGAAATGATTAGACCTATCTTTTTTGCGTATGCGTTTGACTGATGTGCTTAAAACAAATCCTTATGCTAAGTATATGAAAGATATTATTACCAACAAAAGAAAGATACCTGAAGTAGAAATTTCCACCATGCTTGCCAATTACACTTTTAAGGGTGGAATGCCTAAGAAATTAGGAGATCCAGGAGTACCTACTGTACCTTTCTCCATTAAGAAAAACCATGTTAAAACTGCTTTGTGTGATCTTGGAGCTGGTGTTAGTGTTATGCCTCTCTCTTTATATCGTATACTTGACTTGAGTAAGTTGACACCTACTGAAATATCTTTGCAAATGGCTGATAAATCAACTACTATACCTGTCGGTATTTGTGAGGATGTGCCTGTTGTAGTTGCAAATGTTACTATTCTAACGGACTTTGTTATACTTGATATTCCCGAGGACGATAGTATGTCTATTATTCTTGGAAGACCCTTTTTGAATACTGCAGGGGCTGTTATTGATTGCAACAAAGGTAATGTCACTTTTCATGTCAATGGTAATGAGCATATGGTACACTTTCTGAGGAAACAACCTCAGGTCCACAGTATCAATTATATTGGAAAAATTTCAACTATCACTATTGGAGGTTTTGAGTTTCCTATTCCTAGTATCAAGAAGACATATGACATCCTTATTGTTGGGGACATACATATCCCCATTGAGGTAACCTAGTGTTATTCGAAAATTCTCCGGTTTCATGTTACTCGGAAAGAGTTTATTAACAAGACATGATCAACCTTGTTAATGGATTCCTTTTGATGAGCATGGGATAGGTGAATCTAGATAGCACAAACCTTCTGTACCCTCTTTTTACTTTCTGTTAATTAGGATAAATAAAAGAAAATTAGCATTTACTGTCTGTTTCCAGACTTATCCGTCCAATAAAAAAATATCCCGAAAATAAAAGTTCTCCAAATGCCATGAAAATGAAATATGATTTTTTTTCTAGAATATTTGAGAAAATATGGCACAGAACACATAGCGAGGGGAGCCAGCACCTGGCCACGAGGGTCCAGGGCGCGCCCCTGCCTCGTGGGCCCCACGTGGGCCCCCTCCACTTATTCCTGCACCCATGCTCTTCTTCTTCCTCCCAAAAAAATCACCAACCAGCTCAAACCCGAGTTCTCGCTCATCTTGCTGCCATTTTCAATCTCCTTGCTCAAAGCACCATTCACCAAACTATTTGGGGAGATTGTTCCTTGGTATGTGACTCCTCCATTGGTCCAATTAGTTTTTGTTCTAGTGCTTTATTTATTGCAAATTTATGCTACTGTGGTGACCTTGTTCTTGAGCTTGCATGTCAAATTTTCTTGGTCCCAAGTAGTTCTAATGCATGATATAGTCTCTAGGCACTTATAGGAGTTGTTGCTATCAATCTTGTTGAGTTTGGTTAATTTTTATTGTGAGTTACTAAAAATTTCAGAAATTTTCAGAAAAGGAAAATGATAAAATGATTGTTGAGGGGCTCCTCCAGCAAGATCTAAGGGGAGAAGAAGAAAGAGGAAAATAAGAAGCCCAAGTATAATCTTCCTCGGATGGCGGAAGTTCGACCGTGCGAATGGCCTTGTAATGATTTCATGATGTCCGTCGGGATTTACAAAGACTTTTATTAGTTGGCAAATACTGCAGGCCTCACCGACTTCCTCCACGACCAGAAAGAACAATATCTCTTACTCACCAATATTTTCACGCAAAGTTTTCATTTTCATGCTAAGAAAACACCTCCTACAGTGGAGTTTCGTTTATATGATGTGATTAAGGAGATATCACTCTTAAATTTTTGTGAAATATGCAAAGTACCCTTTGGAGGTAGACTTGATGAACCACATCGTGAAGACGTTGAAGGGTTTATTGACATGATAGCTGTGGGGGAAACTAAACAAGTTTCAGGGGCAAGAATCACTAGTATACACTTCCCTGTTTTGCGCTACTTTGCTTTATTTGCTAGTAGATGTTTAATTGGTCGCGGAAACAGCGGGAACCTTACTGTCCCTGATATTGTCATTTTACGCCATGCGTTGTTTCAAGACACAACTTTTAGCTTGGGTGCCGTCGTTGCTAAACGACTGAGTCTGAAACACTCAAAGGGGCCCGTCTTTGGAGGCATCTTTGCTTCTCGCCTTACTGAACATTTTAGAATACCCATTAGGCATCATGAGAAGGAAGAAAAGTTGCTTGCCCCTGTTTATCTAGACTACAAGAGCATGGTAGCTCATGACTTTATTGTTAAAGATAAGAATAGGCAGCTTAATTGTAAATTAAGGTTTGATGAAATATACTGTGAAATTGTTACCTTGCCTGCACCATCTTTGTTTGATCTGTCTACATGCGTATACCTCATCACATCAGATGCCTTCTACAAGTACCAAGGCCAGGTACAAGCTTCAGAGCCTGAGCCTGAGCCACCACTTGATCCTTACCGTCAGTCTGTTTATGGGTGGGAGCTGGATGAACTCGCCAACCAGTGGAACCCAGAGGACACATCTCAGTACACTGGAGGGAGTAGCTTCGATCCGTGGCCATAGACCAACTTAGGCCAAAAGCCTAAGCTTGGGGGAGTACGTGTTTCTCGCCGACTTTACATTCATGTTTACACTTATTCTAGTTGTCGGTGCTTACACTCTTTCACTGTACCATCCATGCATAGTTTTAATTTCTTTTTCTTAGTCTTTTTTTTGTGTGCTAGAAAAACCCAGAAAAACAAAAAAAATAGTTGTCGCTTCTAGCTAGTTTACTTTCTTCGCTTGTAGTAGTAGTTAAAATGAAAACCCAAAAAGATTTCCCGTTCTTCTTTTGCTTGCTGGGAGCTTTCCCGTGTAAATAGTTTCTTTTCTTTTCTTCGGGGGATAAGAGTAGAAGACCATGGTTAAAATGTTTAGTGGCTCTCATATGCTTTGTTGTTGATTTAACCTTGAGCCATATTACCTTGTCTTCTCTGTTGTATTAAATGTCTACAGATTCCAGCTTAGTCCAATGCACGTGCACTATTATTATTATCCACACCGTTCGGTCATGCGAGTGAAAGGCAATAAGGATGATATATGATGAACTAATTGAGATGAGAAAAGCTTGTATGAACTCAACCTCTCTTGTTTTTGTAAATATGATAGTTCATCGTTCCTGATTCAGCTTGTTATGAATGAAACATGCTTGCAATGACAATTAGAGATCATAGCTGCTTATGCCATGCTTAATTAGCTGAGAGTTTATAATGGTCTATCTTGCGTGCCAACATGATATTAAAGTGGTTGCGATGTGGTATGATGGGTGGTATCCTCCTTTGAACGATTTAAGTGATCTGACTTGGCACATGTTCATGCATGTAGTTGAAACAAATCAACATAGCATCCATGATATTTATGTTCATGGTGATTTATATCCTACTCATGCTTGCATTCATTGTTGATTAATTTTAATGCATGTTCATGACCGTTGTTGCTCTCTAGCTGGTCGCTTCCCAGTCTTTTTCTAGCCTTCACCTGTACTAAGCGGGAATACTGCTTGTGCATCCACTTCCATAAACCCCAAAGTTGTTCCATCTGAGTCCACCATACCTTCCTATATGCGGTATTTACCTGTCGTTCCAAGTAAATTTGTATGTGCCAAACTCTAAACCTTCAAATGAAATTCTGTTTTGTATGCTCAAACAGCTCATGTATCAACTAGGGCTGTCTATATCTTCCATGCTAGGTGGGTTATTCTCACGATGAGTGGACTCCGCTCATCATTCATGAGAAAATGGCTGGTAATCGGGATGCCCAGTCCCATGCTCAAATCATAATAATTAAACAAAACTCCCCCAGGGTTGTTGCTGGTTTGGACGGCACCCATTGTTTTGGGCTAGCCATGGAGTGTGCTTGTTGGTGGTTGGGGGAGTATAAACTTTACCATTCTGTTTGGGAACCGCCTATAATGTGCGTAGCATGGGAGATATCGAGATTCTTGGTTGTTATGTTGACAATGAAAGTATACCGCTCAAAATGTTATTCATCTCTATTTAAAAATCCAGCTCTGGCACCTCTACAAATCCCTGCTTCCCTCTGCGAAGGGCCTATCTATTTACTTTTATGCAAAGTCATCATCCTCTTATCAAAGAGCACCAGTAGGAGAGCACCTCTGTCGTTGCATGTATTACTATTAATTTGCATTGAGTATGATCATGACTGGATCTCTTTACCATGAATTACAATGTCTAGTCAGCCCTTGATCTTTAAAGGTGATCTGCATTTAGGTTTTGCGGTCTCAGAAAGGGCTAGCAAGATACCATCTTGTTATATCATATCATGATTGTTTTGAGAAAGTGTTGTCATCCGAGGTTTATTATTATTGCTCGCTAGTTGATTATGCTATTGATGTGAGTAGTCTTCAGACCTGAAAGTTATTGTGAATGTGGTTAGTTCATGATCTTGTTGAAAACTTGAATGCTGGCTTACATATTTACAACAACAAGAGCAAACAGAGTTTGTCAAAGTTTTTCTTTATCACTTTCAGTTAATCAACTGAATTGCTTGAGGACAAGCAAAGGTTTAAGCTTGGGGGAGTTGATATGTCTCCAACATATCTACTTTTCCAAACCCTTTTGCCCTTGTTATGGACTCTAACCTGCATGATTTGAATGGAACTAACCCGGACTGACGCCGTTTTCAGCAGAATTGCCATGGTGTTGTTTTTGTGCAGAAATAAAAAGTTCTCGGAATGACCTGAAACTCCACGGAGATTTATTTTGGAAAATATAAAAAATATCTATAAGAAGATCCATACCAGGGGGCCACATCCTGTCCACGAGGGTGGGGCCGCGCCCCCCTGCCTCGTGGGCCCCCTGGTGCTCCACCGACGTATCCCCAGATCCTATAAGTTCACTTTCGGGGAGAAAAAAATCAAGGAGGAAGAATTATCGCGTTTCAAGAGACGAAGCCGCCGCCAAGCCCAAATCTCTCCCGGGAGGGCTGATCTGGAGTCCGTTTGGGGCTCCAGAGAGTGGAGATCGTCGCTATCGTCATCATCAACCTTCCTCCATCACCAATTCCATGATGCTCACCGCCGTGTGTGAGTAATTCCATCGTAGGCTTGCTGGACGGTGATGGGTTGGATGGGATCTATCATGTAATTGAGTTAGTTTTGTTAGGGTTTGATCCCTAGTATCCACTATGTTCTGAGATTGATGTTGCTATGACTTTGCTATGCTTAATGCTTGTCACTAGGGCCCGAGTGCCCTGATTTCAGATCTGAACCTATTATGTTTCCATGAATATATGTGTGTTCTTGATCCTATCTTGCAAGTCTATAGTCACCTACTATGTGTTATGATCCGGCAACCCCGAAGTGACAATAATCGGGACCACTCCCGGTGATGACCATAGTTTGAGGAGTTCATGTATTCACTATGTGTTAATGCTTTGGTCCGGTACCCTATTAAAAGGAGGCCTTAATATCCCTTAGTTTCCAATAGGACCCCGCTGCCACGGGAGGGTAGGACAAATGATGTCATGCAAGTTCTTTTCCATAAGCATGTATGACTATAATCGGAATACATGCCTACATTCCATTGATGAACTGGAGCTAGTTCTGTGTCACCCTAGGTTATAACTTCTACATGATGAATTGCATCCAACATAATTTTCCATCACCGATCCAATGCCTACGAGCTTTTCCTATATTGCTTGCTGCTTATTTACTTTTCCGTTGCTACTATTACAAAAACTACAAAAACACTACCGTTACTTTTATTGCCGCTACCGCCACTATCATATTAATTTGCTACTAAACTATGTTGCTGCAGATACTAAGTTTCCAGGTGTGGTTGAATTGACAACTCAGCTGCTAATACTTAAGAGTATTCTTTGGCTCCCCTTATGTCGAATCAATAAATTTGGGTTGAATACTTTACCCTCGAAAACTGTTGCGATCCCCTACACTTGTGGGTTATCAATACGTCTCCAACGTATCTATTATTTTTTATTGTTCCATGCTATTATATTATCCTTCTAGGATGTTTTATGGGCTTTTATATACACTTTTATATGATTTTTGGGACTAACCTATTAACCCAGAGCCTAGTGCCAGTTTATGTTTTTCTCCTGTTTTAGGGTTTCGCAGAAAAGGAATATCAAACGGAGCCCAATTGACCTGAAATTCAACGGAGGTGATTTTTGGACCAGAAGAAGCCCACGAAGTGCCTCGTGGACAGCCCGTAGACCCCCTTTGCTTGGCCTCGACTCCAACACCTCCTATATATACTGGAACCTTCGGAAAGTAACCTAGATCGGGAGTTCCGCCGCCGAAAGCCTCTGTTGCCACCAAAAACCAATCTAGACCCCGTTCTGGCACCCTGCCGGAGGGGGGAACCCTCACCGGTGGCCATCTTCGTCATCCCGGCGCTCTCCATGACGAAGAGGGAGTAGTCCACCCTCGGGGCAGAGGGTATGTACCAGTAGCTATGTGTTTGATCTCTCTCCCTCTCTCTCGTGTTCTTGAGATCGCACGATCTTGATGTTGGAAATATGCCCTAGAGGCAATAATAAATTGGTTATTATTATATTTCCTTGTTCATGATAATTGTTTATTATCCATGCTAGAATTGTATTGATAGGAAACTCAGATACATGTGTGGATACATAGACAAACACCATGTCCCTAGTGAGCCTCTAGATGACTAGCTCGTTGATCAATAGATGGTTACGGTTTCCTGACCATGGACATTGGATGTCGTTGATAACGGGATCACATCATTAGGAGAATGATGTGATGGACAAGACCGATTCCTAAGCCTAGCATAGATCGTGTAGTTCGTATGCTAAAGCTTTTCTATATGTCAAGTATCGTTTCCTTAGACCATGAGATTGTGCAACTCCCAGATACCGTAGGAATGCTTTGGGTGTACCAAACGTCACAACGTAACTGGGTGGCTATAAAGGTGCACTACAGGTATCTCCGAAAGTGTCTGTTGGGTTGGCACGAATCGAGACTGGGATTTGTCACTCCGTATGACGGAGAGGTATCTCTGGGCCCACTCGGTAGGGCATCATCATAATGTGCACAATGTGATCAAGGAGTTGATCATGGGATGATGTGTTACAGAACGAGTAAAGAGACTTGCCGGTAACGAGATTGAACGAGGTATCGGTATACCGACGATCGAATCTCGGGCAAGTACTATGCCGATAGACAAAGGGAATTGTATACGGGATTGATTGAATCCTTGGCATCGTGGTTCATCCGATGAGATCATCGTGGAGAATGTGGGAGCCAACATGGGTATCCAAATCCCACTGTTGGTTATTGGCCGGAGAGTTGTCTCGGCCATGTCTGCATGACTCCCGAGCCCGTAGGGTCTACACACTTAAGGTTCGATGACGCTAGGGTTATAGGGAAAGTATGTACGCGGTTACCGAATGTTGTTCGGAGACCTGGATGAGATCCCGGACGTCACGAGGAGTTCCGGAATGGTCCGGAGGTAAAGATTCATATATGGGAAGTCCCGTTTTGGTCACCGGAAAAGTTTCGGGCGCTATCGGTAGCGTACCGGGACCACCGGGAGGGTCCCGGGGGTCCACCGGGTGGGGCCACCGGCCCCAGAAGGCTGCGTGGGCCAAGTGTGGGAGGGGAGCAGCCCCAGGTGGGCTGGTGCGCCCCCCACCAGGGCCCAAGGCGCCTCCAAGAGGGGAGGGGGGCAAACCCTAGGGCAGATGGGCCCTAGGGCCCAATCTGGTGCGCCCCCCTCTCCCTCTCCCGCTCTGGCCACCACCCTGAGATGGTATCTGGGGTGGCCGCAGCCCTAGGGATGGGAAACCCTAAAGGGGGCGCTGCCCCTCCCTTCCCCCTATATATATGTGAGTTTTGGGGCTGCCCATAACACGTGTTTGACCTCTCTCGCTTGGCGCAGCCCTACCTCTCTCCCTCCTCGTCTCTCGCAGTGCTTGGCGAAGCCCTGGTCGAGTCCCGCGCTCCTCCACCACCACCACGCCGTCGTGCTGCTGTTGGATGGAGTCTTCCCCAACCTCTCCCTCTCTCCTTGCTGGATCAAGGCGTGGGAGACGTCATCGGGCTGCACGTGTGTTGAACGCGGAGGCGCCGTTGTTCGGCGCTTAGATCGGAATCGACCGCGATCTGAATCGCAGCGAGTACGACTCCTTCATCCGCGTTCTTGCAACACTTCCGCATCGCGATCTACAAGGGTATGTAGATGCACTCCCCTCTCCCTCGTTGCTAGATTACTCCATAGATAGATCTTGGTGATGCGTAGGAAAAAATTTGATTTTCTGCTACGATCCCCAATAGTGGCATCATGAGCTAGGTCTATGCGTAGTTTCTTGCACGAGTAGAACACAAAGTAGTTGTGGGCGTGGATTTGTCAATTTACTTGCCGTTACTAGTCTTATATTGATTCGGCGGCATCGTGGGATGAAGCGGCCCGGACCGACCTTACACGTACTCTTACGTGAGACTGGTTCCACCGACTGACATGCACTAGTTGCATAAGGTGGCTAGCGGGTGTCTGTCTCTCCCACTTTAGTCGGATCGGATTCGATGAAAAGGGTCCGTATGAAGGGTAAATAGAAATTGGCATATCACGTTGTGGTTTTGGCGTAGGTAAGAAACGTTCCTGCTAGAAACCTATAGCAGCCACGTAAAAACTTGCAACAACAATTAGAGGACGTCTAACTTGTTCTTGCAGCATGTGCCATGTGATGTGATATGGCCAAAAGGATGTGATGAATGATATATATGTGATGTATGATATTGATCATGTTCTTGTAATAGGAATCACGACTTGTATGTCGATGAGAATGACAACCGGCAGGAGCCATAGGAGTTGTCTTATTTATTGTATGACCTGCATGTCACTGAAAAGCGCCATGTAATTACTTTACTTTATTGCTAACCGTTAGCCATAGTAGTAGAAGTAATGTTTGGCGAGACAACTTCATGAAGACACGATGATGGAGATCATGATGATGGAGATCATGGTGTCATGCCAGTGACGATGATGATCATGGAGCCCCAAAGATGAAGATCAAAGGAGCAAGATGATATTGGCCATATCATGTCACTATTTGATTGCATGTGATGTTTATCATGTTTTACATCTTATTTGCTTAGAACGACAGTAGTGAATTAGATGATCTCTCACTAAAATTTCAAGAATTGTGTTCCCCCTAACTGTGCACCGTTGCTAAGGTTCGTTCTTCCGAAGCACCACGTGATGATCGGGTGTGATAGGTTCTAACGTTCGCATACAACGGGTGTAAGCCAGATTTACACACGCGATACACTTAGGGTTGACTTGACGAGCCTAGCATGTACAGACATGGCCTCGGAACACGGAAGACCGAAATGTCGAACATGAGTCGTATAGAAGATACGATCAACATGAAGATGTTCACCGTTGATGACTAGTCCGTCTCACGTGATGATCAGACATGGCCTAGTCGATTCGGATCATGTATCACTTAGATTACTAGAGAGATGTCTTTCTGAGTGGGAGTTCATTAGATGAACTTAGTTGTCATGAACAATAGTCTAAGTTGTCTTCACAAATTATGTTGTAGACCAATAACTGCGTTGTAGCTCCCTGTTTAATACGATCCTAGAGAAAGACCAAGTTGAAAGATATTGTAAGCAATGATACAGACTGGGTCCGTAGTCTGAGGAGTGTCCTCACTGCTACACAGAAGGCTTACGTCTTTGATGTACCGCTCGATGTGCAAACCCCTACAACGTCGTCTGTGGATGTTGTGAACACTTGACAGACACGTCTTGATGACTACTTGATAGTTTAGTGCACCATACTTTACGGCTTAGAAACTGGTTTACCAATGACGTTTTGAACGCCATAGGACATATGAGATGTTCCAAGAGCTGAAACTGGGATTTCAGGCTTATGCCCGTGTTGAGAGGTACGAGACCTTTGACAAGTTCTTTTGCGAAAAAGATGGAGGAGAATAGCTCAACTGGTGAGCATGTACTCAGAATGTCTGGGTGCTAAAATCACTTGAACCAAGTGGGAGTTAATCTTCCAGATGAGATAGTGGTTGACGGAATTCTCTAGACACTATCACTAAGCTACTAGAACTTCGTGATGAACTATGACATGCAAAGGATGGAGATGACCCCGGAGCTATTAGCGGTGCTTAAGACCGCAGAAGTAGAAATCAAGAAGGAGCATCAAGTGTTGATGGTTTAACAAGACCACTGGTTTCAAAAGGGGCAAGGGCTAGAAGGGAAACTTCATGAATGGCAAACCAGTTGTCGCTCTAATGAAGGAACCCAAGGTTGAACCCAAACCTCGAGACTAAGTGCTTCGATTGTAAGGGGAACGGTCACATGGTAGCGGAACTACCCCAAATACATGGTAGATAAGAAAGCTGGCAACTTCAAAAAAGTATATTTGATATACGTGTTATTGATGTGTACCTTACTAGTACTCCTTGTAGCACCTGGGTATTGGATACCGGTTCAGTTGCTATTATTAGTGACTTGAAGCAAAAGCTACGGTATGAACGGAGACTAGCTAAGGGCGAGGTGATGATGTGTGTTGGAAGTGTTTCCAAGGTTGATAAGATCACCATCGCACGCTCTCTCTACCTTCGGGATTAGTGTTGAACCTAGATAAATGTTATCAGGTGTCTACGTTGAGCATGAATATGATTAGATCATGTTCATTGCAATACGGTTATTCATTTAAGTTAGAGAATAATGGTTATTCTATTTACATGAATAATACATTTATGGTCATGCACCCAATGGTTTATTGAATCTCGATCATAGTAATACACATGATAATAATATTAACGCCAAAAGATGTAGAGTTAATAATGATAGTACCACTTTCTTGTGGCACTGCCGCTTAGGTCATTTTGGCATAAAATGCATGAAGAAACTCCATGTTGATGGATGTTTGGAGTCACTTGATTCTGAATCGCTTGACATATGCGAGCCATGCCTCATGGGCAGGATGACTAAGATCCCGTGTTCATGTACAATGAAACGGGCAAGTGACTTGTTGGAAATCATACATGCTGATGTGTGTGATCCAATGAGAATTAAGGCGTGTGGTGGATATCGTTATTTTCTCATCTTCACTGACAATTTGAGTAGATATGGGTATATTTACTTAATGAAGCAAAAGTCTGAAACGTTTGAAAAGTTCAAGCAATTTCAGAGTGAAGATTAAGAATCATCATAACAAGAAGATCATGTTCCTACGATCTGATCAAGGGGAGATTTTTTGAATTATGAGTTTGGCAATCACTTAAGACATTGTGGAATTGTTTCGCAGTTGAAGCCACCTGGAACACCACAGCGTAATGGTGTGTCCGGACGTCGTAATCGTACCTTATGAGATATGGTGCGATCTATGATGTCTCTTACCAATCTACCGCTATTATTTTGAGGTTATGCATTAGAGACAACAGCATTCACTTTAGATAGGGCACCATCTAAGTCCGTTGGGACGACGCCGTATGAACTATGGTTTGTCAAGAAACCAAAGTTGTCATTTCTTAATGTTTGGGGCTGCGATGCTTATAGCTTCAGCCGGAAAAAGCTCGGACCCAAAGCGGAGAAATACATCTTCATAGAATACCCAAAGGTAACATTTTGTATACCTTCTATCTCAGATCCAAGGGCAAAAATGTTTGTCGCTAAGAACGGGTCCTTTCTCGAGAAGGAGTTTCTCTTGAAAGAATTGAGTGGGAGGAAGATATAACTTGATGAGGTTATCGAACCCTCACTTCAACCGGAGAGTAGTGCAACACAGAAAGATGTTTCTGTGGAACCTAGGACTGTTGAAGAGGAAACTAATGATAGTGATCATGAAGCTTCATATCAAGTTGCTATCGAACCTCATAGGTCGACAAGGATATGTACTACTCCTAAGTGGTACGGTGATTCTGTCTTAAAGGTCATGTTGTTGGACAACAATGAACCTACGAACTATGGAGAAGCGATGGCGGGCCCATATTCCGACAAAAGGTTAGAAGCCGAGAAATCCGAGATAGGATCCATGTATCAAAACAAAGTATGGACTTTGGTGGACTTGCCCGATGATCGGCAAGCCATTGAGATAATTGGATCTCTAAGAAGAAGACAAACTGTGACGCCCGAGACCGACGTCCTAGAAGATTCCAGAAGATTCCCGAAGATTCCAGATGTTCCGGGTTGCCCGTGTGTTTCATTGTGCTTGTGTTATTTATTTTCGCATTGCATCATGTCATCATGCCATCATGTCATATTTATTTTGCATCTCAACCTAAATAAATCGTGTGGACCTTCGGTCCATTTAAATCGAGGGAAGAATGTCTTCTCTTTATAACATATAAAAGTCTCTCAATATTTAGGGAGCTATATAATAATATTCCATTTGCTTCGGAATAACCCAACACACTTGCATTTATTCCCCATGCCTCTTTATTCAAGTTTCACCTTTAAAACCTTCCATGTATTTCTTTTCCCAATTATCGAGGCTCCTCCAATTATCTAGACTCTTTTCAAACTCCTTGAGGCAAGCTATTTATTTTTAGTTTGCATTTCCCTTTTTGTTGGAACTATTTTTGTGGGGTTGGAATTATTCCATAAAGCCTTACAAAAATGTCCATCATTTTATTCTTGTTCTTTGCCTCTTTTCTTATTTTTTTGCACTCTCTCTAATTATTTCTGTTAAAGAAATAAAAAGGAAGAGGGCTCAGCCTCCAGGCCTCCTGGCCCGTCTTCTCCTCCTCTCAACCTCCAGCCGGCCCAACCGCCTCCTTTCTGGCCCATAGGCCCAGCCCGCTCCTAGCGCTCCCCAACCCTAGCATGCGAGCCATCGCTCCCTCTTCTTTTCCGTCGTCCGCCGCCACCCTCTCGATCCCCTCTGCATCCCCCGATCCCGATTCCCTATCCCTCTCATCGCTCGACCCCCCCGTCGCCATCTCCCCTTCCCCAGCGCCATGGTCGCCTCCTTCCCGCTGCACCCTCCGACCATGGAGCCCCAGGGCCGCAGCCGGCGCCCTCCATCTCCAGCCCTCTGCGGCCTCGCCTCCTTCAGGCGCCGGAGCGACCTCCGGCTGCGCCTCGCCCCCAAACGGCTCCCTCCGGCCGTGCCGCCGTCCCCGCCATGGCCTCTGCCCAGGCCCCTGCCACGGTCTGCTACCTCCCTCCGCCGCGCGCCTTGGCCCTCCTCTCGCCGCACCTCCCTCCGTTTCAAGCAGGCCAGAGCCCCTGGCCGAGCCCCGCAGCGCCGAGGTCGAGGCCAGGCTCCATCACCTCCAGCGCCAAGACCGCCTCCTCTTCGCCTCGCCTCTGCAGCGCCCCTGCCTCCTCTACCTCGTCCAGTGCCCCGTCGTGCTGCCTCTCCTCCTCGCCGCCCTCCCGTGCTGTTTTGCTTGTTTTCTTTTGTGTTTCCCCTTTTGCTGTTGAATTGGCAGAGGACCCGTGTACCCCTTCGAGTCGCCGACGACCTTCAAGTTCGACTACACGTGACGACTTCATGGACAAGTACCTCTACGTATGCACCCGAACATCTTCGGAAACGAGTACCACGACGCTCGAAGACCGTGAGTACCACTACGCTCGACGACCCCCGTGTACGACTACCGACGCCCGGAAACACCAAGTACCCCTACCGTCACCGAGACCGCAAGTACATCTACGAATGGGAACACCTACTCGACGACACAAGACGACGCGGCGAGTACCTCTCCGATGAACGAGAACACCTACTTCCCTCTACGGCATGTACCACTACCGTCGCCCCGAAGATGTCCGATGCCGGAAGTACCACGACACGATATCGGAACGACTATTTCCTCTTCGGAAACGTGAACCACTACTTCCCCTACGATCTCGAACCGCTCCGAAACAAACGTTCCGAAGGTATAACCCCGAGACGATAACCCCGAGAATGAATGCTTGTTGTGTTGTATGAGATGTTTCTCTTGTGTGCTCCGTGCCCGTTTCGACCTTTTGTCATGTTCCTCGGTTGCCTCGTCGCCGACTCATGGGAACCCGGTGACGGGATCACCCCACCTTTCATCTTGTTCGACTCGCTCACGCTCTCCGTTATCTTTTGCACCGGACTCTCAACGAGTTACCGGTACCGATATGATGCCGTTGCATCATTTCGGATCGTTGCCGTGGCACCCTTTCTTTCCACCACGATGACTAATTCTCCTTATCATCTATATCTCTTTTAAGTCAACCTTTTAATAAACTTGCATAAACTTGATCATGTCATCCGCATCATGTTAACAACATTAATATGTTATAATGTGTGTTTGTTGGTTGTTTATAATTATTAAACATGCTCATGGGGATTTTCCGGATATGTTGTTGTTATTTTCCGGCCTCATTTAAAATGTCTAATAGTGTAGTTTTGTTATGCTTCACCTCTTGCCATGTTAAAAACATTTAATCTTGTCTTGTAAATAAACGAGAGTCAACTAAATAATTAAATGTGGTGTTTCGTCAATATGCAACTCGTTGCATATTGAGCTCCACTTAACTTGTAGTTTTGTTTGTGCACTTTGCCATGCCATGCATATTTAAACCGGACATGCATCATGCTTGCTTGTGCATCGTATGCCATGTTTATGCTTGCGTGTTTACCGTGTTGTTTGTTTCTTTCCGGTTTGCTTCTCTTGATAGCTTCGGTTTTGTTCCGGAGTTGTGAGGATTCGCTCGACTGTTGCTCCGTCTTCTTCATGGATCCGTTCTTCTCCCTTGTGGATTCCCAGGCAAGATGATCATACCCTTGGATACCTTTACTACCATTGCCATGCTTAGTTGTCTCGATGCTATCGTTACATGTCGCGCTACCCATCTTTTATGTCAGCCTCTCCTTGTTGCCATGAAACCTCTAACCTTGACACCTTCCTAGCAAAACCACTGTTTGGCTATGTTACCCGCTTGCTCAGCCTCGCTTGCTCAGTCCTTCTTATAGCGTTGTTAGTTGCAGGTGAAGATGAAGTTCGTTCCAGGAGGGAACTTGTTGTTGTTGGAATATCACAATATCTATTAATATATATTAACACACCTATATACTGGGCATGGGTGGAAGGCTTGGCCTTTTGCTCGGTGTTTTGTTCCACTCATGCCACCTTAGGCGCCGATAAACCGGCATTATGTTCCTTGATTTTGCGTTCCTTACACGATGGGTGAAATGGGGACCCCTTGACAGTTCGACTTTGAATAAAACTCCTCCAGCAAGGCCCAACATTGGTTTTAATTTGCTCATAATAACAACTTAATTAATTAATTAAATTGCATAGGGAGTTAGCGCTACCCGAGGATTCTTAACTCTACATAACAGGGGGGACCAGTGCTGATGGTGTTGGTCCCAAACTAGAGCCACTTGCGGTGCCACCCAGTTATCTGGGGTCTTCGGTTGCTGTACGTATTGCTCATCCGGACTTGGCCTGAGACGAGATACGCGCGGCTACTATCAGGGTGTCGGCACGCCGGGAGGTCTTGCTGGACTTGTTTTACCATTGTCGAAATGACTTGTGCTACCGGGATGCCGAGCCTGATCGGATTTTTCCCTAAGATAAGGAGTGATGATATTATATTTATCGCTTCAGCTAATCGTGAGAGCTTGTGATGGGCTAAGTTGGGACACCCCTGCAGGTTTATGATCTTTCGAAAGCCGTGCCCGCGGTTATGTGGCAGATTGGAATTTGTTAATGTCCGGTTGTAGAAAACTTGACAGAGGATCCGAAGTAAAACACACAACTGTGTGAGTAACCGTGACTGTCTCTTTTCACTTTGAGAAGAGAACACGGTGGGGTTATGTTTGACTCGTATGTAGTTAGGATCTTTAGCGATCACTACTTTTGCGACCGTTTGCGTAGATTCTCATCTTATTCTGGTACTCGTAAGCTAGCCACCATATATTTTTGCTTAGCCGCTGCTGCAACCTTCACCACTTTACCTCTTCCTACCCATAAAGCTTTGCTAGTCTTGATACCCATGGTTATGGGATTGCTGAGTCCTCGTGGCTCACAGATACTACAACACCAGATGCAGGTTCAGCCGAGTTCGGTGCAGGAGCTGGTTCAAGTACTTCACTGGGAGCTCGATGAAGAGTGTGGCCGTATGCTTGTTACGTTTCGACGATCAGTAGTGGTTTTCTACTAGGATTCGATCCTGACCTGGGGCTTTATGTTTTTTTGGTATCTTTCTTTGGATCTTACCCTTAGATGGGCTGTGATGTTTTGAATGATGTATTGCTTATGTCATGTTGTGTGAAGTGGCGAGTGTAAGCCAACTATCTTCTTTTGCAATTTAATCCCTCTTTTACATGAGTCGTGCAAAGATACCAAACTTGAGATCATTCTAGGATGGGCTTATACCTTTAAGTCGTGCCTCGACACGTAGGAGGTATAGTCCCATCCTGGGCATTACAAGTTGGTATTCAGAGCCTTCTCCGACCTAGAAGCCCCCACTGATTGATCGAATCGTTGACGGTTGAGTCTAGGCACACACTGAAAAATGTTTTGAGTCCTATATTTATATCGGAGAGTAGGATTTCTTTGCTCCTCGTCCCCTTTCTCTCTGGTGAGGACTCCTGACGACTACTCTTGCCTCTTCTACTTTCAAAAATCGCACCAATTTTTTTTAGGATCTCGCGAGTATTGTTTGGATTGTTTCGATGTCTTTGTGACGAGAACATTGTTCTCGATGCCTCCTGTCATTAGGGGTTGTGGCAGTGTCCCGGGGAGTTGAGCTCCGAGGTGTTGTCGTCACAAATCCATCGCGGCAGTACTAGAATACTTAAGACGGCCGACATCGAAAACTCTCCTATGCGGTTAGTGGCAAGATAACCCCGACATCACCCAGTACTGGGGAGGTAGTTCGGGAGTATTGCCATAGCTTGTATAGTGGATGCGTTTCGAAGGTCCGAGGTAAACAGTTTCCGAGAAAGACTGGTTATGTGTTGAAGGATGGATACACCTGGATGTAGGTTTAGAGTTGATTGCGTGGTGCTTCCCGTGTATCCCCAACACCTGATTGCATAACTGGAAACTTTCGGAAATCTATAGGTGGGTTCATCCAGTAGTTCTAGGCATTCTTCCAACGGATGCACGATATGAAGTTCGGGGTTCTACATTGAGTGAAGTGGTTTTATGGACTTGTTCTGATCGGGAGTTGCATCTTAAAGGGTCCTTGGCTATGCTGATCCGGGGATTGCAAAACCCTTTTGGAACACGTTCCATGAGCTTTCAGCACGAAGATGTCGAACGAAGCTTCTATCTTGTATTTGTTCTATTTGATCCTTGTTCCTTTTTATTTACTTTTTGTTCTCCAAGTGGCTTCTCGACAAGCTGATGTACCTGCGGAATTCATCCGTTCAATTCTCTGTTCGGATGATATTGTGAAGATCATGTTACATATCTACCCGTTGTTTTGTTTTGATTCTGGTATTCGAGTTGGTTCGATGTCAAATGTTGATTCCATACCTTTCTTAATCAGTGTTCTCATATTTCTATGGGAGTGCTAATTCTTCTTGACCATCAAGATTGTCATGTTAATTCTTTTCAACCGGTGTCCATTTTGTTCGTCTCAAGTTGTCTTTGTTTTCCCCACCCTCCCACCCTTCTTCTTCTTGGAGCCAGAAATTCTCAGATGAAATATCCATTTTATTCATGTGATGTTTCTTCATTCTTTTCCTTCAATATTCTTATCCGGTGATTTTTCGTGAAGATGCTCAAGAGCTTCAAGTTCATCATTCTTTTGTTCTCGAATTCTGCCGGTGGATGTAATTCAAGATTTCGGTGTTGATCTTATCCTTTTCCTCATTTCACAATGCTTTCTTATTCCGATGCACCAATTAATCATTCTCCTCTTGCTATTCATATCCGGAGAGCTCAAGATTCATAATTCCATTCTTAATCCGTTCAAGCTATTTTGAGGATTATCATCTTATTCAAGTCATTTAATTCAACCGGTGCAATATCTCTTCAGAAATCTTTCCAACGGTGATTTCTTTTGAGTGGGCCCTAACCCACAGGTCTTTTCCCAGGATCTTACCTGACTCTTCTTGTCCGGAGAATTCTTTTCAAGTGTGACGTAAGAATGATCCCCATCAGTCACATGCCTTCTCCAAGATCGCTTTCAAATTCTTTTCATCATTGGTTCAACCTTTTTAATTCTTCATTCCGGAGTGCTCAACAATTCTTATGGCATTTCTCGTCTTCATTCTCAACATTTGGAGACCGGAGAAGAGTTTCTCTTAAATCTTGGCCCGTTCTCTCAAGAGTTGTGGTTCTAGCTTCATGCCATCCTCATTATTGTTCAGATTGTGAGGAATTATTTTTATACCGTCCGAAGCATTTCATGAATTCTTTCCTATTGTGATCCTCCGAAGGCCATCATTTCAGAATATTTCTTCGTTCTCAGTTTGCAACTTCGTCCTCCAAATATTCTTCATTGATGTCTCTTCGTTCGTCTCCATATTTTTACGGTGGTTCATTCAAGATTACCCTTCCGTTGTTATCGTTTTAATTCTTTGTTCTTTTCACAATCCTACCGGTGCCTTGTTGAAGTTTTACCCAAGCTTGTGCGAGATCTCTTTAATCCTTTCCAACGAGAATAAGTAATATGCCAAATCCGTTTGCTTGTCATCAATTTAATTTGGTGAAGGATAAGCAAACAGTAAATCTTATTCTTATTTCCCCGAGGTGATTTAATTTCTTTTCTGGAGCTTGTTCAGCATATCATATTCTCGGTTCTAAGTTGTTCATCTTGTTTTCCGGAGCTCCAAGTTATTTCGATTACATCATTTCAAACTTCATCTAATTCACCGCAGGCCTTGAATCTTATTCTTTTCATCTTAACTTCTCATGCTTTCATTACCGGAGTTATCATGGTGGTTCATCATGTTTTAATTCATCCTCGAAGTCTTCATCAAGATTCTTGTTGGAGCTCAAGCATTCTTCATCATGCTTTCCAATTACAATTCTTTCTACCTTATCTTTTCAGATGGTGTTATGTCATTTTTGACAATTCCTTCATGTTTCATGATTCACGAGTTTTCAAGAATGAGATATTTAAACCCATCATTTTCCTTGATCTGGAGATCTTTTCAACCCTTCAATTATTCGTTGGAGTTATCTTGGGTTGTATTTCACCTAAAAACTTTTCCTAAGGATTGTTGCTATTATGGTGCTTATAAATGACCCAAGTTCTTCATTTATCATTCCGGTGAAATAAGTTTTTCGTCTCCTTGTTGATCTCAATCAAATCAATTGTTTAAGTTAGTGGCTGGTTGTCACCTCATAATTTTGAGATGTTTTCCATAAGCCCACATAAAGCTTATTCGTTTCGTTGTTGATTTTTCAATCAACTCCGTTCAGCCCTTCTTCGTAAGGATGTTTTTCATATTCATTCGTGGGAGAAGTTGTCATTTTCTTCCCCATTCATTTCTTTCATTGATCTATATTCTATTCTTTCATTCCGGAGGCTTTGTGATGTTGCTCTCTCCAAACCATCATCTCGTTTTATCGAGATCATGTTCTTTCCCTTGCTTATCATTTAACCGGAGTGCTATCTGAATCTTTCTTACCCCTTGTGCCATTCTTTTATTTGTTCCGAAGGCTGTGTGTTGTTGTTTTCATCAAGTATCACTCCATCTTCTCTAGTTCTGTTCAATTCCTTCCATTTTCAGACGGAGTGCTGCCCAAATTCTGTCATTCTTATTCCTTGGCTATACCA
Source organism: Secale cereale (assembly GCA_902687465.1). Taxonomy (NCBI): domain Eukaryota; kingdom Viridiplantae; phylum Streptophyta; class Magnoliopsida; order Poales; family Poaceae; genus Secale; species Secale cereale. Next base: position 53,221,489 of record LR738713.1, on the reverse strand, counting down.
TTGCGGTTTCATATTCTTTTGGTCCGTGAGCTCTTGTTTCATGTCTTTCAACCTTCAAGGTTCTCATAATGCTCTTTGTTCCTCTTTTCTAACGGAGTGGTTTCATCTTCGTTCATCTCCATTCTATTCTTTCTTTCAAGTTTGTTCAACCTCTCAAGGTTCTTTGGTTTCACTCGTCTGTCTAAGAAGCAACTTTGTTTTACCTCTTCTTTTCGTTTTTTACCCGGTGCTATCTCTAGGATCTCGGGTCGAGATCCTCTGTTAGTGTGGGAGAGTTGTGACGCCCGAGACCGACGTCCTAGAAGATTCCAGAAGATTCCCGAAGATTCCAGATGTTCCGGGTTGCCCGTGTGTTTCATTGTGCTTGTGTTGTTTATTTTCGCATTGCATCATGTCATCATGCCATCATGTCCTATTTATTTTGCATCTCAACCTAAATAAATCGTGTGGACCTTCGGTCCATTTAAATCGAGGGAAGAATGTCTTCTCTTTATAACATATAAAAGTCTCTCAATATTTAGGGAGCTATATAATAATATTCCATTTGCTTCGGAATAACCCAACACACTTGCATTTATTCCCCATGCCTCTTTATTCAAGTTTCACCTTTAAAACCTTCCATGTAATTCTTTTCCCAATTATCGAGGCTCCTCCAATTATCTAGACTCTTTTCAAACTCCTTGAGGCAAGCTATTTATTTTTAGTTTGCATTTCCCTTTTTGTTGGAACTATTTTTGTGGGGTTGGAATTATTCCATAAAGCCTTACAAAAATGTCCATCATTTTATTCTTGTTCTTTGCCTCTTTTCTTTTTTTTTTGCACTCTCTCTAATTATTTCTGTTAAAGAAATAAAAAGGAAGAGGGCTCAGCCTCCAGGCCTCCTGGCCCGTCTTCTCCTCCTCTCAACCTCCAGCCGGCCCAACCGCCTCCTTTCTGGCCCATAGGCCCAGCCCGCTCCTAGCGCTCCCCAACCCTAGCATGCGAGCCATCGCTCCCTCTTCTTTTCCGTCGTCCGCCGCCACCCTCTCGATCCCCTCTGCATCCCCCGATCCCGATTCCCTCTCCCTCTCATCGCTCGACC
>LR738713.1:53141731-53220256 GCA_902687465.1 Secale cereale | reverse complement strand
CCCGTTGCCATCTCCCCTTCCCCAGCGCCATGGTCGCCTCCTTCCCGCTGCACCCTCCGACCATGGAGCCCCAGGGCCGCAGCCGACGCCCTCCATCTCCAGACCTCTGCGGCCTCGCCTCCTTCAGGCGCCGGAGCGACCTCCGGCTGCGCCTCGCCCCCAAACGGCTCCCTCCGGCCGTGCCGCCGTCCCCGCCATGGCCTCTGCCCAGGCCCCTGCCGCGGTCTGCTACCTCCCTCCGCCGCGTGCCTTGGCCCTCCTCTCGCCGCACCTCCCTCCGTTTCCAGCAGGCCAGAGCCCCTGGCCGAGCCCCGCAGCGCCGAGGTCGAGGCCAGGCTCCATCGCCTCCAGCGCCAAGACCGCCTCCTCTTCGCCTCGCCTCTGCAGCGCCCCTGCCTCCTCTACCTCGTCCAGTGCCCCGTCGTGCTGCCTCTCCTCCTCGCCGCCCTCCCGTGCTGTTTTGCTTGTTTTCTTTTGTGTTGCCCCTTTTGCTGTTGAATTGGCAGAGGACCCGTGTACCCCTTCGAGTCGCCGACGACCTTCAAGTTCGACTACACGTGACGACTTCATGGACAAGTACCTCTACGTATGCACCCGAACATCTTCGGAAACGAGTACCACGACGCTCGAAGACCGTGAGTACCACTACGCTCGACGACCCCCGTGTACGACTACCGACGCCCGGAAACACCAAGTACCCCTACCGTCGCCAAGACCGCAAGTACATCTACGAACGGGAACGCCTACTCGACGACACAAGACGACGCGGCGAGTACCTCTCCGATGAATGAGAACACCTACTTCCCTCTACGGCATGTACCACAACCGTCGCCCTGAAGATGTCCGACGCCGCAAGTACCACGACACGATATCGGAACGACTATTTCCTCTTCGGAAACGTGAACCACTACTTCCCCTACGATCTCGAACCGCTCCGAAACAAACGTTCCGAAGGTATAACCCCGAGACGATAACCCCGAGAATGAATGCTTGTTGTGTTGTATGAGATGTTTCTCTTGTGTGCTCCGTGCCCGTTTCGACCTTTTGTCATGTTCCTCGGTTGCCTCGTCGCCGACTCGTGGGAACCCGGTGACGGGATCACCCCACCTTTCATCTTGTTCGACTCGCTCACGCTCTCCGTTATCTTTTGCACCGGACTCTCAACGAGTTACCGGTACCGATATGATGCCGTTGCATCATTTCGGATCGTTGCCGTGGCACCCTTTCTTTCCACCACGATGACTAATTCTCCTTATCATCTATATCTCTTTTAAGTCAACCTTTTAATAAACTTGCATAAACTTGATCATGTCATCCGCATCATGTTAACAACATTAATATGTTATAATGTGTGTTTGTTGGTTGTTTATAATTATTAAACATGCTCATGGGGATTTTCCGGATATGTTGTTGTTATTTTCCGGCCTCATTTAAAATGTCTAATAGTGTAGTTTTGTTATGCTTCACCTCTTGCCATGTTAAAAACATTTAATCTTGTCTTGTAAATAAACGAGAGTCAACTAAATAATTAAATGTGGTGTTTCGTCAATATGCAACTCGTTGCATATTGAGCTCCACTTAACTTGTAGTTTTGTTTGTGCACTTTGCCATGCCATGCATATTTAAACCGGACATGCATCATGCTTGCTTGTGCATCGTATGCCATGTTTATGCTTGCGTGTTTATCATGTTGTTTGTTTCTTTCCGGTTTGCTTCTCTTGATAGCTTCGGTTTCGTTCCGGAGTTGTGAGGATTCGCTCGACTGTTGCTCCGTCTTCTTCATGGATCCGTTCTTCTCCCTTGTGGATTCCCAGGCAAGATGATCATACCCTTGGATACCTTTACTACCATTGCCATGCTTAGTTGTCTCGATGCTATCGTTACATGTCGCGCTACCCATCTTTTATGTCAGCCTCTCCTTGTTGCCATGAAACCTCTAACCTTGACACCTTCCTAGCAAAACCACTGTTTGGCTATGTTACCCGCTTGCTCAGCCTCGCTTGCTCAGTCCTTCTTATAGCGTTGTTAGTTGCAGGTGAAGATGAAGTTCGTTCCAGGAGGGAACTTGTTGTTGTTGGAATATCACAATATCTATTAATATATATTAACACACCTATATACTGGGCATGGGTGGAAGGCTTGGCCTTTTGCTCGGTGTTTTGTTCCACTCATGCCACCTTAGGCGCCGATAAACCGGCATTATGTTCCTTGATTTTGCGTTCCTTACACGATGGGTGAAATGGGGACCCCTTGACAGTTCGACTTTGAATAAAACTCCTCCAGCAAGGCCCAACATTGGTTTTAATTTGCTCATAATAACAACTTAATTAATTAATTAAATTGCATAGGGAGTTAGCGCTACCCGAGGATTCTTAACTCTACATAACAGGGGGGCCAGTGCTGATGGTGTTGGTCCCAAACTAGAGCCACTTGCGGTGCCACCCAGTTATCTGGGGTCTTCGGTTGCTGTACGTATTGCTCATCCGGACATGGCCTGAGACGAGATACGCGCGGCTACTCAGGGTGTCGGCACGCCGGGAGGTCTTGCTGGACTTGTTTTACCATTGTCGAAATGACTTGTGCTACCGGGATGCCGAGCCTGATCGGATTTTTCCCTAAGATAAGGAGTGATGATATTATATTTATCGCTTCAGCTAATCGTGAGAGCTTGTGATGGGCTAAGTTGGGACACCCCTGCAGGGTTATGATCTTTCGAAAGCCGTGCCCGCGGTTATGTGGCAGATTGGAATTTGTTAATGTTCGGTTGTAGAAATCTTGACAGAGGATCCGAAGTAAAACACACAACTGTGTGAGTAACCGTGACTGTCTCTTTTCACTTTGAGAAGAGAACACGATGGGGTTATGTTTGACTCGTATGTAGTTAGGATCTTTAGCGATCACTACTTTTGCGACCGTTTGCGTAGCTTCTCATCTTATTCTGGTACTCGTAAGCTAGCCACCATATATTTTTGCTTAGCCGCTGCTGCAACCTTCACCACTTTACCTCTTCCTACCCATAAAGCTTTGCTAGTCTTGATACCCATGGTTATGGGATTGCTGAGTCCTCGTGGCTCACAGATACTACAACACCAGATGCAGGTTCAGCCGAGTTCGGTGCAGGAGCTGGTTCAAGTACTTCACTGGGAGCTCGATGAAGAGTGTGGCCGTATGCTTGTTACGTTTCGACGATCAGTAGTGGTTTTCTACTAGGATTCGATCCTGACCTGTGGCTTTATGTTGTTTTGGTATCTTTCTTTGGATCTTACCCTTAGATGGGCTGTGATGTTTTGAATGATGTATTGCTTATGTCATGTTGTGTGAAGTGGCGAGTGTAAGCCAACTATCTTCTTTTGCAATTTAATCCCTCTTTTACATGAGTCGTGCAAAGATACCAAACTTGAGATCATTCTAGGATGGGCTTATACCTTTAAGTCGTGCCTCGACACGTAGGAGGTATAGTCCCATCCTGGGCATTACACAGACGTGGACGGTAATGTCACCGTCTATAAAGCTCGACTTGTGGCGAAAAGTTTTTCACAAGTTCAAGGAGTTGACTACGATGAGATTTTCTCACCCGTAGCGATGCTTAAGTCCGTCGGAATCATGTTAGCATTAGCTGCATTTATGAAATCTGGCAGATGGATGTCAAAACAAATTTCCTTACCAGTTTTCGTAAGGAAAGGTTGTATGCGATACAATCAGAAAGGTTTTATCGATCCTAAGGATGCTAAAAGGTATGCTAGCTCCAGCGATCCTTCCATGGACTGGAGCAAACATCTCGGAGTCGGAATATACGCTTTGATGGAGTGATCAAAGTTTTTGGGTATACAAAGTTTGTTAGAAACTTGTATTTACAATAAAGTGAGTGGGAGCACTACAACATTTCTGATAAGTATATGTGAATGACATATTGTTGATCCGAAATGATGTAGAATTTTTGGAAAGCATAAAGGGTTGTTTGAAAGAAGTTTTTCAAAGGAAGACATGGATAAAGCTGCTTACATATTGGGCATCAAGATCTATAGAGATAGATCAAGACGCCTAATGATACTTTCAAAAGGACACACACCTTTGACATAATTTTGAAGGAGTTCAAAATAGACCAGTCAAAGAAGGAGTTCTTACCTGAGTTGTAAGGTGTGAAGTTGAGTAAGACTCAAAGCTTGACCACGGCAGAGGAAAGAGGAAGGACGAAGGTCGTCCCCTATGCTTTTGTCATAGGCTCTATACGGTATACCATGCTGAGTACCGCACCTGATGTGTGACTTGCCACATGTCTGGCAAGAGGGTACAAAGGTGATCCATGAGTGGATCACTAGATAGTGGTCAAAATTATCCTTAGAGGAATAAGGAAATGTTTCTCGGTTATGGAGGTGATAAAGAGTTCGACGTAAAGAGTTACGTCGATGCAAGCTTAACACCTATCCGGATAAATCTGAGTAGATATACCGGATACGTATAATGGAGCAACAGTTTGGAATAGCTCCAAGTGGAACGTGGTAGCAGCATCTACGATATGACATAAAAGTTTTGCGAAGTACATAGGGATCTGAATGCTGCAGACCCGTTGACTACAACCTCTCTCATAAGCATAACATGATCAAACCCAGAACTCATTGAGTTTTAATCACATAGTGATGTGAACTAGATTATTGACTCTAGTAAACTCTTTGGATGTTGGTCACATGGCGATGTGACCTGTGAGTGTTAATCACATGGCGATGTGAACTAGATTATTGACTCTAGTGCAAGTGGGAGACTGTTGGAAATATGCCCTAGAGGCAATAATAAATTGGTTATTATTATATATCCTTGTTCATGATAATTGTTTATTATCCATGCTAGAATTGTATTGATAGGAAACTCAGATACATGTGTGGATACATAGACAAACACCATGTCCCTAGTGAGCCTCTAGATGACTAGCTCGTTGATCAATAGATGGTTACGGTTTCCTGACCATGGACATTGGATGTCGTTGATAACGGGATCACATCATTAGGAGAATGATGTGATGGACAAGACCCAATCCTAAGCCTAGCACAGATCGTGTAGTTCGTATGCTAAAGCTTTTCTATATGTCAAGTATCGTTTCCTTAGACCATGAGATTGTGCAACTCCCAGATACCGTAGGAATGCTTTGGGTGTACCAAACGTCACAACGTAACTGGGTGGCTATAAAGGTGCACTACAGGTATCTCCGAAAGTTTCTGTTGGGTTGGCACGAATCGAGACTGGGATTTGTCACTCCGTATGACGGAGAGGTATCTCTGGGCCCACTCGGTAGGGCATCATCATAATGTGCACAATGTGATCAAGGAGTTGATCATGGGATGATGTGTTACAGAACAAGTAAAGAGACTTGCCGGTAACGAGATTGAACGAGGTATCGGTATACCGACGATCGAATCTCGGGCAAGTACTATGCCGATAGACAAAGGGAATTGTATACGGGATTGATTGAATCCTTGGTATCGTGGTTCATCCGATGAGATCATCGTGGAGCATGTGGGAGCCAACATGGGTATCCAGATCCCGCTGTTGGTTATTGACCGGAGAGTTGTCTCGGCCATGTCTGCATGACTCCCGAGCCCGTAGGGTCTACACACTTAAGGTTCGATGACGCTAGGGTTATAGGGAAAGTATGTACGCGGTTACCGAATGTTGTTCGGAGTCCCGGATGAGATCCCGGACGTCACGAGGAGTTCCGGAATGGTCCGGAGGTAAAGATTCATATATGGGAAGTCCCGTTTTGGTCACCAGAAAAGTTTCGGGCGCTATCGGTAGCGTACCGGGACCACCGGGAGGGTCCCGGGAGTCCACTGGGTGGGGCCACCGGCCCCAGAAGGCTGCGTGGGCCAAGTGTGGGAGGGGACCAGCCCCAGGTGGGCTGGTGCGCCCCCCACCAGGGCCCAAGGCGCCTCCAAGAGGGGAGGGGGCAAACCCTAGGGCAGATGGGCCCTAGGGCCCAATCTGGTGCGCCCCCCTCTCCCTCTCCCCCTCTGGCCACCACCCTTAGATGGGATCTGGGGTGGCCGCACCCCTAGGGATGGGAAACCCTAAAGGGGGCACCGCCCCTCTCTTCCCCTATATATATGTGAGTTTTGGGGCTGCCCATAACACGTGTTTGACCTCTCTCGCTTGGCGCAGCCCTACCTCTCTCCCTCCTCGTCTCTCGCAGTGCTTGGCGAAGCCCTGCTCGAGTCCCGCGCTCCTCCACCACCACCACGCCGTCGTGCTGCTGTTGGATGGAGTCTTCCCCAACCTCTCCCTCTCTCCTTGCTGGATCAAGGCGTGGGAGACGTCATCGGGCTGCACGTGTGTTGAACGCGGAGGTGCCGTTGTTCGGCGCTTAGATCGGAATCAACCGCGATCTGAATCGCAGCGAGTACGACTCCTTCATCCACGTTCTTGCAACGCTTCCGCATCGCGATCTACAAGGGTATGTAGATGCACTCCCCTCTCCCTCGTTGCTAGATTACTCCATAGATAGATCTTGGTGATGCGTAGGAATTTTTTTGATTTTCTACTACGATCCCCAACACTTGATGTATCGCGAGCTTTGCTATTATAGTTGGATCTTATGATGCTTCTCCCCCTCTACTCTCTTGTAATGGATTGAGTTTTCCCTTTGAAGTTATCTTATCGGATTGAGTCTTTATGGATTTGAGAACACTTGATTTATGTCTTGCATGTGCTTATCTGTGGTGACAATGGGATATCACGTGATCTACTTGATGTATGTTTTGGTGATCAACTTGCGGGTTCCGTGACCTTGGGAATCTATGCATAGGGGTTGGCACACGTTTTCGTCTTGACTCTCCGGTAGAAACTTTGGGGCACTCTTTGAAGTACTTTGTGTTGGTTGAATAGATGTTTCTGAGATTGTGTGATGCATATCATATAATCATACCCACGGATACTTGAGGTGACAATGGAGTATCTAGGTGACATTAGGGTTTTGGTTGATTTGTGTCTTAAGGTGTTATTCTAGTACGAACTCTATGATAGATTGAACGGAAATAATAGCTTCTTGTTATTTTACTACGGACTCTTGAATAGATCGATCAGAAAGAATAACTTTGAGGTGGTTTCGTACCCTACAATAATCTCTTCGTTTGTTCTCCGCTATTAGTTACTTTGAAGTGACTCTTTGTTGCATGTTGAGGGCTAGTAATACGATCCAATTATGTTATCCTTGTTGAGAGAACTTGCACTAATGAAAGTATGAACCCTAGGCCTTGTTTCATATCATTGCAACACTGTTTATGCTCACGTTTACCACTTGTTACCTTGATGTTTCTATATTTTCAGTTTGCAAAAACCTATATCTACCATCCATATTGCACTTGTATCACCATCTCTTCGCCGAACTAGTGCACCTATACAATTTACCATTGTATTGGGTGTGTTGGGGACACAAGAGAATCTTTGTTATTTGGTTGCAGGGTTGTTTGAGAAAAACCATCTTCATCCTACGCCTCCCACAGATTGATAAACCTTAAGTCATCCACTTGAGGGAAATTTGCTATTGTCCTACAAACCTCTGCACTTGGAGGCCCAACAACGTTTACAAGAAGAAGGTTGTGTAGTAGACATCAGTATGATGATACCGACGATCGAATCTCGGGCAAGTAACATACCGATGACAAAGGGAACAACGTATGTTGTTGTGCGGTTTGACCGATAAAGATCTTCGTAGAATATGTAGGAACCAATATGAGCATCCAGGTTCCGCTATTGGTTATTAACTGGATATGTGTCTCGGTCATGTCTACATAGTTCTCGAACCCGTAGGGTCCGCACGCTTAACGTTCGATGATGATCGGTATTATGAGTTTATGTGTTTTGATACCGAAGGTTGTTCGGAGCCCCGGGTGAGATCACGGACATGCCGAGGAGTCTCTAAATGGTCGAGACATAAAGATTGATATATTGGAAGGTTATATTCGGACACCGGAAGGGTTTCGAAGTGTATCGGGTATATTTCGGAGTACCGGGAGGTTATTGCAACCCCCCGGAGAGTATATGGGCCTTATTGAGCCCTAGTCGAGAAAGAGGGCAGCAAGCATGTGGTGGGGCGCCCCCCTAGGCCCAAACTGAATTGGTTTAGGGCTTGGGGGCCGCCCCCCCCCCCCCTTCCTTCTCCTCTCCTCTTATTTCCTCCTTCTCCTAGTAGGACTAGGAAAGGATGAAACCTACTCCTACTAGGAGTAGGACTCCACCCCTTGGGCGTGCCCCCTATGGCCAGGCCTCCTCCTCCCTCCCTCCTTTATATACGTGGGGAGCGGGCAACCCATAGACACACAAGTTGATTTTTTTAGCCGTGTGCGGTGCCCCCCTCCACAGTTATACACCTCACTCATATTATCGCAGTGCTTAGGCGAAGCACTGCGTCGGTAACTTCATCAACACCGTCGCCACGCCATCGTGCTGATGAAACTCTCCCTCGGAATCAACTAGATCAAGAGTTCGAGGGACGTCACCGAGCTGAACGTGTGCAGATCGCGGAGGTTCCGTGCGTTTGGTGCTTGATCGGTTGGATCGCGAAGACGTTCGACTACATCAGCCGCGTTACTAAATGCTTCCGCTTTCGGTCTACGAGGGTGCGTGGACACACTCTCCCCTCTCGTTGTTATGCTCTCCTAGATAGATCTTGCGTGATCGTAGGAAATTTTTGAAATACTACGTTCCCCAACACTACGGGCATGCCATAAACATCCCCGAGATGATGTTGTACTCGACTCTCCGCATGTTCATGTCGGTGTCCGATGGTGATATTTCACCTGACCAGGCAGCGAGGATGCTCGCACCCGACGCGACGACATCTGGTCACCATCGGGCACGAGCGGGCGTCAGTGGGGGTTGGGCACGTGGAAGTTGATAACAAGGAAAAGAGCTCGCCCAACGCCGGAAAACGGTGTGTCTATCCGACAGACTAGTCGCCGTGCTAGTCCTTGGGCATCACCAGGCAGCCATGAGGCCATAGTCCGCAAGTAGTATACAGGTACAAGTACAACAACTTAGGGCATGTTTGGTTACCTGCATCGTTTTTTGCCCATTTGTATACTTGTCCCAGTTGGGTCTGGTTGAGCATATGCAGGCAAAAAACCAACATCTGCATGTTGATTGGTTGCCTACATATCCTCTCCCTGCATCGTAATGACGCCTCTATGCACCGCCTTTGGTTGCTCGCGTTGTATGTGGTCAGATGAGTGCATGTTGTTTGGTTGCTTGCATGAGATATGATTAAGACTTAACGGCTACCCAAAACACACCGTGCCATGGCGATTGCGATGAGCGACGATGAGGACATAGGAAACTAATTCACCGCGTCGCTGTCGGACTCGACTCCGAGGCCACCACACACAGCTGCAGACTCACCCGTGCGGAACGCCGACCTCTTCGACGACGCCGAGGCCACCGTCGCAGGCTCCCCCGTGAGGAACGCCGGCCTCTTCGGGTCGACGAGCAAGCCTCCCGTCACCATGGCGAGCAGAGCGGCGAGGAAGTGCGCGACGCCGGCCTCGTCAAGTAAAGAAACTGGCAGCTAGCTAGCTTACCCGCTCCAACGCACGACTCTGTGGCGAGGAGTTAATCACTTCTTGGAGGCGTCGTCGTTCGGGTCGGCGACTTGCGAAGCAGCTCGTCCGAGGAGGCCTTGGCCACGTGTTGCACCAACACCGCCTCGCGGGAATCAGGCGTGCTCGCCCCCACTTCGCAACCGCCATGGCGGCTCGCCCCACATGCATCCGCGTCGGGATTGGTTGCCCGAGGCACTTGGCCTCACCGGCCGGATCGCGGAGCTCTTCCACGATCAGGTCGCGTCCCATCCCCCCTCCTCCGCAGAAGTAGCAGCAACCCGGCTGCCTCCGTCCCGAGCGCATCAACAACAACAACTAGCGGTGGCTCCTACCCGCAACAGCAGCAGCCCGGCCGCCTCCATCCCGAAGAACAACAACAACAACTCGTGGGGGCTCCCGAGCAGCAGTTGCTCAGCCACCTCCCTACTAGAGCTCGAGCAACATCAGCGGGCGGCAGCCCGACCCAACGGCGACGCTTGTAAATCGACGAATTGGTCGATGTGGTGGCCCTCGACCGGCGGCAAGTGGCCCGGTGGCAATGGGGAATTGGCAAGGGAGGCGGTGAGGCGCTGGATCTGGCCGGAGTTGGCAGCAACACAGAAGGTTCTCGCCGGAATTGGCAGCAGCAGCAGCGTAGAAGGGACTCGCCTCTATGGTTGACGAAACCACAAATCGAACGACTGAATGGAAACGTGACATCGATGTGCATCTTTTTCGTATAGACCTTATCTCGAATCGAAGTACCGTTGTGTAGATCAGAAAGGATGAAAAGGGGGATTAGAGAGAAGTTTAGTGGAGGTAGGAGAAGAAATCAGGTAAAGAGCTCGCATGCCTCCTGTATTCCCTCGTGCAACAGGATCCACCGCGTGGGCTAAAGTTGGCTCAACCTAGCCTGGCTCACTGGAAACGGTCGATTCGGCCGTTTATAGTGGGCCCGCGGACTGCTTTAAGTTTTGTGCGGGTCAACATTTGTATGCGACCGCAATCAAACGGGCCAAATTCATCTCACGCGGCCTGACTGACCATAATGCAGGCAACCAAAATCGTGCTTATAATCGGCTGGGAAGAGACGCGAACGGCAATGCTTAGCACGATGCTCTTCGGCAACAACACGGCGTGCCAGCAGTGCTACAGAGCACGGCCTGTCCATGAGCATAAGGTGTTCGAGGAAATGCCACACTAAGATAATCCCTGTTGACCCAACATCTAGCAAAAGGCACCTTCAAAAAATCAGCCAGGGCTCTTTTTGCAAAAGACAAATGCTAAGTCAGCAGGACACCTCAGCTCCTCGGGTACGTGACATGTTTGCTCGTAAAATTGAGTGTTGTGACGGCTCATCCTGTTTTAAGACAAGACAGGCCAAAGTGCTCATCTCGTTACAGTTTTATGAATTTTAGTGCGTTTATATTCACAAAATTATTTTTAACATTATAAAGAGGTTGCCGCGCATTTTCACGTACGCTTGAATCGATGGAAGATCCATGAATTGCTTAATGTAGTATTATTAGGCAAAAAGGGTTCAGCCAGCGTTGATGGGTTCGGTTTGAAGTTTGAACCCAGCAAAATTTGTCAAAGTTTTGACCCACGAGATTGTCAATGGAAACTGGAAACCCATCCCGTTCTGATCTTGTCTTCACCGAAGAAGTCAAATATCCTAATTAATCACTAGGCATCACTTGGCCTATATAAGCTTGCAGAGCACAGCGGGGCAGGGCACAACACCCAGAAAGCAGCAGTACGTAGCAGCCAAATGAGGAGCCGTCTCTCCCACTGCTTCTGGCTCCTCGTCACGCTGTGCTTCCTCTCCCGGCGCGCGGCGGCTGCTCCTCGTCTCCCCGTCCGAGCCGTGAACCTCGGCGGGTGGCTGGTGACGGAGGGCTGGATCCTGCCGTCCCTCTTCGACGGCATCCCCAACAAAGACCTCTTGGTAATCAACGTATCTTTCGTATTCGCATACACGCCAACACATGTGGATGTGGGAGGTCGCCGCCGCCCGCCGCCACCGCCATGGCTATCTGTTTTCAATTTCTTGACCGATTAGCGCGCGGCGTTACGCACGTGCAGGACGGCACGCAGCTGCAGTTCAAGTCGGTGACGCAGAACGGCTATGTGGCCGCGGAGAAGGGCGGCGGCGCGGGGCTGGTGGCGAACCGGTCTCAGGCATCTGGCTGGGAGACCTTCAAGCTATGGCGGATCGACGAGACGACGTTCAATTTGAAGGTGTTCGGCAACCAGTTCGTGGGCGTCCAGAGCGACGGCTCGGTGGTGGCCACGGCGACGTCGCCTGGGAAGTCCGAGAAGTTCCAGTTAGTACGCAACGCCGGCCAGAACAGCATGCGGATTATGGCGCCAAACGGGCTCTTCTTGCAGGTAAGATTAAATGAAACTAAGTGTCGTTCTACAAACATGTCAAAATATACGTGTCTCGCTGGTCACTACTCACATTTAAATGGAAATCAAGTGGAAACTATATTTCAACTGTTTTGAAAATTCTGAGAAAAATGCAGTATGGCAGAGAGTTAACGTTGTACAAAAATGTAAATTTCAAATTTAGTGCTCAAATCTTCGAGCATATCTCAACAAAAGTGCAACAACATACTCCCTCCGTTTCATAATGTAGTGCCTATAGATTTTTGTAAAAGTCAAACATTACAAACTTTGATCATATTTATAGAGAAAAGTAGGTACATCTAGAATACCAAATACACATCATTGGATACATCATGAGTTATATTTTCAAAATATACATGTTTGATATTGTAGATGTAGACAAGTTTTTCTATACATTTGGTCAACGTTGACAAAGTTTGTCTTCCATAAAAATCTATAGACACTATATTATGGAACATAGGGAGTACATACATCGTTATTAATCCACCCAGGAAGAAGGATCCCAGCATAAGAAAGGAACTGTATTCTATGATTTACGTACAATTGCTTAAACATTTAGTAAGCATGTACGTACCTTCAAAACCGGCACTCGACTCAACATGCGCCTCCAGTGTTGACTTGTCTAGCCGTCGGGATATTTGACTAGTATACATCAATAAGTTAGAAAGCTCATTTTCTTCAATATAAAATACCAGTCAAATTCCATTGATGGCAGGCAAACAAAGACAGCACAGTGACAGCGGACTATGGGAAGAGCACAAGCTGGGGCGACGATGACCCGTCGGTGTTTGAAGTGACCAGGGTGACGGGGCTCCAAGGGGAGTACCAAATCTGCAACGGATATGGGAAGGCAAAGGCTGCACCAATTCTCAAGGTAAAGACATTGAACATGCATCATGTGCCCACTTGTTGATTGCTACTGTTTTAAATCAAAACAATATGGTGAACAGCACTTGCAGATTCTGCTATGCTTATCATGATGTGGATATCACTGACCTCGGTGGTTCCCCTCCTCATTTGTTTCTTGTGTACCATGTGACTCGTGTCTATGCATGCCCACTTGCACAAGGAAAAAGAAAGAGTAGTGGCCATGATAGTAGTACAGCGAATGACTTCACCAGATGTACCTAGTTTCAAATAATTGCATAAAAACAATTCGGAAAGAAAATTATTCATACGAAAAAAGAGACACAAACTGTTTGTTGTTCGAAGTAGTAACATTATGAACTGATTGTGGTTATAGCTAGGAATAAGTACCATTCTCTCTCTCTCTCTCTCTCTCTCTCTCTCTGGAAGTAAGGAATAAGTATCATCATTTTGTGGAACTTTACATGTTTGGCAGAAGCACTGGAGCACATATATAGTGAAAGATGACTTCAGGTTCATCTCCGAAAGTGGACTGACCGCAGTGAGGATACCAGTGGGATGGTGGATCGCTAGCGACGCCAGTCCTCCAGCACCTTACGTCGGAGGTTCGCTTCAAACCTTGGACAAGGCATTCAAATGGGCAGAGTAAGCAGGCTTTATGTTTGATCTTTGCATAATCTTGAGCAACCTCAATACAGCTTACATTATCTAATTATTTCTAGAATAAATGTTTGACTTCCCTGCATGGACAGGGAGTATAATCTGGGCGTCATCATCGACCTACACGCAGCTCCTGGGTCACAAAACCCCTTCGAGCACAGCGCCTCCAAGGATGGCTCGCAGGACTGGGGCACCAGCGCCGCTAACATCGCGCAAACCGTACAAGTGATTGATTTCCTTGCATCCAGGTACGCTGCGAGCTCGAGCCTCCTCGCAATGGAGCTATTGAACGAGCCGTTGGCGCCTGGCGCATCACTGGAGAGCTTGAAAACGTACTACCGTGATGGGTACAATGCCGTTAGGAAGCACTCATCGGAGGCCTACGTGATCATGTCCAACCGGCTGTCGTCCCCAGACCCAACGGAGCTCCTCGAGTTCGCCGGCGGATTACCCAGGGCCGTCATCGACGTGCACTACTACGTGTTGTTCAACAGCATGTTTGATACTTTCACTGTGCAGCAGAATATCAATTTCATCAAGACCAACTACTCAAGCGCTCTCAGCACTGTCACGAAGCAGAATGGCCCTCTCACCTTTGTAGGTATGTGTAACTAATATTTTTGGTGCCTTTCGGTTTTGGAGCATGTATTTTTTTCCCATTCCTACAAGACTTCAGTGTGTCATGGATGGCACTGTTTTTCACAGGAGAATGGGTGGCTGAGTGGCAGGTGCCCAATGCAACGAAGGAAGAGCTCCAAATGTTTGCAAATGCACAGATGGATGTGTATGGGAAGGCAACGTTTGGATGGGCTTATTGGACTCTCAAGAATGTAAACAACCACTGGAGTATGGAGTGGATGATCAAGAATGGGTACATCTCCTTGAAAAACTAGGATGTGTTTTCTACGTGTAATGACCCATGAAATAACTTTGTAGAACAATCGATGCATCTCTAAAAAATGATTGAAGGTGAATAAACAAATTTGTAGTATTTGTCCATTTGCTACACATGTCTGGAGTGGAAGGATGTGGAGCGTGCTTTCGGTGTGCTTCGGTCTTGGTAGGGTATCGTTCGTAACCCTGCATTGACATGGAGCACTTCAAAGCTTTGCGGGGTGATGACTGCTTGTGTGATCATGCACAACATGATCGTGACACATGAGCATGATGATAGCATCTACGACCAAGGGTTTGATTTTCAGGGTAAAAATATTGAGACTGAGCATCCACCTCCTGCAACCTTTGAACAGTTTGTCCACTTTCATCGGGAAATGGGTAATTGGCATAGTCATGTCCAACTCCAAGATGACTTGGTTGAGCGCATATGGGCTCACATTGGCAACCAATAGATCTATCGATTTTTTTTGTGCAAACAAGTTTCAATTGGGTTGTAGGATTATTTGATATTGTTTTTATTTCGATGGTTGTAATAAGGGAAAAGCTTACCTTCTGCTGGCTGATCACGCACGCCCGTCCGCCTGCTCCGTGGCCGTCCGGTCTATATTTTATCCCGCGTCCACTTGAGGCGTGTCCATTTTCTGCAACTCACCTCTTGTTTCAGGACATCCATTCCTGCAACTGGATAACAATGGAGGGTTTCATCCCGCAGAAGTGTGGGCTTGTGTGGCTGGGAGTGTGAGCCACTGGATTTGGAAGGGCGGTGGACACGGTTGGGACTTATCCAACGCGGTGGCGTCGACGACTGGCTTGGGATCGGCGGTGGCCGGCAACGACTCAAGCAGTTACGAATCAGAGATCCCTTCCCCCATTCTTTCTGGCCGATGTGGCGATGATGGCACTCCCTGTTATTTCTCTCGTTTCTACAACCGGGCGTTTGTTGCGGGAAGTAACGAGTGGCCGCATGACGACCCACAAGTGTAGGGGATCTATCGTAGTCCTTTCGATAAGTAAGAGTGTCGAACCCAACGAGGAGCAGAAGGAAATGATAGACAGTTTTCAGTAAGGTATTCTCTGCAAGCACTGAATTATCAGTAACAGATAGTTTTGTGATAAGGTAATTTGTAATGAGTAACAAGTAGTAAAAGTAATAAGGTGCAGCAATATGGCCCAATCCTTTTTGTAGCAAAGGACAAGCCTGGACAAACTCTTATATAAAGGAAAGCGCTCCCGAGGACACATGGTAATTATCGTCAAGCTAGTTTTCATCACGCTCATTTGATTCGCGTTCGTTACTTTGATAATTTGGTATGTGGGTGGACTGGTGCTTGGGTACTGTCCTTCCTTGGACAAGAATCCCACTTATGATTAACCTCTATTGCAAGCATCCGCGACTACAAAAGAAGCATTAAGGTAAACCAAACCATAGCATGAAACATATGGATCCAAATCAGCCCCTTACGAAGCAACGCATAAACTAGGGTTTAAGCTTCTGTCACTCTAGCAACCCATCATCTACTTATTACTTCCCAATGCCTTCCTTTAGGCCCAAACAATGGTGACGTGTCATGTAGTCGACGTTCACATAACACCACTAGAGGAAAGACAACATACATCTCATTAAAATATCGAACGAATACCAAATTCACATGACTACTTATAGCAAGACTTCTCCCATGTCCTCAGGAACAAACGTAACTACTCACAAATCATATTCATGTTCATAATCAGAGGGGTATTAATATGCATAAAGGATCTGAACATATGATCTTCCATCGGATAAACCAACTAGCATCAACTACAAGGAGTAATCAACACTACTAGCAACACACAGGTACCAATCTGAGGTTTTGGGACAAAGATTGGATACAAGAGATGAACTATGGTTTGAGAGGAGATGGTGCTGGTGAAGATGTTGATGGAGATTGACCCCCTCCCGATGAGAGGATCGATGGTGATGATTTTCCCCTCCCGGAGGGATGTTTCCCAGGCAGAACAGCTCCGCCGGAGCCCTAGATTGGTTCCACCAACGTTCCGTCTCAAGACGGTGGCGCTTCGTCCCGAAAGCTTCCTTATGATTTTTTTTCTAGGGCAGAAGACACCTTATACCAGAAGATGGGCATCGGGGGGCTGCCAGGTGGCCCACGAGGCAGGGGGCGTGCCCAGGGGGTAGGGCGCGCCCCCACCCTCATGGACGGTGGGTGGCCCCTCTCTGGTGCTTTCTTCACCCGATATTTTTTATATATTCCAAAACTGACTTTCGTGGAGTTTCAGGACTTTTTGAGTTGTGCAAAATAGGTCTCCATTATTTGCTCCTTTTCTAGCCCGGAATTCCAGCTGCCGGCATTCTCCCTCTTCATGTAAACCTTGTAAAATAAGATAGAAAAGGCATAAGTATTGTTACACAATGTGTAATAACAGCCCATAATGCAATAAACATCAATATAAAAGCATGATGCAAAATGGACGTATCAACTCCCCCAAGCTTAGACCTCGCTTATCCTCAAGCGGAAGCCGATATAGAAAAATGTGTCCACATGTTTAGAGATAGAGGTGTCGCTAAAATAAAATACGGACATGAGGGCATCATGATCATTCTTATAACAGCAACATATTTATTTTCATATGATTTCTTATGCTAAAGTAACAATCTATTCACAATGTCGAGTATGAATCAGAAACCTCATTGAAAAATAACAAACTATGATCTCGGTCATTGAAGCAATTGCAATTTATCATAACATCGGAAAGAGTCAATATAAGAGCTTTTCAGCAAGTCCATATACTCAACTTTCATTTAGTCTTTCACAATTGCTAACACTCACGCAATACTTATGGGTATGGAGTTTTAATCGGACATAGAGAAAGATAGGGGCTTATAGTGTTGCCTCCCAACCTTTTACCTCAAGGGTAACGTCAACAATAATAGTTTATGATGACTCATGTCCAATTGGGTATATATGTCAGGATCTTTCCAACACAATGTGCTTGCCAAAATGTAAAAAGTAAGGGTGAAGATCACCATGACTCTTCTATAAGGTACTCCCTCCGTCCCAAAATAAGTGTCTTGAGCTTAGTACAAATTTTTACTAGAGCTAGTACAAATTTGAGACACTTATTTTGGGTCGGAGGGAGTATAAGGCAAGAACAAAAGATAGGCCCTTCGCAGAGGGAAGCAAAGGTTGTCATGTGCTTTTATGGTTGGATGTACAAAATCTTAGTGCAAAAGAACGTCACTTTATATTGCCACTTGTGATATGGACCTTTATTATGTAGTTCGTCGCTTTTATTGCTTCCATATCACAGGATCGTATAAAGCTTATTTTCTCCACACTAATAGATCATACCTATTTAGAGAATTGCAACAATGAAAACTTACTTGAAGGATCTTACTCAATCCATAGGTAGATATGGTGGACTCTCATGGCAAAACTGGGTTTAAGGATATTTGGAAGCACAAGTAGTATCTCTACTTGGTGCAAGGAGTTTGGCTAGCATGAGGGGGAAATGCAAGCTCAACATGTTGGATGATCCATGACTATATACTTTATTTCGGATATAAGAAAACATAACCCATTACGTTGTCTTCCCTGTCCAACATCAACTTTTTAGCATGTCATATTTTAATGAGTGCTCACGATCATAAAAGATGTCCAAGATAGTATATTTATATGTGAAAACCTCTCTTTCTTTATTACTTCTTATTAATTGCAATATGTCCAAGATAGTATATTTATATGTGAAAACCTCTCTTTCTTTATTACTTCTTATTAATTGCAACGATGATCGAAACTATGTTTGTCAACTCTCAACAACTTTTATTCATCATAGATCATACTCTTTATATGTGAAGTCATTAATTTTCATAAAATCAATATGATCTCTTTGATTCTTTTTATTCTTTCTTTTATTCTCTCATGATCATAGTGAGGTAATCAAGCCCTTGACTCAAAACTAATCTTTAATATATATAGCTCACGGACTCGATTACATAAATAAGGATCATAAAGCAAAGCTCACAACTGGATCATACTAAGCTTTATTCTGCTAGATCAAAATATAACCAAAAAGATCGAACTAAGAAAAATGGTAAAGATAGAAGTGTGATGGTGATACGATACCGGGGCACCTCCCCCAAGCTTGGCAGTTGCCAAGGGGAGTGCCCACTCCCAAGTGTTTATGTCTCTTTCTTCAGAGGCAGTGATGTGATATACTTGGCGATGATACCCCTCAGGATACGATTCTCCTCCTCGAGCTTGTTAACTTGCTGCTTGAGGTCCATTATTTCCTTGCGAAGCTTGCCCGTGAAGGCCAAAGCCCCTTTCACCCAAGGATGTTGCATAGCTGCGGGAGAACAAGTAACCCTCTTTTTCATATTTTCGTAAGAAAGAAACCTAACATTGGAAGGAATGGCCGAGTTTGGAATAGGTGAGCTATGTAGTTCCCCCATCATGAACCCGGCTCGAAAACGAGAAGTAACTTCTTGATCCTCCTCCATGGCATCTATCCTTTTCAAGTCAGCATCCATCTCCGCCTCCGTTGATGGCCCAAAGTAGTCAGCATCGCTGTTTGCTCCTGGTCCCGGTGTCGGATGAGACGCCCGACTCTCTCCAACTGACTCCTGAGAAGACATCTTGCTCTACTCTGCGACAGAAACAACTCTAAACAAAAACAATGGATTTTGTCGTGGTACCGTGGTCAAAACCTTCGGGAGATTATATAATGATTTTTTACCGAACAAAAGATGTATCGTGCAAGAAATCGGAGTCCAGAGGGCATACGAGGTGCCCACGAGGCAGGGGGCGCGCCAAGGGGGGTAGGGCGCGCCCTCCACCCTCGTGGGTGCCTCGTGTCCCTTTAGGACTACTTCTTATTTTCCTATTTTCTTAAATATTCCAAAACGGAGAAAAAATGCTATTAGAACTGTTTTGGAGGTGGTTTACTTACCGTACCACGTACCTCTTCCTTTTTGGAGTCTGAAATGTTCTAGAAAGTGTCCCTTATGTATTTCTCCGGGGTTACGGTTTCAATGACATTAGTTTCAACATTTATGGGATTACCTGAGATATAATTTTTGATTCTTTGACCGTTCACCACCTTCGGATTTGTGCCTTCGAAGTTGTTGATTTTTATGGCATCAGAACGATAGACCTCCTCGATAACGTAAGGACCTTCCCATTTAGAGAGAAGTTTTCCTGCAAAAAAATCTTAAACGAGAGTTGTATAGCAAACCATAATCACCTACGTTAAATTCACATTTTTGTATCCTTTTGTCTTGCCATCTTTTAACTTTTTCTTTAAACAATTTGGCATTTTCATTGGCTTGGGTTCTCCACTCATAAAGTGAGCTAATGTCAAATAACCTATTTTCACCGACAAGTTTGAAATCATAATTGAGCTCTTTACTGGCCCAATATGCCTTATGTTCTAGTTCGAGAGGCAAGTGACATGCTTTTCCATAAACCATTTTATACGGAGACATACCCATAGGATTTTTATATGCAGTTCTATAGGCCCATAATGTTGGGGAACGTAGCAGAATTCAAAAATATTCTATGCTTCACCAAGATCAATCTAAGGAGTGCAACGAGGGAGAAAGGAGTGCATCTACATACCCTTGTAGATCGCGAGCGGAAGCGTTCAAGAGAACGTGGATGATGGTGTCGTACTCGTCGTGATCCAAATCACCGATGATCCCAGCGCCGAACGGACGGCACCTCCGCGTTCAACACATGTACGGTGCAGCGACGTCTCCTCCTTCTTGATCCAGCAAGGGGGGAGGAGAGGTTGATGGAGATCCAGCAGCACAACAGCGTGGTGGTGGATGCAACGGTATTTCAGCAGGGCTTCGCCAAGTGCTGCGGGAGGAGGGAGAGGTGTAACGGGAGGGAGAGGGAGGCGCCAGGGGAAAGGGTGCGGCTGCCCTCCCTCCCCCCACTTTATATAGGGGGCCTAGGGGGTGCGCCGGCCCTAGAGATGGGATCTCTAGGGGGGCGGCGGCCTAGGGGTGGACTTGCCCCCCAAGTCACATGGGGCGCCCCCCCACCCCTAGGGTTCCCAACCCTAGGTGAAGGGGGAGGGCCCAAGGGGGGCGCACCAGCCCACTATGGGCTAGTTCCCTTCCCCTTTCAGCCCATGGTGCCCTCCGGGATAGGTGGCCCCACCCGGTGGACCCCCGGGACCCTTTCGGTGGTCCCGGTACACTACCTGTGACCCCCGAAACTCTCCTGATGGCCGAAACTAGACTTCCTATATATAATTGTTCACCTCGGGACCATTCCGGAACTCCTCGTGACGTCCGGGATCTCATCCGGGACTCCGAACAACATTCGGGTTACCGCATGCATATATCTCTACAACCCTAGCGTCACCGAACCTTAAGTGTGTAGACCCTACGGGTTCGGGAAACACGTAGACATGACCGAGACGACTCTTCGGTCAATAACCAACAGCGGGATCTGGATACCCATGTTGGTTCCTACATGTTCCTCGATGATCTCATCGGATGAACCACGATGTCAAGGATTCAATCAATCTTGTATACAATTCCCTTTGTCTATCGGTATAGTACTTGTCCGAGATTCGATCGTCGGTATACGGATACCTTGTTCAATCTCGTCATGGCAAGTCTCTCTACTCGTTCCGTAATACATCATCTCGTGACCAACACCTTAGTCACATTGAGCTCATTATGATGATGTCTTACCGAGTGGGCCCAGAGATACCTCTCCGTCATACGGAGTGACAAATCCCAGTCTCTGTTCGTGCCAACTCAACAGATACTTTCGGAGATACCCGTTGCGTACCTTTATAGCCACCCAGTTACGTTGTGACGTTTGGCACACCCAAAGTATTCCTACGGTATCCGGGAGTTGCACAACCTCATGGTCTAAGGAAAAGATACTTGACATTGGAAAAAGCTTTAGCATTACGAACTACACGATCTTGTGCTAGGCTTAGGAATGGGTCTTGTCCATCACATCATTCTCTTAATGATGTGATCTCGTTATCAATGACATCCAATGTCCATGCTCAGGAAACCGTAACCATCTGTTGATCAACGAGCTAGTAACTAGAGGTTTACCAGGGACACGTTGTGGTCTATGTATTCACACATGTATCACTGTTTCCGGATAATACAATTCAAGCATGAATAACAGACAATTATCATGAACAAGGAAATATAATAATAACCATTTTATTATTGCCTCTAGGGCATATTTCCAACAGTCTCCCACTTGCACTAGAGTCAATAATCTAGTTACATTGTGATGAATCGAACACCCATATAGTTCTGGTGTTGATCATGTTTTGCTTGTGGAAGAGGTTTAGTCAAAGGATCTGCGACATTCAGATCCGTATGCACTTTACAAATATCTTTGTCTCCATCTTGAATATAATTCCGGATGGAGTTGAAACGACGCTTGATGTGCTCGGTCTTCTTGTGAACCTGGGCTCCTTGGCAATGGCAATAGCTCCAGTGTTGTCACAGAAGAGAGTCATCGGGCCCGACGCGCTTGGAATGACTCCTAGGTCGGTGATGAACTCCTTCATCCAGACTCCTTCCTGCGCTGCTTCGCAAGCAGCTATGTACTCCACTTCACATGTAGAATGTGCCACGACGCTTTGCTTACAACTGCACCAGCTGACTACCCCACCATTCAAAATATACACATATCCGGTTTGTGACTTGGAGTCATCCAGATCTGTGTCGAAGCTAGCATCGACGTAACCCTTTACGACGAACTCTTCGTCACCTCTATAAACGAGAAACATATCCTTAGTCCTTTTCAGGTACTTCGGGATGTTCTTGACCGTTGTCCAGTGTTCCATACCGGGATCACTTTGGTACCTCCCTACCAAACTTATGGCAAGGTTTACATCAGGTCTGGTACACAACATGGCATACATAATAGAACCTATGGCTGAGGCATAGGGGATGACACTCATCTTTTCTCTATCTTCTGCCGTGGTCGGGGATTGAGCCGTGCTCAATCTCATACCTTGCAATACAGGCAATAACCCTTTCTTGGACTGATCCGTATTGAACTTCTTCAATATCTTATCAAGGTATGTGCTTTGTGAAAGACCAATGAGGCGTCTCGATCTATCTCTATAGATCTTGATGCCTAAAATGTAAGCAGCTTCTCCAAGGTCCTTCATTGAAAAACTCTTATTCAAGTAGGCCTTTATGCTTTTCAAGAATTCTACATCATTTCCCATCAGCAATATATCATCCACATATAATATGAGAAATGCTACAGAGCTCCCACTCACTTTCTTGTAAATACATGCTTCTCCCCAAGTCTGTATAAACCCAAACGCTTTGATCACATCATTAAAGCGAATATTCCAACTGCGAGATGCTTGCACCAGCCCATAGATTGAGCGTTGGAGCTTGCATACCTTGTTAGCATTCTCAAGATCGACAAAACCTTCCGGCTGCATCATATACAGTTCTTCCTTGAGGAAGCCATTAAGGAATGTCGTTTTTATGTCCATTTGCCATATCTCATAATCATAGTATGCGGCAATTGCTAACATGATTCGGACGGACTTTAGCATCGCTATGGGAGAGAAAGTCTCATCGTAGTCAATCCCTTGAACTTGTCGATAACCTTTAGCAACAAGCCGAGCCTTATAGATGGTCACATTACCATCCGCGTCAGTCTTCTTCTTAAAGATCCATTTGTTTTCTATGGCGTGTCGATCATCGGGCAAGTCCACCAAAGTCCATACTTTGTTTTCATACATGGATCCTATCTCAGATTTCATGGCTTCAAGCCATTTGTTGGAATTTGGGCCCGCCATCGCTTCTTCATAGTTCGAGGGTTCACCGTTGTCTAACAACATGATTTCCATGAAAGGGTTACCGTACCACTCTGGTGCGGAACGTGTCCTCGCGGACCTTCGAAGTTCAGTGGTAACTTGATCTGAAGCTTCATGATCATCATCATTAACTTCCTCCCTAGTCGGTGCAGGCACCTCAGGAACAACTTCCTGCGCTGCGCTACTTTCCGGTTCGGAAGGGGTGACTGTCACCTCATCAAGTTCCACTTTCCTCCCACTTACTTCTTTCGAGAGAAACTCTTTCTCCAGAAAGGATCCATTCTTGGCAACAAAGACCTTGCCTTCGGATCTGAGGTAGAAGGTATACCCAATAGTTTCCTTAGGGTATCCTATGAAGACGCATTTTTCCAATTCGGGTTCGAGCTTTTCAGGTTGAAGTTTCTTGACATAAGCATCACAACCCCAAACTTTCAGAAACGACAGCTTAGGTTTCTTGCCAAACCAAAGTTCATACGGTGTCGTCTCAACGGATTTAGATGGAGCCCTATTTAAAGTGAATGCGGTAGTCTCTAAAGCATAACCCCAAAAAGATAGCGGTAAGTTGGTAAGAGACATCATAGATCGCACCATGTCCAACAGAGTACGATTACGATGTTCGGACACACCATTACGCTGAGGTGTTCCGGGTGGTGTCAATTGTGAAACAATTCCACAGTTCCTTAGGTGCGTGCCAAATTCATGACTTAAATATTCATCTCCACGATCCGATCGTAAGAACTATATTTTTCTATCACGTTGATTCTCGACCTCATTCTGAAATTCCTTGAACTTTTCAAAGGTCTCAGACTTGTGTTTCATTAAGTAGACATATCCATATCTACTTAAGTCATCTGTGAGGGTGAGAACATAACGATAGCCTCCGCGAGCTTCAACACTCATTGGACCACACACATCGATATGTATGATTTCCAATAAGTTGGTCGCTCGCTCCATTGTTCCGGAGAACGGAGTCTTGGTCATCTTGCCCAAGAGGCATGGTTCGCACGTGTCAAATGATTCATAATAAAGAGACTCTAGAAGTCCATCTTCATACATTTGACACCAATATGACCAAGGCGGCAATGCCACAAGTATGTGGGACTATCATTATCAACTTTACATCTTTTGGCATTCACGCTATGAATATGTGTAACATCACATTCGAGATTCATCAAGAATAAACCATTGATCAGCGGGGCATGACCATAAAACATATCTCTCATATAAATAGAACAATCATTATTCTCGGATTTAAATGAGTAGCCATCTCACATTAAACGAGATCCAGATACAATGTTCATGCTCAAAGCTGGTACTAAAGAACAATTATTAAGGTTTAAAACTAATCCCGAGGGTAGATGTAGAGGTAGCGTGCCGACGGCGATCACATCGACCTTGGAACCATTCCCGACGCGCATCGTCACCTCGTCCTTCGCCAGTCTCCGCTTATTCCGCAGCTCCTGCTTTGAGTTACAAATGTGAGCAACTGCACCGGTATCAAATACCCAGGAGCTACTACGAGCGCTGGTAATGTACACATCAATAACATGTATATCATATATACCTTTGACGTTGCCGGCCTTCTTATCTGCTAAGTATTTGGGGCAGTTCCGTTTCCAGTGACCCGTTCCCTTGCAATAAAAGCACTCAGTCTCAGGCTTGGGTCCATTCTTTGGCTTCTTCCTGGCAACTGGATTACCGAGCGCGGCAACTCCTTTGCCGTCCTTCTTGAAGTTCTTTTTACCCTTGCCTTTCTTGAACTTAGTGTTTTTATTCACCATCAACACTTGATGTTCTTTCTTGATATCCACCTCCGCCGATTTCAGCATTGAATACACCTGGGGAATGGACTTCTCCATCCCTTGCATATTGAAGTTCATCACGAAGCTCTTGTAGCTAGGTGGGAGCGACTGAAGGATTCTGTCAACGACCGCTTCGTCTGGGGGATTAATTCCCAACAGAGACAAGCGATTGTGCAACCCAGACAATTTGAGTATGTGCTCGCTGACAGAACTGTTCTCCTCCATCTTACAACTGTAGAATGCGTCGGAGACGTCATATCTCTCGACTCGGGCATGAGCTTGGAAAACTATTTTCAGCTCTTACAACATCTCATATGCCCCGTGGTGCTCAAAACGCTTTTGGAGCCCCGATTCTAAGTTGTAAAGCATGCCGCACTAAACCAGGGAGTAATCATCACAACGTGACTGCCAAGCATTCATAACGTCTTGGGCTGCTGGGAAAACGGGTGCATCACCTAGCGGTGCTTCAAGGACATATGATTTCTTGGCAGCTATGAGGATAATCCTCAAGTTACGGACCCAATCCGTATAGTTGCTACCATCGTCTTTCAGCTTGGTTTTCTCTAGGAATGCGTTGAAGTTGAGGGCAACATGAGCGTGGGCCATTTGATCTACAAGACATATTGTAAAGATTTTAGACTAAGTTTATGAAAATTAAGTTCTGAAAGAACATGTGGTGCCCCCATGTTTGGTTTTGGTAATTAATGACAATCTCTATGGACTAATGGTTTCCTTGAGTTATATTTAAAGGGTTTGTCCATAGGCTTTTCTTGGAGTTCATTTGTTGGTTTCAAGGAGAGTTTGTGATGACCAAGGTGCTATTAAGGAATTATCCAAAGATTGGTCTTGTGAGTGTTGAGCTTATTGCAAGCATGTCTTGAAGAAGAAGAGTGTATTATCATTCATGTTTACCTTCAAGACATCATCCAAATGAAGAGAATTGGAAAGATTCAAGGTTGATCAAGACTAAGTGAAGGAGTGAATCAAGTTGATCAACACACAAAGCGTAGAAGATGTACCGAGAGGGATCAAGCTATCCTATGGTATGGTAAGCATTGTCAATCACGCTTTGTGTACTAACCCATGGTCTTCGTGAGAGTTCTTTGTGGGGTTAGGTTGCGGTGTGCAAGTTCAAGTGGAGCATCACGAAGAAATCAAGTGCTTGAAGCTTGACTTCCATTGTCATTACAATGGACTTGTGAAGATATGCCGAAGAGTGGCTCACCCATAGAGGAGTATGGGGGAGCAATCTACTAGTCTTCACCGAGACAACGCAATCAAGAAAGGTGGTCCAACTTGAGGAAGTCAAGATCGTCTACATCTAGCTCAAGTGGACTTTGTGCAAAGCAAAGGTTTGCCCTTGATAGGTTTTCTATTTTACCGGTCTCGTGGTGGTAGTTGGGAGACCGGGTTATAGGATCGTTTGCCGTACTATCAAGGGGGGCTCTCAAGTTGGTAGCTTGATCGTATCGTTAGTAGAGATCTCAAACCATTGCATCCTTGCATCATGTTTCTTGGTTCTTGTTTGGTTCTCTTTGTGAGTCTTAGAGCTTATGGTCATCTTGATGACAAGCTTGAGTTCATCGAAAACGGAGTTCACATGTGTCTTCTATCATGTTTTCGGTGTTGGGTGTTTTACCGGTCTTATCCGAGGAAGGGTTCTCACCATTTTCTTATGGGCCTTTTCTAATTTGCTTCTTATTGGTTTTTATATCAAGATTGTGTTAGCCCTTGTCGCTAGCTTTCCAACAAACTTGGTTTCATCGAATTCGGAGTCCGTATGCAAAAGTTATTGTCGTTTTGGTGTACTGAAAAGGCTGCAGCGGTACTACCGCGGGTAGGAGCGGAAGTAATTTTTTACTACCGCTTTCGGAAGCGGTACTACCGCTTTCGGGAGCGGTACTACCGCTTGGAGCAGTACTACCGTGGCTACTTCCGTGGCTACTTCCGCTCGGGACCAAAAACTCGTCACAAGTCCAGCGGTGGTAGGCACGGATGTAATTTTTTAGTACCGCTCGCAAGCAGTAGTACCGATACCGCTTGGAGCAGTACTACCGCGGCTACTTCCGTGGCTACTTCCGCTCGGGACCAAAAAAACTCGTCACAAGTCCAGCGGTGGTGGGCACGGATGTAATTTTTTAGTACCGCTCGCAAGCAGTAGTACCGCTACCCTTAGCAGTACTACCGCTACCCCTAGCGGTAGTACCGTGAGGTCAAGCGGTACTACCGCTCCGACGGTTTTTCTGGACTTTTTGCCTCCTCGCTGTTGTTTTTCTAAGGAGTACTAATGCCCTAGCGGTAGTACCGCTCCTGGAGCGGTAGTACCGCTCTGTGCGGGCTGTGAGCATAACGGTTGGATTTTTCCCCACCTATAAAAGGGGCTCTTCTTCCCCAATGAACCTAATCCTTTGAGCTCGTGTTCTTCCCCCATTGTTGACCTTCTTCGAGCTTGCTATCTCTCAATCCCTCCATGGATTCTTGCTAGTTTTTGGGGGAAAAGAGAGAGGAGATCTAGATCCACATTTCCACCAATCACTTTCTCCTCTAGGTGAGGGGAACCCCTTGGATCTTGATCTTGGAGTTCTTGGTGTTCTCCTTCTTGTTCTTCCTCTCATTTTCCTCCCTAGCATTAGTTGCTTTGGTGGGATTTGGGAGAGAAGGACTTGGGCACTCCGTGTGCCCTTGCCATTGCATTTGGTGCATCGGTTTGAGTTCTCCACGGTGATACGTGGAAATTACAAGTTGAGAAGCTTATTACTCTTGGGTGCTTGGTACCCTTGAGCTTGTTCCTCTTGGGTGCTTGGGTTCCCTAGACGGTTGTGGTCACCTCGAAGCCATATTCCATTGTGGTGAAGCTTCATGGTGTCGTTGGGGAGATAGCCCCAACCTTGGTGTTCGGAGCTCAATCATTGTGGTGTAAAGCTTCGGGCAAGCGTCGGGGTCTCCAATTAGGTTGTGGAGATCGCCCCGAGCAATTTGACGGGTTCCGGTGACCGCCCCCAAGGGTTGCCAAAGTGTACGGGTTCGGTGACCGCCCCCAAGGGTTGCCATTTGTACGGGTTCGGTGACCGCCCTCAAGGGTCCCTTAGTGGAATCACGGCATCTTGCATTGTGCGAGGGCGTGAGGAGATTACGGTGGCCCTGGTGGCTTCTTGGGGAGCATTGTGCCTCCACACCGCTCCAAACGGAGATTAGCATCCGCAAGGGTGTGAACTTCGGGATACATCGTCGTCTCCGTGTTCCTCGGTTATCTCTTACCCGAGCCCTTTACTTATGCACTATACTTTGTGATAGCCATATTGTTTCTTGTCATATATCTTGCTATCACCTAGTTGTTTATCTTGCTTAGCATAAGTTGTTGGTGCACATAGGTGAGCCTAGTTGTTGTAGGTTTTGTGCTTGACAAATTAACCGCTAGGTTTATTCCGCATTTGTTCAAGCCGAAACCGTAATTATTTTAAAGCGCCTATTCACCCCCCCTCTAGGCGACATCCACGATCTTTCAATTGGTATCAGAGCCTCGTCTCTCTTTATAGGGCTTAACCGCCTAGAGAGTAAGGATGTCGACTAGGGGTTTAGGTTTCTCTGACACTCTTAGTTTCAATGGCACAAATTTTGATGTTTGGGTAATTCGCATGCTTAATCTCTTTAGGGTCATGGACCCAAATTTAGAGCGAATTGTAGATATGGGTTTTTCTCCTCCAAAGGATGCACAAAGATTATCTTTAGAGGATGAGAAAAACTCTTATCTCAATGCTCAAGCTTCTAATGTGCTTTTTGATGCTTTGAGCAATGTAGTTATATTTCAACTCATGCCGTTCCGGGATGCTCATGAGTTGTGGACAAAGCTTCAAGATAAATATGGTGTGTCCAAGAACTGTAGGAATGATTGTTCTCCCTCCACCTCCGGCCGTGTTGTCTTCTCAGCTTCTTCTACTTCACCTACATGTGGTTTGCCACAAGGTAATGATATGGTGAGTAGTGTTGGTCATTGCAATAATGATAGTATGCTTATTGTGGATGATCCTTCATCACTATCTTACTGCAATGCATCTTCTTGGGACTTTAACACTTCGAGCACCCTACATGTTTCACATGCCTGTGTTGATAGTCCTTGCATATCATGTAGAAATTGCTTAACTAAAACTCATGATGATATGCTTGCTATGTCTTGTTGCCATGATAAAAATGCATCTATTTCCTCGAATTATTGTGTTAACAATGTAGAGGAAACCCAACACCCCATGGAACTAGATGTAGTCTTGAATGGTGCTTCAAGGGATCCTACATCATCATCTATTGCGTTTTGCCTTATGGCTAAGGCTTCAAAGGTATCTCCCACTTTGAACCCCAATATATCTTGTCATGATAGTGATGATGAGAATGATGATGATGTAGAAAATGATGAAGAGAATGACAATGTTGCCTCCTTAAAAATTAAGGGGGAAATGATTTTTAAAGCTCTTCATAAGAATAAAATTGCTCGTTCCAACTTCATGGAAATCATGTCTATTGCCATTGAGGGCAAGAAATATATAGAGGAGTTGGAATCTCATCTAGAGGAGCATGAGGTCACCATTGAGAAAATGGAAGGTCATGAGCGTGATTACGCTAATGAGATCGCCGACCTCTCGCAAGCTCTTGAACTTGAACAAACCACCAAGGAATCTCTTGAGGAGACTTTTGCTCTAGAACTATCTAGAATAAAGGAATCCCGTGATAGAGCTCTCGAGGTGGTTAATGATTTTGAAACTAAAAATGAGAAGCTTGAAGTTGCACATGCTAAACTCCTTGAGGATTTTGAGCACCTCAAAAATGGCTCAAGGGTCATTAAGGGTGAGCTCATAAAACTCACCGAGTCTCATGCTCAACTTAAAGCTTCATATTCTAAGGAGCTTGCCAAGTTGCCTTCTCCTCTTGCTATTATTGACGATGCTTGTGCTACTAACTCTATTTCTAGTGAAGCATCCATTTTGAAGGAGAATGTTGAGCTAAGGGCTCAACTTGAGTTGCTATCTGGCAATTATGGGAAATTGGAAGAAAGTCATGTAAAGCTCTCAAGCTCTCATAATGATCTTCTAGTATCCCATAATGTGCTAAAGATAGCTCATGAGGCTATGAGTATCAAGGTAACATTTAGTGAGCCTCATGTGGATACTAGCACTACTTCAAGTCAAAATGCTATCTTGCCATGTGCTAGTCCTCGTAATTCATCTACTCACAATGTTAGTACATCTTGTGATGAATTGCTCTCCTTGCCTTGTTGCTCTAACAATGAAGATTATACTTCCTCTAGTACTTTTGTTGATACTAACCATGTAGAGGAAATCAAAGAGCTCAAGGCCCAAGTCACTTCTTTGAAGAAAGACTTGGAAAAGTGTCATGAAGGGAAGTCCACACTCAACAATATCTTGAGTGTGCAAAAATCCCCCAATGACAAAGGTGGACTTGGATTCAACTCCAACAAGAAGAAAAGGTCCAAGATCATTAACAAGAATAAGGGCCAAGAACAACTCAAGAATTCGGCCAAGATTATTTGCTTCAAGTGCAAAATTGAAGGGCATCATATTAGATCTTGCCCATTGAAGAAGAAGGCCATTAGTGACAAGCAACAAGGGAAGAGGCCACAAGTTCATTCTCGTGCTCAACCACAAGTTGGAGAAAGGCCGCTTCCCAAGAAGACTCATGGTAATGCTTCTCATTTTGAGAAATCAAATGAGAAGAAAGTGAAGAGTAGATGTTGCTACCTATGCCGTGAGAAGGGTCACCTTGCTTCTTCATGCACTAGTGGTAACTTATCCAACCCAATTATTATTGATGATGTCTATTCTCTTGGGAAGGATAAGGTTGGCAATGTGTTTGCCAAGTTTCTTGGCACTCAAAATGGTGTCAAGAAAAGAACCATTTGGGTAGCCAAGCCTATTGTGACTAACCTCTTAGGACCCAACTTGGTTGGGGACCAACTAGCTCAAACTTGATCAATAGGTGTTGTTGGCGGGCATTGGAGACTTGGCTACATTATGAAGATTTGAGGGGTCTTCATCATTCATATTGTCTCAAGCCAAGTCATTCGGATTATATTTCTATGGTATATCCAATGTTCCTCCTTGCGGTAACTCGTGCTTAAATTGTTTACATTGAAAGTTACTTGCCCCTTAGCATGTTGTGGTTTTGTACCTTGCATGTGCTTGTATATGTTGTGCTTCCAATTTGCTTATCTTGAGAAATCAAGTATGTGTATGTTGGTTTGTACATCATGTACGCGTGTGTCGTGTGTTGAGCCTTTTTGCATCTTGTTTATATCTTAGTTGGCTCTTGTGAGAGATTAATGGAACATCCCATTTTGGGGGAGTGATGTGCTTTGTGCACCTCACAATCCTAAAAATGTGTGTACATGAGGAATACCATCTAGTTTTGATATTACAAGATTATCTAGTCACTATGTGGTATATCTTCTCATGAGAAATTCAAATTCTAAAGTGTCCATTAATTATCTCTTGTTGGTTCCTCTTTTGCATCTTGGTAAGTTTTTCTTTGGTATCACATTATGGGGGAGTAATATTCTATGTGCATATTACAAGCCTAGAAAATGTGTATATTTGATATTTTGTCACCTAGAGTTGATAGTATAAATTATGTTGTTCCTAGGTGACATGTTAGCTCTACAAGTTCCAATTTGCTTGTGCTTGGTGTGAAGATGATGTTGGATATCATTGCTATCTATCACCGGAAATTATTCCCAAATACTTCTTGTCTCTTGACAATTGGTAATCATATATGTGGTAGAAATTGTTGATCATCTTTACATTGGCTTTTGCTTTTGTTCGGCCTATTTTTTTCCAAGATTGCATCAACTCCCATTGCCTTCCGTGCCACTTGTGGATCTTGTTGTTTTCTTGATCTTGTCTAGTGTTTTATAGATATAGCGGAAGTGGTGATCCCATCGTGTGCATTTCGTATTCAACTGCAAATTCTCTATAATGCACAATTCTTGGGGGAGCTATCCTATTTTCGATAGAACACTCTTATTGTGATTCATTTCAAGTGTGTGTTGATGGAAGGCAAGCCGTTTCTTTTTGGTACTTTGTGCCATCATGAAACTTTGTAGATGGGTTGGTTTGTTTGGAACCATCCTCACTTTTGGGAGTCCGATATCTTTCCTTTTGCGTGTATCAATGGATATCTCATTCCTTGATGTATCTTCTAAATAGATATCCTCCAAGTGATGATTTCTCCATTTAGTATCCTATTTTCACTTGATATTTCTTTTTCATTTCGTTTTGTTTCTTGAAAGTCTTGAGCATGCATATTTACTACATGTATTTTCTTTGGCTTGCTTTCATTCTTTAACCCAGTATATAGGGGAAACTCCATCTAGTCTCAATTTGGATGAGATGTGCATGAAATTCATTTTCATATATAAATGCACATGTGTTTGTGGAGTTTGTCCTATGTATTTGTGTTTCTAACTCTTTGGTCCCAATGAGTTTGGGTACCATTTTGTTTGCGTTGTTGTTCCAGGAACAATTGGAGATGCATTGGATGCTCGGCTCATTCAAAAGGAAGGTGGTGTCACCATGTGCTTATTGGAGTCAAGCTAGGATGATCAATGAACTACTATCTGCCTTCAATTGGTATCTACTACATCCTTCCAATGGTATCTCGGTAACAAGTATCACCATCTACTTCATGCACACATTTCTTGCACCAACCTTGTGTAGGTTGTATCATGGCATGTTAGTCATTCCTTCTTATGATACTTGTTTCCTTTCTCAAAGCATCCCAACAATGATCTCTTGTTGCTAGTTGTGATGTCTTTGATGCTCGTGTGGTTGGAACTCATTTATATACAATAAGAACATATCTAGCCATGTGTTATGCCTTCAAGCAAATATCTTATTGGTATATTTATGACTTCCTTGGGGATATCTTATTCATTCCTTTTTGCAATAATTTCGTGTGTACATCCTTCTTTGTGGATTGATATCATCATGATCTTCATCTACCTAGAATCTTATACACTTGAGAGAAGTTGCATATCTATTTGATATCCCCTTCTTTCACGTCCACCTTTTCGTTCCTGTTTTATTTCTTTGGTGGCTCCGTGAAGGTGTGTGTCTCGAGCGTGGATCTTATATCATTGCATCTTGATGCACTCTTTTGTGGTGAAGATCATTTTTTTCTCTTGCTTGTCTTGACGAGGCTTTTGCCATTTCTATTGGTATCCCTCCTCATGATAAAGCTATCCTTTTTATATCTTCACCACAGGTTGTCACAAGCATAGGTTATTTATATGATTAGTAGTGTGCTTGTGAACCCATTTGTTGTTGTGTGTGGGAATGATAGGCCTTGCACTGTGTATCTCATTCATTCAAGACTATATTGATGCTTAATGTTCATCCATACATTAGTCTTCTCAAGTGCTTTGCCATGACTCACACACATCATTTTGGTTGAGCATACTCTTAAGTTGTCTCTTTTATATGTTGCTCAACCATTTGTTTGTTGCAAGTGCTAGGATTTGTTACCTTCATGCTCACTTGCACTTGGTGTGAGTTTCTATTGATTTTGGGGGAGTGATGATCCTATTTTGTGCACTTGGTATCCAAATGAAAATTTTCTAAGGAGTGCACAAATTATGGGGAGCTTCACGAGTGTCTTTAGAAAAATCGGTTGCTATGTCATGAGTTCTATTGATCTTGGGGAAGCGACGATCCTATGTTGTGCTCGTTGTATCCAAATACAAAATTAAATTGTGCACAAATCATGGGGAGCTTCTCTAGTTTCTCTAGAACACTCCTTTGCTCTTATCATAATATCTTTTATTCATTTGGCATGTAGGATCATTGGTCTAGTTGGGTCAATTGGTATCATTTGATAGCTTAATTCAATTGATATCCTTTGATTGCTTGATTGCGTGTTTTTCTCCCTTTGTTATGCCTTTGTGGCATATCATTCTTTTGCAATCTTTGGGCCTCAATATAGTTTGTCTTCCTCCAAGTATTTACAGTTGGATATATGTATTGCATTCCACTCTCTATTTTGAGGAATACATAATTTATGGAGGAACACAATTTATATTGACCTTCTAAGTTTTTCGCCCATTTTGGCAATCGATGCCAATGGGGGAGAAGTTTCAGAGAGTTTAGTTTTGTGAGGAACTTTAGAGAGTTGTCTCTTCGCTCTTCTTGCTTTGGTTTTGTTCCTAAGGTTTTGCATCTCATGCGCATACATTATTGTTGCATGGTATGGTGATGCATAATTCCTTATATAAACTCTCTTGAAAGTGATTGTCATCAGTTACCAAAATGGGGGAGATTGAAAGAACATGTGGTGCCCCCATGTTTGGTTTTGGTAATTAATGACAATCTCTATGGACTAATGGTTTCCTTGAGTTATATTTAAAGGGTTTGTCCATAGGCTTTTCTTGGAGTTCATTTGTTGGTTTCAAGGAGAGTTTGTGATGACCAAGGTGCTATTAAGGAATTATCCAAAGATTGGTCTTGTGAGTGTTGAGCTTATTGCAAGCATGTCTTGAAGAAGAAGAGTGTATTATCATTCATGTTTACCTTCAAGACATCATCCAAATGAAGAGAATTGGAAAGATTCAAGGTTGATCAAGACTAAGTGAAGGAGTGAATCAAGTTGATCAACACACAAAGCGTAGAAGATGTACCGAGAGGGATCAAGCTATCCTATGGTATGGTAAGCATTGTCAATCACGCTTTGTGTACTAACCCATGGTCTTCGTGAGAGTTCTTTGTGGGTTTAGGTTGCGGTGTGCAAGTTCAAGTGGAGCATCATGAAGAAATCAAGTGCTTGAAGCTTGACTTCCATTGTCATTACAATGGACTTGTGAAGATATGCCGAAGAGTGGCTCACCCATAGAGGAGTATGGGGGAGCAATCTACTAGTCTTCACCGAGACAACGCAATCAAGAAAGGTGGTCCAACTTGAGGAAGTCAAGATCGTCTACATCTAGCTCAAGTGGACTTTGTGCAAAGCAAAGGTTTGCCCTTGATAGGTTTTCTATTTTACCGGTCTCGTGGTGGTAGTTGGGAGACCGGGTTATAGGATCGTTTGCCGTACTATCAAGGGGGGCTCTCAAGTTGGTAGCTTGATCGTATCGTTAGTAGAGATCTCAAACCATTGCATCCTTGCATCATGTTTCTTGGTTCTTGTTTGGTTCTCTTTGTGAGTCTTAGAGCTTATGGTCATCTTGATGACAAGCTTGAGTTCATCGAAAACGGAGTTCACATGTGTCTTCTATCATGTTTTCGGTGTTGGGTGTTTTACCGGTCTTATCCGAGGAAGGGTTCTCACCATTTTCTTATGGGCCTTTTCTAATTTGCTTCTTATTGGTTTTTCTATCAAGATTGTGTTAGCCCTTGTCGCTAGCTTTCCAACAAACTTGGTTTCATCGAATTCGGAGTCCGTATGCAAAAGTTATTGTCGTTTTGGTGTACTGAAAAGGCTGCAGCGGTACTACCGCGGGTAGGAGCGGAAGTAATTTTTTACTACCGCTTTCGGAAGCGGTACTACCGCTTTCGGGAGCGGTACTACCGCTTGGAGCAGTACTACCGTGGCTACTTCCGTGGCTACTTCCGCTCGGGACCAAAAACTCGTCACAAGTCCAGCGGTGGTAGGCACGGATGTAATTTTTTAGTACCGCTCGCAAGCAGTAGTACCGCTACCGCTTGGAGCAGTACTACCGCGGCTACTTCCGTGGCTACTTCCGCTCGGGACCAAAAAAACTCGTCACAAGTCCAGCGGTGGTAGGCACGGATGTAATTTTTTAGTACCGCTCGCAAGCAGTAGTACCGCTACCCTTAGCAGTACTACCGCTACCCCTAGCGGTAGTACCGTGAGGTCAAGCGGTACTACCGCTCCGACGGTTTTTCTGGACTTTTTGCCTCCTCGCTGTTGTTTTTCTAAGGAGTACTAATGCCCTAGCGGTAGTACCGCTCCTGGAGCGGTAGTACCGCTCTGTGCGGGCTGTGAGCATAACGGTTGGATTTTTCCCCACCTATAAAAGGGGCTCTTCTTCCCCAATGAACCTAATCCTTTGAGCTCGTGTTCTTCCCCCATTGTTGACCTTCTTTGAGCTTGCTATCTCTCAATCCCTCCATGGATTCTTGCTAGTTTTTGGGGGAAAAGAGAGAGGAGATCTAGATCCACATTTCCACCAATCACTTTCTCCTCTAGGTGAGGGGAACCCCTTGGATCTTGATCTTGGAGTTCTTGGTGTTCTCCTTCTTGTTCTTCCTCTCATTTCCCTCCCTAGCATTAGTTGCTTTGGTGGGATTTGGGAGAGAAGGACTTGGGCACTCCGTGTGCCCTTGCCATTGCATTTGGTGCATCGGTTTGAGTTCTCCACGGTGATACGTGGAAATTACAAGTTGAGAAGCTTATTACTCTTGGGTGCTTGGTACCCTTGAGCTTGTTCCTCTTGGGTGCTTGGGTGCCCTAGACGGTTGTGGTCACCTCGAAGCCATATTCCATTGTGTTGAAGCTTCATGGTGTCGTTGGGGAGATAGCCCCAACCTTGGTGTTCGGAGCTCAATCATTGTGGTGTAAAGCTTCGGGCAAGCGTCGGGGTCTCCAATTAGGTTGTGGAGATCGCCCCGAGCAATTTGACGGGTTCCGGTGACCGCCCCCAAGGGTTGCCAAAGTGTACGGGTTCGGTGACCGCCCCCAAGGGTTGCCATTTGTACGGGTTCGGTGACCGCCCTCAAGGGTCCCTTAGTGGAATCACGGCATCTTGCATTGTGCGAGGGCGTGAGGAGATTACGGTGGCCCTGGTGGCTTCTTGGGGAGCATTGTGCCTCCACACCGCTCCAAACGGAGATTAGCATCCGCAAGGGTGTGAACTTCGGGATACATCGTCGTCTCCGTGTTCCTCGGTTATCTCTTACCCGAGCCCTTTACTTATGCACTATACTTTGTGATAGCCATATTGTTTCTTGTCATATATCTTGCTATCACCTAGTTGTTTATCTTGCTTAGCATAAGTTGTTGGTGCACATAGGTGAGCCTAGTTGTTGTAGGTTTTGTGCTTGACAAATTAACCGCTAGGTTTATTCCGCATTTGTTCAAGCCGAAACCGTAATTATTTTAAAGCGCCTATTCACCCCCCCTCTAGGCGACATCCACGATCTTTCAAGTTCATCTAAACAAATTTAATGAACTCCCACTCAGATTGACATCTCTCTAGTCATCTAAGTGATACATGATCCAAATCGACTAGTCCGTGTCCGATCATCACGTGAGACGGACTAGTCATCAACGGTGAACATCTTCATGTTGATCGTATCTTCTATACGACTCATGTTCGATCTTCGGTCTTCCGTGTTCCGAGGCCATGTCTGTACATGCTAGGCTCGTCAAGTGAACCCTAAGTGTATTGCGTGTGTAAATCTGGCTTACACCCATTGTATGCGAACGTTAGAGCCTATCACACCCGATCATCACGTGGTGCTTCGGAACAACGATCCTTAGCAACGGTGCACGGTTAGGGGGACACAATTCTTGAAATTTTAGTGAGAGATCATCTTATTTACTACCGTCGTTCTAAGAAAATAAGATGTAATAAACATGATAGACATCACATGCAATCAAATAGTGACATGATATGGCCAATATCATTTTGCTCCTATGATCTTCATCTTCGGGGCTCCATGATCATCATCGTCACCGGCATGACACCATGATCTCCATCATCGTGTCTTCATGAAGTCGTCTCGCCAAACATTACTTCTACTACTATGGCTAACGTTTAGCAATAAAGTAAACTAATTACATGGCGTTATTCAGTTGACACGCAGGTCATACAATAAAATAAGACAACTCCTATGGCTCCTGCCGGTTGTCATACTCATCGACATGCAAGTCGTGATTCCTATTACAAGAACATGATCGATCTCATACATCACATATATCATTCATCACATCTTTTGGCCATATCACATCACACGACACATGCTGCAAGAACAAGTTAGACGTCCTCTAATTATTGTTGCAAGTTTTTACGTGGCTGCTATAGGTTTCTAGCAAGAACGTTTCTTACCTACGCCAAAACCACAACGTGATATGCCAATTTCTATTTACCCTTCATAAGGACCATTTTCATCAAATCCGATCCGACTAAAGTGGGAGGGACTGTCACCCGCTAGCCACCTTATGCAACTAGTGCATGTCAGTCGGTGGAACCTGTCTCACGTAAGCGTACGTGTAAGGTCGGTCCGGGCCGCTTCATCCCACGATGCCGCTGAATCAAGATAAGACTAGTAGCGGTAAGATAATTGAACAAATCTACGCCCACAACTGCTTTGTGTTCTACTCGTGCAAGATACTACGCATAGGCCTGGCTCACATGCCACTGTTGGGGAACGTAGCAGAATTCAAAAAACTTCTACGCTTCACCAAGATCAATCTAAGGAGTCATCTAGCAATGAGGGAGAAAGGAGTGCATCTACATACCCTTGTAGATCGCAAGCGAAAGCGTTCAAGAGAACGTAGATGATGGAGTCGTACTCGTCGTGATTCAAATCACCGATGATCCCAGGGCCGAACGGACGGCACCTCCGCGTTCAACACAAGTACGGTGCAGCGACGTCTCCTCCTTCTTGATCCAGCAAGAGGGGAGGAGAGGTTGATGGAGATCCAGCAGCACAACGGCGTGGTGGTGGATGCAACGGTATTTCAGCCGGGCTTCGCCAAGCGCTGCGGGAGGAGGGAGAGGTGTAACGGGAGGGGGAGGGAGGCGCCAGGGGCAAGGGTGCGGCTGCCCTCCCTCCCCCCACTTTATATAGGGGGCCTAGGAGGTGCGCCGGCCCTAGAGATGGGATCTCTAGGGGGCGGCGGCCTAGGGGGGGACTTGCCCCCCAAGTCACATGGGGCGCCCCCCACCCCTAGGGTTCCCAACCCTAGGCGTAGGGGGAGGGCCCAAGGGGGGCGCACCAGTCCACTATGGGCTGGTTCCCTTCCCCTTTAAGCCCATGGGGCCCTACGGGATAGGTGGCCCCACCCGGTGGACCCCGGGACCCTTCCGGTGGTCCCGGTACACTACCGGTGACCCCCGAAACTCTCCCGATGGCCGAAACTGGACTTCCTATATATAATTCTTTACCTCCGGACCATTCTGGAACTCCTCGTGATGTCCGGGATCTCATCCGGGACTCCGAACAACATTCGGGTTACCGCATGCATATATCTCTACAACCCTAGCGTCACCGAACCTTAAGTGTGTAGACTCCATGGGTTCGGGAGACACGTAGACATGACCGAGACGACTCTCTGGTCAATAACCAACGGCTGGATCTGGATACCCATGTTGGTTCCTACATGTTCCTCGATGATCTCATCGGATGAACCACGATGTCAAGGATTCAATCAATCCCGTATACAATTCCCTTTGTCTATCGGTATAGTACTTGTCCGAGATTCGATCATCGGTATACCGATACCTTGTTCAATCTCGTCATGGCAAGTCTCTTTACTCGTTCCGTAATACATCATCCCGTGACCAACACCTTAGTCACATTGAGCTCATTATGATGATGTCTTACCGAGTGGGCCCAGAGATACCTCTCCGTCATACGGAGTGACAAATCCCAGTCTCGGTTCGTGCCAACTCAACAGATACTTTCGGAGATACCCATTGCGTACCTTTATAGCCACCCAGTTACGTTGTGACGTTTGGCACACCCAAAATATTCCTACGGTATCCAGGAGTTGCACAACCTCATGGTCTAAGGAAAAGATAATTGACATTGGAAAAGCTTTAGCATTACGAACTACACGATCTTGTGCTAGGCTTAGGAATGGGTCTTGTCCATCACATCATTCTCCTAATGATGTGATCTCGTTATCAATGACATCCAATGTCCATGGTCAGGAAATCGTAACCATCTGTTGATCTACGAGCTAGTAACTAGAGGTTTACCAAGGACACGTTGTGGTCTATGTATTCACACATGTATCACTGTTTCCGGATAATACAATTCAAGCATGAATAATAGACAATTATCATGAACAAGGAAATATAATAATAACTATTTTATTATTGCCTCTAGGGCATATTTCCAACACATAATGCATCATCAAGTTTCTTGGACCAATTCTTTCTAGATCTATTAACAATCTTTGGCAAAATTAATTTCAGCTCTCTGTTACTTAGTTCTACTTGACCACTAGACTGTGGGTGGTAAGGGGATGCAATTCTATGATTAACATCATACTTAGCAAGCATTTTATAGAAAGAACCATGAATAAAATGTGAACTACCATCAGTCATTAAGTATCTAGGGGCTCCAAACCTCGAAAATTAACTTCTTTAAGCATCTTAATAGAGGTGTTATGATCAGCACTACAAGTTGGAATAGCTTCTACCCACTTAGTAACGTAATCAACAGCAACTAAAATATGTGTATACCCATTACAGGAAGGAAACGATCCCATATAATTAAAGCCCCAAACATCAAATGGTTCAATAACAAGTGAATAGTTCATAGGCATTTCTTAACACCTACTAATATTACTAATTCTTTGACATTCATCACAAGACAAGACAAACTTATGAGCATCCTTGAAAAGAGTAGGCCAATAGAAACCAGATTGCAATACCTTATGTGCAGTTCTAT
Organism: Secale cereale; assembly: GCA_902687465.1. Lineage (NCBI taxonomy): Eukaryota > Viridiplantae > Streptophyta > Magnoliopsida > Poales > Poaceae > Secale > Secale cereale. The sequence continues at coordinate 53,179,585 of LR738713.1, read as the reverse complement.
CTCCAGCATGGTGTCCTCCATAAGCCTCAGAGTGAAACTTGCGTAAGATATGTTCCTATTCATGCTCAGGCACACAACGTCTAATAACACCATCTGCTCCTTCTTTATAGAGATGTGGGTCATCCCAGAAGTAATGTCTTAAATCATAGAAAACCTTTTTCTTTTGCTGGTATGTGAAACTAGGTGGTATAAATTTAGCAACAATGTAATTAGCATAATCAGCATACCATGGAGTAGTTCGAGAAGTATTTATGACAACCAATTGTTCACCAGGAAAGCTATCATCAATAGGTAGTGGGTCATCAAGAACATTCTCTAACCTAGACAAGTTGTATGCAACGGGGTTCTCAGCTCCCTTTCTATCAGTAATATGTAAATCAAATTCCTGTAGCAAGAGAACACATCTAATAAGTCTAGGTTTAGCATCTTTCTTTTCCATGAGGTATTTAATAGCAGCATGATCAGTGCGAATAGTTGATACGTCCAAAACGTATCTATAATTTCTGCTTGCTCCATGCCTCTTTTGGGTGATATTGCTATGATATGTATACACTTCCATGCACTTTTGATCATATTTGGACTAACCTATTAACTCAGTGCACCCCAGTGCCAGTTTCTGTTTTCGGCTGTTTTTGTATTTCAGGTTTTCCCATTACGAGAACTGCCAGAAAAATCCTGGAAAAATTATTTAAAAAATCAGCGTTCCAGAAGCTACCAGGCACCCGAAGCACAGCCGGAGGGGGGCCACCAGGGCTCCAGGCGCCCTGGTGGCGCCCCCCCCCCCCCGCATGGCCGCGCCGGGGGGGGCGCCTGGGCCCCCCGAGCCTCGTCTGATGCCCTCCTTTGGCATATATTTATATCGTGTCCCGAAACCCTCGAGACGGGAACCCTTTTTCGCGATCTCATCTCTGTTCCGCCGCCGCCACGCTTCCAAGATCGGGAGCACCAGGAGAACTCTTCCCGGCACCCTGCCGGAGGGGAGGATCACCACCGGGAGCCTCTCCACCACCATGGACGCCTCCCGGATGAGTTGTGAGTAGTCTCCCTTGGACCATGGGTCCATGACCAGTAGCTATGTGATGTTCTCCTCCCGTTCTTATGCTTCACTAATTAGTCCTCGTGAGCTGCCCTACATGATCGAGGCACATATGTAATCCTTATGCTGTTGCTATGATGAGTTTGCTGGGATCCGATGGATTATGAGATTATGTTCAGATTGTGTTTGAGTAATATATTTGATTCACCTCTTTTATATTTATGTTCGTAAGTAATTCTTGCATGTTCTCCGTTGTTATTTATTGCTTTGGCCAAGTAGTAGGTAGTGACTCCAAGAGGGAACGTTATGCTTGATTGTGGGTTCATGCCCCTCGATGACTAGCTTGAGTGACAGAAACATGAGTCTAGGGGATGTGCTGTTGCCACAAGGGGGAAAACAACAGTGCTTGTGCCCGCGGGTGCAAGGATTGTTTACTTTACGCAAAGTTCTTTTAATGCAGTTGTCTGTGCTTTGAGTTTACACTATGGGTGGGACTCGCAACTTAATACCAGCGAGATGTTCTGGATAGATATCTCAAGGTGGATGATTAGTAGTAGATGCAGATGGATTTCGGTCTACTTACCTCGGCGTACCGCCCATGCTTTGAACCTCTACCTTTCTTGCAACTTAGTCAGCATTGGTTTGCGCACATGGTCCTGTCAATTGCCTAGCTGTAATTCGTTTACCTCACATAGCAGTTTTATCGTCTTTTGGGAGAGAGACATCACTAGTGAACATCATGGGACTCCGGTCCATATTACCATCATTGATCACATCCGCTATTTACTTTCCGCTTTTACTTATTACTTACAGCAAAATCTATCACTATTATCACTTGCGTTTGATCCTTTGTAAACGACAAGGCCGGAGGGATTGACAACCTCTCTATACTCGTTGGGAGCAAAGTTATTTGTATCTGTGTGCAGGTCCATGTTGATTGCTAATATCTGGCGCCGTTAGCAGTTGACACCTTCTTGTTGAAACTGGGAGTCTCAGGGGAAATCGATCCTTGGTATCTTTGCCAAGGGAAAACTTCCGCTACACTGCATCTCAAACCTTCCACTTGGGGTAACCAACGAGGGGCGAGAAGCCATCAAGCAAAGTTTTCTGGCGCCGTTGCCGGGGACTCCACTCTTCAGGATAGGGGAGTTGCACGCTATCTTTTACCTTTGCTTTTTAGTCTTGTTAGTTTAACTTTCAGTTTTTGCTTTAGTATCTTTTATCGAAAATCACAAAAATAGTTATCTTGCTTGCTTGCTACTATGGGTTCCACCAAAAACACTAGATCGGAGGAGTACACCCCTTCTTCCATTACGCCAATCACCACTGTCGGGATCTACAAAAGTAATAAACCTTGTGATTATGTTAGTCTTGATGGAGAGTTATGCCCATGGCATGGTCTTCCAGGAAAAGAGTATGAGCCTCAGTTTAAAGTTGCTCCTATGCTTCCCCAAACTTGGGAAGACGTTCAAACTCTTATAATAGAGAGCAATTCAAACAAATAAGATTACACTACAATTCTGCCCAATAATGATAAAATTAATTTTGATAATTGTAGTATCTCAGAAGTTGTCACCTTTCTACAAAGAATGGCTAAAGATCCCCACACTAGCACACTTAATCTTGCTTTCACAGAGCATATCACTAATGCTCTCATCAAAGCTAGGGAGGAGAAACTTAGAGTAGAAGCCTCCATACCTAGAAAGCTAGAAGATAGTTGGGATCCTATGATTAAAATTAAGATAAACAACTTCTCTTGCTAAGCTTTATGTGATATTGTAGCTAGTACCTCCATTATGCCCAAAAGACTATATGATATGCTTAAACTGAAACCTTTTGATTCTTGTTCTTTTGGTGTTCGTCTCGTTGATTCTTCCATAAAGAAACCTTTGGGGAGGATCGACGACGTTCTTATCATTGTCAATGAAAATTATGTTCCCGTTGATTTTACTATTATGGACATTGAATGTGAACCTTCTTGTCCAATTATTTTGGGACATCCTTTTCTACGCACCGTTGGTGCTATCATTGACATGAAAGAGGGGAATATAAAATTCCAGTTTCCTCTCAAGAAAGGGATGGAACACTTCCCTCGAAAGAAGATTAAGTTACCTTTTGAGTCCGTTATACGGGCTAGCTATTCTTTTACTCTTGATAAAACTTGATCTCTATGCATTATGCCTAGCTTAAAGGCATAAAAGAAAGCGCTTTTGGGAGGTAGCCCACATGAATAAATTTTTATTTTGCTTTTGTTGTGTCTTGATGTTGTTACTACAGTAGCATCATCATTGTATCTTTGCTTTTCAATTTTGTGCCAAGTGTAGCCTCTGATTGCTAGAAAGTTCAAAAGTTGTGATGTGCTGTCCAGGAAACAGATTCTGTCATTGGATAGAAAAATTCGTATAAAATCACCAGATCATCTTTTTGGTCTGAATTTTTTCGACAGCGTGCTCTATATAATTGTCTTTCGTGCGTCTGTTCTGAGTTTTTTTTATTAGAGTTGCAGAAGTACCCCGAAAACATCATTTACTACCAGCTGTTCTGTTTTTCACAGATTCTGTCCTGTTTTGCCTTTCCTTCATTTTGCAAACCTTGAGCTTGCTTTTTCTTTGCAAAAACCTTTTGGCAATCCTGAGAAACAGTAGACCTTCAATAATATCTTTATTTCCAGCAAGGAACAATTATTTTATTAAGGGTACTAACCTCGCTAATCAGATTATGATGAGTTATGTATGAAGGGAGTTTTCAAGTGTGCGAGGAAAGATGATAAAAAGATCCAGGAGTGTCAAACGCTCAAGCTTGGGGATGCCCCCATGCACCCCCAAGAAATATTCAAGGAGACTCATGCGTCTAAGCTTGGGGATGCCCCCGTGCATCCCCTTCTCCATCAACATTATCAGTTCGTCATTCGTTCCACTATATTTTTATCACTTCATGTGTTATGTGCTATGCTTGGAGCGTCTTGCTTTTAGTTTTCCTTTTTAGTTTTCTATAGATTTTCATAACGAGTCGGAACTCAGCTTTCTTTATGTGGGAGAGAAACACGCTCCACTTCTACCTAGAACATAACATAGAATTTTCATGTCTATCTTGCTGTGTGTGTTCTTTGTCTTTCAATAGCTACTATCATGCTTAGCTCTTAGTTTTCATGCTTGTCTTTTTAAAGAGCTTTTATTTAGTTGGTTGCTTGAACTCTCTTTAGTTATCATGCTTATCTTATTAAAAGAGTTTGCTTCCGTTGCATTGGTTGATATGTCTATGATAAAGATGCTACGTGCATAATGGCGCTTAGTAGTTCATGTTTTCTTATGGTTAGTCTCAAATAGCTGGGGGGTTCCCAATGTGTTATTGGAATACCAACATGATTTGTTTGCCTATGATGTGGTATGGTTTAGTAATATCTTCCTTCGAGAATTTACTTTGATTGACTTGGCGTATGCCCACGCATATTTAAGACTGTAAAGAAAGTCTGTCAAGCCTTGATGATCTTTTGTTTCTGAGTAGCGATATAACTTCCATGCCTGATTCAATGTTGCTTTGTCGCTCTGCATGATTATGACCGTCATTGCTCTCTTAGTTGGCCGCTCACAGTCTTTTGTTAACCTCCACCTGTACTAAGCGGACTGACTGCTTGTGCATCCAAATTCTTTTAAACCAGTTATGCCATATGAGTCCACCATACCTTCCTACATGGTATTTACCTGCCATTCCTAACGGAGACTTGCATGTACCATCTCGAAATTATTCAAAGAAAAAAAGCATTCCTATTTTGTGCCTCTGTTTTAAGTTCATGAGGAAGTAGTAGTTAATTCATGATCTTTTTAAGTTGGACAAGCTTCACCCCGGGATTGCATGTATAATGTGCAAACCCATAATACGAGAAGGAACTGGCATTGAGTGCGCCCGGCTCAAAAATAATATAACAAACAAACCCTCCTTCATCCTTTGTTCATGAGAAATCAAAAAACTTTGGCAGTGATAAACAAAGGAGATTAAGAGGATGTGATCGTCCTCATTCGGGAGCCGTTCCTCGAAACTTGTCCATCTCAAGAAGTGATTGAGTTGTCTGCTAGCATTCGTTGACGAAACATGCATAATCTAAAAAATATATTATTACCTCTGTTTTTAAAACCAAGAGCTCTGGTACATGTTTCGTCTTTGTTTCCGACTACGGGTTTTCAACCTTGCCAACAAAAGCCACGGTTCGAGAGTCTCCACCTTCTTTTAAAAGCACCAACTACTGAGAGCATGATTGTCATTCTGAGTGTAATGTGCATTGTCCCAAAGTAGCATTGTCTTTTGCATGATTGTGATATCGTTTATTCTGAAATCATTGTATCTAGTCATCACTTAAACCTTGGAGGTGCCCCTGCATTTATGTTTTGCTTCACTAAAGGGGGCAAGCGAGATATCACTTTATCATATTTGCACACCATGCTCATTACAAATCTATTTGATGTTTCAGTATCATATTGTAAAACTTTCAGTTCCTTGTGATTTTCTCATGAGGCAACTTAATTACTATAGATTCATTGTCTCAGTAAGCTTTTGTCATGTGACTATGAAAAAGTCCTATATGGTTAATAGCATGTCACCACAGAAATTATTCTTGTTATCATTTACCTACTCGAGGACGAGCAGGAATTAAGCTTGGGGATGTTGATACGTCCAAAACGTATCTATAATTTCTGCTTGCTCCATGCCTCTTTTGGGTGATATTGCTATGATATTTATACACTTCCATACACTTTTGATCATATTTGGACTAACCTATTAACTCAGTGCACCCCAGTGCCAGTTTCTGTTTTCGGCTGTTTTTGTATTTCAGGTTTTCCCATTACGAGAACTGCCAGAAAAATCCCGGAAAAATTATATAAAAATCAGCATTCCAGAAGCTACCAGGCACCCGAAGCATAGCCGGAGGGGGGCCACCAGGGCTCCAGGCGCCCTGGTGGCGCGGCCCCCCTGGCCGCGCCGGGGGGGCGCCTGAGCCCCCCGAGCCTCGTATGATGCCCCCCTTTGGCATATATTTATATCGTGTCCCGAAACCCTCGAGACGGGAACCCTTTTTCGTGATCTCATCTCTGTTCCGCCGCCGCCGCGCTTCCAAGATCGGGAGCACCAGGAGAACTCTTCCCAGCACCCTGCCGGATGGGAGGATCACCACCGGGAGCCTCTCCACCACCATGGACGCCTCCCGGATGAGTTGTGAGTAGTCTCCCTTGGACCATGGGTCCATGACCAGCAGCTATGTGATGTTCTCCTCCCGTTCTTGTGCTTCACTAATTAGTCCTCGTGAGCTGCCCTACATGATCGAGGCACATATGTAATCCTTATGCTGTTGCTATGATGAGTTTGCTGGGATCCAATGGATTATGAGATTATGTTCAGATTGTGTTTGAGTAATATATTTGATTCACCTCTTTTATATTTATGTTCTTAAGTAATTCTTGCATGTTCTCCGTTGTTATTTATTGCTTTGGCCAAGTAGTAGGTAGTGACTCCAAGAGGAAACGTTATGCTTGATTGTGGGTTCATGCCCCTCGATGACTAGCTTGAGTGACAGAAACATGAGTCTAGGGGATGTGCTGTTGCCACAAGGGGGAAAACAACGGTGCTTGTGCCCGCGGGTGCAAGGATTGTTTACTTTACGCAAAGTTCTTTTAATGCAGTTGTCTGTTGCTTTGAGTTTACACTATGGGTGGGACTCGCAACTTAATACCAGCGAGATGTTCTGGATAGATATCTCAAGGTGGATGATTAGTAGTAGATGCAGATGGATTTCGGTCTACTTACCTCGGCGTACCGCCCATGCTTTGAACCTCTACCTTTCTTGCAACTTAGTCAGCATTGGTTTGCGCACATGGTCCTGTCAATTGCCCAGCTGTAATTCGTTTACCTCACATAGCAGTTTTATCATCTTTTGGGAGAGAGACATCACTAGTGAACATCATGGGACTCCGGTCCATATTACCATCATTGATCACATCCGCTATTTACTTTCCGCTTTTACTTATTACTTACAGCAAAATCTATCACTATTATCACTTGCGTTTGATCCTTTGTAAACGACAAGGCCGGAGGGATTGACAACCTCTCTGTACTCGTTGGGAGCAAAGTTATTTGTATCTGTGTGCAGGTCCACGTTGATTGCTAATATCTGGCGCCGTTAGCAGTTGACACCTTCTTGTTGAAACTGGGAGTCTCAGGGGAAATCTATCCTTGGTATCTTTGCCAAGGGAAAACTTTCGCTACACTGCATCTCAAACCTTCCACTTGGGGTAACCAACGAGGGGCGAGAAGCCATCAATAGTTACTTTGGAATCAACAATATAAGGCCTGAACTTATCACAAGCAAATACAACTGCTATTTTTTTTCCGGTAGTAGCATAATTTCTCTAGGCACTGTCTAGAGTTTTACTAGCATACTGGATAACATTCAATTTCTTATAAACTCTTTGTCCTAGAACAATACCTACAACATAATAACTAGCATCACACATAATTTCAAAGGGTAAATTCCAATCAGGTGGCTGGACAATAGGCGCAGAAATCAATGCTTTCTTAAGTATTTCAAATGCTTCTACACAATCATCATCAAAGACAAAAGGAACATCTTTTTGTAAGAGGTTAGTCAGAGGCCTAGAGATTTTTTAGAAGTCCTTATTGCATATCCTATAAAAACAGGCATGACCAAGGAAAACTTCTTATACTTTTGATGTCCTTGGGACACGGCATCTTTTCAATAGCATTAACTTTAGCTTTATCAACTTCAATACCTCTTTCAGAAATTTTATGTCCCAAGACGATACCTTCATTAACCATTAACCATAAAATGGCACTTCTCCCAATTCAAGACAAGATTAGTTTATTCACATCTCTGCAAAACTCGATCAAGGTTGCTTAAGAAAATCATCAAAAGAAGTTCCATAAACGAAAAAATCATCTATGAAAACCTCAACAATCTTTTCACAAAAATCAGAGAATATAGCCATCATGCATCTTTGAAAGGTAGCAGGTGCATTATATAAACCAAAAAGAATACGTCCATAAGCAAAGGTACCGAAAGGGCAAGTAAAAGTGGTCTTTTCTTGATCCTCTTTTGACACAGGTATTTGAGAGAAACCAGAATAGCCATCTTGAAAGCAAAATTGAGTATGTTTGGATAATTTTTCTAGCATTTGATCAATAAAAGGACATGCTCAACTGTAGCCATGACTTAGCCTTGTCGTGGTTCCCCAGCACGCGTCCAGAGGGGGAGGCGTGGGCCGTCCTTTGGATGCTGGCCATGAGGCTACCGCTTGTCCAGGCCCCTGCCGCCTGCTGGCAGCCGGCTCTTGGGCGTTGCTTCCCTAGGAGGCGGCCCGATAAGCAGGCGGCCGGGGGGTGACAGGCGGCCCCCAATTGTCTTGAAATACCATGGGTGGTCGATGAGGACACCTGTAGTCAATATCTCCGACAAAAACACTTTTATTTGTAACTGGCATATTTATAGGACAGGTTCTGTAATACATAGAAACACTCTTGGTCTAATACTACATTTTAAATTCTGAAGCAAAATTCAACATTATCAGGCCCAATGGAATCTCATAAGTCAATGAGTTACATTTAGTTGAACTGAACACACTTGCACACAGTTACAATATAATGAATACCTGATAAAGAGCCGCAATTTTCCTTTCATATGAAGGAAAGAGGAATATATTACTATCACAATAAGATTGGATAGGATCAAAGTATAATTTTCGACGAAAAGCTCACTCTGATCTTCCACCAAAAAATTGTACCAAATTGGGGAATTTTTAGGCAGTCAAATTTTGCTATGAAGAGCTACAGTAGAAAGAAGAAATTACCTAGGCAGAATCAAGCCGGCGGTTAGAAGAACACCACCTCGCGTCACAACAGAGTGGCGGCGATGTTCGACATTGGAACCAGGCGGATGGGCCCGACAGGGGATAGCGGATGGGTCCGACGGCGAATAGAGAGAGCCTCGAAGGAGTGGCTGGTGGAGAAGCCATCGGGGTTGGGGAAACCAATGTCGAGGTGGAAGTAGCAGGGAGGAGTCCCGGAGGCGCCATGGTACAGGGACGGGGAGTCGTCAATGGCCGCGACGTCGAGGGTCGCCGACGGTGGAAGGCCGCGGGTCACCGGTAGTGGATGGCCGCAGGTGTGTTGGCACTTGGGGCCCGCGGTGGCGGCGCGCGGCGGCGAACGACGAGGCAGGCGGTGGCGGAGCGCGGCAGCGGACGGCGGTGAGGGGTGGTGTGGGGCTGGAGGTTCAGATGAGATCGAGAGAAAGGGTCGTGCTGGTGGTTGGGTTTGTTTTTTCTTTTCTCTCGCTCGTACCACTTCAGGCTGAGTTAATATGAGGACTGCGGACCGAATTACCAATAAGTACAGGTACCTTTGTGTAAAAAAGCCGAACGCGATGGAAATATGGCCGCGCGTTGCGCCAAATCCGAACGGACGCGGCCCATTGCCACCTGGGTTGGAGTTGCCCTTAAACGCGACGCGCAGGCCACGCGTCATCTTGTCCGGATCGGACATGGAGACATCGCCGTCCTCCTAGCTGCCTATATATACGGTGTACATCCTCACGTACTTTGCGCGTCTACACGTCCGTCGTCGCGAAAGAACCCGAAGCCAGCTCCAGCCTACGCGCGTTTCTCGCCGGCCGGCCGACCCAGCTCGCGCGCACAGCAACGTTCTGAACTCATGTCGACAGTAGTAGGCGCACGTTCCGAGCCCACGTCAACGGCCACCCGCAAGCGCCCGGCGGCGGAGCGCGTCGCCAACGGCAGCGGCGGCAAGAAGGCTCGATACTCGTTCGGGAGCATCCGCGACTACGAGACGCTGGAGGTGCTCGGGGAAGGCGCCTACGGGCAGGTCCTGAAGGCGCGCGACCGCCGCACCGGCAAGAAGGTGGCGGTGAAGTGGATCCGCGCGCCCGACCTGGCCGCCGTGACCCGCGAGGCCGGCTGCCACGCGGCCTGCCGCGGCCACCCGTCCATCGTCGACATCCTGGACGTGGCGACGGACGCCGACACGGGGGACATGTTCCTCGTCATGGAGCTCGTCGCCGGCGGGCTCACCCTCCGGGAGCACCTCTACAAGCCTCTCTCGGAGGACGTGGCCCGCGTGATGATGCGGCAGCTCCTGGACGCGGCCGAGAGGATGCACGGAGCCGGCGTCGTCCACCGGGACATCAAGCCCGAGAACGTCCTGGTCACCATGTTCGGCGAGCTGAAGATGAGCGACTTCGGGTCGGCGACGCGGCAGAAGCCGCCGCGGGTGCCGCACGAGGAGTGCCGCGTGGGCACGCTGATCTACACCTCGCCGGAGCAGCTGGAGGGGAACCGGTGCTACGGGCAGGCCGTGGACATGTGGGCGCTCGGGTGCGTCATGGCGGAGCTCCTGGCCGGCGGGACCCTGTTCGTGGGAGACACGGAGGAGGGCATGGCCGCCGAGGTGTCCAAGCTGCGAGATCAGATCGCCTCTACGGGGAAGATGGACTTGGAGTGGTTTGGGGATCTTTCGGAAGCCGGGCACGACCTCCTGACTCGCCTGCTCGCGTTCAACCCCGACGAGAGGCCCACGGCGGTGGAAGCGCTTCACCATCGCTGGTTCAACAACGGGAACGAGGCCTCTGCTTGATTATCGTTCAATAATAGACGAACTGACTGTTCATTGCATTGCTCTGTAGTGTCCCAGTCTTAGCTTAATTATCATTCAATCCTTCTGCAGGTTTGTTTTGGGGAAAAGGTTTGGACTGAACCTTATTTTCACACTCCCCAGGATAGATTTAAGCGTGTATGTATCAAGCGTGTATGCACGTCTATGGGTGCTGTTAGGCGCATTCTTCTTGGTTACAGCAGTGTTCTTAATCCTAATTAGAGACAAATCTTTGAAACGCGCGATGAAAATTGCTATACTTATGAAAATATGCTGCAATGTACATAGCGTATTAGAAGAAGAGAAAAAGAAGTACAGAGTCCTGCGGCTTGCCCCGGTTACAACCATCCCCAGTTCCCCACGGTAGCATATGGTGGGCAGCCATTGACACCATGAGGCATCCAATAACGCCCTACATGCTTGTATGCATAAATTTGTGAAAGTGGATCCTCTAACATTGAGTAGGAAAGTTAAAGAAGCTACATTACCCTAACATCCCTTCTTTCGATCCATATGATTATGTCTAAAACAACTTAAATTAATCTGCAAATTGATGATCTAATGTGTTCATTTATAGTAATTACATACAAACAAATTGATGGTGAAACAAAATTAATTTAAAATTATTTATATCTACAGTAAATACTAACAGTAAGCAACCTGTTAACTACCTACTAACAATCCCTAACTTCCCTTCTTCATTTTACACTAGATTAGCACTGTAGCACCATGATTTTTTTTCTCTATATTAGAGGATCCGGTTCCCAAATTTGTATTGAGATATAATCTATGGGTGCTGTTAGGCGCATCCTTTTGGGTTACAGCTAGCAGTGTTCTTAATCGTAATTAGAGTCAAATCTTTGAAACGCATGATAGATTTGCTACTTATGCAAATATGCTGCAATGTACATAGCGTATTATATATTCTCTTCCATTTATTCCTTCAATTGTTGGTTTTCCCGTAACCACAGAACTGCACGTCAGTGATCACGTTTTTTTTTATTGGCAATATTCGAGCTCTCAGTGACTCAATGCTTTAAGTCAACCATCCACAGTTCCCCACAGTAGCATATGGTGGGCAGCCATTGACACCATGAGGCATCCAATAACGCCCTACATGCTTGTATGCATAAATTTGTGAAAGTGGATCCTCTAACATTGAGTGGGAAAGTTAAAGAAGCTACATTACCCTAACATCTCTTCTTTCTATCCATATGATTATGTCTAAAACAACTTAAATTAATCTGCAAATTGATGATATAATGTGTTCATTTATAGTAATTACATACAAACAAATTGATGGTGAAACAAAATTAATTTAAAATTATTTATATCTACAGTAAATACTAACAGTAAGCAACCTGTTAACTACCTACTAACAATTCCTAACTTCCCTTCTTCATTTTACACTAGATTAGCACTGTAGCACCGTGATTTTTTTTCTCTATTTTAGAGGATCCGGTTCCCAAATTTGTATTGAGATATAATCTATGGGTGCTGTCAGGCGCATCCTTTTTGGTTACAGCTCGCAGTGTTCTTAATCGTAATTAGAGTCAAATCTTTGAAACGCATGATGGACTTGCTACTTATGCAAATATGCTGCAATGTACGTAGCGTATTATATATTCTCTTCCATTTATTCCTTCAATTGTTGGTTTTCCCGTAAACAGAGAACTGCACGGCAGTGATCACGTTTTTTTTTATTGGCAATATTCGAGCCCTGAGTGACTCAATGCTTTAAGTCACTTGTCGTGGTTGCTCCCCCCCCCCCCTCCACAGTTAACAGTGATTGAATCCTTCGAGACTGCCATGTTGAAAATGCTCCCTCTGTCCGAAATTATTTGTCAGGAAAATAGTGTAATTACAAAAGCTCATGTGCGTATAAGTTGGACCTTTCAAAGGTGTATGATCGTGTGGATTGGATCTTTCTGGAGCGAGTGATGCAACAGTTAGGCTTTGATCACCGGTGGGTGAGGTGGATTATGTCATGTGTCACCTCGGTGAGATATTCAGTTAAACTTAATGGAGCCTGCTCAGATTCATTTGCACCGTCGCGTGGGCTACGGCAGGGAGATCCTCTTTCACCATTTTTATTTTTGTTTGTTGCTGACGGTCTTGCGGCACTGTTGAAAAAGGATGCGAGGGAGGAACATATCACCCCTCTAAGAATCTGCCCGAGAGCTCCGGGAATATCACACCTATTATTTGCAGATGACACTTTACTATTCTTCCGAGCCACGGAAGGTGAGGCTACACGGATCAGGGGGTGCTTGATGAATTTGCTCGGGCTACGGGTCAGTTTGTTAACCCCCAGAAGTGCTCAATCATGTTTGGGGAGCACTGTCGACCGACTGACAGGGCAGATGTTGTGCGAGTTCTTGAAGTTCAGAATGTGAGCTTCGAACAAAAATATCTAGGGCTACCAACACCAAATGGGAGGATGTCCAAGGACCGGTTCCAGAACATACAAGAGAAGTTTACAAAAAGGTTTGTGGAGTGGTGTGATCAAATGGCTCAGAGTGGTAGAGAGGTACTCATCAAGTCCATTGCACAAGCACTGCCAACCTGCTTGATGAGTGTTTTCCGTCTGCCAGCATCGACATGTGATGATCTAACGCGTATGGTTAGAAACTATTGGTGGGGTGCTGAAAAGGGTCGTCGGAAGACGCATTGGCGAGCTTGGGAGAAACTTATCCAACCCAAGTCACATGGTGGGATGGGCTTCAAGGAGTTCCGACTGTTTAACCAAGCTTTGTTGGGACGTCAGGCATGGCGAATCCTTGCCTTCCCAGATAGCCTGTGTGCACGTGTTTTGAAGGCCAAATATTTCCCAAACGGACACTTGGAAGATACGGTGTTCCCTAGTGGTGCTTCTCCTACATGGTAGGCTATAGTACATGGATTTGAATTGTTGAAGAAGGGGCTCATCTGGAGGGTGGGCAATGGACGATCTATTCGCATTTGGCGCGACAATTGGATCCCTAATGGTGGTTCAGGAAAGCCTACCACCCAGCAGGGAAGATGCCGCCTAAGGAGAGTCTCGGAGCTGCTGGATGATCATGGTGGGTGGCGCATAGAGCTCCTCCAACGATTTTTTCTCCCAGTGGATGTGGAAAAAATTGTCAAAATCCGTGCATCTCCTCGCATGGGTGATGACGTGCTGGCTTGGGAACCAGAGAAGAGTGGTGTTTTCACGGTCCGGAGCGCGTATCGGCTGGCGCTTGCGGATCGTCTTCGTCCTACTTCAGTCGCAGCGAGCGGGGCACCGGACGGGCGGCGAGCCGTCTGGGCTTTATTATGGAGGTGCCCTGCTCCTCCAAAGGTGCGTGTGTTCGCTTGGCGTGTAGCCACTGATTGCCTCCCCACCTGGACTAATAAACACCACCGAAATCTTGAGGTTACTAACTTGTGTCATGTGTGTGCCACCGAGCCGGAGGACGCATTTCATGCGCTATGTCGATGCCCCCGCGCTGTTGCGCTATGGAAGGCAATGGAGAAGCAATGGAGTCTCCCAGATGTGCGGGGACTGGTGAATACTGGCCCCGAGTGGCTCCTACAGGTGCTTGATGAGAGGACGGAGGAGGATCGCCTATACCTACTCATGACCTTGTGGCGCTGCTGGCATGTGAGGAACGAGATTGTGCACAACAAGCATCCACCACCGGTCGAGGTATCCACTCGCTTCCTTACTAGCTACATAAACTTGTTGATGGCGCTACAGAAGGATCCCAGCGGGGATCACGTGAAGGGCAAGATGACTGTGGCACCGCGGCCCTCCGGGAAGGTATTATCGGATGCAAATTTGAATCGAAGGCAGCTGACAACATGGGAACCTCCTCCAGCGGGTTGGACTGCCTTGAACATTGATGGTTCGTATGCTGAAAATGATGTAACGGCGGGAGCTGGGATGGTCTTGCGTGACCCGGCCGGTGCTATTATCTATTCCTCCTGCCGGGAACTAAGACAGTGCTCCTCGCCTTTGCAATCTGAATTAGCTGCATGCCTAGAAGGCTTAAACATAGCGATTCAATGACAATGATCTACCAATCATTGTCCAGACAGATTGTGTGCAGGCTGTTAAGCTTCTTACCAGCTCAGTGGAGAACCGGTCAGCAAACATAATGTTGGTGCAAGAGATCAAGGAAATTCTCAAAGGAGATAGAGAAATTTTAGTCAAGCATGTTAGACGGGAACAAAACTCTGTTAGCCATTTTTTAGCGAATTTTGGTAGAATCAAGAAGCGCACTACGGTGTGGCTTCGCTCAGGTCCTGACGAGGTACCTGCTCTTTGTAATGCAGACATCGCCGCCGCTTGATTAATAAATTCTCTTTCACCCCGCAAAAAAAAGAATAGAACGACATAAACAATCCAGTATATAACAAAAAATGCACGCACAACCAGCAACGGTGCCAGCACCAAAAGTCTGTGGGTTTAAATGCACTAATCTCTCTTAAATTTCCTAATTTTCTTTGCACAAATATGAATAGAACTGGCTTGCAATCAAAGAAAGCTGTGAGGTCAATTGACCCCGCAGCTTACACATGGAATCACCACTACGCACAACACCGTGAAGAATGAAACTCAATCAAGCAGCCAACAATGCACTTGCATAAGCGCAACAACGATGTGAGCACCATTGCACAAACAATATTTACAGAAAAATTCTCCGTTTAATTGGGAAAGAATAAACATACTTATAATGTTGAATCAAGATTTACTAATAAGAAAAAAAAACGTTGGACGAAACTGTTCTTCGGTGTTAAGGTGATAGTTGTGAATAAGTCTTTTTTTTGCGGGTGAAATAGCATTGCATTACTCAATCACAATATCTTTACAATCATTCGATGCTATTTCCACTACTTCGACTACATGGAAAAGATAGAAGAATAAGATGCGTTTTCTTTTCTTTTTCAAATTTGAGTGGTATGATGAGTTTTAGATGGACAAACCACCATCACTCCAACTTATAAGATAGTAGAAGTTTTGGGGGCTATGATCTCCCAAAAATACATATTCCTTTGACCATGAGATCGTGCAACTCCCGGATATCTGAGGAATACCTTGTGCGCTATCAAACGTCACAACGTAACTGGGTAATCATAAAGGTGCTCTACAGGCATCTCCGAAGGTGTTTATTGAGTTGGCATGGATCGAGATTGGGATTTGTCACTCCGAGTATCGGAGAGGTATCTCTAGGCCCTCTTGGTAATACACATCGTAAGAAGCCTTGCAAGCAAATGATTAATGAGTTAGTCACGAGATGATGTATTACGAAACGAATAAAGAGACTTGCCAGTAACGAGATTGAACTAGGTATAGAGATACCGACGATCGAATCTCGGGCAAGTAACATACCGACAGACAAAGAGAATTGTGTATGTTGTCATAACGGTTCGACCGATAAAGGTCTTCGTAGAATATGTAGAAACCAATATGGGCATCCAGGTTCCGCTATTGGTTATTGATCGATAGGTGTCTCGGTCATGTCTACATAGTTCTCGAACCTGTAGGGTCCGCACGCTTAACGTTTGATGACGATATAGTGTTATATGAGTTATGTGATTCGGTGACCGAATGTTGTTCGAAGTCCTGGATGAGATCACGAACATGACGAGGAGCTCCAGAATGGTTCGGAGGTAAAAATTGATATATAGATTGATGGTTTTTGGACACCGAAAGTGTTTCGGATGGTACCGGGTATTTATCGGGTCACCGGAAGGGGTTCCGAGCAGCCGCGGTAGGTTATTGGGCCTTATGGGCCAAAGGGAAAGAGCACAAGGGACTGGTGTGCCCCTCTACCCTCTGCCCACGCATAAAAGGAGGGAGAGAAGGAAAGGGAAGGCGCCCTAAGGCAGCCATCTCCCTTTCCTTTCTTCCTCATGTTCAAATAAGGAAAGGGGGGCCACGGCTAGGCAGGTGCACTAGGGCAGCCGCCGGCCACTTGGGGTATATATGTATGTATGTATGTATATATATATATATATATATATATATATATATATATATATATATATATATATATATATATATATATATATATATATATATATATATAGCCGGTCTATTCTCATAATATTATGAGAATAATATTCTCATAACACTTTCGAACTGCACGCTCAACGGAAGTGCACGTCATTTTTTGAAGTGATAGCACTGCAGTACCAATGTGAGTGCACTTTATGTCGTAAAAAAATGTACGCGTTGTTTTTTGGTACTTTTTTCGCTCTAGTTTTTTAACCATTTGTCGAAATTATGCGTGTAATATACCGTTGAGAAGCTACGGAGTAGGCGCAACTTCGTCATGTTGAACACTTTTCGAGATTCCACGCGGTTTAAGAGCAGTTTTAAAAATAGTGCGACGCACGACGAATGGCAGCGAGCGTTTTTCCGCGATTGTTTCCTAACTGCTTGTCGGAATGAAGCAAATGATACACCGTTGGAAAGGTATCGTCGACACGCTTCTTTTACATATCTATTATTTTCTCTAATTCGTTACGGTTTAAGAGCAGTTTCAAATTTACTAAATCGCGGAATTCTGTTTTTCAATTTTTTTTTCAAATTTTCGGTACTGTTTTCGCTTTAGTTTTTTAAACGTTTGTCGGAACGAGGCGTGTAATATACCATTAAAAAGCTACGGACGAGGCGCAACTTTCATATGTTGAAATGTTTTTGAGATTCCTTACGGTTTTTAGTTAATTTTGAAAATAGTGCGGCTGACCACGATATGCAGCAGGCATTTTTCGCGAAAAAATTTCAAACCGCTCGTCAGAATGATTCAAATGGTACACCGTCGAAAAGATATCGACGCGGCGCAACTTTTTCATGTAGAACACTCTCTTTAATTCCTTACGGTTTAAGAGCAGTTTTGATTTTACCAAAATACGGACACTCTGTTTTCCGCGACACCAAAATCGACGCGTGCACTGCATCGGACAGAAAAGCGCACTGCTTCAAACTAAAAACCGCACTGCATCAGACAGTCAAGTGAACTTCATGATTTCTTTTGTCGGATGTAAATTTTTCTCAGCCGAGTTTTTGACATTGTTTTTTTAACATTTTTTAAGACGGAGAATGGACCACAGAGACAAGGGCAAACGAACCACGACATATGTCGAAGTGAACCTCATTGCTATCTCGATGTTTCGTTTAAAAAATCGCACTTTTCATGTTGGGTGCAAGTGAACAATATCACTCTAAAAGATGAACCACTTTCAAGGACCAAACGCACTGCACGTATTTGATGTAGTCGACTCAGAGATACACGAAACAATTTTTGCACTTCATACAGAGAGGTAATGAGCTGCTACACAAATGGAGTGAACTACTTTTTTCAATCGTCCCAGAAAGAAAATAATTTGTATTAGAAAAATAAGTGAACCTCTCATGAGAATTTCTTGTTTTCCTTTTTTCTCCTTTTTTACAAAGCGAACCACACCACCACTACAAAATGGACCACATCATTTTTTCTTTCTTGAAGTACATAGCATGAAAATCTAATCCGACAAAAGAACTGCTCAGTGCAGTCAAGCGACCATCTTCAGTCCAAATTGACTTTACTTTTTGTGATATGGACTTCAACTTCTCTCAAAGAGCACTGCATTTTATTTAAATAATTTACACAAACAACAGAGGCAAAATTAACGAACTGCTCAGTACTTTCAAGCGAACATCTTCAGTCCAAATGACTTTAGTTTTTGTGATATTGGCTTCAGCTTCTCTCAAAGAGCACTGCATTTTTGTTTGAGTAATTTACACAAACAGCAGAGGAAACATTAAAAACAATTACAACAAGGAGGACTGCATTTTTTCAAGTAATTAAAAAAAGCATCCTTCAATGATAGTTTTTGCTAGTTTGATTACGAACGCTTCATGTGCACCTGCGCACTACACGGGATCCTGCAGCGGACCGCAATGACTCATAGTAGGACATGGTACACTGCCCACGTGAAACTATACTGAACTGCAAACCAAAACCTAAAAAGCGCAAAGAAAGTCAAGTGGATCAATTCAGCGAACGACGAAAATGAGATAGTGAACTTCATGATTTATCGAGGGAGTGGGGGCATCTGAATCCAACCGAAATGCAAATTGGCCTCCACCAAACTGCAAATGGACATTTTCATGATTCACCAAGCTGCACATGGGAGCTCCTGTGAATTGCAGCTGGACTAGACGTGGCCCATGTGGCCAGAGGCGGCATGGGTGGAAGGTGGCAGCCGTGCAGCTAGTAGTACATCCACTATCATTCTCAACTGCGGCCGAAGAGGAGGGGGAGCTCACGTGTGGTTTGGGCGGAGGCAACGCTTGGACATGAATATCCCTGCCTCCTCCCGATCTGCGCATGGTGGATCGATGGACTACATGCCAGACCGGGCCGCACTGTACCGACTGACCATGCTACCTGGAAGCCGCAATCTGGCCGGATCTGGCAGAGAGGGTCGGTGAGGTGAGGTGGACAAGCTTGATGAGAGGACTGGCGAGGGGCAGGATGGGCGTCGGCAACTGTAGAGCTCGATCCAAGGTGACTGTAGAGCAAAATAAACTAAAAAACCTCTCAAATGAAATTGAATAGAGCTGCACATTGAACAGAGGTGTTAGTGAAAATTGAATAGTATTGCACATTTTCTTGAACTGCCTGCTGTGGTACGCACGGCGAACAGTGCGCCAACGGGAGGGGTCTGCACACCGCGGCATAGCGAGCTACAAAAATGAGCCGCGACGAGCTGCACGCTGAGCTACAACGAGCTGCAATTAGTACTGCACTGCACATCCGACCAAGCTGCAAGAAGACGGGGTCGTGACCGAGCTGCATGAGGGTCGCGACCGAGCTGCAAAGGGTTCACGACCGAGCTACACGAGCCCTCGTCGCCGTGCCGTTCACCCCCGATTTAGTTGCTGCAGAGGGGGGTTTGTGGGGGTGGTGAACTCACCTTCGATCTAGTACACCAGAACGCTCAACGGACTTCTCCCCTGCTGGCAGGAGTCAAGGACACCCAGGGCAACACTGTTGTGCTGCTCGTCAGGGGGGAACGAACTGCACTAGCCGACCGACCGGACCACGTCATTCAACATGCAGTGGCGCACATCCCCCTCCTCCTGCCCACCCATGCGACAAAGTCACACATTGAAGCCAGTGAGCCTCGGATCCGGCCAGATTGGGGCGGATCTAGGCCATGGGCGGTTAGGGGAGGCGGTGGGTGAAGGAAATATGCCCTAGAGGCAATAATAAAGTTGTTATTTATATTTCCTTATATCATGATAAATGTTTATTATTCATGCTAGAATTGTATTAACCGGAAACTTAGTACATGTGTGAATACATAGACAAAACAGAGTGTCCCTAGTATGCCTCTACTAGACTAGCTCATTGATCAAAGATGGTTATGTTTCCTAACCATAGACATGAGTTGTCATTTGATCAATGGGATCACATCATTAGGAGAATGATATGATGGACAAGACCCATCCGTTAGCATAGCACTATGATCGTTTAGTTTTACTGCTATTGCTTTCTTCATTACTTATACATGTTCCTATGACTATGGGATTATGCAACTCCCGAATACCGTAGGAACACCTTGTGTGCTATCAAACGTCACAACTTAACTGGGTGATCATAAAGATGCTCTACAGGTGTCTCCGAAAGTATTCGTGGTGTTGGCATAGATCAAGATTAGGATTTGTCACTCCGAGTGTCGGAGAGGTATCTCTGGGCCCTCTCGGTAACACACATCACAATAAGCCTTGCAAGCAAAAGACTAATGAGTTAGTCACGAGATGATGTGTTACGGAACGAGTAAAGAGACTTGCCGGTAACGAGATTGAACTAGGTATGGAGATACCGACGATCGAATCTCGGGCAAGTAACATACCGATGACAAAAGGAACAACGTATGTTGTTATGCGGTTTTGACCGATAAAAGATCTTCGTAGAATATGTAGGAGCCAATATGAACATCCAGGTTCCGCTATTGGTTATTGATCGGAGATGAGTCTCGGTCATGTCTACATAGTTCTCGAACCCGTAGGGTCCGCACGCTTAACGTTTGATGACGATCGGTATTATGAGTTTATGAGTCTTGATGTACCGAAGGTAGTTCGGAGTCCCGGATGAGATCACGGACATGACGAGGAGTCTCGGAATGTCCGAGACATAAAGATTGATATATTGGACAACTATATTCGGACACCGGAAGTGTTCCGGAAAAGTTTCGGATTTAACTGGATTGCCGGAGGGGGTTACCGGAACCCCCTACGAGGGGGGATGGTCCATAGTGGGCCTTAAAGAAAAGAGAGAGGCAGCCCATAGTGGCTGGCCGGCGCCCCACCTAGGGATCCTAGTTGGACTAGGATTGGGGTGGCGCCACCTCTCCCTCTTTTCCTTTCCCTCTCTTCCTTCTTGGTGGACTCCTACTAGGAATAGGATTGCAATCCTATTCCTAGTAGGATTGCCCTAGCCGCACCATAGGAGGCCGGCCGGCCCTCCTCCCTTGCTCCTTTATATACGGGGGCAAGGGGGCACCCAAAGACACACAAGTTGAATTGTTCCAGCCGTGTGCGGTGCCCCCCTCCACAGAAACACACCTCGGTCATACCGTTGCAGTGCTTAGGCGAAGCCCTACGCCGGTAGATACATCATATCCGTCACCACGCCGTCGTGCTGACGAAACTCTCCCGTGAAGCTCATCTGGATCAAGAGCTCGTGGGACGTCATCAAGCTGAACGTGTGCTGAACGCGGAGGTGCCGTACGTTCGGTGCTTGATCGGTTGGATCGCGAAGAAGTTCGACTACATCAACCGCGTCACTTGACGCTTCCGCTTCCGGTCTACGAGGGTACGTAGACACACTCTTCCCTCTCGTTGCTATGCATCTGGTAGATAGATCTTGCGTGATCGTAGGAAAATTTTAAAATACTACGTTCCCCAACAGTGGCATCATGAGCCAGGTCTATGCGTAGATGATATGCACGAGTAGAACACAATGAGTTGTGGGCGATACTAGTCATACGGCTTACCAGCATGTCATACTTTGCTTCAGCGGTATTGTGAGATGAAGCGGCCCGGACCGACATTACGCGTACGCTTACGCGAGACTGGTTTCACCGTTACGAGCACTCGTTGCTTAAAGGTGACTGGCGGGTGTCTGTCTCTCTCACTTTAGCTGAATCAAGTGTGGCTACGCCCGGTCCTTGTGAAGGTTAAAATAGCACATACTTGACGAAACATCGTTGTGGTTTTGTATGCGTAGGTAAGAACGGTTCTTGCTAAACCCGTAGCAGCCACGTAAAACTTGCAACAACAAAGTAGAGGACGTCTGACTTGTTTTTTGCAGGGCATGTTGTGATGTGATATGGTCAAGACATGATGAGTTATACGGTTTTGTATGATATGATCATGTTTTGTAACGTTATCGGCAACTGGCATGAGCCATATGGTTGTCGCTTTATTGTATGAAATGCAATCGCCATGTAATTGCTTTACTTTATCACTAAGCGGTAGCGATAGTCGTAGAAGCAATAGTTGGCGAGACGACAACGATGCTACGATGGAGATCAAGGTGTCGCGCCGGTGACGAAGGTGATCATGACGGTGCTTTGGAGATGGAGATCAAAAGCACAAGATGATGATGGCCATATCATGTCACATATTTTGATTGCATGTGATGTTTATCTTATTATGCTTCTTATTTTGCTTAGAACGACGGTAGCATTATAAGATGATCCCTTACTAAATTTCAAGGTATAAGTGTTCTCCCTGAGTATGCACCGTTGCGAAAGTTCGTCGTGCCGAGACACCACGTGATGATCGGGTGTGATAAGCTCTACATTCAAATACAACGGGTGTAAGCCAGTTTTGCACACGCAGAATACTCAGGTTAAACTTGACGAGCCTAGCATATGCAGATATGGCCTCGGAACACTGGAGACCGAAAGGTCGAGCGTGAATCATATAGTAGATATGATCAACATAAGATGTTCACCATTGAAACTACTCCATCTCACGTAATGATCGGACATGGTTTAGTTGATTTGGATCACGTGATCATTTAGATGACCGGAGGGATGTCTATCTAAGTGGGAGTTCTTAAAGTAATATGATTAATTGAACTTTAATTTATCATGAACTTAGTCCTGGTAGTATTAGCATATCTATGTTGTAGATCAATAGCTCGCGATGTTGCTCCATGTTTATTTTTTATATGTTCCTAGAGAAAACTAAGTTGAAAGATGTTAGTAGCAATGATGCGGAATTGTTCCGTGGTCTGAGGATTATCCTCATTGCTGCACAGAGAATTATGTCCTTAATGCACCGCTAGGTGACAGACCTATTGCAGGAGCAGATGTAGACGTTATGAACGTTTTAACAAAAGCTCGGTATGATGACTACTTGATACTTTAAGTGCACCATGCTTTACGGCTTAGAATCGGGACTTCAAAAACGTTTTGAACGCCACGGAGCATATAAGATGTTCCAAGAGTTGAAATTAGTATTTCATACTCATGCCCGTGTCGAGAGGTATGAGACCTCTGACAGTACTTTGCCTACAAGATGGAGGAGAATAGCTCAACCAGTGAGCATGTGCTCAGATTGTCTGGGTACTGCAATTGCTTCAATCAAGTGGGAGTTAATCTTCCAGATAAGATAGTAATTGACAAAGTTCTCTAGTCACTATCACCAAGTTAGTAGAACTTCGTGATGAACTATAATATGCAAGGGATGACGAAAGTAATTCCCGAGCTCTTCGCAATGCTAAAATCGGCGAAGGTAGAAATCAAGAAAGAACATCAAGTGTTGATGGTTAATAAGACCACTTGTTTCAAGTAAAGGGCAAAGGGATAGAAGGGGAACTTCAAGAAGAATGACAAGCAAGTTGTCACTCCCATGAAGAAACCCAAAGCTAAACTCAAGCCTGAAACTAAGTGCTTCTACTGCAAAGGAAATGGTCACCGGAAGTGGAACTGCCCTAGATACTTGGCGGATAAGAAGGATGGCAAAGTGAACAAAGGTATATTTGATATACAGATTATTGATGTGTATTTTACTAGTGTTCATAGCAACCCCTCGGTATTTGATACTGGTTCAGTTGCTAAAGAGTAGTAACTCGAAATGGGAGTTGCATAATGAACAGAAACTAGTTAAAGGATGAAGTGACGATGTGTATTGGAAGCAGTTCCAAGATTGATATGATCATCATCGCACACTCCCTATACTTTCGGGATTAGTGTTGAACCTAAATAAGTGTTATTTGGTGTTTGTGTTGAGCATGAATATGATTTGATCATGTTTATTGCAATACGGTTATTCATGTAAGTTAGAGAATAATTGTTGTTCTGTTTACATGAATAAAACCTTCTATGGTCTACACCCTGTTGGAGCTATAATTTGGCTGATGCATATTTTAATAGGCCAAATTAATTAAGTTGTTGATTAAGCTGATCAGCTGATATTTTGCTCAAGTGTTACAACAGGTATTTTGCATGGATTGGCAGTTACGTGGGACAAGTCCTGCCCAGATTCTCGTTTACGTCGAGCTAGTGCGCTACTGCCAAGGACAAGTCCTAATCATTCTCAGATGCCAAGCTGAAGTTTCAGGTTTGCAAAGGCTATCATGCAAGGATACATGCAACAAGTAAACATACATCTGCACGGTGATGCATCAGCCGTATGAGATCTCCATTAGGTGATATAGTAATTAGCGTTGTGGCCGGATATATTATTCCTTTCCTTGTGAGCCAAAAGGGATTTGTACCTGACCTTGTTTGGATTTGTTAAGTAACGGCCAGCAAATAGATTAGACAGGTATCGTTTCATACATGGTCACCATGGTAACCAAATTAGGAAGGGCAAATCATGTTCGGTTTAGTTTTACAGTTTTATTCTTGTATGCCAAGTCTGCCATGTACGCCAAGTCCTGCGTGCCCTGTATATAAAGGGTCCTGGCCAATTGGAAAAAATAAATCGATCTACATCCAATTCAATCTACTGTTTTCACGTACCTTTGCTTTTCGTTTACTGTCTTTCTTGCCGAGCTCTAGGACCCCTAGAGCGCGGTTCATCTTTGCTGCTTTGCGCCGTAAAGCAGTCGTCCTCCTCTCCGAAATTGAGGAACCCCTTTGTTGCTTTGCTCGAAAAGCATCCGTCCATCGCCACGAAAGTGCGAGGATTATCTTGTGTTGCGTGGTGCAATTTTCTGCGCCAACACAAATTGGCGACTCCGCTGGGGACGAAGAAGAAGAAAGACACGATGAGCACCGATCCCAAGAACGGGAGCGACTTCGACCCGGAAAACATCATCGCCGTCACACTTGATGATCTATCTGAAGATGATCGGCGTGAGCTCGAGTGTGAGCTCGAGGAAGAAAAGGCTGAGAAGATGAAGCTGAGGTTGGCCGGATTCCAGAAGACAAGGAACGGCGTCATCAAGAAGGTAATTACGCCGAGTTCTTCCGGGCCGCTCGGCGTTGAGGTAAAAAATTCAACCGAAGAAATTGCGCATTTAATTGATGCGTCCGTAGCAAGTAAGTACGGTTCGGATATGTCAAATACGGCACGTACAATTACTGAAGCAGTAGCTACTAGACTTGAAGAATTTAAAGTGCATCTCAATAAGGATCTGGAAATAAAATTATTTAGCCATGCTCGTTCGTTACCGCACCATGAAAATTCTGAGAAAAGGCCGATGCCACTAGAAAATAGCAGATTAGGTGTTGTTCCTAGTCCTATCCACACAGCAGGTGCATCGGGTGGTGCTTCACATGAGCGTCACGTAACTTTAGGTAATGATCAATGTGGTCGTAACTATGCTAATAGTTCGGCTAATAATTTTATGCCTAGCGCAGTTGCTCCGATTATATCAACTTCGGTTCCACAAAATTATAACAACAATAACCGAAGTGCGGGATTTAATTATAATCTGCAGCAACCTTTTTATCAAACTGTAGCATACAGTACACCACCGCCGCCGCCTCTCGGTACCGGCGTTCCGTACGGGCCGGTACCCGATTCATATTTTGGTGGCACTCCGTTGCAAACATCGCACACCCAAACTTCATTGCCGGAGTTTCCATCTCGTGCTAGTATTCCATCTGTTCCGCAAACAAATTCTCCACAGCCTAATGATAGTTTTAAGGATCAACTTGCTAGCATACTTAGAGAATTTGGTTTGGAACCCAAAGGTAGAGCACGTGCATATCAAAAACCATATCCTGATTATTTTGACTCGACACCATATCCTCGTGGCTTTAGAATTCCGGATTTTGTTAAATTCACGGGAGAAGATGGTAGGTCAACTTTTGAGCATATAGGACAATTTTTAGCGCAATGTAGCGAGATCGGTACATCGGATGTTTATAGAGTAAAATTATTTCCATTATCTTTGTCCGGTACTGCTTTTACATGGTTTACATCGCTAGCTCCTAATTCTATTTCGACATGGGCACAATTGGAGCAGAAATTTCATGAGTATTTTTATGGCGGTGAAACTGAACTTAGACTATCAGACTTGAGTATGGTTAGGCAGAAATATAATGAGCATGTCTATGATTATATTAAAAGGTTTAGAGATGTAAAAAACCGATGTTTTAGCTTGACCATAGCCGAAAAGGATTTAGCTGATCTTGCCTTTTCGGGTTTGCTTGCTCATATTAAAGATAAATTAGATGGGCAAGAATTTTCAGATGTTAATCAAGTATTGCAAAAGGCTTTGGCGCAAGAAAATCGGGCTAAGGAAATTAAACAATATAGCCGGTTTAAGGATAATAGGAGCAAAGATAAGGATAACCATGCGGTTAATGCTTTAGAATATGATAGCGATTCGGCTAGTGAGGATGATGTAGACGTATGTGTAGCCGAATGGGTTCATACTCCGAAGTCAAAACCTTTTGCATGTCCTGCTTTGAAACCTACACCTGCTAAAAGAGAGGAAATTAAATATACATTTGATGTTAGCAAGTGTGATAAGATTTTTGATATGTTGCTGCAAGGAAAATTAATTAGATTGAGAGAGGGTCATGTTATTCCATCTCCAGGAGAATTGGGTAAACGAGCTTATTGTAAGTATCATAATTCCTTTTCTCATTCTACTAATGATTGCAATGTGCTTCGACGACAGGTACAATCGGCCATTAATGAAGGACGATTGACGTTCACAGTGAGTACTAAGATGAAACTCGATAGTGATCCTTTTCCTATTAATGTGATCGAGTTTGAGAACAAGAAAATGCTTATTCGGCCACATCAGACCGAATCAGCCAATGGGAAAAATGTTGTGATTGATAATAGTGCTCCGCCGAGGATGATCAAACCAAAAAATCCAGAAGTAGGAGTATGGAAAGTCAATGGAGGAAGAAAACATGTTCCAAGGATAAAGCCGACAGTAAACATGTTGTTGGAAAAATATGCTTCACGCAGGGCCAACAACGTGTTTAATCGGCTTGGAGGCGCTAAACGTCCTAGGTCTCCTTCTGGACCTGGAAGTCATGAGCGATGGCAAAGAAATTCATATGACCAGCCACCATATTTTGCAATGCAGCCTGCATATTGGGGCGGTGCAGCTCCCATGTATCCTGTAATGCCCAGGATGGAGTTATACCTCCTACGTGTCGAGGCACGACTTAAAGGCATAAATCCATCCTAGAATGATCTCAAGTTTGGTAATCTTTGCACATCTCATGTAAAAGAGGGGATTGTAAACATAAATAGTTGGCTTACACTCGCCACGTCACACAATTACATAACATGTCTCAATCATCATACATTAAGAATATCACAACCCTCTAAGGGCAAAACCAAATGTCAAGATACCAAACTGAAATAAATAAACCACAGGCGGATCGAATCCTAGTAGGAGTCTCCACTACTGATCATCCGGATATCGCACATAGTATCGACTACGCTCCTCGTCGTACTCCCAATCCAGCTCGGTGCCATCACCTGGATAGCTCACAACTGGACCTGCATCTGGTGTGGTGAAGTAACTGTGAGCCACAGAGGACTCAGCAATCCCGTTTCCGGGTAACAAGACTATTTAAGCCTTTGGGAGAGGAAAGGTTGAAGAAAAGAATAAGTGTCTGCAGCAGCAACTAGCAACTAGCCTACGTGAGTGAGAGCGAGAAGAGAAGCCTCGGACGAGAAGTGATCACGAAGTGATCCTAGCTACAAGCTCCACAATCATAACCCCTCCGTGTTCAACTCCCGAATCCCTATTCGGAAATTGACAGTCACGGAACACACGCTGGTAGTGTATTAGAAACATTGTGTCAAGTTATCTACAACCGGATATTAACAAGCTCCCATCTGCCACATAACCGCGGGCACGGCTTTCGAAAGTTCAAACCCTGCAGGGGTGTTCCAACTTGACCCATTACAAGCCCACGATCCGCGGAGTCGCAACTCCAAAGTGGGAAGACCCGAGTATCCTCGGAATCCCGTGCTCAAGATATACCAAACTAAGGTAAGGCTAATCCAGCAAATCCTCCCGGCGTGTCGACACCCTGATAGTAGCCGCGCGTATCTAAGTCTTAGGACACGACCGGATGGGTGATGCTACGGGTTTTTACCAAACCTCGAGTTTCCTTGAGGTGGCCCCGCAGGACCCCCAGTTCGGACCAACACTCATGTGGAGCACTGGCCCGGGGTTGTTGATTAAGAAAAAGGGTTTATAACTCCCTATGCAAGTTTAGTTTGTTATTAGGCAAATAGTACCAATGTTGGGACTTGCTGGAAAAGACTTAGCACTTAGCGGTTTATCGAGGGGGTCCCATACACCCCAACCGTGTTAGGAACGCATAATCAAGGAACATAACACCGGTTTATACGGTTCCTAACGGCATGAGTGGAACAAATCACCAAGCAAAAGGCTTAGCCTTCCACCCTTGCCAATATATAGATGATTTCATTTTTAAGCATTTATATAGTGTGATATAACCCAACCAAACTTCGACATGAAGCAAGCATCTTCGATCTTCACCTGCAACTAGCAATGCTATAAGAAGGGCTGAGCGAAGCGTACTTAGCCAAGCAACGGTTTGCATAGGTAGGTTGGTTAAACATGGCAATGGTTTACAAGTAGGAGGCTGACAAGAAGATCATGGGCATCGAGGCAAAACTATAGGTCGAGACTACTAGCAATAGGCAAAGATAGTAATGTTATCGGGGTTCGGTCATCTTGCCTGAAGAGAAGTCGTTCGGATCGTAAGAAGGGTCCTCGTGCTCAACCTCGTTGGAAACCTCGTGCTCGTACTCGAACTCCGACTCTGCTTCCGGCTCTAAACAAAACAATCACACCAAGCACCAATCAACAAGATGCAATGCGCACTCGAAAAAGATGAATGCATGATGGATGCACTAAGGATGCACACGGAGCACGGAAAATAGCACTCAAGCAAAACACCTCAAAATATGATAACAATCTGATATTATGAATCTACACGGAAAATCAATCAAGTTTCATATAAGATTCGCTGAAATCGGAGTTACGGGCTAAAAGTTATGCCCGAAACAAGAAATGAGCGAAAGCTGAAAATTACAGCAACATAGCAACTTCGGAGCACAAAATAATTAAGCTACAGCACTCAAAAGTCATGGCAAAGAACATGAACACAAACTAGACATATACTACAACAACTAAGTCCAAAGGTGCACCCCCAACGGAGCCACGGATCAATAGCAATGATCTTGGACATATTGAACTTGACAATAAAATTCTGGCAGCAGAATTTTATTGAAACTTTGGAGCAAAAGATAAACATGCTACAGCCAATTAAATAGACATGTGAGAACATGAATGGAAAGACCACAATATATACTACAAGGAACAATCAAGATCCACTCCAAAACTATCATGCTTTGTCCTAGAACATCACACGAACGTGGCATCGGAACGTTACAGATTTCAGACTTAGTGAAAAATCACTAAGTCCTAAAACAGCAATATCATCATGGCATCTAAAATAGCATGTTTAAGTCACCTCGAAACTAAACATGGCAAGTGGTAAGCACCTCATCAAAGTACACATGATGGTGATCCCGAAACACACAAGCATGCTTCATGGAGATAAACACAACGATAGCAACGAGCTCAACAAGATGGCATTTCATAACAAGTTAAACAACATCACAGCCACATGGCACTTTGCAACGATGATAAGCATGGCAAGAATAAATCTAACATGCTACCTAGCACATACAACATGTAGAGCGTGGCAAGACGAACACGTGGACATGTCATTTGCATCTTTCGGACAAACGAGCTAAAAGATATCACATGGCAAAGATGACATAAAACATCACATAACAGCAGTTTATATCATGATGCACTCTTGCAACAGCAAAACAAGCACCTAGATGATCTCTAACATGCATGACAACAACAGATGAAACGTAGTGCTATTCACCACGAACGTCTGGACTTGCTATATGCGCAAATCGGAGCAACACACAAAAAGATCTAGCAGTTTGAAATATGCATCACAGATTAAGCAAAAACAGGGCTTAGAGGTTAAGAGAGCAACCTCTCTCTCAGATCTGATCTGGGAAAAAAAAGGACGGGCCGGCGGATCTGGCCGGCGGCTGGGCTCTGAGCGGTGAAGAAGTGGGCCTGGCGAGGAGGCGGCAGCGGCCCGCGCGAGGAGGCGTGGCCCGGCCTGGCGAGCGGCGCCCGCGGTGGCCTGGTGCGGCGCGGTCCGGGCGAGGAGTGGGCCTGCGGGGCGTGGAGGCGGTGGCGCGGAGCGGCTTGGAGGCGGCCCGGTGGGGATCTCGGCCCGGCGAGAGGCGAGGAGGGACGGGAGCGGCGGCGCGCACTGGGCCGCGGGGATGGGCCCGGTCGACGCGAAGGGAGGCGGGAGGCGACGAGGGAAGCTGGGCCGCTGGCAAAGGGCGATGCGACGAGCCTGACGATCGAGGGGAAGTGGTCCACGCGCTCGGCCTGGCGCTGGGGCCTCGATGGAGCTGCGGCCTCGAGCGGGCGCTCGGTTGGCGCGGAGAGGGAGGGGCGTTGACCCGATCTGGTCGGGCGAGGGGATGGGCGCCCTCGTCCCGAGCGGCGGCTGGCGATCGAACAGAGCGGCGGCGCGGCTGGTTCCTTCGGGAACTGGCCAAGTGGCAGTGAGGGGCTGGCCAGATCCGAAAATTGAGGTGGAGATGTGGGGAAGAAGAGGCTAGGTTAGGGATGCCCAAAAATAGACTAGGGTCTATTATATAGCAGGTTTCTAGGGTTAGGGTTTGAGGGGGTGTTAGGAGCCCTCCGATCGCGATCCGACGGATCCGATCGCGGGGGTAGTCTAGAAGAGCCTAGGAGAAGATAGAGGACTGCTGTAGGGGTGTTTCTGGGACACGAAGTGAAGGCACTTTGGACCCACACGAACAACGGATGGGATAGCCAACGCAGTCCAAACGCGACGAGATTTGAGAGGCGTGTTGCACACAACAAAACAACAACACACACAACAACCTTGCGGCACACCGGTAACGTTACACGCCCGAACAACAAAGTAGGCCTACGGGACGTCACGGACACGTGAGGGAGCTCCGGAACGCGAAACGGACAACGGGAAGAAACACGCGGAACCGGATGCAACCGACAACACAAATGCAATGCAATGCAATGCAATGCACATGTCTACATGATATGAATGAATGCCACACACTCACACAACAAAACGACGCAACCCCGAAAGACAAAGAACCCGGAATGGAAATAGATGAAGCCGGAGATATATTATATACCCAAAAGGGAAAGTATTACATCCGGGGCATTACAAACTCTCCTCTACTACAAAAAGATCTCGTCCCGAGATCTAGGACTGGAAAAAGGAAGGGTACTCGGAACGAAGATGATCTTCTCGTTCCCAGGTAGCCTCTCGGTCAGTGTGATGTGACCACTTGACTTTCAGAAATTTGATGGACTTGTTGCGGGTCTTGCGTTCGGTTTCTTCGAGAATGGCAACTGGGTGCTCTCGGTAGGACAGGTCTTGTTGAAGATCAAACTCCTCAAACGGAATCATGCGCTCAGGTGCCTTGAAGCATTTGTGAAGTTGAGACACATGGAAGACATCATGAACATTTGCGAAGTTGGGAGGGAGCTCAAGTTGATAGGCTAGATCGCCTCTTTTGCCAAGAATCTTGAAAGGCCCGACGTATCTAGGAGCAAGTTTTCCTTTGATACCGAATCTTTGGGTGCCTTTCATCGGAGAAACTCGGAGATAGACATGATCATCGATGTTGAATGCCAAATCACGATGCTTGCCGTCATAGTAGCTCTTCTGACGTGACTGAGCGGCCTTGAGATTCTCACGTATGACTTTGCACATTTCTTCGGCTTCTGAGATCAAGTCATTGCCAAGAAGTTGACGTTCGCCTGTTTCAGACCAGTTGAGAGGGGTACGGCACTTTCTGCCATAGAGAATTTCAAACGGTGCTTTGCCTGCACTTGCTTGAAAGCTGTTGTTGTAAGAGAACTCGTCAAATGGAAGGCAGTCTTCCCATTTCATGCCAAAGGAGATGACACAGGCTCTGAGCATGTCTTCTAGAATATGATTCACACGCTCGACTTGACCACTAGTCTGAGGGTGAAAAGCAGTGCTAAACCTGATCTTAGTGCCCATGGCGGACTGAAAGGAGTCCCAGAACCTTGATGTGAACAAGCTTCCATGGTCTGAGGATATAACTTGAGGAATGCCATGTAGGGACACAATTCTGGAAGTGTACAGCTCTGCAAGTTGAGCTGCATTGATTGATTCTTTGACTGGAAGAAAGTGAGCGACTTTGGTAAGCTTGTCGATCACCACAAAGATAGCATCATTTCCTCGCTTGGATTTAGGAAATCCAGTGACGAAGTCCATTTCAATGTGGTCGAACTTCCACTCGGGAATAGGAAGAGGTTGGAGAAGACCGGCTGGACGTTGATGTTCTGCTTTCACTCTTCTGCAAACATCACATTCATTCACGAATTGGGCAATCTCCCTTTTCATGCGTGTCCACCAGTAAGATTGCTTGAGGTCTTGATACATCTTGGAACTGCCAGGATGAATGGAAAGGAGAGAATCATGAGCTTCTTCCATTATGAGCTTCCTGAGATCACCTTTGGGAACAACGAGTCTGTCCTCGAAGAACAAGGTATCTCTCTCATCAACACGGAAGCACTTGTATTTCGGAATGCCCTTAGCAATCCCATGTTTCACTTTCTTCACAATGGTATCACTGAGTTGGGCCTCACGGACTTGATCTTCCAAGGTAGGAGCAATTTGGAGATTTGCAAGAAAACCCTGCGGAACAACTTGGAGGTTGAGCTTCCTGAATGCTTCGCAAAGCTCAGGCTGGTACGGCTTGATAAGAAGGTTGTTGCAATATGCTTTTCTGCTCAAAGCATCTGCAATCACATTCGCCTTGCCAGGAGTGTATTCGATGCTGGGATTGTACTCTTGGATCATTTCAACCCAACGAGTCTGGCGGAGGTTCAGATGCGGCTGTGTGAAGATGTACTTCAAGCTCTTGTGATCGGTGAAGATGTCGACCTTTCTGCCCAACAACAGATGTCTCCACGTAATCAGAGCATGTACCACAGCTGCTAGCTCGAGATCATGTGTGGGATAGTTCTTCTCACTTGGCTTGAGCTGACGAGAAGTGTATGCCACAATTCTCTTGTCTTGCATAAGCACACCACCAAGACCTTGAAGAGAAGCATCACAGAATACTTCATAGGGCTTGGATTCATCCGGAGGAGTCAGAACTGGAGCAGAGACAAGCTTATCTTTGAGGGTTTTGAATGCCACTTCACACTCTGGAGACCAAAAGTATTTGACATTCTTCTGAAGCAGGTTGGAAAGAGGCTTGGCAATCTTGGAGAAGTTCTCAACAAACCTTCTGCAATAGCTGGCAAGACACAGAAAACTGCGGAGCTGCTTGACGTTCTGAGGAGCTTCCCAGTTGACAATTGCTTCAACTTTCTCGGGATTAACCGCAATGCCGTCAGCTGAGATGATGTGGCCCAGGTACAAAACCTTATCGAGCCAAAACTCGCACTTGGAGAACTTGGCATAGAATTTATGCTCTCGGAGTCGATCAAGAACCAGACGTAAGTGCTTTTCGTGATCTTCTTCATTCTTGGAAAACACCAGAATATCATCCAGATACACAAGCACAAACTCGCCAGTATAGGGGTTGAAGATGTAATGCATCATCCTCGAAAAGGTAGGAGGAGCATTGGCGAGACCGAAGTACATGACGGTATACTCGTATGAACCGTAGCTCGTTCTGAAGGCCGTCTTGGGAATGTCTTCCTCGCGAATGCGAATTTGATGATAGCCCATTCGGAGGTCAAGCTTAGAGAACACTTTAGCTCCTTTGAGCTGCTCAAAGAGTTCATTGATGTTGGGGAGCGGATACTTGTTCTTAATCGTCTTCTTGTTCAATGGCCGGTAGTCAACACAGAGACGCTCCGTGCCATCTTTCTTCTTGACAAATAAGACACCACAGCCCCATGGAGACGTACTAGGTCTGATGAGACCCATACTCTCCTGCTTATCAAGCTGCTTCTTCAATTCCTTCAATTCATCCGGAGAGAGCTTGTACGGACGCCGGCATGCTGGCTCAGTACCCGGCTCGAGTTCAATAATGAATTCCACCTGACGGTGTGGAGGCATGCCTGGAAGTTCTTCAGGAAAGACGTCTTGATATTCGTTCACCACCGGAATTTGAGATATGGCATTAATTTCGCCCTTATCATTGAGAGAGAAAAGCCTGATAGTGTTATCCCTTGAGGCAAAGATAATCACATCTTCATCAGAATGAGTCATCTTGACTTCCTTTTGAGCACAATCGATGTGAGCATCGTGCTGAGAAAGCCAATCCATTCCGAGGATGAGGTCGATGTCAGAATTACCAAGAATCACCGGAGAAGCCAAAAATCGATAATCACCCATGCGAATAGAAACATCCGGAGCATATATACTGGAATGCATTCGTCTCCCCGGAGAAACAACTGATAACTCCCTTGGCAAACTTTTGATGTCAACATTATACTTGGATGCAAATGGTTGAGACATGAAAGAGCATGATGCACCCGAATCAAATAACACTTTAGCTGGAAAAGAGTTAACTGGAAGGTTACCCAAAATGACATCAGAAGAATTCTCCGCTTGTGCTGCATTCATCAGATTGACCCTTGCTGCCTTTGGATCATGCCTGACAATAGCTAAACTCACAGGTGGAGGAGGAGGAAGACGCTTCGGATTCGGACATCTGTTGGCATAGTGACCTTTCTGAGTGCATTTGTTGCAAGTCACTTCTGAGAGAGGACGGAAATGAGAACCACTGGACTTGGAGCCTTGAGACTGAAACTGCTTCTTCGACTGGTTGCTCGGGTTGGGTGGGTGGGAGAAACCACGACCACTAGAGTTCTTGTAGTTGGAGTTGTTGGAGTTGTTGTATGGAGCTCGAATCACTGGAGGAGGAGGAAGCCAGAATTTCTGATGCTTCGAGACCAACTGAGACGATGATGAAGAGTGAACGGCATCTCGAATTCTCTTCTTAGAAGCCTCCATCTTGAGCTGAGCTGCTTCTTGTTTCAAAGCCATGTTATAGAACTTGTCGAATTCATCCAGCTCGAACAAGGTGAGAGCAAGCTGAAGTTCATCTTTGAGACCTCCACGGAACTGATAGATTTTACTCTTGGCATCAGGAATGTCTTGCTTAGCATAGCGAGCAAGGTTTTGGAACTTGACATTATACTGATAGACTGTCATGGAGCCCTGCTTCAGGTTGCGGAATTGCTCACGCATACCCTCGATGACACTTGTAGGAATGTGGTGCGAGTGAAAGTCCTTGCAGAAATTCTCCCAAGAGATCACTTGACCTGGCCTAGAGTCTTTGTACTGCTGCCACCAGTCAGCTGTTTGATCTTTCAGTTGGAAGGCTGCAAACTTCACATAATCATCTTCCTTCACGTTACTGCACTCAAAATGCTTCTTTATATCGGTTAACCAATCTTCAGCATCAAGAGGGTCGACACAGTAACTGAAAGCTTTAGGATTGTTGGCCAAGAACTGGTTAAGAGTAGCATGGTGCTGCTGGTTGAAGAAGTTGCCTTGGTTCCCTGGAATACCCTGATTAGCTTGATTAGCTTGCATCTGCTGCATCATCTGCATCATCAACTGGGTGTTCTGAGCTGTAGTCTGCATAATTGCTCTCCAAGCCTCAAGCGGAGGAGGAGGGGAAGGAGGATGTTCTGGGACCTCTTCCACCTCTGGGTTAGCGTTGGGAACCTTTTTCGGAGCCATCCTGTAAGAGATGACCACGAATCAGCAATTGATTGACAAAAGGTATAAGCTGAATCAATGGAATGAATTGCAACAAGTCTTCACAATAATCATTCACGCAGGGCCAACAACGTGTTCCAAGGATAAAGCCGACAGTAAACATGTTGTTGGAAAAATATACTTCACGCAGGGCCAACAACGTGTTTAATCGGCTTGGAGGCGCTAAACGTCCTAGGTCTCCTTCTGGACCTGGAAGTCATGAGCGATGGCAAAGAAATTCATATGACCAGCCACCATATTTTGCAATGCAGCCTGCATATTGGGGCGGTGCAGCTCCCATGTATCCTGTAATGCCCAGGATGGAGTTATACCTCCTACGTGTCGAGGCACGACTTAAAGGCATAAATCCATCCTAGAATGATCTCAAGTTTGGTAATCTTTGCACATCTCATGTAAAAGAGGGGATTGTAAACATAAATAGTTGGCTTACACTCGCCACGTCACACAATTACATAACATGTCTCAATCATCATACATTAAGAATATCACAACCCTCTAAGGGCAAAACCAAATGTCAAGATACCAAACTGAAATAAATAAACCACAGGCGGATCGAATCCTAGTAGGAGTCTCCACTACTGATCATCCGGATATCGCACATAGTATCGACTACGCTCCTCGTCGTACTCCCAATCCAGCTCGGTGCCATCACCTGGATAGCTCACAACTGGACCTGTATCAGGTGTGGTGAAGTAACTGTGAGCCACAGAGGACTCAGCAATCCCGTTTCCGGGTAACAAGACTATTTAAGCCTTTGGGAGAGGAAAGGCTGAAGAAAAGAATAAGTGTCTGCAGCAGCAACTAGCAACTAGCCTACGTGAGTGAGAGCGAGAAGAGAAGCCTCGGACGAGAAGTGATCACGAAGTGATCCTAGCTACAAGCTCCACAATCATAACCCCTCCGTGTTCAACTCCTGAATCCCTATTCGGAAATTGACAGTCACGGAACACACGCTGGTAGTGTATTAGAAACATTGTGTCAAGTTATCTACAACCGGATATTAACAAGCTCCCATCTGCCACATAACCGCGGGCACGGCTTTCGAAAGTTCAAACCCTGCAGGGGTGTTCCAACTTGACCCATTACAAGCCCACGATCCGCGGAGTCGCAACTCCAAAGTGGGAAGACCCGAGTATCCTCGGAATCCCGTGCTCAAGATATACCGAACTAAGGTAAGGCTAATCCAGCAAATCCTCCCGGCGTGTCGACACCCTGATAGTAGCCGCGCGTATCTAAGTCTTAGGACACGACCGGATGGGTGATGCTACGGGTTTTTACCAAACCTCGAGTTTCCTTGAGGTGGCCCCGCAGGACCCCCAGTTCGGACCAACACTCATGTGGAGCACTGGCCCGGGGTTGTTGATTAAGAAAAAGGGTTTATAACTCCCTATGCAAGTTTAGTTTGTTATTAGGCAAATAGTACCAATGTTGGGACTTGCTGGAAAAGACTTAGCACTTAGCGGTTTATCGAGGGGGTCCCATACACCCCAACCGTGTTAGGAACGCATAATCAAGGAACATAACACCGGTTTATACGGTTCCTAACGGCATGAGTGGAACAAATCACCAAGCAAAAGGCTTAGCCTTCCACCCTTGCCAATATATAGATGATTTCATTTTTAAGCATTTATATAGTGTGATATAACCCAACCAAACTTCGACATGAAGCAAGCATCTTCGATCTTCACCTGCAACTAGCAATGCTATAAGAAGGGCTGAGCGAAGCGTACTTAGCCAAGCAACGGTTTGCATAGGTAGGTTGGTTAAACATGGCAATGGTTTACAAGTAGGAGGCTGACAAGAAGATCATGGGCATCGAGGCAAAACTATAG
>LR738713.1:53123038-53141721 GCA_902687465.1 Secale cereale | reverse complement strand
TCGAGACTACTAGCAATAGGCAAAGATAGTAATGTTATCGGGGTTCGGTCATCTTGCCTGAAGAGAAGTCGTTCGGATCGTAAGAAGGGTCCTCGTGCTCAACCTCGTTGGAAACCTCGTGCTCGTACTCGAACTCCGACTCTGCTTCCGGCTCTAAACAAAACAATCACACCAAGCACCAATCAACAAGATGCAATGCGCACTCGAAAAAGATGAATGCATGATGGATGCACTAAGGATGCACACGGAGCACGGAAAATAGCACTCAAGCAAAACACCTCAAAATATGATAACAATCTGATATTATGAATCTACACGGAAAATCAATCAAGTTTCATATAAGATTCGCTGAAATCGGAGTTACGGGCTAAAAGTTATGCCCGAAACAAGAAATGAGCGAAAGCTGAAAATTACAGCAACATAGCAACTTCGGAGCACAAAATAATTAAGCTACAGCACTCAAAAGTCATGGCAAAGAACATGAACACAAACTAGACATATACTACAGCAACTAAGTCCAAAGGTGCACCCCCAACGGAGCCACGGATCAATAGCAATGATCTTGGACATATTGAACTTGACAATAAAATTCTGGCAGCAGAATTTTATTGAAACTTTGGAGCAAAAGATAAACATGCTACAGCCAATTAAATAGACATGTGAGAACATGAATGGAAAGACCACAATATATACTACAAGGAACAATCAAGATCCACTCCAAAACTATCATGCTTTGTCCTAGAACATCACACGAACGTGGCATCGGAACGTTACAGATTTCAGACTTAGTGAAAAATCACTAAGTCCTAAAACAGCAATATCATCATGGCATCTAAAAGAGCATGTTTAAGTCACCTCGAAACTAAACATGGCAAGTGGTAAGCACCTCATCAAAGTACACATGATGGTGATCCCGAAACACACAAGCATGCTTCATGGAGATAAACACAACGATAGCAACGAGCTCAACAAGATGGCATTTCATAACAAGTGAAACAACATCACAGCCACATGGCACTTTGCAACGATGATAAGCATGGCAAGAATAAATCTAACATGCTACCTAGCACATACAACATGTAGAGCGTGGCAAGACGAACACGTGGACATGTCATTTGCATCTTTCGGACAAACGAGCTAAAAGATATCACATGGCAAAGATGACATAAAACATCACATAACAGCAGTTTATATCATGATGCACTCTTGCAACAGCAAAACAAGCACCTAGATGATCTCTAACATGCATGACAACAACAGATGAAACGTAGTGCTATTCACCACGAACGTCTGGACATGCTATATGCGCGAATCGGAGCAACACACAAAAAGATCTAGCAGTTTGAAATATGCATCACAGATTAAGCAAAAACAGGGCTTAGAGGTTAAGAGAGCAACCTCTCTCTCAGATCTGATCTGGGAAAAAAAGTGACGGGCCGGCGGATCTGGCCGGCGGCTGGGCTCTGAGCGGTGAAGAAGTGGGCCTGGCGAGGAGGCGGCGGCGGCCCGCGCGAGGAGGCGTGGCCCGGCCTGGCGAGCGGCGCCCGCGGTGGCCTGGTGCGGCGCGGTACGGGCGAGGAGTGGGCCTGCGGGGCGCGGAGGCGGTGGCGCGGAGCGGCTTGGAGGCGGCCCGGTGGGGATCTCGGCCCGGCGAGAGGCGAGGAGGGACGGGAGCGGCGGCGCGCACTGGGCCGCGGGGATGGGCCCGGTCGACGCGAAGGGAGGCGGGAGGCGACGAGGGAAGCTGGGCCGCTGGCAAAGGGCGATGCGACGAGCCTGACGATCGAGGGGAAGTGGTCCACGCGCTCGGCCTGGCGCTGGGGCCTCGATGGAGCTGCGGCCTCGAGCGGGCGCTCGGTTGGCGCGGAGAGGGAGGGGCGTTGACCCGATCTGGTCGGGCGAGGGGATGGGCGCCCTCGTCCCGAGCGGCGGCTGGCGATCGAACAGAGCGGCGGCGCGGCTGGTTCCTTCAGGAACTGGCCAAGTGGCAGTGAGGGGCTGGCCAGATCCGAAAATTGAGGTGGAGATGTGGGGAAGAAGAGGCTAGGTTAGGGATGCCCAAAAATAGACTAGGGTCTATTATATAGCAGGTTTCTAGGGTTAGGGTTTGAGGGGGTGTTAGGAGCCCTCCGATCGCGATCCGACGGATCCGATCGCGGGGGTAGTCTAGAAGGGCCTAGGAGAAGATAGAGGACTGCTGTAGGGGTGTTTCTGGGACACGAAGTGAAGGCACTTTGGACCCACACGAA
Organism: Secale cereale; assembly: GCA_902687465.1. NCBI lineage: Eukaryota > Viridiplantae > Streptophyta > Magnoliopsida > Poales > Poaceae > Secale > Secale cereale. Next base: position 53,139,472 of record LR738713.1, on the reverse strand, counting down.
CAACGGATGGGATAGCCAACGGAGTCCAAACGCGACGAGATTTGAGAGGCGGGTTGCACACAACAAAACAACAACACACACAACAACCTCGCGGCACACCGGTAACGTTACACGCCCGAACAACAAAGTAGGCCTACGGGACGTCACGGACACGTGAGGGAGCTCCGGAACGCGAAACGGACAACGGGAAGAAACACGCGGAACCGGATGCAACCGACAACACAAATGCAATGCAATGCAATGCAATGCACATGTCTACATGATATGAATGAATGCCACACACTCACACAACAAAACGACGCAACCCCGAAAGACAAAGAACCCGGAATGGAAATAGATGAAGCCGGAGATATATTATATACCCAAAAGGGAAAGTATTACATCCGGGGCATTACATATCCACAGTTACCTCCGTGGGGTTTCAATCCTTGGGCGCAATATCCTACAGGACCAGCAGGTTATTTTCAGCCGGAGTGGGTTCCGTCGAGGCCGATGTTCAGATCATACTCACATGAGAAAAGGGCTCGATTTAATGAAGAAACTCGGCCACGTGATGCAATTGTTATTCGAGGTAACCGATCACCGGTACACAGTGTGGATGGCAGGGACTATAAGCGCGGCCGTCAGCTTACTTGGGTGCCAAAGAAGCGTGCTGAAGCTCAGCCTGTAGAAAACATGAAGGGTTTTGTTGCTTCTCTTGCTCTGAAATCTGGAGAAGATCAATCAGCTAAAGGTGTTGGGAACGCTACAGAGACAGAAAACGCTGATCCGGCAAGGTGTGTATCGGTGCAGGAAAAAGATGCCAGTACAGAGGACAGAAATTTGATTAATGAACTCGTTGCTTCTTCTAGTACTAGTATGAAATTTGGTTCAGCTAGCATGCGTACGAATTCACTCGTGAAGAGCCTAGGAGCATCCACGGGTAGGTCTTCAAATGGTTCTGGCACGGTTATCCAACATGGGAGTCCAAGCAGTAACGGAAGCCAGAAAATTGCAGCTGGAGTTGTATCGGGTCAGCAGAGAAATATTTCGGCTAAAGAGAGAATATATGTCCCAGGAAATACAGTACGTCACTACAAGCCTAGAGGCTCGGGGGGCAGCAGATTTCAGTCGGTCGCTCCAGGGACAAAGCCGGGACCTCGCTGGTGTCCGACGGGATTAACACATACTCAAAAACGACGAGTCCAGCGGCTGCGAGCACTGGAGATCAGGGAAGAAATAGCTGAGAAAAAACATGATGAATTGTTCAACCGAGAGAAACCAATGGTGCTGCAAATGACATGGAGGGAGAAGCGCATTGCGAGGGAGGAGAGTATAGCTGCAAATGACACACTTAATGACCCCACCAATGACGTGAATGATGACACCATGAGTGACGCAATTGATGATGAGATTTCAGAAAATAGCGAAGGTATTCCTAGTGATATGGATGTTAATATGGTGTTTGCATTGCCCGCTGAATTTCGTGCACCCGAGGCTGAAGTTGCAGAGCTTGTTCTTGGTCCGAAAACTGCTACATTTGAGAAGCCGGAGAAGCCCGAGCAGCACTTAAAACCATTATTCATCAGGGGTCACATTGACGGTAAGCCTATTGGTCGCATGCTTGTTGACGGAGGTGCTGGAGTTAATATTATGCCTTTTTCGGTCTTCTCTAAATTGGGCCGAAAAGAGAGTGAGTTAATGAAAACCAACATGGGACTTAGCGGATTCTCTGGTGACTTGTCTGAAGCTAAAGGCATTATTTCTATGGAGCTCACAGTAGGTAGCAAAACATTGCCGACTGCATTTTTTGTTGTTGAAGTTAAAGGTCGGTATAATATTCTTTTGGGCCGAGATTGGATTCATGCAAATTGCTGCATCCCTTCCACTTTACACCAGTGCTTAATTCAGTGGGTTCATGACGATGTGGAGGTGATAGAGGCAGATAATTCAGCCTGCATTGCTTTGACAGATGCTCCGGTTGATTGGCAGCACGGTGAGATGCGTTGTTTGACCGGTAGAGATTTATCGGATTATGATTATATAAGTATTGGTAGAGATGGTTTTGTACCTATAAATGCACAGCCGGCTAGCATAGCTCGGCTTAATAATCTGTCCATATAAATGATGAGTAAAGAAGATAGTATTAAGTGGCTGCAAAAACGCACGGAGGAATATCGTTCTGGAAAGAGCGATATGCATGAAGCAATTGAAGATTTTGATGATATGGAGAAGCTTGGACAGGGATTCTCATCGGCTGATCCACTTGAAGAAATAGATATTGGTGATGGAAGTATTCCAAGGCCTACATTTATCAATCTACATTTGAAAGCCGATCAGAAAAGCAAGGTATGTTTGTTACTTAAAGAATTTGTTGATTGCTTTGCTTGGAATTATACGGAGATGCCAGGTTTGAGTAGAGATTTAGTGGAACATACATTACCTATTAAATCTGGTTTTAGGCCGCATAAACAGCCCCGTAGAAATTTTAATCCTAATCTGTTTGACCGCATCAAAGAAGAAATTGATCGGTTATTAAAAGCTGGGTTTATTCAGTCGTGTAGATATGCAGAATGGGTTTCTAACATTGTTCCTGTTGAAAAGAAGAACACGGATAAGCTTAGAATATGTGTTGATTTCAGAGATTTGAATAAGGCTACTCCAAAAGATGAATATCCTATGCCTATTGCCGACACACTTATTAATAATGCTTCGGGGCATAAGATAATTAGCTTTTTAGATGGTAATGCTGGTTACAATCAAATATTTATGGCCGAAAAGGACACGTCCAAAACTGCTTTTCGCTGTCCGGGTTTTGTGGGTTTATTTGAGTGGGTTGTCATGACTTTTGGTTTGAAAAATGCCGGCGCTACATACCAGCGTGCTATGAATTTAATTTTCCATGATCTTTTAGGCATCATACTGGAAATATATATTGATGACGTGGTTGTTAAATCGGACGGGTTTGATCATCATTTAGCCGATTTACGGTTAGCTTTTGAAAGGATGTGTCGGTATGGGTTAAAAATGAATCCACTCAAATGTGCTTTTGGTGTGTCGGCTGAAAAGTTCTTAGGTTTCATAATTCATGAACATGGCGTAGAGATTGATCCTACAAAAGTAGTGTGATGGCCTGGCTTATTAGGGATGATAGACTACTCATATCAATAAGGAATTCCTAATGAGGAATTCCTTCTTTTCCGGGAGCCCATTCGGATAGAACTCCAAAGTTAAGCGTGCTCAGCTTGGAGTAGTTTCAGGATGGGTGACCGACCGGGAAGTTGCTCTCGGGTGCGCAGGAGTGAGGACAAAGTGCGTAGAAAAGACTAGTATTGATATGTGAGGCCAGTCTAGATCCCGCCAGGAGTAACGACCACCGGCGGGTGTGTCCGGGGCGTTACAAGTATAGTCAATCAGAAAGTTGAAGGAACCTACCTGTAAGAAGGATGTGCAAAAATTGCTTGGAAAAGTTAATTATTTGAGACGATTCATATTTAACCTTGCAGGGAAAATTGAATCGTTTATTCCGTTACTTCGGCTAAAGAATGAAGCCGAATTTACATGGGGGGCAGAACAACGGGAGGCTTTTAATAACATAAAGAGATATTTGTCGAGTCCTCCGGTGTTGCGAGCACCCAAATCTAGTGTGCCGTTCAGGTTGTACATTACTGCACAAAATACAGTGATTGGCGCGGTGTTGACGCAAGAAGACGGCGGAAAGGAGTACATTATTGCATATTTAAGTCGCCGTTTGCTGGATGCTGAGACTCGGTACGTGTTTATTGAAAAATTATGCTTATCTTTATATTATGCATGTACCAGATTTAGGTCGTATTTACTTTCTAGCACATGTGTAGTAGCTTGTCAAGCCGACGTGATTAAATATATGTTGCAACAGCCGATTCTTAGTGGTAGGATTGGAAAGTGGGCTTATGCGCTAATAGAGTATGATTTGGCATATGAATCGCTGCGTGCTATGAAAGGTCAAGTTATCGCCGATTTTATTGTTGATCATAGAATTAGTGATGAAGAAGATATTAATTATGTTAGTATATGCCCATGGAAACTTTATTTTGATGGATCGGTCTGTAGAGAGGGACAAGGCGTCGGCAACGTTTTAATTTCACCTAACAATGTTGTTTATGAAACATCGGTCCGGTTAGAATATTTGTGTACTAATAACCAAGCTGAGTATGAAGCTTTACTGTTTGGTTTGCAAAATTTAGTAGAGTTGGGTGTAAAGGATATAGATGCTTTTGGAGATTCGCTTCTGGTAGTGCAACAAATTAAAGGCGAATTTCAGTGCTTTGATGGGTTACTGAATAGTTATTTGGACCGATGTTTAGATATAATCAAATCCTTAGATACTTTCACTATTAATCATATACCTAGGGAAGAAAATTCTAGAGCTAATTGCTTAGCACAGCAGGCTTCTGGTTATCACATTAGTAAAGGAAAAAAATTCGTGATAGAAAAGCCGATGCTTGCTGCTGTAATAAACGAGTCTGTTTTGCTGAATAGTTTGCCACAGGGTGCAGCTGGTCCTAGTTCAGTTCAGCAACGAGCAATCTGTAACCATGAAGATTCGGTGTATGAGTCCCAAACGACCGAATTAGAAAATAATTTAGAACCTGCAGATTGGAGAGTTCCTCTAGTTAATCATTTAAAGGATCCAAGTCAAACAAGAGATAGGAAAATTCGGCGACAAGCATTAAAATATACTTTGCTGAATGATGAATTATATCGCCGAACTATAGATGGTTTACTTTTAAAATGCTTGGATTCTGATCAGTCTAGATTAGCCATGGGTGAGGTGCATGAAGGAATATGTGGCACGCATCAGTCGGCTCATAAAATGCGATGGTTATTAAAAAGAGCGGGTTTTTATTGGCCGACTTTGTTAGAAGATTGCTTTCGGTATTATAGAGGCTGCGAGGCGTGTCAGAAATTTGGGAATGTACAGTTAGCGCCCACGGCTATGTTGAATCCCATTATTAAGCCGTGGCCGTTTAGAGGATGGGGTTTGGATTTTATTGGCCAAATACATCATGGATCTTCTAAAAGACATCGCTTCGTCCTAGTAGCTACGGATTATTTTACTAAATGGACTGAAGCGGTTCCTTTGAGAAACATGACGCATAAAGAGGTAATCAGTTTTGTTTTAGAACATATTATTCATAGATTCGGCATTCCTCAAACTTTAACTACAGATCAAGGTTCTTCTTTTATGTCTCATCAATTTCATGAATTTGCCGAATCTTTTGGAATTAAGTTGTTAAATTCGTCGCCTTATTATGCTCAAGCTAATGGACAGGCCGAATCTAGCAATAAAACTTTAATTAAGCTTATAAAGAAGAAAATTGAGGAGCATCCGAAAAGATGGCATGAGGTGCTTTCGGAAGCTTTATGGGCTCATCGGATATCTAAGCATGGGGCTACTCAAGTGACACCGTTTGAGCTAGTGTATGGTCAAGAGGCGGTGTTACCTGTGGAGATTAACTTACAGGCTCTTAGAGTGGCCGGACAAAATGATTTGTCGGCTGTAGATTATAATAATTTGATGATGGACAGAATAGATGATGTGCCTAAGGAGAGGTTGAAGGCCTTGCGAGAAATTGAGAAAGAAAAATTAAGAGTGGCTAAGGCTTATAACAAAAAGGTGAAGGGAAAATCGTTTCAGATAGGTGATTTAGTGTGGAAAACGATTTTACCTATTGGAACTAAAGATAGGAAATTCGGCAAATGGTCGCCGAGTTGGGAAGGCCCATATAGAGTTGTAGAGATTGTTCCTGGTAATTCATATTTTGTACAATCTTTGCAGGGAGTGAAGTTGTCTAAAGCTCTCAACGGAAAATATTTGAAGAAGTATTATCCTAGCATGTGGCAAGAGAGTTGATGATACCATGGCCGATGCATAATTTGAGGTATCGCCCTAAGCAGAAATTGGCCGATATGTTGTTTGAAATATCACCCTAAGAAAACTTGGCCGATGTGTTCTTTGTACATCGCCCTAAGTAATGATGTTCACCGAGTTACAGCAATTCGGAAAGATACAATTTTTGTGAAATATCCTGAGAATTGGTAGTGCTATGGCCGGTATGTTATTCTGAATATCGTCCTGAGTATATATGTTTTTGATAAATGATATTGTACCAAAAACAGGGGGGGCATGTGTTGGAGCTATAATTTGGCTGATGCATATTTTAATAGGCCAAATTAATTAAGTTGTTGATTAAGCTGATCAGCTGATATTTTGCTCAAGTGTTACAACAGGTATTTTGCATGGATTGGCAGTTACGTGGGACAAGTCCTGCCCAGATTCTCGTTTACGTCGAGCTAGTGCGCTACTGCCAAGGACAAGTCCTAATCATTCTCAGATGCCAAGCTGAAGTTTCAGGTTTGCAAAGGCTATCATGCAAGGATACATGCAACAAGTAAACATACATCTGCACGGTGATGCATCAGCCGTATGAGATCTCCATTAGGTGATATAGTAATTAGCGTTGTGGCCGGATATATTATTCCTTTCCTTGTGAGCCAAAAGGGATTTGTACGTGACCTTGTTTGGATTTGTTAAGTAACGGCCAGCAAATAGATTAGACAGGTATCGTTTCATACATGGTCACCATGGTAACCAAATTAGGAAGGGCAAATCATGTTCGGTTTAGTTTTACAGTTTTATTCTTGTATGCCAAGTCTGCCATGTACGCCAAGTCCTGCGTGCCCTGTATATAAAGGGTCCTGGCCGATTGGAAAAAATAAATCGATCTACATCCAATTCAATCTACTGTTTTCACGTACCTTTGCTTTTCGTTTACTGTCTTTCTTGCCGAGCTCTAGGACCCCTAGAGCGCGGTTCATCTTTGCTGCTTTGCGCCGTAAAGCAGTCGTCCTCCTCTCCGAAATTGAGGAACCCCTTTGTTGCTTTGCTCGAAAAGCATCTGTCCCTCGCCACGAAAGTGCGAGGATTATCTTGTGTTGCGTGGTGCAATTTTCTGCGCCAACACACCCAATGAAAATAGTTTGTTGGATCTCGATCGTGTGATACACATATTCATAATATTGAAGCCAAAAGATGCAAGGTTAATAATGATAGTGCAACTTATTTGTGGCACTGCCGTTTAGGTCATATTGGTGTAAAACGCATGAAGAAACTCCATAGTGATGGACTTTTTGGAATCACTTGATTATGAATCACTTGGTGCTTGCGAACCATGCCTCATGGGCAAGATGACTAAAACTCCGTTCTCCGGAACTGTGGAGCGAGCAACAGAGTTGTTGGAAATCATACATACTGATGTATGCAGACCAATGAGTGTTGAAGCTCACGGTGGGAATCGTTATTTTCTGACCTTCACTGATGATTTGAGCAGATATGGGTATATCTACTTAATGAAGCACAAGTCTAAAACATTTGAAAAGTTCAAAGAATTTCAGAGTGAAGTGGAGAATCATCGTAACAAGAAAATAAGAGTTTCTACGATATGATCGTAGAGGTAAAATATTTGAGTTAGCGAGTTTGGCCTTCAGTAAAAACAATGTGAAATAGTTTCACTACTCACGCCACCTGGAACACCACAGTGTAATGGTGTGTCCGAACGTCATAACCGTACTTTATTAGATATGGTGCGATCGATGATGTCTCTTACCGATCTACCACTATTGCTTTTGGGGTTATGCATTAGAGACAGCTACATTCACGTTAAATAGGGCACCATCTAAATCCGTGGAGATGACACCGTATGAACTGTGGTTTGACAAGAAACCTAAGCTGTCATTTTTTTAAGTTTGGGACTGCGATGCTTATGTGAAAAAGTTTCAACATGATAAGCTCGAACCCAAATCGGAGAAGTAAATCTTCATAGGATACCCAAAAGAAACTGTTGCGTACACCTTCTATCACAGATCCGAAGGCAAGGTCTTTGTTGCTAAGAGTGGATCCTTTCTAGAGAAGGAGTTTCTCTCGAAAGAAGTGAGTGGGAGGAAAGTAGAACTTGATGAGGTAATTGTACCTTCTCCCGAATTGGAAAGTGGAACATCACAGAAACTAGTTCCAGTGATTCCTACACCAATTAGTGAGGAAGCTAATGATGATGATCATGAAACTTCAGATCAAGTTTCTGCTGAACTTCGTAGATCAACCAGAGTTCGTTCCGCATCAGAGTGGTACGACAACCCGGTTTTGGAAGTCATGTTACTAGACCATGATGAACCTACGAACTATGAGGAAGCGATGATGAGCCCAGATTCCGCAAAATGGCTTGAGGCCATGAAATCTGAGATGGGATCCATGTATGAGAACAAAGTGTGGACTTTGGTTGACTTGCCCGATGATCGGCAAGGCATCGAAAATAAATGGATCTTCAAGAGGAAGACTGACGCTGACGGTAATGTTACTGTTTACAAAGCTCGACTTGTTGCGAAAGTTTTTCAACAAGTTCAAGGAGTTGACTACGATGAGACTTTCTCACCCGTAGCGATGCTTAAGTCTGTCCGAATCATGTTAGCAATTGCCGCATTTTATGAAATCTGGCAAATGGATAACAAAACTGCATTCTTTAATGGATTTATTAAAGAAGACTTGTATATGATGCAACCAGAAGGTTTTGTCAATCCTAAAGATGCTAACAAAATGTGCAAGCTCCAGCGATCCATCTATGGACTGGTGCAAGCATCTCGGAGTTGGAATATACGCTTTGATAAGTTGATCAAAGCATATAGATTTATACAGACTTGCGGTGAAGCCTGTATTTACAAGAAGTGAGTGGGAGCACTACAACCTTTCTGATAAGTATATGTGAATGACATATTGTCGATCGGAAATGATGTAGGATTTTCTGGAAAGCATAAAGGAGTGTTTGAAAGGAGTTTTTCAAAGAAAGACCTTGGTGAAGCTGCTTACATATTGGGCATCAAGATCTATAGAGATAGATCAAGACGCTTGATAAGACTTTCGATAAGTACATACCTTGATAAGATTTTGAAGTAGTTCAAAATGGATCAGTCAAAGAAGGAGTTCTTGACTGACTTGTAAGGTGTGAAGTTGAGTAAGACTCAAAGCCAGACCACGGCAGAAAAATATAGAGAGAATGAAAGTCATTCCCTATGCCTCAGCCATAGGTTCTATAAAGTATGCCATGCTGTGTACCAAACATGTTGTGTACCTTGCCATGAGTTTGTCAAGGGGGTACAATACTGATCCAGGAGTAGATCACTGTACAGCGGTCAAAATTATCCTTAGTAACTGGATGACTAAGGAAATGTTTCTCGATTATGGAGGTGATAAAGAGTTCGTCGTAAAGGGTTACGCCGATGCAAGCTTTGACACTAAATCCAGATGACTCTAAGTATCAATCTGGATGCGTATTGAAAGTGGGAGCAATTAGCTAGAGTAGCTCTATGCAGAGCATTGTAGACATAGAAATTTGCAAAATACATACGGATCTGAATGTGACAGACCCGTTGACTAAACTTCTCTCACAAGCAAAACATGATCACACCTTATTACTCTTGGGTATTAATCACATAGCGATGTGAACTAGATTATTGACTCTAGTAAACCCTTTGGGTGTTGGTCACATGGCGATGTGAACTATGGGTGTTATTCACATAAAGATGTGAACTATCGGTATTAAATCACATGGCGATGTGAGCTAGATTATTGACTCTAGTGCAAGTGGGAGACTGAAGGAAATATGCCCTAGAGGCAATAATAAAGTTGTTATTTATATTTCCTTATATCATGATAAATGTTTATTATTCATGCTAGAATTGTATTAACCGGAAACTTAGTACATGTGTGAATACATAGACAAAACAGAGTGTCCCTAGTATGCCTCTACTAGACTAGCTCATTGATCAAAGATGGTTATGTTTCCTAACCATAGACATGAGTTGTCATTTGATCAATGGGATCACATCATTAGGAGAATGATATGATGGACAAGACCCATCCGTTAGCATAGCACTATGATCGTTTAGTTTTACTGCTATTGCTTTCTTCATTACTTATACATGTTCCTATGACTATGGGATTATGCAACTCCCGAATACCGTAGGAACACCTTGTGTGCTATCAAACGTCACAACGTAACTGGGTGATCATAAAGATGCTCTACAGGTGTCTCCGAAAGTATTCGTGGTGTTGGCATAGATCAAGATTAGGATTTGTCACTCCGAGTGTCGGAGAGGTATCTCTGGGCCCTCTCGGTAACACACATCACAATAAGCCTTGCAAGCAAAAGACTAATGAGTTAGTCACGAGATGATGTGTTACGGAACGAGTAAAGAGACTTGCCGGTAACGAGATTGAACTAGGTATGGAGATACCGACGATCGAATCTCGGGCAAGTAACATACCGATGACAAAAGGAACAACGTATGTTGTTATGCGGTTTTGACCGATAAAAGATTTTCGTAGAATATGTAGGAGCCAATATGAACATCCAGGTTCCGCTATTGGTTATTGATCGGAGATGAGTCTCGGTCATGTCTACATAGTTCTCGAACCCGTAGGGTCCGCACGCTTAACGTTTGATGACGATCGGTATTATGAGTTTATGAGTCTTGATGTACCGAAGGTAGTTCGGAGTCCTGGATGAGATCACGGACATGACGAGGAGTCTCGGAATGTCCGAGACATAAAGATTGATATATTGGACGACTATATTCGGACACCGGAAGTGTTCCGGAAAAGTTTCGAATTTAACTGGATTGCCGGAGGGGGTTACCGGAACCCCCTACGAGGGGGGATGGTCCATAGTGGGCCTTAAAGAAAAGAGAGAGGCAGCCCATAGTGGCTGGCCGGCGCCCCACCTAGGGATCCTAGTTGGACTAGGATTCGGGTGGCGCCACCTCTCCCTCTTTTCCTTTCCCTCTCTTCCTTCTTGGTGGACTCCTACTAGGAATAGGATTGCAATCCTATTCCTAGTAGGATTGCCCTAGCCGCACCATAGGAGGCCGGCCGGCCCTCCTCCCTTGCTCCTTTATATACGGGGGCAAGGGGGCACCCAAAGACACACAAGTTGAATTGTTCCAGCCGTGTGCGGTGCCCCCCTCCACAGAAACACACCTCGGTCATACCGTTGCAGTGCTTAGGCGAAGCCCTGCGCCGGTAGATACATCATATCCGTCACCACGCCGTCGTGCTGACGAAACTCTCCCGTGAAGCTCAGCTGGATCAAGAGCTCGTGGGACGTCATCAAGCTGAACGTGTGCTGAACGCGGAGGTGCCGTACGTTCGGTGCTTGATCGGTTGGATCGCGAAGAAGTTCGACTACATCAACCGCGTCACTTGACGCTTCCGCTTCCGGTCTACGAGGGTACGTAGACACACTCTTCCCTCTCGTTGCTATGCATCTGGTAGATAGATCTTGCGTGATCGTAGGAAAATTTTAAAATACTACGTTCCCCAACAGTGGGTGTGCCGTGGGGCACGACGACGGGGGCGCGGGGACTTGGAGGCGGCAGAGTTGTGGTGCCGGCGAGGTAGGGCCATGGCGCGGCCGGGGAGGAGCCAGGAGGTGGAGCACCTTGGTGGTCGTGACTCTGGTTCTTCGCCAACAGAGTAGAAGTAAGGAGGACTCGGTGGAGGTGAAGGGGAGGTGGCCGTGGCGGATCCGGCGATGGGGCGTTGCGAGGGCGTCGCCGTGGCCTGGATCCGGTGGTGAGAGGACACCGCGTCCTGGATCCGGCGGCGGCTGGTGCTGGGAGGGGGCCGTCGTCTGCGGGCGCCGCCGCGCTAGAAGGCGGGGTGGGGAGGGGGTTGCTGTCCTCGGGGCGCTGCCGCGCTAGAAACCTGTGTTAAGTAGGGTGTTATGAGAATAAGGTCTTTGTTATAAGAATAAGGTCTTAAGGAGTGTCATGAAAATCATTTTGGTGTATCTAATAATTACTAATGAAGTATATTAAAAATAATAAAGAGGTATAAAAGATTCATCTATATGGTATATGAGGAGCGGGAGTACGTACTCGCAGGAGTACACAACCATTTTCCTATATATAGGATTCCTATTTTGTACTCCTGGGAGTATGTACTCCCATGCTCAATATACCTCATATACGCATTAATTATACCTCTTTATCATTCTCAATATACTTCATTAAATATTCTAGGATACCCTAATACGAGTTTTGTTGAAAAAATATCATCTGCGACGTACTTTTTGTAATATACCTTTTTCACGTACAAACACATCAGTATATACGTAAACATTTAAATTATATAGACTCGTATGAATTTTTTCATGAAAATCATTTTGGGGTATCTAATAATTACTAATGAAGTATATTAAAAATAATAAAGAGGTATAAAAGATTCATCTATATGGTATATGAGGAGCGGGAGTACGTACTCCCAGGAGTACACAACCATTTTCCTATATATATATATATATAGGACTCCTCTTTTGTACTCCTGGGAGTATATACTCCCATCCTCAATATACCTTATATACGCATTAATTATACCTCTTTATCATTCTCAATATACTTCATTAAATATTCTAAGATACCCTAATACGAGTTTTGTTGAAAAAATATCATCTGCGACGTACTTTTTGTAATATACCTTTTTCACGTACAAACACATCAGTATATACGTAAACATTTAAAATATGTAGACTTGCATGAATTTTTTCATGAAAATCATTTTGGTGTATCTAATAATGACTAATGAAGTATATTAAAAATAATAAAGAGGTATATATATATTTATGACTCCTTTTTTATACTCCCAAGAGTATGTACTCCCGTCCCTCCCGTCTTAGTGAATATGCTGGATGGATAAAACCGATAACTGTTGAGCCAACAGACCACGTAATTAGCATGCATAACTACTTCCTACGAGTGCGCATCCAGCCGCTAGCTTTAATTAAATAATTAGGAAATTTGGTACGCAACTTACACACCTCAGCTAGCTAGCGTACATCTTGGACATTTTTGTTAAAAATGAGTTTACATCATACTTATAAAGCATGTGGTAGGAGTTATAGTCCGTTATAATAGCTATTCTTTAAGAAGAGTAGACTGCACTTTTCTAAGGATTCCATATGCTGCAAAAAAAAAAGTCTCGGAGTATATACTAACGTTTCTTCTTCAATGGATTTTTCTGACTTTATTTTGAAGGAGTATATAGTGCATTTTTATAAGGAGTATATGCTGATTCTACATACTGCAATTTTTTTCTAGGAATATATACTAACGTGTCTTCTTTAAGGGGATTTTCTGACTGTGTTATGAAGGAGTATATAGTGCAAAATAAGGAGTATATGCTGATTCTATATACTGCATTTTTTTCCTAGGAGTATATACTAACGTTTTTTCTTCAAGGAAATTTTCTGACTTTATTTGAAGGAGTGTATAGTGCATTTTTATAAGGAATACATGCTGACCATTTAAAGGAGCACATACTGGTTTCTTAAGCAGTATATACTGACACTTTTTTTTTGAAGGAGTATGTACTGAATTTTTCTGAACAAGTATGCTGACATTTTTGTGGAAGAAGTATGTACTGCATTTTTTTACAAGGAGTTCATACTTTACTTTTCTAGAAGCAGTATATACAATATAGTTTTTAGAGAGTATGCACGTCCCTTTCTCGGAAGAGTATACATATAATGCCATTTTTTAGAAACTACTGTACATACTTCTTAATCCAAGGAGTATATACGGCTAAGCATCAAGAGAAGAACCAAATAAGTATACTCGGCTAGTTTGTAAGAGTACAGATATGCGTATGACGTAGCATCCAACAGGCTACATGTGTACTGCTTGTGCGTTATGAGTGCCTCTCCATTCCCATCTTGCTTGCGCCATCAAGTGTATATGTTGTAGGCCACAAGAGAAGGAATTGCTGGGCTGACACCGCCGAGTGTGACGCCGAGAAGCTGTCCGACAAACAAAATTCGGCATATAACACGCACAAAGCATTTGTATCTGCAGCAATGAACAAATCTGCAAAACCAAATTCAGATGTTAATGGTTTAGCAAATTGATGAATCATAGACTTGACTGGAAAGTGTTCATAGAAAATGCAATGTTTCTATGGCAAAAATACAAAATGTTGTTGGATCCCAGATCTCATACAAGTATGTTGGTAGCCCATCTCGTGATCCCCTAGTTCAAACAACAGCATACTCTGGACTGTTGTCGCCGGCGGCGAAGAGTATTGTGTAAAAAAATGGGCGCATATAGCTTGATAGTCGTACATGCATGCCTCAAATGATTGTATATGGATAGAATTGATCGATTCTTTTTCTTTAACTCGAATAGATTGATTCTTTGAAGTAAGGCAGAGATCTTACCGGTTGAGTATAACATGCGCTCGCCGGAATAGCAGGAGTTGAGTACGGCCCCATGTGCATGTCACACGGTGGGATTGACATATGGTCATCGGCCGGCAGCTAAGAGCTCGGCCGAATCACGTGGTGGCATGGCTGGGCAGAACGACGACGACGAGGATCATCGATGCGCTCAGATGGTAATGAAAGGATATTTCTTGCTATCGTTGTCGCTTTTGCCGATGCAAGATCAGATGATATAACCGTGTCTCGTCGCTGTCGCCGCCGCCGCCGTCTCCGAGACTCCGATGTGTTATGCATGTGAAGACGTGTTGGCCATGTTTTTCGGAAGATGAAACAGGGCCTATAAGCGGTACTAGCAAAACTGAAATTAATGTATGCTTATCCCTAATAGTTCGGAGCTAACCTGATTCCTTCGATGGGTTAGTTGGATGCGAACGCTTGATGTCTCATGGATAGCTAAAACAAGGACACGTGGCTAGGAGTATGTACTCCTAAGAGTACTAACCCATTTTCCTATATATACAGCCGGTCTATTCTCATAACATTATGAGAATAATATTCTCATAACACTTCCGAACTGCTTTGTTTTACTTCATTGGAAAGCTATGCGCACTGCACAGATACAGCAACAGAACCTCATGTTTGAAAAAACTGTACGTATTATTTTTTCGGTACTTTTTTTGCTCTAGTTTTTAACCGTTTATCGGAATTATGCGTGTAATATACCGTTGAAAAGCTATAGAGTAGACGCAACTTCGCCATGTTGAACACTTTTCAAAATTCATCATAGTTTAAGAGCAGTTTCAAAAATCGTGCGGCTCACAACGAATGGCAGCGAGCGTTTTTTTTCGTTTTTTTCTAAACCGCTCGTCGGAATGAAACGTATGATACACCGTTGGAAAGGTATCGTCGGCGCGCATCTTTTTCATATCTATTATTTTTTCTAATTCGCTACGGTTTAAGAGCAGTTTTGAATTTACTAAATCGCGGAATTGTGTTTTTCGAATTTTTTCAAATTTTCGGTACTGTTTTCGCTCCAGTTTTCTAACCGTTTGTCGAAACAAGGCGTGTAATATACCGTTGGAAAGCTACGAACGAGGCGCAACTTTCATATGTTGAAATGTTTCTGAGATTCCTTATAGTTTTTAGTTAAATTTGAAAATCGTGCGGCTGACTACGAAGGGCAGTGGTCGTTTTTCGTGAAATTTTTACAAAACGTTGGTCGAAATGATCCAAATGATACATCGTTGGAAAGATATCGTCGAGACGCTACTTTTTCATGTAGAACAACCCTCTAATTCATTACGGTTTAAGAGCAGTTTTCAAATTACAAAAACGCGGAAACTCTGTTTTTCGCGACACCCAAATCGACGCGTTTTTTTGCGCTTCCGAACTGCATGTTACTGCAACACAGAGACCAATGAACTGCATGTTTGAAAAAATTGTACGTGTTGTTTTTTCGGTACCTTTTTTGATCTAGTTTTTTAACCGTTTATCGGAATTATGCGTGTAATATACCGTTGAAAAGCTATGGAGTAGACGCAGCTTCGCCATGTTGAACACTTTTCGAGATTCCGCACGGTTTAAGAGCAGTTTTGAAAACGGTGAACTGCATGTTTGAAAAAACTGTACGAGTTGTTTTTTGGTACCTTTTTTGCTCTAGTTTTTTAACCGTTTATCGGAATTATGCGTGTAATATACCGTTGAAAAGCTATGGAGTAGACGCAACTTCGTCATGTTGAACACTTTTCGAGATTCCGTACGGTTTAAGAGCAGTTTTGAAAACGGTGAACTGCATGTTTGAAAAAACGGTACGTGTTGTTTTTTCGGTACCTTTTTGCTCTAGTTTTTAACCGTTTATCGGAATTATGCGTATAATCTGCTTGCTTCATGCCTCTTTTGGGTGATATTGCTATGATATTTATACACTTCCATACACTTTTGATCATATTTGGACTAACATATTAACTCAGTGCACCCCAGTGCCAGTTTCTGTTTTCTGCTGTTTTTGTATTTCAGTTTTTCCCATTACGAGAACTGCCAGAAAAATTCCGGAAAAATTATATAAAAAATCAGCGTTCCAGAAGGTTCCCGGTAGCCAAAGTACAGCCGGGGGGGGCACCAGGGCTGCAGGCGCCCTGGTGGCGCCCCC
>LR738713.1:53103147-53115921 GCA_902687465.1 Secale cereale | reverse complement strand
AAAAAAAAAAAAAAAAAAACAGCTGCAGAAAGAAAATCACGTCTAAATACTGGTAGCGGAATTTTGTCACTCCAGTGCCGGAGTATTTATTATTCCCCTCGGCGCGGGAAAGAGATCACAGAAAGGTGGAACATCGACTATTGATTCACACAGTATGTATTCATTTTTTCTCTGTTTCGATAATTTACATTGAAAACGCCGAACAGCGCCGCTTCCACAACCTTACACCCACCCACACTCTTCAGTTTCCTTTGCCTTCTGACCTTCATACATCGCTGAGAAGTGGGGGTACAAAAGATGGTCCTCCTTACACTGGGCGTGAGACTAAACAGCAGTAGTAGCAACAGGAGTGTCGGGGTGAGCACCCCACTCAGTCCATGATCCATCGTACACGGCAACATCAGTTTTGCCGAGGCGATGAAGGCCCTAAAACGGGAAAGTAAGTTTTTAGCAACACAACTTAGCATCGTCAAAGTAAATATTGAGATCTCAAATCCCAGAGAAACTTACCAAAGCTAATACACATGCCGTCACACCAGTGCCGCAAGAGGTCACAATGGGTTGATCAAGTGATATACCTGATTCAAAACCACACCACAACAATTAAAAGAGAGACTGGAATTACTATGGCCAATTGGCCATAGTTCATTCTACACTTAAATACCACTAAAACAAGCATAAACATGAGCCGCCAAGTACCACACACAATTATGCTGGACATTTGAAGATCATCAAGCTTTACAATAACACAAATAAAAAACTATGCTAACATTGAATGACACAAGATTAGTTTAGCAGTTAACATGCACAGATAATTTCAAAAGGGGTGAGAAAAAGACTTCCAACCCGGACAAACACAGCCTGGAGGTCATCACTAGCAGGAGGAAGTGTTCCGAAATTTTACATGGATAAAGTACATACCTTCTTGCTCGAATCGCTTACGGAGCTCATCTGCAGGCAATAGCTTTTGTGTACTGTCAAGCACCTGCAGAAAGTCAATGAAGACTTAGCAACATCTATGCACGATGCACATTTAACCAAAGTATCATGTTCAAAATAAGAGTACAAAACTGAATCGATTATTCCAAGTTTCAACCTGAGGAAAAGGAACACATTTGCTCCCAGGCACATGCCCGCTTCTTATTCCCTTGCGTGGCTCTGGAACTGCACCATCAAATCTGGTGTACATTGCATGTCAGAGTATGTAACTGACAGGCATCACATACAGCTCAATGAAGCATTTCAGCTTTTTCAGGACAAACAAGAAGCACAAGTCGATATCATAAACCACGTAAATTATTACGGTTGGACAGGGCAAGACAACAACAAAAATATACTCGAAATGCAAAAAAAAAAAACGTGCCTACTTATTGACAAATAAATATTCTAGACTTTGAACCAGCCTCCTTGCAGAATTATTATGCAAGGTAAGGCTGTCTAGATATTCCTTGTGTGGGAGCTTTCGGCACTCGGTACGCCCTAGAAGGATATTACGATGACCTGACTATGAAGATTATCCAAATAATTTGTGCTGAATATAGCCACTTATTAGGGTCATTTTGTCATTTCTATGAGGTGCATTACAGTGCCACAGTATGCAATTATTTAGTTACTGAATGTCTACCAAAATCAAAGATTTTTCTGTTGCAGCTCCGGAAGAAAAAACATTTTGACATGTTTGATAGTTACCACATACCAGAAAAAACAGAACTGCCTCTTAAAAGCCAGCATAATACATATACAAGCCTTAAAAGAATAAAGATGAAGGAGAAGACTATGCACAGAATAAAGAATAAAGTATACTTTTCCAGAATAAAATATTAGCATTACCTAGGCTTCCCTCGAGCATCTATAAGTTGATGTGTCTGGGCCTCGATGTTCTCTTTCACCTGACCAAATTATGTACATCAATTATATCCAACATGCAGTATGAATTTAGTGAATGGCGACACAGTGGGAAATAACACCACTAACCTGACCAAGATTCCAAAGAAGATGAGGCTGCAACTTCGCTTCAAATGTGGTGGGACCAACCTACATCGAACAGATAAATGTAAGTTCTTCTATATAACTATAAAAATGAAGAATATAACCCATTACAATTTACAACAGCTAATAATTAATTAGGTATCGCAATTAAGAGGTTGGTAAATCAGTAGTACTGGTAAGACTCGCTGAGATTCCAGATGCAGTATTGCCAAAACAAAGAGGAGAGGTGTACGACAATTTACCGATTGCCCCTGATAAACTTTCTCGATTGCTTCACTAGCAGCACTGGCTTTTAAGATAGCATCACTAGAGGCACTTGATTCGACATCATAGCCAGAAGCACGCCATTGGGGCAAACCTCCATCCAAAACCCAAACTTTGTCATGTCCATAAGCACGAAACATCCTGTTATCAAGGTAACAAACATCATCCACATGCAGTTAAGTACAAAACCTTTACAAATAAAGCATATCACACATGCACTGGTAACAAAACTATAATCATCTAAGAATAACAGAAAACAAGAGATTGTCTCTTGTTTCTTACGGAATTCTAGTCTATCTTGTTTTGCCTTGTTCCGAGGAAGGAAAAAAATTAGTAAACTTACCACCAAACACGAGCAGCGCTAAATAGACCCTTTCCATCGTAAACTACTATTCCATCTTTGTTGTAGATGCCAAGGGAAGACACAGCGGCAGAAAATGCTTTTTCTGATGGCAGCATGTGTGGCAGCTGA
Source organism: Secale cereale (assembly GCA_902687465.1). NCBI lineage: Eukaryota > Viridiplantae > Streptophyta > Magnoliopsida > Poales > Poaceae > Secale > Secale cereale. Next base: position 53,113,196 of record LR738713.1, on the reverse strand, counting down.
CTCAAAAAATAATACATTCAGTTCATGTGAAGGTTGAAGACAGGAAAGGGAAGAACATAGAGAACAAGAATAGAAACAAAAACGTTTATACTATCACACCAAGTATGCTAAGCTCGCTCATGTAGCTAGCTATAAGAAACCAAACTTCACTAACGCGGTGACTTTAAATCATAAACTAATAAGGGTTTAAAAATAGGAATCATCAGATTACAACTAAAAAGAACTCTGTGCGTTCACTGTTTTGTGGCATCGCGGTTGCTGTTTTAGTGCCCTTTTTTCCTGAACTTGTTCTTCTGGAGTTGGCTAATATTTTAGCTGCTGATATGCAAGAGAATAGCACTTCCAGTGTCATCCTCTACAAATGTTATGTATCCACATGGACTGATATATTGAGTCAGATGTTTTGGTTCAATCTATTAATCGAACTGGGGCTGTCAACATGCCCTTGTTAAAGAGTGAACTGAGGAGACTCGGTTAATTCTCTACCTTGTGTTCTGGCCTATGATTGAAATGCATAATGCAGAACAATGCTGTGAGTATTTATGGTAAAAGATGTCAATAAAGAAGTATAGAGAAAAACACATGTGTCAGAAGTATCCAGAGTAATGTAAACGAACAAAGTCCATACAACTAATCTGCAATTCACGAGCAGAACTTACACTAGATGCTCGAAATGCACAGTGCTGTAACATGTAGAGAACTAACAAAGTTCATATGACTAATTTGTAATTTATGAGCAGAACTTACATTAGATGCTCTGTCAGATATTCCATCAACATCAAAGAATAAGGCACCAGGGATATGAGCCACCTAGGAGAAATTGAAGTAAATATTAGGATCTTTAAATAAATAAACAGTGATAATAAGCATATAATGCCATCAGCTAAGTGCTACGTTGCGCGGAAACTTCAGAAAGCGTGCGTATCCAGTCGGATACTGCCCCGATACTCGGACACTGCCCCGATACGGTCCGATACGTATCCCGTAAGTATCCCTCTATTTTTTTAATTAAGAAAAAGAAAATAATGTTTGATACTCTTAGGATACTTCTGTGATACGTTTTGGATACCTCAAACTCCTTGTTCGATGTGAAATCCCCTCAACTTTAAAAACGCACCTTTTGAAGATTCCTAAGATGGGCGTGAGTTCATGTCAAAACATGACTGCAAATGTTCTTATTCAATTGAGAGGTGAGCAAGAGAGAGTCGATGCACTGATTGGAACAACAAACCTAGGGAAATCCCACTGCCAATTAATTAAATTTGACCAAGTGCAAGAAAAGAATGGGGGTAATCCCATTGAGGCATGGTTTGACCTAGAAGCTCTTTATTTTTTTAGACTTTCAATAATTAATATATACTGTATGTAATATCTATATATAAATGTATCCCCGTATCCATGTTTTTAGAAATTTGACGTATTGGGTGTATCCCCGTATCGCGTATCCGATACGTATCCAAGTATCCATGCAACGTAGGGTAAGTGCAATGACATAACATTGAGCTGTAAAAAGTTTCAAATTTGAAACTATGAACATAACACATGTAAGCATTACCTGGTACTCCTGAAGTGGATTCCTTTGCTCTGCGGGCATATACCAAGAGGCATCAAGTACCTAGACAAAAATTAAAAGCATAATAAGATATGTATGCCGTTGGACATATTTAACAGAAACAAAACTATCCTATGAAAAGCATAGTTAAATGTGTTTCCTCTTAGTAGTATCTGTTCTATATTATTCATAGTGATGAGAGCCCTAGACTATGTCAATAATGTCGAGAAAGAAAAGGCCTACAAAATGTACAATTTTTTCAGTAACAAAGATTATTTTTTTGAAATAGGTTTTTTGGAAATAGGTTTATCCGGAATGTGAATGCAGTGTAAATTGTGCAGACGAAAAATGGCAACCGAGGGGCGTTGACTTTCTGCGAACTGTAATACAGGCACTTCAATTGTTTTTTAAAGATTTGAGATTACTACTAGTGTTAAAACAACACCCATCAAAATCCTCTTTCAACTAAAATACCAATTCACGTACTAGCTAACATCACCAGTTTAGCAAAAAAGATTCATCACTTGTAGCAGCTCTGACCAAACTGCCACGGCAGCAGAACCCCAGCCATATGAGTACTCTGTCTTAAATCTAGACTATACTAATTGTACAACTGACATTCAGATTTCAGAGGGCAGGCGCAGCAGAACAGCAAGTGCTATACCTTCACATCGGGGTCCCTGAGGTTGGCGTGCAGCCACTCGGCGGACACGACAGGCTCGGTCCGCGGCACCGCGTGGACGGCGCCCGACGCGGCGGCAGCGGCGGCCTCCGAGACGGCCGACGACGTGGCGTTGAAGCGCGCGGCGATCCCGAACCGCGCCATCGACGGCGACAGCGACGCCCCGCAGCCGACCTCCGCCGCGCGCGCCCATCCGACCCTGCCCTGCAAGTTTCCAAAAAACATAGCGCCGTCAGACCTGGCGGATCGAGGCGGGGGTTGCAGCGGCAGGGTTACGACCGCGGGGAGCGTGCCGGCGGCGGTGGCGAGGAGGAGGAGGAGGAGGGGAGGAAGGGGGGTTTCCTTGGGGAGCAGCCGGGCGCCGCCGCGGAGGGCGAAGGCGGCCGAGGCGGCGCGCGTGAGGAGCGAGGCCGCCATGGGTGGGTAGGGTTCTGGCCTCTGGGGGTTCTAGAAGGTTCGGGGGGAGTGATGGGTGGGAGTGGAGGATGGAGAGGGGGAGGGGAAGAAGAGACGGCGATGGGCTGGCTGCCGTGGAGGGTGGGGTGGGCGTTGATGTTGACGTGGTGGAGTAAAACTGTGGTTAAATCCGGCCGGAAAGGGCACCCCCTGTTTATTACGCGGCGGCGCCCGACGCAATGGCAATGGCCGTGCGTGTTGGCCGCGGTTTTCCGGTGGTTTCTCATCCGTCTTTTTTTTCATGGGCTCTAGCCTTTTTTTCTTGTGCGCTGAAGAGATTAATAAACATTTGAAAGTTAGGTAGAGTATAGGCAAACAAAAAAATTACTTCCTCCATCCCAAATGTCAAAAAATATTTTACATTATAGGACGGAGGGAATATATAAGGCAGGTATTGAGTCCTGAAAATGCACCGTCGCCCATGTCAAACATTACAAGATTGAGTTATTTGTTTATAGAATGAATTGCACATAACATCAATTTCAGAGGCACTTATAACACTTTACCTCACCTTTTCGAGAAGTTTTCCCAAAACTACAACTTTTGGGGTAACTATTAACACACAACCCAAATCCAAAACACAACCCAAATCCTCTAACCGATGCCTAGTAACAGACACCTACATCAATCGGGTTGAATCAGACCAGGTTGTACATGTGTGTGCGGTGTCCTGCCGACTTGCTGGTCGCCGGCGACTCGTCGTCCCCCTCGTACAAGTGTCAGTTTTGTAGCTTTTTGGTTGAGTTCTGTAGGTATTTTACAAATATAGACATCACAAACTTCATATTTCAAAAAGTGACTGATAACACCGAAGAAAATCTGTAGCTTTTAGTTCAGTTCAGTTTCATTGGTTCATATCACACATACACAGCAGGATGCATGGCTGAATTACACTGAAGAAAATCTGTAGCTATTTGCTGTTGAAATCTGAAGAAATAAAGCACAAACTAAGCAGCCAGAACTCTTCCTTGCACTGAAGAAACCCATGCAGCCGACCACTGCAGAAACAAAATATTTCCCCATTCATTCACTTGCGGAAGAACGACAAGGTCTCTTCTCAGGCGATGGCGAGGTTCTTTGTGAGCCCGACATCATTGGGGAGGAGCTCTGTACAGGACGACCGATGACGTCAACGACGACGCTGGGCGGACGAGCTGACGCTTAGGCGGAGGAGGAGGTGCTGGTGGAGGAGATGATGTCGGGGCATCGTCCGGGCGGACGAACAGGCGAGCTGCCGGCGACGAGCGAGCCGGCGGCGGCTTGGCTCGGGAGGAGACCGCAAGCATATACATGTAGGTGGCTGTTAGTACGGGCATCAATTGGAGGATTTGGGCTGTGTTATGGATTTGAGCTACGTGTTAATAATTAGCCCAAAAGTTGTGGTTTTGTGAAAATTTCCTCAAAAGGTGGGGTGAAGTGTTATAAGCGCCCCTGAAGTCGATGGTGTGTGCAATTCACTCGTGTTTATAAGGTGCATCAAATAGATAGCACCGATATACAGTACTTCCTACCATGTCAAATCACTGTGATTGTGAAGAAAATATGAGAACGACACAAAAATTATTAGCAGAAAAACTTCCAATCCATTCATCGGTCATGGTTGTACAAGGAACACTAAAAATAATAATAATAACATCCATTGAGCTGGATTGCTCTGAGATGGTGTCCATATTGCATGCTACTTCCCAGGACCGGTTGAGCCATACAAGAGGTCAAGGAGTTGATGAAAACTAGTGGCTGGGGTGCGCCCCAGGCGCACCTCTTGAGGCGTTACTGTACGCACTAATCAAGTTGTCTTAGTTGTTAACATGTTGACAGTGCAGATAAGCGACAGTGGTTAAAAATATAACACAATTCTACGTATAACAAATTAACAGTGATTCTATAGCATCTTGGCGCAACATGAAATGTTTCAATATTTCCATATCATTCAGATCAAAACAAACGAGTTTTACAGACATTGTAATTTTCTATCTAAACCAAGACCCTTGCAAACACCATTTTCATCACACTACATACATCATGAAGCAAAAAAGAAAGTTATGATTACAAAACATGGAAACACCATGCATGAGGTTATTTTGCCGAAGTTGTCGAACATGGTAGAAGATCATCTGAAATGCCATCATCAGAATTATCCAAGCACAAGCTTCTTCTTTCACATTTTATCCACTGCTTTTTTCATGCTTTCCTCAAAACTTCTTTTTAAGTCCATCCCTCTTTCAGGTTTCTTCTGAGCTTCATCATCATACCACTTTGTTAGAATAAAGAAGCATCTCATTAGTAAGATTACAAGATCACTTCTCAGTAGTTTATTTAAATGGAATTTGTTGATGAGAAATGGTCTAAATGGAACTTGTCGATGAGAAATGGTCGTTGATCAGAAGACGGCGCTAATATTCTCAATCATATCTTTACTACTTATTTTCATAACCTATACCATATTATATTCCCCTGCTTCACACTATGAATATACTCAGAGCATAGTGGATCATCTTATATCATTGAAGAAATTGTATTAAGCATTGTGCCACAACAAAAAGTGGTGACAACATTATATGTATTTAAGGACTCCTAACTTAGAGTGCCTATGGAACTATCCCCATCTAAGAGATACTCCCTCCATCCCATAATATAAGAGCGTTTTTTACACTAGTGTAGTATCAAAAACACTTCTATATTATGGGACGGAGGGAGTATGTGATATGACGAGTTAGCTCATTGTAATGGAACACATGTAACATCAGCAAGAAAACTTATGACTATGCAAGTTATAATTCATATAGTGAATGTGACTTACAACTAACAACATAGAAGATCTAATTAGTGTGAAGAAATAGGATGTGCCAACCTTCTGAATAGATTCTTCTTTTAGTGTTCACCAATAGCAAAATTTAGTGCCTTACAACAGTTAAAATCTTGCATTTGTTGAAAGCATTAACGAGCATTCTCAAATTATAATTCTTGAATTTTTTGTTATCAAGGATTAAAACTAAGACCTTGCGATCCCGGTAAACATTGAGTTGCAAGCATCAACTAGTTGATCCAAAATATTCCAAAAGTTTAAGATGACCAGAAAAGTTGAACGATATACAGAAGATAGATGTACCTGAATAGTCCAACTGATATTTATTTTAGACCAATCTAACGCCTCCTGAAAGTGGATTTCAGTAATCCATTAAATCTCTGGATGCTTCAATTTAGCTAATTGAAAAGATATTAAATGGTCAGTGTGGTATTTCTGCATTAGAGGCAAACATAGAAAGTACATATGGAAAAGAAAGTAGAATAAAGTTATTAGGCTAATTGTTCACCTAAAACTGGCAGGAACATAAATGAAGATTTTCATTTTTGATCTTCAGACTTGCCTACTGGAAGCACAACCATTGATACACAAACAAGAAAACATATGGTTGTAAAACAAAAATATGTAGTGATTTTAAGCTAGGTTGTGCTAGGTCATTAACTCTAACTTATTCACTACATAAATCTGAGTATCAGTACTTGTAAAATCACTCGCAGATCGCATGAGTCTTCTAATAAACCAAACACGAGAGCAGAGATCCCAAGTGACATGGCCGGAGCACAGAAAAAGTATAACTACTTAACAATCCAGTAACCTATGCATCATACAAACACAAGCCATGCTTTCTAAAAGGATATCTGTTTTGGACCTACGTATGGGTGAATGAGTTGAGATCTGTAAACAGAAAATAATACAAAATGGTTAGATTAATGAAATAATATCATATAAATATGAAGTATAAGGAGCAATTGCTTTCCTCTAGCCACGTTTTAATTCAGTATTTGGTCAATCTCAAAATCTAAGATAGCATGCCCATATCCAACAAGTAATAAGTTAACTTACAACTGTTGGCAAAACAGGAAGCAACTTAATAACAGAAGAGCCCTCAATTATCAGATTTGATGAACGTCGAGATACATGGGAAAAGCTGATGTTAATAGCTAATGTTTGTCCTAAAATAAAGTAGTTCACACACTATCAAAAGCAAAAAGAAATGCACCAAGGAACAATTACCGCTTTCACAGCCCTGGAGTCTAAGATAGGCTTTGCACAGAAAACAAGCAATAGAGTTTCAAAAGGACCAAGCGCACCACCAAGTAGTAATGTTGTAGCAACCTATGGCATATTTTTCCACTTATGCTCAATATATATCTCTCTTGAGTCAGTTTCGAAAGACGATTTACCGGAAGTGGCATTAGTCTCGGGTAATAATTTCGAAGATCAAATATTGCCTGTAATTTTGCCTTTTAGGTGACTTGATAAAGTAGAATGATATATTAGCTAGGCCCAGAGACGATTGATAACTTGATATGATACAAGCAGTAGTACAAAAGCGAAGGCATTGAGTATTCACCAAAATCAGGGATTGGCAAGGGTTCTTGTGGAACAGCTTGCACAGATGGTTGTATGAATGTGCACCGAGGATGAGAAAATGTGTCCCTATAGAAATAATATTCATACATGAGACCCAGCAAAGGTGAGTACCATATCCATGGCTCAAATAAAATCTTTAGCATTGTTATATCAGAAGTTCACATTACCAAAGTAACATGGCAGCAACCTTTATGCACGACAAGTTTTGTGAACTCTCCCCGTCTGAAATGCTAGCCTTTAAAAATAATGAGAAAATCAGTTGTTATCATGTATCTAGGGGACTACAATACAACTCCAGTAATATTCAACAACAACTCCAGTCGGCTGCACGAGTAATATTCAACAACAACTCCAGTCGAACATCCAAGAAAATAATATGATCACAGTTCGATGATCAAAAGTTAAAAGCTTTTGACAGCAGATATTCCCTGAATTTCTGCTAACATCCAACAATGATAAACATTTAGTAACCATCAGAAATAGAAATTGAGCCTCACCTCACACCGGAAGGAAGCAATAGCAGAGGCGGCATATGCACTTGACGAGGAGAGGCCCGGTGCATCCTTCCTCTCGCCGATGGCCTCCCGCCGAGGAGGCAGACCTTGTCTGGGTCGAGCTCGTCCTCCTGCGGCTTCCTCGGGACGGGAGCTCGCGGCGCCGCTCGCCTTATAGCCTTGGGCGCAGCGGAGGAGAAACAGCGTACAAGAAGATGACGTGGCTGCGGCCGGCCTGGAGTCAAAAAAGGCCTTCATCTGCGCCACCATGATGTCGAACCGCATGAAGCCAAAAGGATGCTAGCTTGCTCGCTGCGATGACGGTTGGTCCTCACGCACCAGCGCCAATCTATTGGCTCCCCGCCCTGTTCTCCTCACGGATATACGGCCATATTCCTTCATCCTCGTGTCCCTGCTTGAGGCCGCCGTTAGTACCTCCATCAATCAGCCGCCACCATCTCTAGGGTTTCGCACAAAAAGGGAAAAGCGGAGGGGTGGAGCGGTGCTGCAAGAGCGAGCAAGAAGAGGGTGTTTGCGTGCAGTGGTTGTCGATTGAAAGCAGGGAGGTGAATTTTACCCGGTGGAGGTGTTATCTGAGCACGGTAATATCCCAGCTCGTTCATCTCCTTTTTTCTTGCTCCCTGACATATGGCCCAGCCAAACCTCGCGGCCCACCTGCAACGACTGAGAGTCAGATCGCATGACCAATAGGAACTCACAAGAAGAACCAATCACAGCTCGATCGCTGCTGCGTATGCCAGTGTAACTCGCCACTGCCAGGACGCACCGTGCCAGGCTGATTACGTGGACCGGCCCAGCATGCGCTCTTCACGCGACTGTTAATGGGTTTAATGCGATGGGGAGATTCTAATTGCTAAGATTAGCCGTACTCGGAAAAAAGTTAGTTAGGCTGGCCATAGTGGGAGTAACATAGCTAGTAACATCACACATCCCAACACAGTTTTGCTTATGTGGCATGTAATTAATGAGGAGAGAAGTGCTTGTGGTAACTAGCTATGTTACTGTAACATCACACATACCAATGCAAATTGAGTCTATAGACTAATAAATGAACTCTTGCATGACACCACATCTATGTTTCTACCCACTATGGAGGTAGTAACATAGTCTAGTAATACGTGTATGTTACTAGTGTAAGTTACTCCCCACTATGACTAGTCTTATGGGCTAGCGACCTGCGGGCGTAGCAGTCCTCGCACTGCAATGTGGTTAGGAGGAGGCTTAGATGAAGTTGCTGAACTTTGTAAGAATGATGCACCTACTTAAGCAATAGAGATATCTCGTTTCCCCGCAGATAAAAATACATTCAGGTTCGTCGACCACCTAGCAACGACGACAAACACTGAAGCGAAACGAAGTCGTGTCGCTGTCATCGCCCCTCCATCACCGAAGTCGGACAAAACTTGTCGTAGTAGATAGTCGAAAAGTCAACGTGCCAAAACAACACACGACTAGTGCACCAAAAAAACAACCACCGCCGATGAAGTGAAGTATAGACCGGAAGGATCCAACCTAAATACACACGAATGAAGACCGGTTCCACATAGATCCACTAAAGATCAACACGAACCAAATTTCACAAGACCAACACAAACACACCTACGGCCGTCCTCCGCCACCGCCAGATGCATCATCGAGACAAAGGACTAGGCGCAAAGGACCTTATTCCATTTTAGAGTGAGGGAGCCGCAATCGCCTCACCTTCTTGAGCAAGATGCAAACCCTAATCAACCTCAAAAAACACCTAAAAAACAAAGCATGAATCTTCCCGACATCAAGGCCCAAGGTCCATTGTGTTTCAATGGCCCTGAGGCCAGCGGAGACGAGGCGGACAGACACCGACACCGACGAGAGGCAGAGAAACCCTGGTGCATGGGCAGACGCGAGAAAGACGAAGGGGACTTGCATGAAAAAATTATTTAACATGGACCGTCAACTATTGACATGATGGTGGGTGTTCGAGTTGAAGAAAGTGAAACATCACAGAGGTGAGAAATACGACTAATAGAAGTCATGGGGCAAGTGTATGAAATACCTTCATCTTTCCCGCGAGGCGACCCCAGGCGATTAGTTTTTTCCTCTCCTTCCGTCTGTGTTGCCGTTGGTCTGCCCCGTCTCCGATGGCCTTTGGGTCGTGGAGGTGCGGCGGACCTCGGGGAGCCGCGCTTGTTTTTGTTAGGTTCAACGTCTAGGTTGGGGTTATGTGGGCGACAACGATGTCTCTAGTGGAAACAATGTCTCCCACATCCGATCCCCATCCCGACTGTGCGTATAGTGTCGTCGAAGGGCATGTGGAGTTGTGTCTCTGTCGTATCTCGTAGAATCGGTTGGTGGTAGTCTTTAGTAGATTTGTTTGGATACAATCTTTGTTCATGTGGTTACATGTTTGATACTTTTCGTCTACGGTTCTCTTCATCAGCGATGGTTGTTGCTGTAGTGCACTGG
>LR738713.1:53092555-53103039 GCA_902687465.1 Secale cereale | reverse complement strand
TTACGACTGTCTACTACAACAAGGTTTGCCTAGCTCTGATTAAGAAGAGACCATGAAAACGACACGTCTTCAACTCGCTCCAATACTTGTAACCGTCAGTACGTGATCCACAAAACATTTTTGTAGTTTTGTTAATTCTGATGTTCTCTGTACTGTCATGACTGATTATGAATATATCAGAAGTTTCTCCGGGAAAAAAGGTGAGAGTGTGTGTGGGTGCAGTGGTGTTTGCGGTGTTTGTATGTGTGAATTATTTGTTATTCCGTAGCAATGTACATGTAATCAACTCGTAATTGTCACCGCCAAAAAAATCAGCTAGTAATTACGAATGTGGAGAAAAAAGAAGGTAATAGAAGTAACTTCGGCTTCTAAGGCCTTCAAAAAAAAAACTTGGGCTTTTAAGGAAGCACACAGCATGTCTGCCATATTTGATGTTAACTCTTCATGTAAAACTACCTAGTGTGCATTGAATTTGGATGAATTGAAGAGTCAAATTGTTGGACCATTCTAAGAGTCAATTTTGGACGAATTTGTGTTTTTTTCTTCAAAGTAACACATAGTTTTAGAGCATGGACCATTGTAAGAGGACAAAAAACAGAGTGGATTTTTTGCTCTCGGGCTCCATGGAGCCCAAAATTTTCAAACATTCAAAAGTTAACGTTTTAAGTTTCAGAAAAATCTAAAAAACAAAATTACTTATAAATGTATACTACTAGATGTGTGTGAAATTTCATCACCAAATACATTTTTAGGTGGCCCATACAGAAAAATCATGTTATTTTATAGTGAATAGTACATGCTAGAAATACATGATTTTGTGATTTTTGTGTAGCTTAAAAATGTATTTGGTCGTGAAACTTTGCAGACAAGTAAGTACTCCCTCCGTTACAAAATACATGACCCAACTTTGTGCTAAAGTTAGTACAAAATGGAGTCATCTATTTTGGAACGGAGGGAGTACATACTAAAACTGAGACACTTATTCCCTCAAAAAAATTGAGACACTTATTTTGGAACGAATGTAGTAGTATACATCATTGAGACATTTATTTTGGGGCGGAGGATTTTTTTTCAAAAGTGGCACTGTATTTTGAGCAAATTCGAAAACTGGCAGACTGAATGCGTATATTTCAAAAGTAGCACCCCGTCGGTGTGCAGTTGACCGAAGAGGTCTTTTCGGCCTGGAAAAAACCGAAGAGTGGACTTTTCGGTCAGGCAAAAACCGAAGACTGCTGTAGTGGGCCGAAGAGTGGCTGTCGGTGCGGCGTGCACACCTCTTCGGTCTTGGGCTGACCGAAGAGGTCTTCGGCATACGGTAGGCCGAAGAGGGTGGGATAAGGCCACCCGAGCCGTTTCTTCCTCCTCTTCCTCTGTTCTTCCTAGTTCGAACTCTCTCTCTCTTTCTTCTCTGTCACTTCGCCCCCTCTCACCGATCTCTTCATTTGTCCACCCATTTTCAAAACCAAACCACAGAAACGGTAGATCGTAGCCATCTCCACCAGCCTACGGTGATTTTTTTTCCAATGAGATAGCTATTTGTGTGTAAGTGAGTTGTAGTAATGGTGGTGTGAGGAGGAGGAGGTGGTTTGGCTGGGCAAGAGGAGGTGGCCGTCGAGGGGGTGGCGTTGGTGTTGCTCGTTGGTACAAGTTCTGCGCGAGGTGGCCACACGCGTCGAAGGTATAATCACGCGTGATAATTTTTTTAGTGTTAATTGGTTCGTGCTGTCATTTTAGCGGTCGGTTAGTGTAGCGGGTAAAAATATTGTTCGTTGTGAATAATGAGATGGAAGTGTCTGACTATGTTTTATTTTGTAATATGTCGGACTATGTTTTATTTTCTAATATGTAGAACTATGTTTTAATTTCAGATATGTCTTCGTATGCGTTGCTCAAAGATACGATTGAAAGAAAACACCGGGCCGCACTTTTGCAACAGGGCAAGGACTTAGATGTGTTGACCACTCGCACTCCAAAGTCTAACTGGGTATTACACCCTGCATGGATTAATAGGTTTGTGTGCTTATAATTTGTAAATTCGTATATTGTAATATATGATGCCCGCTAACTGTTTGTTGTACATTCTCTTTATTTTGTAGGTTAATGTGGGCTGGACTGCTACCGTTAGCACGGCTGGTTGAGGGTACATTGGATGAGTGGGTTGATCATCCGGAAATGGATGAACATGGTGAACCATTGCAGCTACGCAAGAGGCCAACGAAACGCTTCTCTTACGACAGGTCACTCCTTACCTGCTTAGTAGATAGATGGAGACCGGAGACACATACGTTTCACTTTCCCTGGGGAGAGATGGCGCCTACTCTGCAGGATGTGTCTTACTTGTTGGGATTACCGTTGGCCGGTGCTGCCATAGGTCCTTTAGATGCAGATTCTGGCTGGCTAGGTACGATGCAGGCCCGTTTTCTAGCTGTGAAGCCAAATGCTAGGGGCTTAGACAACGATGCTCACGGGCCTCGTTTTAAGTGGTTGGGCCAGTTTGAGGTAATCTTCTCGGTCAGATAAACGAATGTTGTTTTTATAATTGTCCTCACTAAATAGAATAATAAAATCATTTCTTTTATATGTAGATTCGCATGTTAGGATACCCTGGAGTTCAGTTGACAGATGCACAGGTTGATCGGTCCCTAGAGGCATATCTTCTTTGGTTGTTCGGCAAGACTATGTTCACGGAGAACCACGTGAGCACTGTCGATGCGCGCCTCATCAGCATTGCACGAGAGATAGCTGACGCTCGTTGCCCAGGGGACATTACACAGAGGAGTTGGGGTTCTGCTGTGTTGGCAGCTACGTACAGAGGCCTGTGCAAAGGTTGCCTTTTGAGCTCGCAGAGATCAGGTCTGGTTGGATGTCCACTATTGTTGCAGCTCTGGTCATATGAGAGGTTCCCTATTGGACGACCCTTTGTCGGCGTTGAAAACCCGTTTGGTCCGGAGGACATAGCAGGGGCTTATGTGCCATTTATCGGCGACTTGCCAACTGTGGGATCTGTTTGGACGCGAAGAGAGGTAATTTTGTATTACGTAACATTTCATTAGATTATTTCTTGCCATGCATTACTATTACTAATGTTTATTTGTTGTCATGCACAGAGACAGTTTGCGGGTCATCAGGTGAAGAGCTGCTACCCGTCCTTCAGGGCGCAGTTTGATGCTTTGCACGAGAATCTTGTTATGTGGGAGCCCTACTCGCATGAGGCTATAACATTTAGGTATCCAGGTGGAATATCTAACTTGTGCACTAGATATCAGCACTACTGGATGACCAAGGCCAGATTGGTGTTCGACGTGACGGTCGAGGAGATGGCCCTTCATAGGGTGATGAGACAGTTCGGTCGATGTCAGGAGGATGACATTCCAGTTATTCCACACATACCGGACCACGTGCACAAGTAAGTAATTCTAATTTAGTTGTCAGTTTGATACTTTCAGAATTTTGCTTACCACGTTACCCGGATATCAATGTCAGGTTGAGCCGCGTAGGAGGGAACAAGCCCATGGATTTCTGGCTTAAGAACATTGGCCCTTATCTTGAAGAATGGACTACCGCGCCAACAAATAGCTGGGATGAGGTTGGACCCTTTGACTGGCACAAGTTCGAGTTGTATCTGCAGCGTTACAGGCATTCAACGAGGATCTACATGGTTCCTTCTGTTGCTCCTGATCAGATTGAAGCGCCTCTGACGAGCGATATGTACCCAACTTCCTCTATTATGGGAACCAGACACCACGCGGTACGTAACCAACTTGCTCTATTATGATTCTAATATGTGTACTCATGTCATAACCTGACCATTTACAATTGGCTAACTATTCAATGTACAGCGTGACTTGATGGTTGAAGCGCAAGATGAGGTTTCCACTTTGATGGGGCGGGTTGAGAGCGGAGAAACTATCCCACCGCCAGAGCACCTTTCATGGTTGAAGCGTTTTGATGAGAAGCTACGAGGGATTTACGCAGCAATGACATGTAGAAGATCTTCTGATGTTGCGGCTCCTCGTCCAGCATTTCGTCCGCCACGTCCTTCACGGCACATGGCTTCACCGGCGCCACGTCCTTCACAACCACGAAGGTCGGCACAGCAAGAGCCATCTCCTTCACAGCCAGGGAGCTCGTCATGGCATGAGCCATCTTCTTCACAGCCAGGGAGCTCGGCATGGCAAGAGCCATCTCCTTCATGGCCAGGCGGTTTGGCATGGCATCAACAAATGGGGCCAGGTAACTTTACTTTTGGTTTTCTTTTAAGCATGGTACGTTCGCAATTCAATTTTACATGTGCTTCACTACTACAGTCAGCAACCAGCCGCCTCCGTTCACGCATGTCGTGCACTCGCCGATGCATAGTGGTGTTGATCCGCTCTTAGACAGCTGCGGCGATGACGATGACCACGCAGCAAACACGTATGACTTCTCTCAGCCGCTGCATCATACTCCACCACCACCACCGTCGCAGGAGACACAGACCGTGACAGACGAGGTTATCTACGGTCGTGGACACCGTCCGACTCACCCACCGCGTCCGCGCTTATCGCTTTCCGGTCCTCGTCCGAGGAAGGTCCAGACTCGTCGACGTAGTACCGAGCAGTGATATGTTTGTATATGTATGAGACATACATGTTAATTTCAGACTATTCTTATGTGTGAGGACTTATCTATGTATCAGAGGTAATTGGTACTACTGCTGCACCGATAACACAGTGCTCCTCATCTTTATAACACTGCTGCTAATTGGTACTACTGCTACTGCTGTTGATTGCCTGCTACTGCTGCACTGATTAAAACACTGCTGCTAATTGGTACTACTGCTGCAGCTATTATAATGCATTTTTTTGGGAAAAAAATAAAAAAAAAGTTGTCTTCGGTCTACAGTAAGCCGAAGAGTGCTCCATGCAACTTCGCTTTACGCTAAACGTAAAGAGTTACCACTCTTCGGGCTACAGTAAGCCGAAAAGACCTCTTCGGTTTACTGCTGACCGAAGACAGGTCTTCGGCCCAGCACCGCCTATCTTCGGTGTAGTGGAAGCCGAAGTGGCCTCTTCGGCCTTTGGTACGCCGAAAAGATCCTCTTCGGCCTACGCCAGACCGACGGGCTGCTATTTTTGAAATATACGCGTTCAGTCTGCTAGTTTTCGAATTTGCTCAAAATACTGTGCCACTTTTGAAAAAAAATCGGGGTAGTATACATCCATATGAATATTTGCATTTTTGCAGAATTTTGAAAATTTGAATTTTGAAGTTTTCAAATAAAGGGCTCCATGGAGCTCAAGCTCCATTAGGCATTTCCGAAAAAGCATCACTAGATTTGAGGCACAACTTAAATGAAGATCGAAAATGCATACCACAGGTATAGCGCTCAGGAACTCATATATGTGATCTCCATTCACCATATGATAGAAAAATTAATTACTTACATTTTCTTTGAGTGATGATAGCTGCACCACGGATGCCCGTAGGTTCAAGAAGTTCATACTTCATATACCAGATGAAAGATCAAAGAGAACTAGAGCGCTTGAAAAGAAAACAAGATGTACAATAGCACTGCATTCAGTCAATCTTATAACAAGCATATGCAACAAAGTCTTATTTGAACCCACTTTATATATATCCTCTGCTTGTTCCTCCTCCCTATGTCACAACAAACAGTTACGGTGCCAATATCGATTCCGCCACGGGAAGACTTTCACCTAGTCATTGTGCTGAAAACCAGGAAGAAGCGACGCGACGAACCCTACAACGACCAGCTGGACCTCTTTCAAGATGCCGCCGAGCCAGCTGCGCCGGTTTGCTTCTCCCTCTGCACCTTGCTGGTTCTCGTTGCCCGCTGCTGCTCCTGGTTCCTGGTTCTCCGCGGCTTGGTCAGGGTTTGCAGGATCTGCGAGGTTTCCACCTGAGAAGCAGACAGTGAATTGATATACGAATTAATTACATCGATACTAAATGAAACATATATCGATCATTGGGGCCCCTTGTTATAATAAAGATATTAGTAACTGGAGTAAATGCCTGACAATCAGAGAATATCTAACATATTGCAGCAAGAAATATCATTTAATGAGCCAAGGGGTCTTCATGACAAGATAACTTCCACATCCATCCTATTTATTGGTGCTACCGATGGCCACTTTGTGATATTTATACAACTTTAGTTCACGCAAGTGCTAGGAAACTTTCTGCCTTGCAAACCATATAGAAACAAAAGTATCAACCTCCACTGAAGTGATAGTGGTGAAAAGGATAACTATAATATTATGGTTGTGTTTAGAGATTGATAGGAGTGGATCTGGTATTTGAAATACAACACATAAAGTGCATAGTGGCAGATTATGGAGAATAAAGGATGGCTACCAGGTGGTTGCTCGTTGCCATCATTCTGGGCAGCCACAGGAGCACGGTTAGCAGGAGCCTGTGGCGGACGAGCGGCCACACCTCCCGCCCGCTGGAGCCATCTTAAGAAAGGTGTGATCGCTCCAGTTTGATATCTGGAAGAAATGAAACCCCATGGTTATCTAGCAACAAAAGAGAGGCTATACAAGAATATAACAAGCAATGAAGCATCAAAATCAAAACAAGCCAAGAACTCACAGGTAAATCATGGACGCAAACAATATGAGAAGAAACAGCCTTTGTTTTGATCCTTCTTGGCTAAACAAAAAGACCACTGCTGCTAACTTGATGATCAGAGCCAGGTCAAGCTGAAAAGCAAAGTGAAACCTCCTCACAACAACTTGTCTTTGAGGGCCATTTTGCTGCCTAGCATCCTGTCCTTGCTCTTCACCAGCCAATGCCCCAACGCTTTCACTTTTAACAGAAAACAATGGAAGAAATAAGTAAAGATAATACAACCATGGTGCTTTTAACTGGTCACAGATATTCCTGGATCAGGATAAGAAGACAATTTAACATAGTAGAGAACTGCATAGGCTTTGCCAACCTATCAACGAAAGAGTTCATCTTCATGAAACCTCTCGTATATGCAGGTGTGTCTATTTTTTTTATAGATTCACTTAAACTTACAGCTTCAAAAACAATACTTAAGAAAGGTTCAAGTAAATTTACTTGAGCAAATGGGATATTGCGATGCTGCTAAACTCTAAAGCAATTAATCATTTATGAAAAGCACCACTGTAATTAACGCAAAAGATGTCCACTATTTTGGGAGTCATGTTATTATGGCTTATGTCTATTCTACAGTGAAACCACTATATGTGCTATAGCAGAATAGAACCTGTAGTATAAGAAAGACCCTGAAGTTTACACATTACCTTCGATTCTTTATGAAAACTGAGGATATTTTTGTACATGCCCGAATTGGCAGGGTTGAGCACTAAACAATGCTTAAAGAAAGCTCAATTATTTCATGAATCTCAGCTAGCCACTGTCACCCTTAAACATGACGTTTTATTCTGTTCTGTTGTCACAGATCTGCTTTTGTTCTAAAAACATGTATGAAAGTCAACAGATTAAGCATATGGATCTCAAGATAGATCTTGCAAACCGCTTATCACACTAATTGCACATTCCCATCGTAACCATTTCAAAAATTTCAACAGCATGCCACTTGTGAGGTTATATGATCACATGATGACTTCGACAGAGATTACTACCATCAGGAGCAAGCAACTCACGTTGGTATATTGTAAGCGAGTGGTATGAATGTCTTTGGAGCGTAACCTCCCATCGCCCCCATGAACTGATTCTCCTGTATGGCATATATCCCTGGACCCTGAGCCTGATCATCCATACCCTGCTGGGAGAACATCCCTGGCACAAGCATCGGGTACATGAGTGGAAACGTCGGAGAAGCAGCACTTGGAGCGCCTACCTGCATTATAACACGCGGAAACAAGGTCAAATATCACCACAAGCCAGCATACTACAGACACATGATGTTTTCAAAACTTAAAAACAAAAACAGTCTGTATAAAGACAGGTTAAGGCATTCAGCACAAGGTGCTCCCTCGAATCTTGAGAGTCCCCAATAGTATTGGTAGGCGCTAAAACTATCACAGGGCGAGTCAAATCCAACAAAGACGAGGCCAAAACGAGCTTTAACTCGTGCATCAGCTGCAAGCCAGCAACGGAACCTTGACCGGATCGCCGGCGGAACGACCCAAAAGGGGCGGAGATTTCCCCAGGGCACCGCCGGCCTTCCCCACGGAACCCACGAGAATCACACCTCGGAACTCACTAATTCCGTCTCGAGAGCACGAGCACGCCCTGAATCTGAGCGCCGTGGGGGCAAGGACCCGGCATCCCGCTACGCTATAGCTCTACGCGCTGGGCACGGACGGAAAGAAGAAGGCGTCAAATCAAAGGGGCGGGGAGAAGGGTGCTGACCTGGGGCGACCGGATCGGCTCGCCCGACGCCTCCGCCGGCGGCGAGGAGGAGTGCGCGTTGCTCTGGGTTTGGGCGTCGGCTTCCGCCATGGGAGACGAGAAGGGGGGAGAGGTCTGTCTGTCTGTCTGTGGGTGGGGCCTGACTGCCTGCGGGTGCGATACCGATACGATCTGAGAGGGGATCGTCCTCTTGTTGGTGGGCGCATGGACGGCCCAGATTTGCGGGTGCACGTCACAGGAGCGGCGCGCGCCGTCCGTTGGCGTGATGGTCGATGGCCTTCTCGCTTCGGCCTGAACCAACGCCAGGGTGGTTTGACACGGTGAGCGGTCAAATGAATCATCAGAAAATCGAGAGCCCAATCAGAGAAAAATAAATACTCCCTCCGTTCGGAAATACTTGTCGGAGAAATGCATAAAAATGGATGTATCTAGAACTAAAATACGTCTAGATGCATCCATTCCTCCGACAAGTATTTTCGGACGGAGGGAGTAAATGACAGCGCCAAATCCGATTGAACAATGACGCGAAGGCTGTTTGATTCATGATTAACTTTTTCTTTAGCATAATAACTTTATTCATCAAATGATAGCCAGATCGTCAACTTTGCAAAATCTTCTGCCATCATGATTAGGGCAGAGCCAGAGGATGAGGAGACTGTTATGGCGGCCCTGCCTTGGAAGATTGAGACCTTTCCTTGCAAGTACCTCGGATTGCAGCTGAGCATTCGTCAACTCAAAAGATCGGACTGGCAGCCAATGGTAGATGCGGCCTTACGCATCATGCCAGGTTGGCAAAGGGGCCTGGTTACCAGGCCAGGCAGACTGGTTCTTGTTAACCAAGTCATGAGAGCTCGTGCCACGCACCATCTCATGATTGCGGATGCACCAAAATGGGCCCTTAATAGAATTGAAAAGGGTTGCAGAGCCTTCTTCTGGGCTGGCACCGAGGAGGTTATGGGAGGTAAATGCGTGGTGTCTTGGGCAAGAGTTTGCAGGCCAAAAAGCTTGGGTGGCCTGGGTGTTATCGACCTTTACAAGCATGGTATCGCGCTCCGCTTAAGATGGGAATGGCTTAAACGGACGGACACATCTAGACCGTGGCAGGGCCTCAATCTGGCCACGGACAAACACGTTACGAAAGCTTTTGGAAGCTTGGTAAAATGGAAGATTGGTGTTGGTGACAAAATCCTATTCTGGAAGGACAGATGGATCCACGGAGTAACTATCCTGGAATTGGCCCCTCTTGTGGTGAAAAGTGTCCGTACGCATACCGTTAACAGAAGACTAGCTCGGGATGCTTTGCCCTCACACTCCTGGATGAATGATGTGGTGGATAACCTTTGCACGGAAGGGCTAGCCCAGTTCATCGGGCTTTGGGAAATACTGGAGGAGGTGCACCTGGACGACAGGGCGGAGGACTGCCCCATTTGGGCCTGGAACTCTTCTGGAACGTACTCTGCGTCTTCTGCATATAAGATGCTTTGTGAAGGAGGAGTGAAATTCCACTCCTTTGGAGCCATCTGGAAGAGTTGGGCCCCTCCTGCTTGCAAAGTGTTCATGTGGCTGGCAGTTCAGCATCGCCTGTGGACATCTGACAGGAGGACCAGGCACGGTCTTCAAGACCAAACATCTAGGTGTTTTCTCTGCGATCAAGAGGAAGACACGGTGGAGCACTTACTTCAGCAGTGCGTTTTCTCGAGGCAGGTTTGGTATTACTGCTTTGGTAGGATGAGGATACCCCTGGATCATTGCCCATCGAACGATTCCAAGTTGGTGCATTGGTGGTCGGAAACCAGGAAGAGAAGAGCTAAGCAACACAGGAAGGGTTTTGACTCACGAGTAATGCTTATATGCTGGACTCTTTGGAAACAGCGAAACGCGAGAGTGTTCGGATCGAGCCAGATCAAAAACGAGCTTGACACGGTGAGTTCGGTCTTTGAGGATCTCAAGACTTGGGCTTTGGCAGGAGCTTTTGGAGTTCAGCCTATGAGTGAGTAGTAGAGTGTAGTGTGTGGGAGTGGAGGCTCGGTTAGGCCGCTTGTGGTCATACTGGCTATTCCTATAACTCTTGTATATATTTTTCTCTCTTCTATAAAGCTAAGGTACGCCTTTGGCGTACCCTCGAAAAAAAA
>LR738713.1:53027066-53085616 GCA_902687465.1 Secale cereale | reverse complement strand
GGGGGGGGCTTATGCAAATCACATTAGGAGAGTCTACAAAATTTCTTGATAATATTATGGCAAATTATTCTCAATGGCATACCGAAAGAACTTCAACTAGTAAAAAAGTGAATTCCGTTGAAGAAATTAAAACTTTGAGTGATGAAGTAGATGTATGAAAATGGTTGCTAATAAAAGTGCCAGTGTTGATCCTAATAATTTTCCATTGTCTACTTTGATTGAGCAAAATAATGATGCCATTGATGTGAATTTTGTCTCTCGAAACAATTTCAGTAGTGATGCTTATCGGGGTAATTTTAATCCTAGGTCGTTTCCTGGAAATTCTTCTAATAATTATGACAATTCTTACGGTAATTCCTCTAGCAATAATAATATGGTACCTTATGATCTTGAAAGTAATATTAAATAATTTATCAATGCTCAAAATATTTTCAACGCTACTATAGAGGAAAAATTTAGTAAAATTGATGATATGTCTAGCAACAAGGATATAATTTTTCATGATGTGGAAAATGTTAAATATAAATTTTTGCCACCCAAGCTTGATATTAATGAGTCCATTAAAGCTCTCGATGTTTCCATGTATGAAAGTAAAGAAAGAACTGCTAGGTTGAGGGCTAAGCGAGAATTCTTAGAAAAAGCGTGTACTCCTAATTTTTATCATAATCATGACGAAGATCTTAAGATGATTGATGTCTTGTCCATTGAATCTCTGTTTAGTAATATAAAAGTTGATGGAAATGAGACTGAAGATGATTCAACTTTAGCTAGAAGGCGTTCCCATTGTTCGAAGGGTAATAATCTTTTTTTTTTGATAAAAGTGGGTTTGGAGAGGTAAAAAGTTTAAATAGTGATGTGCCCACCATTTTGGATTTCAAGGATTTTTAATTATGATAGTTGTTCTTTAATTGAGTGTACTTCCTTGTTGCAATCCATGTTAAATTCACCCAACGCTTATGAACAAAATAAAGCTTTTACTAAACATATTGTAGATGCTATGATGAAAGCTATAGAAGAAAAGCTAGAATTGGGGTTTCAATACCTAGGTAATTATATGATGAATGGGAACCTACTATTAAAATAAAGATCAGAAATTATGAGTGTGATGCTTTATGTGATTTGGGCGTTAGCATTTCTACTATACCAAAATATTTATGTGATGTGCTAGGCCTTCATGATTTGGATGAATGTTCTCTTAATTTGCACTTAGCGGATTCCGCTATTAAGAAACCTCCGGGTAGAATAAGTGATGTTCTTATTCTTGCAAATAGGAATTCTGTGCCCGTTGATTTCATTGTGCTTCATATTGATTGCAACACGTCTTGTCCCGTAATACTTGGTAGTCCTTTCGTACGAACCATATTTGTTATTATTGATATGAAAGAAGGTAATATCATATTTCAATTTCCATTAAAGAAACGGATGGAACACTTCCCTAGAAAGATAATTAAGCAACCATATGAATCTATTATGAGGGCCACCTATGGAATTAATTTGAAGGATGAAAACACTTAAAACTTTGCATTGTGCCTAGTTAGGGGCGTAAAACAATAGCGCTTGTTGGGAGACAACCTAATAGCTATATTTATTTTTCGTGTTTCTTTTCTATTTTTGTGTGTGCACACAATTATGCTACTATTATGATTGTGTTTTGTGTTTTAGTTAGTATTTGTGCCAAGTAAAGCCGCTGGGATGATTGGGTTGATAGTTGCTTTTATTCTGTGAGGAAACAAAAACTTTTGAGTCCAGTAGCAGAATTTTCTACAATTACTATAGCGTGATAATTTTCTTAATGTTTTACACATGATTTATATACACATTTCTCACGTTGTCCTAATGTTTCAGAGTTTTCAGAGCTGCATAAGTATGACCATTATTCAAATCTTTACGGACTATTCTGTTTTTGACAGATTCTGTTTTCGTTGCATTGTTTGCTTGTTTTAATGAATGTATGGATTGTGTCGGGGGGTATAAGTCATGGTGAAGTTAGAATACAATAGGTATTATGCAATAATAAAATATGAATGGGCTTACAACAATATCTAAAGTTTAAGATTTGTTTGTTATACTAACGGATCTCACGAGTTTTCTGTTGAGTTTTATGTGCCGAAGTTTTCAAGTTTTGGCGAGATCGCGAAGGATGAAGGAATAAGGAGTGGCAATACCCTAAGCTTGGGGATGCCCAAGTCACCCCCAAGGTAATATTCAAGGACTCCCAAGACTCTAAGCTTGGGGATGCCCCGGATGGCATACCCTCATTCTTTTACCAACTATTGGTAACTTACTTGGAGCTATATTTTTTATTCATCACATGATATGAGTTTTGCTTAGAGCGTCGTGTCTTATATGAGTCTTTACTTTATTTGATTTTTAGTTTGACACCACCATCTTTTTCGGACACACCTTCTTGAGAGGGACACACATTATTCATGATTTGTTAGTGTAAGGGCATATTTCTCCCTAAGTAGTTTTGGTGATTGATGACAATGCATTTGCGGACTAATCGTGTGCATTAAGCTTTTCAGATATCTCATGTCTAGGCACATGACGATTCATTGCCCCTCGGATCCTATCGAAGATGGTGTTTCCTTTTGATTCTTTTTCGGTGGAATTGAGTCATAGGAAAGCTGTACTATTAAGAGGGGGTCCGCTTCGGAAAGGTTAGGGGTGGAATCAACACATACACATCTATTCATTTGCACCACCTTTCCTTCGCTTCTTTGGATCACCGACTGTTTTCCTTGTCATTGCAAAAACAAAGGCTTTCTACTACTACTACTCTGTGGCATGCGGTAGTACCACTCAAGGGAGCGGTAGTACCGCAGAGTCCCACGGTAGTACCGCTCCGTGACTGCGGTAGTACCGCACATCGCGGTAGTGATGGCTTCTCGCCCCTCGTTGGTTACCCCAAGTAGAAGGTTTGAGATGCAGTGTAGCGGAAGTTTTCCCTTGGCAAAGATACCAAGGATCGATTTCCCCTGAGACTCCCAGTTTCAACAAGAAGGTGTCAACTGCTAACGGTGCCAGATATTAGCAATCAACGTGGACCTGCACACAGATACAAATAACTTTGCTCCCAACGAGTACAGAGAGGTTGTCAATCCCTCCGGCCTTGTCGTTTACAAAGGATCAAACACAAGTGATAATAGTGATAGGTATTGCTGCAATAGTAAGTAAAAAAAGCGGAAAGTAAATAGCGAATGTGATCAATGATGGTAATATGGACCGGAGTCCCATGATGTTCACTAGTGATGTCTCTCTCCCAAAAGACGATAAAACAGCTATGTGAGGTAAACGAATTACAGCTGGGCAATTGACAGGACCATGTGCGCAAACCAATGCTGACTAAGTTGCAAGAAAGGTAGAGGTTCAAAGCATGGGCGGTACGCCAAGGCAAGTAGACCGAAATCCATCTGCATCTACTACTAATCATCCACCTTGAGATATCTATCCAGAACATCTCGCTGGTATTAAGTTGCGAGTCCCACCCATAGTGTAAACTCAAAGCAACAGACAACTGCATTAAAAGAACTTTGCGTAAAGTAAACAATCCTTGCACCCGCGGGTACAAGCACCGTTGTTTTCCCCCTTGTGGCAACAGCACATCCCCTAGACTCATGTTTCTGTCACTCAAGCTAGTCATCGAGGGGCATGAACCCACAATCAAGCATAACGTTCCCTCTTGGAGTCACTACCTACTACTTGGCCAAAGCAATAAATAACAACGGAGAACATGCAAGAATTACTTACAAACATAAATATAAAAGAGGTGAATCAAATATATTACTCAAACACAATCTGAACATAATCTCACAATCCATCGGATCCCAGCAAACTCATCATAGCAACAGCATAAGGATTACATATGTGCCTCGATCATGTAGGGCAGCTCACGAGGACTAATTAGTGAAGCACAAGAACGGGAGGAGAACATCACATAGCTACTGGTCATGGACCCATGGTCCAAGGGAGACTACTCACAACTCATCCGGGAGGCGTCCATGGTGGTGGAGAAGCTCCCGGTGGTGATCCTCCCCTCCGGCAGGGTGCCGGGAAGAGTTCTCCTGGTGCTCCCGATCTTGGAAGCGCGGCGGCGGCGGAACAGAGATGAGATCGCGAAAAAGGGTTCCCGTCTCGAGGGTTTCGGGACACGATATAAATATATGCCAAAGGGGGGCATCAGCGGAGGCCTGGGGGGCCCAGGTGCCCCCCCGGCGCGTCCAGGGGGGGCGCGCCACCAGGGCGCCTGGAGCCCTGGTGGCCCCCCTCCGGCTGTACTTCGGGTGCCGGGAAGCTTCTGGAACGCTGATTTTTTATATAATTTTTCCGGGATTTTTCTGGCAGTTCTCGTAATGGGAAAACCTAAAATACAAAAACAACAGAAAACAGAAACTGGCACTGGGATGCACTGAGTTAATAGGTTAGTCCAAATATGATCAAAAGTGTATGGAAGTGTATAAATATCATAGCAATATCACCCAAAAGAGGGATGGAGCAAGCAGAAATTATAGATACGTTTTGGACGTATCAACATCCCCAAGCTTAATTCCTGCTCGTCCTCGAGTAGGTAAATGATAACAAGAATATTTTCTGTGGTGACATGCTATTAACCATATAGGACTTTTCATAGTCATATGACAAAAGCTTACTGAGACAATGAATCTATAGTAATTAAGTTGCCTCATGAGAAAATCACAAAGAACTGAAAGTTTTACAACATGATACTGAAACATCAAATAGATTTGTAATGAACATGGTGTGCAAATATGATAAAGTGATATCTCGCTTGCCCCCTTTAGTGAAGCAAAACATAAATGCAGGGGCACCTCCAAGGTTTAAGTGATGACTAGATACTATGATTTCAAAATAAACGATATCACAATCATGCAAAAGACAATGCTACTTTGGGACAATGCACATTACACTCAGAATGACAATCATGCTCTCAGTAGTTGGTGCTTTTTTAAAAGAAGGTGGAGACTCTCGAACCGTGGCTTTTGTTGGCAAGGTTGAAAACCCGTAGTCGGAAACAAAGACAAAACATGTACCAGAGCTCTTGGTTTTAAAAACAGAAGTAATAATTATATATTTTTTAGATTATGCATGTTTCGTCAACGAATGCTAGCAGACAACTCAATCACTTCTTGAGATGGACAAGTTTCGAGGAACGGCTCCCGAATGAGGACGATCACATCCTCTTAATCTCCTTTGTTTATCACTGCCAAAGTTTTCTGATTTCTCATGAACAAAGCGTGAAGGAGGGTTTGTTTGTTATATTATTTTTGAGCCGGGCGCACTCAATGCCAGTTCCTTCTCGTATTATGGGTTTGCACATTATACATGCAATCCCGGGGTGAAGCTTGTCCAACTTAAAAAGATCATGAATTAACTACTACTTCCTCATGAACTTAAAACAGAGGCACAAGATAGGAATTCTTTTTCTTTGGATAATTTCGAGATGGTACATGCAAGTCTCCGTTAGGAATGGCAGGTAAATACCATGTAGGAAGGTATGGTGGACTCATATGGCATAACTGGTTTAAAAGAATTTGGATGCACAAGCAGTCAGTCCGCTTAGTACAGGTGGAGGTTAGCAAAAGACTGGGAGCGACCAACTAAGAGAGCAATGACGGTCATAATCATGCAGAGCGACAAAGCAACATTGAATCAGGCATGGAAGTTATATCGCTACTCAGAAACAAAAGATCATCAAGGCTTGACAGACTTTCTTTACAGTCTTAAATATGCGTGAGCATACGCCAAGTCAATCAAAATAAATTTTTGAAGGAAGATATTACTAAACCATACCACATCATAGGCAAACAAATCATGTTGGTACTCCAATAACACATTGGGAACCCCCCAGCTATTTGAGACTAACCATAAGAAAACATGAACTACTAAGCACCATTATGCACGTAGCATCTTTATCATAGACATATCAACCAATGCAACGAAAGCAAACTCTCTTAATAAGATAAGCATGATAACTAAAGAGAGTTCAAGCAACCAACTAAACAAAAGCTCTTTAAAAAGATAAGCATGAAAACTAAGAGCTAAGCATGATAGTAGCTATTGAAAGTCAAAGAACACACACAGCAAAGATATACATGAAAATTCTATGTTATGTTCTAGGTAGAAGTGGAGCGTGTTTCTCTCCCACATAAAGAAAGCTGAGTTCCGACTCGTTATGAAAAGCTAAGGAAAACTAAAAGCAAGACGCTTGATACGTCCAAAACGTATCTATAATTTCTGCTTGCTCCATGCCTCTTTTGGGTGATATTGCTATGATATTTATACACTTCCATACACTTTTGATCATATTTGGACTAACCTATTAACTCAGTGCACCCCAGTGCCAGTTTCTATTTTCGGCTGTTTTTGTATTTCAGGTTTTCACATTACGAGAACTGCCAGGAAAAATCCAGAAAAAATATATAAAAAATCAGCGTTCCAGGAGCTACCGTGCGGCCAAAGTACAGCCGAGGGGGACCCACAGGGGCTCCAGGCGGCCCACCCCTAGGCCGCGCCGGGGGGGCGCCTGGGCCCCCCAAGACTCCCCTGGTGACCCCCTTTGGCATATATTTAAGGTCCGTCGAGAAAACCCTGATTCCAGACCCCTTTTCTCGAGACGCGATTCCGATCTCCGCCGCCATCGCCATCAAGCTTCGGGGGACCAGAATTCCTGCGCCGGCACCCTGCCGGGACGGGGAAGTGCCCCCGGATTCATCTCCATCGACGTTGCTTCCTCCCTCCATGATGCGGGAGTAGTTCCTCCTCGGGGCTGAGGTTCTTACCAGTAGCTATGTGGTCAATTCTCTCTCCCATGATGTGATCTTCGTTGTGATCATAGGCTATGTTAATCTAGGGTGATCCCATGATATTTCCCCTTCCTCTATGTATTGGATTGATGTACTCACTTGTCTTTATCTAGTATAATCCCCGAGACCAAGGTGACAGCGGTCTATTGGACATGGATTAGAAAAGTATTTTCATGAGTGATTTCCTCTCTTGTGTGTTGATTGAAGATTGAGAGTCTCTTGGTGCTTGTCTTTGACTATCCTTTAGATATGTTGTGGGTATTGTGGGACTCTCTTTGGATGGCCGCGGTGACATTGGGAAATCCTTAGATTGAGAACTACGAACTTTGA
Organism: Secale cereale; assembly: GCA_902687465.1. Lineage (NCBI taxonomy): Eukaryota > Viridiplantae > Streptophyta > Magnoliopsida > Poales > Poaceae > Secale > Secale cereale. The sequence continues at coordinate 53,078,465 of LR738713.1, read as the reverse complement.
GGTGTGCTTTTGTAGCCCTACATAATTCTCGTCCTCTCTTGACCACGAAGGAATGACCTCCGAGTGTGTCCCCTTTGCATGTTTTATGGGAAATATCATGTGATTCGATTATGTTAATGTTGTTGGGAGTTGCCACTAGTGAAAGTATGAACCCTAGGCCTTGTTTCCACCATTGCAATACCATTTGTGCTCATGTTTACCACTTGTTTGCTTGCTGCACTTTTTATTACAGAATTATATTACTTTGTTTTGCCATCCATATTACTTGCCATTTAACATCTCTTCGCCGAACTAGTGCACCTATACATCTAACAAGTGTATTAGGTGTGTTGGGGACACAAGAGACTTCTTGTATCTTAGTTGCAGGGTTGCTTGAGAGAGACCATCTTCAACCTCTACTTCCCTGAGTTCGATAAACCTTAGGTCATCCACTTGAGGGAAATTGCTACTGTCCTACAAACCTCTGCGCTTGGAGGCCCAACATAGTCTACAAGAGTAGAAGCGTGTGTAGACATCAGATGCCTCCGAAGATGGGCCCCTTTGTACGGTTCAGACTTAATCGTTTAGCAACAACAACACCCAAGCTAAAAGTTGTATCTCGAAACAAAGCATGGCGCAAAATAACAATATCAGGGGCACTAAGGTTTCCACTGTTCCCGCGACCAATTAAGCATCTACTAGCAAATATCGCAAAGTAGCGTAGAACAGGAAAATGTATGCTAGTAATTCTAGCCCCTGAAACTTTCCTCGTTTCCCCTACAGCTATCATATCGATAAACCCCTCAACATCCTTACAATGTGGTTCCTCTAGGCTACCAGCAAAGGGTATCTTACATACTTGACAAAATTCATAAACCGACATCTCCTTAACCTCATCATATAAATGAAACTCCACTGCAGTTGGTGATTTCTTAGCATGGAAATAAAAATTTTGCACGAAAATATTAGTGAGTGAGAGATATTGTATTATAGAATTATATTACTTTGTTTTGCCATCCATATTACTTGCCATTTAACATCTCTTCGCCGAACTAGTGCACCTATACATCTAACAAGTGTATTAGGTGTGTTGGGGACACAAGAGACTTCTTGTATCTTAGTTGCAGGGTTGCTTGAGAGAGACCATCTTCAACCTCTACTTCCCTGAGTTCGATAAACCTTAGGTCATCCACTTGAGGGAAATTGCTACTGTCCTACAAACCTCTGCGCTTGGAGGCCCAACATAGTCTACAAGAGTAGAAGCGTGTGTAGACATCAAGCTATTTCTGGCGCCGTTGCCGGGGAGGTGAGCGCTTGAAGGTATATCTTTAGATCTTGCAATTAAATCTTTTTGTTTCTTGTTTTTATTTCACTAGTTATGTTTATGGAAAACCTTACTATTGGATCGTTGCTTGCGGGAGGACGCCCCACACCTGTGGTGGTTGCTCCTCCTCCTACTGAAATTGTGCCCTATAAAATACCGGCTGGTATTATCGATTATGTTTTGGCTAATCGTTATGCAGGAGACAGACATCCCGGTGAACACTTGCTATATCTGTCACAACTATGTTCATTATTTAAGCTTGCAGGTGTATCGAGGGAGTTTGTCATGAGGAAATTATTTGCCTTGTCACTGAAAGGAAAAGCATTGGAATGGTATAGGCTACTAAATGACTCTCACCTGCTGGAGTGGGAAGAGATCCAGTCTCTCTTTTACTCCAAGTTTTATCCTCTTCATGAAGTCCATGAGAATAGGAATTATGTTTATAATTTTTATCCTCATGACGGAGAGAGCATAGCTCAAGCTTGGAGGAGACTGAAAACGTTAATGCTAAAATGTCCTAACCATGGGCTCCCCAATGATATTATTATTACTAATTTCTATGCGAGGCTTTCTCGACAGGATAAAGATTTGCTCGACGCTTCCTCTATGGGTTCTTTCACAAACAAAAAGATTGATGCTAAATGGGAACTCCTTGAAAGAATTCAACGCAACACTGAAGATTGGGAGATCGACAAAGGTAAAGAGTCAGGTATAATTTATGAGTATGATTGCATTAAGTCCTTTGTTGAAACTACAAGTTTTAATAAGTTTAGTGCTAAGTTTGGGCTTGATTCTCAACTCCTTGTTGATTTCCTCAAATCTTTTGCTTCACATCTTAATATGCCTAAGGAGGATTGGATCAAGTATCATAAACCTTTTAAAGAGACTTGCAAAGAAAATGAAATTGTTCATGATGATTGCAACATGCATGATCCAATTCCTAAAAATGAAGTTTTATATAAGCATGTTAATTTTTGTGGAGTGGATAGACCTTGTGAAAGACCTATGATTGAAGAAGAGAAGTATTGTAAGCAACATAAGCATGAAAGAACAATCACTTGGGTCAGAGATTTAAATGAAATTGTTAGAGAATTGTGTGACCTTTATCCTTTTACTTGTGAACTTTGCCGTATAGAAGGTCACTTTAATTTTCAATGCATGAACTTTCAAAACATAACTGTTAACCGGTTGTGTGATAACATGATCACCTCTGATCTTTATGATGAGCTTATGTTATTTTTGATGTGTGAAGAGTTATCAGAAAAGACTTCTTGGCTGGATGATAATGCCCTAGGAATAAAAAACACTTTGCAAAATTGCCATCTCTATTGTGTTGTTAATTGCCATGAAAATGATTACATAAGTAAGATTAGAAAGGAGGGAACTTTACCAAAGTATAAAAATGTCTCTTATATTTCTGCTAATAAAAAGGAGAGTTTCTCCCAAGTTTCCCCTATTGTTTATAATGATAAACCAGGATATGTGGAGAAGCTTCGTCTCCAACCACTCCCTCCTAAGGTGAAGAAGAAGAAAAAGAAGAGGAGGAGGAAGAGGAGCAAGAAGGAAGAACAATGGGTATCAACCTGGCCTGAGCATATTCCTCCCATCAACTTTTATCCTAACGGTTGTAAGTTTAAAGAAGAAGGTGAAGTTTATTGCCTTAATTATCATCTTGATGATACGTCCGTAGGTACTATTGAAGATGATTTTGATTATGATATGCATGTTACTTATTGTGATTGGGAAAATGATGATAATGCTACTTATGATCTTGAAAATCTTTTTGTTACCAACTCTGAAAGTGATGATATGGGAAGCTCTAAGCTTGGGGATGATAGGATTGCAAATCCTTTACCCACTAGTGATGTGACAATTGATAATTCTTTTGCTAGTAAGAATAAAGACAACATGATTACAAATATAGTTGCTAGCAATGATAATGCTCTTCTCTACTATGATGATGTTATAACTCCAATCTATAGTGATTATAAAGGTACCTATGACATAAGGAGAAATTATCCTTATGAAACTTGTCATAATCATGGAGGGAATTACTCCCTTGTTGAACACCACCCTCCTAATACACAATTAATCTATAGTGTTCAAGTTGTTTATGATAGTCCTACTCCCACTATTACCAATGAGAAAGATTATGCTTATGTGGAGAGTAAGAGTACCTTTTTGCATGTGGATCATGGTAACAATGCTTTATGTGATGCTTATATTGTTGAGTTCATTCATGATGCCACTGAAATTTATAATGAGAGAGGGAGACTTGGTTCTAAATATCTTAATAATAAGAAGTTTCCTCTCTTTATGGTGAATATTTTGAAGTTATGCTTGTTTTGCCTTCCTATGCTAGTTGCTTTGTGCTTCAATGAATTATTCTATTGCAATATTTCTATGCATAGGAAGCATGTTAGGCTTAAATGTGTTTGGTATTTGCTTCTTGATGCTCTCTTTTGTTCTTCAGCTCTTATTCCTACGAGAGCATCATTAAAGTCTTAAGCCTATCTTTATGGCTATAAAGAAAGAGCTCTAGGGAGACAACCCTTGTTATCTTTGCTTTCAGTTTGTTCTTTCAGTTTTTAGTGGTCTTGATGTTTGTTACTACAGTAGCATCATCATTGTATCTTTACTTTTCAGCTTTGTGCCAAGTTTAGCCTCGGATTGCAAGAAAGTTCAAAAGGTGTGACGTGCTGTCCAGGAAACAGATTATGTCCTTGGATAGAAAGATTCGTATAAAATCACCAGATCATCTTTTTGGTCTGAATTTTTTCGACAGCGTGCTCTATATAATTGTCTTTCGTGCGTCTGTTCTGAGTTTTTTGATTAGAGTTGCAGAAGTGCCCCGAACAAATCATTTACTACCTGCTGTTCTGTTTTTCACAGATTCTGTCCTGTTTTGCCTTTCCTCCATTTTGCAAACCTAGAGCTTGCTTTTTCTTTGCAAAAACCTTTTGGCAATCTTGAGAAACAGTAGATCTTCAAGAATATCCTTATTTCCAGCAAGGAACAATTATTTTATTATGGGTACTAACCTCGCTAATCAGATTATGATGAGTTATGTATGAAGGGAGTTTTCAAGTGTGCGAGGGAAGATGATAAAAAGATCCAGGAGTGTCAAACGCTCAAGCTTGGGGATGCCCTCGTGCACCCCCAAGAAATATTCAAGGAGACTCAAGCGTCTAAGCTTGGGGATGCCCCCGTGCATCCCCTTCTCCATCAACATTATCAGTTCGTCTTTCGTTCCACTATATTTTAATCACTTCATGTGTTATGTGCTATGCTTGGAGCGTCTTGCTTTTAGTTTCATTTTTAGTTTTCTTTAGCTTTGCTTGTTTTTCATAACGAGTTGGAACTCAGCTTTCTTTGTGTGGGAGAGAAACACGCTCCACTTCAACCTAGAACACAACATAGAATTTTCATGTTTATCTTTGCTGTGTGTGTTCTTTGTCTTTTAATAGCTACTATCATGTTCAGCTCTTAGTATTCATGCTTATCTTTTCAAAGAGCTTTTGTTTAGTTGGTTGCTTGAACTCTCTTTAATTACCATGCTCACCTTATTAAGAGAGTTTGCTTCCGTTGCATTGGTTGATATGTCCATGATAAAGATGCTACGTGCATAATGACGCTTAGTAGTTCATGTTTTCTTGTGGTTAGTCTCAAATAGCTGGGGGATTCCCAATGTGTTATTGGAATACCAACTTGATTTGTTTGCCTATGATGTGGTATGGTTTAGTAATATCTTCCTTCAAGAATTTATTTTGATTGACTTGGCGTATGCTCACGCATATTTAAGACTGTAAAGAAAGTCTGTCAAGCCTTGATGATCTTTTGTTTCTGAGTAGCGATATAACTACCATGCCTGATTCAATGTTGCTTTGTCGCTCTGCATGATTATGACCGTCATTGCTCTTTTAGTTGGTCGCTCCCAGTCTTTTGCTAACCTCCACCTGTACTAAGCGGACTGACTGCTTGTGCATCCACATTCTTTTAATCCAGTTATGCCATATGAGTCCACCATACCTACCTATATGTGGTATTTCACCACCACTCCAAGTAAATTTACATGTGCTACCTTTAAAACCTTCATTTTTGCAATACATAGTTCATGGGAAAGTAGCTTAAAAACTATTGTGGTAAAGAATATGTCGCTTATGTATCTTATTTCTTACTTATAAGTTGCTTGCTGAGCAGTATCCATGTTTCTGGGGACGCCATCAACTGTTACACTTTTGTTGAATATCATGTGAGTTGCTATGCATGTTCGTCTTGTCCGAAGTAAGGGTGATTTGCCATGAGTTGAATGATTTGAGTATGCATATTGTTAGAGAAGAACATTGGGCCGCCAACCAAAGCCATGTATCATGGTGGAAGTTTTAGCTTGGACATTAATCCTCAACCTCTTATGAATGCTTAAGCATTAAAGAGGAGTCCATTATCTATTTTCTATGTTGTCCCGGTATGGATGTCCTCAAGTTGAGATCTATCAAAAACGAGAAATCAAATGCGATTTATCTCCTTGGACCTTTGTACAGGTGGCATAGAGGTACCCCTTTGTGACACTTGGTTGAAACATATGTAATGCAATGATAACCCATGGAAATCCGAGCTAATTAGGACAAGGTGCGAGCACTATTGGTATTCGATGCATGAGGCTTGCAACTTATAGGATGTCTTATGCATAACACATATGAAGTATTACTACCGTTGACAAAATTGCTTCTATGTTTTCAAAAAAAAAAAATCTAGCACATGAGTAATCCCTGCTTCCCTCTGCGAAGGGCCATTCTTTTACTTTTATGTTGAGTCTCCACCTTCTTTTAAAGCACCAACTACTGAGAGCATGATTGTCATTCTGAGTGTAATGTGCATTGTCCCAAAGTAGCATTGTCTTTTCCATGATTGTGATATCGTTTATTCTGAAATCATTGTATCTAGTCATCACTTAAACCTTGAAGGTGCCCCTGCATTTATGTTTTGCTTCACTAAAGGGGGCAAGCTAGATACCACTTTATCATATTTGCACATCATGTTCATTGCAAATCTATTTGATGTTTCAGTATCATATTGTAAAACTTTCAGTTCTTTGTGATTTTCTCATGAGGCAACTTAATTACTACAGATTCATTGTCTCAGTAAGCTTTTGTCATATGACTATGAATCAGTCCTATATGGTTAATAGCATGTCACCACAGAAATTATTCTTGTTATCATTTACCTACTCGAGGACGAGCAGGAATTAAGCTTGGGGATGTTGATACGTCCAAAACGTATCTATAATTTCTGCTTGCTCCATGCCTCTTTTGGGTGATATTGCTATGATATTTATACACTTCCATACACTTTTGATTATATTTGGACTAACCTATTAACTCAGTGCAACCCAGTGCCAGTTTTTGTTTTCGGCTGTTTTTGTATTTCAGGTTTTCACATTACGAGAACTGCCAGGAAAAATCCAGAAAAAATATATAAAAAATCAGCGTTCCAGGAGCTACCGTGCGGCCAAAGTACAGCCGGGGGGGACCCACAGGGGCTCCAGGCGGCCCACCCCTAGGCCGCGCCGAGGGGGGGGGGGGGGCGCCTGGGCCCCCCAAGACTCCCCTGGTGACCCCCTTTGGCATATATTTAAGGTCCGTCGAGAAAACCCTGATTCCAGACCCCTTTTCTCGAGACGCGATTCCGATCTCCGCCGCCGTCGCCATCAAGCTTCGGGGGACCAGAATTCCTGCGCCGGCACCCTGCCGGGACGGGGAAGTGCCCCCGGATTCATCTCCATCGACATTGCTTCCTCCCTCCATGATGCGGGAGTAGTTCCTCCTCGGGGCTGAGGTTCTTACCAGTAGCTATGTGGTCAATTCTCTCTCCCATGATGTGATCTTCGTTGTGATCATAGGCTATGTTAATCTAGGGTGATCCCATGATATTTCCCCTTCCTCTATGTATTGGATTGATGTACTCACTTGTCTTTATCTAGTATAATCCCCGAGACCAAGGTGACAGCGGTCTATTGGACATGGATTAGAAAAGTATTTTCATGAGTGATTTCCTCTCTTGTGTGTTGATTGAAGATTGAGAGTCTCTTGGTGCTTGTCTTTGACTATCCTTTAGATATGTTGTGGGTATTGTGGGACTCTCTTTGGATGGCCGCGGTGACATTGGGAAATCCTTAGATTGAGAACTACGAACTTTGAGGTGTGCTTTTGTAGCCCTACATAATTCTCGTCCTCTCTTGACCACGAAGGAATGACCTCCGAGTGTGTCCCCTTTGCATGTTTTATGGGAAATATCATGTGATTCGATTATGTTAATGTTGTTGGGAGTTGCCACTAGTGAAAGTATGAACCCTAGGCCTTGTTTCCACCATTGCAATACCGTTTGTGCTCACGTTTACTACTTGTTTGCTTGCTGCACTTTTTATTACATATTTATATTACCTTGTTTTGCCATCCATATCACTTGCCATTTAACCTCTCTTCGCCGAACTAGTGCACCTATACATCTAACAAGTGTATTAGGTGTGTTGGGGACACAAGAGACTTCTTGTATCTTAGTTGTAGGGTTGCTTGAGAGAGACCATCTTCAACCTCTACTTCCCTGAGTTCGATAAACCTTAGGTCATCCACTTGAGGGAAATTGCTGCTGTCCTACAAACCTCTGCGCTTGGAGGCCCAACATAGTCTACAAGAGTAGAAGCGTGTGTAGACATCAAGCTATTTCTGGCGCCGTTGCCGGGGAGGTGAGCGCTTGAAGGTATATCTTTAGATCTTGCAATTAAATCTTTTCGTTTCTTGTTTTTAATTTCACTAGTTATGCTTATGGACAACCTTGCTATTGGATCGTTGCTTGCGGGAAGACGCCCCACACCTGAAATTGTGCCCTATAAAATACCAGCTGGTATTATCGATTATGTTTTGGCTAATCGTTATGCAGGAGACAAACATCCCGGTGAACACTTGCTATATCTGTCACAACTATGTTCATTATTTAAGCTTGCAGGTGTATCGAGGGAGTTTGTCATGAGGAAATTATTTGCCTTGTCACTGAAAGGAAAAGCATTGGAATGGTATAGGCTACTAAATGACTCTCACCTGCTGGAGTGGGAAGAGATCTAGTCTCTCTTTTACTCCAAGTTTTATCCTCTTCATGAAGTCCATGAGAATAGGAATTATGTTTATAATTTTTATCCTCATGATGGAGAGAGCATAGCTCAAGCTTGGGGGAGACTGAAAACGTTAATGCTAAAATGTCCTAACCATGGGCTCCCCAAAGATATGATTATTACTAATTTCTATGCGAGGCTTTCTCGACAGGATAAAGATTTTCTCGACGCTTCCTCTATGGGTTCTTTCACAAACAAAAAGACTGATGCTAAATGGGAACTCCTTGAAAGAATTCAACGCAACACTGAAGATTGGGAGATCGACAAAGGTAAAGAGTCAGGTATAATTTATGAGTATGATTGCATTAAGTCCTTTGTTGAAACTACAAGTTTTAATAAGTTTAGTGCTAAGTTTGGGCTTGATTCTCAACTCCTTGTCGATTTCCTCAAATCTTTTGCTTCACATCTTAATATGCCTAAGGAGGATTGGATCAAGTATCATAAACCTTTTAAAGAGACTTGCAAAGAAAATGAAATTGTTCATGATGATTGCAACATGCATGATCCAATTCCTAAAAATGAAGTTTTATATAAGCATGTTAATTTTTGTGGAGTGGATAGACCTTGTGAAAGGCCTACGATCGAAGAAGAGAAGTATTGTAAGCAACATAAGCATGAAAGAACAATCACTTGGGTCAGAGATTTAAATGAAATTGCTAGAGAATTGTGTGACCTTTATCCTTTTACTTGTGAACTTTGCCGTATAGAGGGTCACTTTAATTTTCAATGCACGAACATTCAAAACATAACTGTTAACCAGTTGTGTGATAACATGATCACCTCTGATCTTTATGATGAGCTTATGTTATTTTTGATGTGTGAAGAGTTAACAGAAAAGACTTCTTGGCTAGATGTTAATGCCATAGGAATAAAAAACACTTTGCAAAATTGCCATCTCTATTGTGTTGTTAATTGCCATGAAAATGATTACATAAGTAAGATTAGAAAGGAGGGAACTTTACCAAAGTATAAAAATGTCTCTTATATTTCTGCTAATAAAAAGGAGAGTATCTCCCAAGTTTCCCCTATTGTTTCTAATGATAAACCAGGATATGTGGAGAAGCTTCATCTCCAACCACTCCCTCCTAAGGTTAAGAAGAAGAAAAAGAAGAGGAGGAGGAAGAGGAGCAAGAAAGAAGAAGAATGGGTATCAACCTGGCCTGAGCATATTCCTCCCATCAACTTTTATCCTAACGGTTGTAAGTTTAAAGAAGAAGGTGAAGTTTATTGCCTTAATTATCATCTTGATGATACGTCCGTAGGTACTATTGAAGATGATTTTGATTATGATATGCATGTTACTTATTGTGATTGGGAAAATGATGATAATGCTACTAATGATCTTGAAAATCTTTTTGGTACCAACTCTGAAAGTGATGATATGGGAAGCTCTAAGCTTGGGGATGATAGGATTGCAAATCCTTTACCCACTATTGATGTGATAATTGATAATTCTTTTGCTAGTAAGAATAAAGACAACATGATTACAAATATAGTTGCTAGCAATGATAATGCTCTTCTCTACTATGATGATGTTATAACTCCAATCTATAGTGATTATAAAGGTACCTATGACATAAGGAGAAATTATCCTTATGAAACTTGTCATAATCATGGAGGGAATTACTCCCTTGTTGAACACCACCCTCCTAATACACAATTAATCTATAGTGTTCAAGTTGTTTATGATAGTCCTACTCCCACTATTACCAATGAGAAAGATTATGCTTATGTGGAGAGTAAGAGTACCTTTTTGCATGTGGATCATGGTAACAATGCTTTATGTGATGCTTATATTGTTGAGTTCATTCATGATGCCACTGAAATTTATAATGAGAGAGGGAGACTTGGTTCTAAATATCTTAATAATAAGAAGTTTCCTCTCTTTATGGTGAATATTTTGAAGTTATGCTTGTTTTGCCTTCCTATGCTAGTTGCTTTGTGCTTCAATGAATTATTCTATTGCAATATTTCTATGCATAGGAAGCATGTTAGGCTTAAATGTGTTTGGTATTTGCTTCTTGATGCTCTCTTTTGTTCTTCAGCTCTTATTCCTACGAGAGCATCATTAAAGTCTTAAGCCTATCTTTATGGCTATAAAGAAAGAGCTCTAGGGAGACAACCCTTGTTATCTTTGCTTTCAGTTTGTTCTTTCAGTTTTTAGTGGTCTTGATGTTTGTTACTACAGTAGCATCATCATTGTATCTTTACTTTTCAGCTTTGTGCCAAGTTTAGCCTCGGATTGCAAGAAAGTTCAAAAGTTGTGACGTGCTGTCCAGGAAACAGATTCTGTCCTTGGATAGAAAGATTCGTATAAAATCACCAGATCATCTTTTTGGTCTGAATTTTTTCGACAGCGTGCTCTATATAATTGTCTTTCGTGCGTCTGTTCTGAGTTTTTTGATTAGAGTTGCAGAAGTGCCCCGAACAAATCATTTACTACCTGCTGTTCTGTTTTTCACAGATTCTGTCCTGTTTTGCCTTTCCTCCATTTTGCAAACATAGAGCTTGCTTTTTCTTTGCAAAAACCTTTTGGCAATCTTGAGAAACAGTAGATCTTCAAGAATATCCTTATTTCCAGCAAGGAACAATTATTTTATTATGGGTACTAACCTCGCTGGAAATAAGGATATTCTTGAAGGTCTACTGTTTCTCAAGATTGCCAAAAGGTTTTTGCAAAGAAAAAGCAAGCTCTAGGTTTGCAAAATGAAGGAAAGGCAAAACAGGACAGAATCTGTGAAAAACAGAACAGCTGGTAGTAAATGATTTTTTCGGGGCACTTCTGCAACTCTAATCAAAAAACTCAGAACAGACGCACAAAAGACAATTATATAGAGCACGCTGTCGAAAAAATTCAGACCAAAAAGATGATCTGGTGATTTTATACGAATTTTTCTATCCAAGGACAGAATCTGTTTCCTGGACAGCACGTCACAACTTTTGAACTTTCTAGCAATCAGAGGCTACACTTGGCACAAAGTGGAAAAGCAAAGATACAATGATGATGCTACTGTAGTTAACAACATCAAGACACAACAAAAGCAAAATAAAATTTATTCACGTGGGCTGCCTCCCAAAAGCGCTTTCTTTTATGCCTTTAAGCTAGGCATAATGCATAGAGGAATCAATAACCATCATAATAATCGGAGCTATAGATTGCTTCAAATGGTTCCTCAACAAGTTCACTCTTGTTCCTTCTAGGAAAGGGGTACATACCTTTTGCCTTTCAACGCAAGCGGATTTGTCCCTTACCTATATCGATGAAGCCTTTTACCGCTCGGAGGAAGTCCCTTCCAAGCACTATATTTCCTTGGTTTGGCTCCATGATGAAGAAATCAATCATTGCAATCCCCTTAAGGAATTTAACTGGCACGTCTTTTATTCTTCCCTGGATTTCAGAAATATCTCCATTAGTGTGTTCATGATAAGATGGTAACCTATCCATGTTAAATTTTAAAGAATCATGAACAATTTTTGGCATAGTAGAAACCATAGATCCAATATCACAATAAGCAAGGAAGTCTTGATTAGAGATGCTAATCCTAACAAAAGGCTCCCAATCATTGTCTATTTCCAAAATGTCTTTCTTGTCGGGTTTGGGTTTCTCTACCTTCATCAAGTCTAGAGCATCCATTCTCTTCTCAATAGTAGCAAGTCTATCTATGACAGTATCAAAGTTATGATCATAAACAAAGTAACTAGATAGACCATGTATAATTTCAAGAGCTCTAGCTTCATCACACTCTAGGAAATCTCCCTCAGCTATAATATCAAGAGAGTGTTTACACCATTTAAAAAGACCATGGTAAAAATTCCAAAGCACAATTTTTATAGGTATCCAAGGCATAATTCTCCTATGTGCATCAGAAATTCTGTCCCATGCCTTCTTCATATTTTCTCCATCCTTTTGATGGAAATCTAAAACATCTGATTCCCTCAAAGAACCAAATCCTAACATGCTTGACTAAACAGAAAGGACTACTAGCAAATAATTAATATATATATATATATATATATATATATATATATATATATATTTTGTGGTTTTTGATAAAGGATACTAAAGCAAAACTGAAAGGTAAACTAACAAGACTAAAAAGCAAAGGTAAAAGATAGCGTGCAACTCCCCTATCTTGAAGAGTGGAGTCCCCGGCAACGGCGCCAGAAAACTTTGCTTGATGGCTTCTCGCCCCTCGTTGGTTACCCCAAGTGGAAGGTTTGAGATGCAGTGTAGCGGAAGTTTTCCCTTGGCAAAGATACCAAGGATCGATTTCCCCTGAGACTCCCAGTTTCAACAAGAAGGTGTCAACTGCTAACGGCGCCAGATATTAGCAATCAACGTGGACCTGCACACAGATACAAATAACTTTGCTCCCAACGAGTACAGAGAGGTTGTCAATCCCTCCGCCTTGTCGTTTACAAAGGATCAAACGCAAGTGATAATAGTGATAGGTATTGCTGCAATAGTAAGTAAAAAAAGCGGAAAGTAAATAGCGGATGTGATCAATGATGGTAATATGGACCGGAGTCCCATGATGTTCACTAGTGATGTCTCTCTCCCAAAAGACGATAAAACAGCTATGTGAGGTAAACGAATTACAGCTGGGCAATTGAGAGGACCATGTGCGCAAACCAATGCTGACTAAGTTGCAAGAAAGGTAGAGGTTCAAAGCATGGGCGGTACGCCAAGGCAAGTAGACCGAAATACATCTGCATCTACTACTAATCATCCACCTTGAGATATCTATCCAGAACATCTCGCTGGTATTAAGTTGCGAGTCCCACCCATAGTGTAAACTCAAAGCAACAGACAACTGCATTAAAAGAACTTTGCGTAAAGTAAACAATCCTTGCACCCGCGGGCACAAGCACCGTTGTTTTCCCCCTTGTGGCAACAACACATCCCCTAGACTCATGTTTCTGTCACTCAAGCTAGTCATCGAGGGGCATGAACCCACAATCAAGCATAACGTTCCCTCTTGGAGTCACTACCTACTACTTGGCCAAAGCAATAAATAACAACGGAGAACATGCAAGAATTACTTACGAACATAAATATAAAAGAGGTGAATCAAATATATTACTCAAACACAATCTGAACATAATCTCACAATCCATCGGATCCCAGCAAACTCATCATATCAACAACATAAGGATTACATATGTGCCTCGATCATGTAGGGCAGCTCACAAGGACTAATTAGTGAAGCACAAGAACGGGAGGAGAACATCACATAGCTACTGGTCATGGACTCATGGTCCAAGGGAGACTACTCACAACTCATCCGGGAGGCGTCCATGGTGGTGGAGAAGCTCCCGGTGGTGATCCTCCCCTCCGGCAGGGTGCCGGGAAGAGTTCTCCTGGTGCTCCCGATCTTGGAAGCGCGGCGGCAGCGGAACAGAGATCAGATCGCGAAAAAGGGTTCCCGTCTCGAGGGTTTCGGGACACAATATAAATATATGCCAAAGGGGGGCATCAGCGGAGGCCTGGGGGGCCCAGGCGCCCCCCCGGCGCGGCCAGGGGGGGGGGGCGCGCCACCAGGGCGCCTGGAGCCCTGGTGGCCCCCCTCCGGCTGTACTTCGGGTGCCAGGAAGCTTCTGGAATGCTTATTTTTTATATAATTTTTCCGGGATTTTTCTGGCAGTTCTCGTAATGGGAAAACCTGAAATACAAAAACAGCAGAAAACAGAAACTGGCACTGGGGTGCACTAAGTTAATAGGTTAGTCCAAATATGATCAAAAGTGTATGGAAGTGTATAAATATCATAGCAATATCACCCAAAAGAGGCATGGAGCAAGCAGAAATTATAGATACGTTTTGGACGTATCAGGTAGTACCGTGCTAGGGTCGCGGTAGTACCATGAGCTCTGCCCCAGCGTCGTGGCTAGCGCGGAAGGAGGAGCGGAAGTAATTTTTTACTTCCGCACCCTACGCGGTAGTACCGCTCCAGGCGAGCGGTAGTACCGTGCCGAGTTTTTGCATTGATCGAAACTCTGCGGAAGTAGCCACGGATATAGTTTTATTAGTCCGTGCTCTTCCCCGACCAGTCTGTACCCTGCTTTGCGGTAGTACCGCAAGGGCACAACAGGGCTACGTCTGGCTCCTGTTGTGCCAGCGGTGGTACCGCACCCCTTGTGGTAGTACAGCATGGCCTTGCGGTAGTACCGCATGTCGCGGGCAGAGTTAGTGGATAACGGTTGGATTTGTTCTTCCACTATATAACGGGAGTCTTCTTCCCCAAGAAGACTTACCTCTTCCTCCCCAAGCTCCATTGTTGCTCAAAGCTCCATTTTCGCCCTATCTCTCTCCCTACCCAATCAAAATTGTTGATTTCCTAGGGATTGGTTGAGAAGGTATCGATCTACACTTCCACCAAGAGAAATTTGATCCCCCCACTAATCCCTTGCGGATCTTTTTACTCTTGGGTGTTTGAGCACCCTAGACGGTTGAGGTCACCTCAGAGGCATAGTCCATTGTGGTGAAGCTTTGTGGTGTCGTTGGGAGCCTCCAATTCAGTTGTGGAGATAGCCCAACCTTGTTTGTAAAGGTTCGGTCGCCACCTTCAAGGGCACCACTAGTGGAATCATGGCACCTCGCATTGTGTGAGGGCGTGAGGAGAATACGGTGGCCCTAGTGGCTTCTTGGGGAGCATTGTGCCTCCACACTGCTCCAACGGAGATGTACTTCCTCTCAAAGGGAAGGAACTTCGGTAACACATCCTCGTCTTCACCGGCTCCACTTGTGGTTATCCCTTACCTTTACTCGTGCAAGCTTTTGTTGCATTTCGTAGCTAGCTTGCTTGTGTGCTTATTATTGTTGCATCATACATGTTGCCCACCTAGTTGCATATCTAGACAACCTATATTGTTGCTAAGTTTAATTTGGTTAAGAAAAGCTAAAAATTGTTAGTTGCCTATTCACCCCCCCTCTAGTCAACCATATCGATCCTTTCAATTGGTATCAGACCATCGTATCTTTATTAAGGACTTCACCGTCCAAAGAGTATGGGTGACAACGTAGTCGAGACGGAGGGACACTCCGGTGGAAATCCGTCCATGTCTATGTTCGATGGGGGACCCTCGGTCTCTTGTGAGGAGTTCAATGTGGCCTTGGACAAATTGAAAGAATCATTGACGACCGAGGTCAAAGGCATGTTCAAAGAATTTCTTGAGGGACTTAAATTACCCACCGCACCGTTGGAAGTGGTTCGTCCCGCTAACAACGTGTCGGATGCTATTCCCGACAAGGGAGAAGCTAGTGGTGAGCAAGTCCCTGTGACTAAGAATGGGAGTGGCATTTTTGCTCACTCCGCACCTCCCATCAATTATGGAGGACCCGTTTCCACCCCGCATTTAAATTCGGTTGGTCCTCCTCCTAAGTTAGTGAAAAATGCTGATTTTGCTACTTGGGCGTTTCGTTTTAAACGTCATTTAAATCATTGCTCTACTAATCTTTGGAGAATCATTGTGCAAGGTTTCTACCCGCATGATCCATACAACTTAACTCCAAGAGAAGCTGCAGATCATCAATTCAACGAGTCCGTTCTTTGCATTCTTCAAGAAGCTATCCCTCCCGAAGACATTGCCCACCTTCGACCCTTCTTCGTGGCCAAGGAAGCATGGGAGCATGTTGGTTCCTTGTACAAGGGAAGCGCAAGCATTCAACGCTCAAACTATGAAGTTGTGCAAGATGAAGCCGATGAGTTTGCCATGATCGAAGATGAAGATCCCCATGAACTTTATCGAAGATTAACCATTCTTGCGGTCTCACTTTGAGATCATGGGAGCAAGTTTACGGATGACAATTGGATCAAGCGCAAGTTTCTCAAGGCCATGATGCCTTATCACAAGGCCATGTCCTCCGTCATCCGCCAAAGACCGGACTTCCACACTTTGTCCTCAAGTGAAGTGTTGGATGAGTTCGTTGCCATGAGGATCTTGGACAAGACCGCCGACAATGCGGTGTTGCGAGCTCAATGATCAAAGAAGCCCAACCTTGCATTGAAGGACAAGGCTTGTGTGGAAGAAGAGGATGAAGATGAGTGTTGCCCCGAAGATACCAAATATGCCTATCATGAGCACATGGCTCTCGCATCACGGCAATTTTGGGGTAACAAGAAGAACTCAAGGCCCAACTTCAATAAGAACAATTCAAGTGGCTTCAAGGGCAATCAACGAGTGATGACGTGCTACAATTGTGGCAATGTGAGTCACTTTGTTGTAGATTGCCCATATGAGAAAAGAGAAGACAATGGAGGCAAGCTTATCCGAAAGGACAAGGCCAAGTCTTATCCCAACAAGAACAACTTCACCAAGAAGACTCCTACCAAAGGATTTGTGGCCCAATAAGAGTATGATGAAGATGATGATGATGAAGAAGATGAGGAGATGGTCACCATGGCCAACATTGCTATTGCAACAACTCCACAGTCATCTCTCTTCGACTCACCAAATGAGAACATCACCACCAAGTGCCTCATGGCTAAAGCCACCAACAACGTAACCCCCAACATCAATTCTATCATCACTTCTAATCCTGCATTGACAGATTGCATTGATGAGAGTAAGGGGGCGGAGGAGGAGGAAAATGAATTTGAGTCTTTTATGAGTAAGCTCAAAGGTAAACCCAAGAAGCACTTCGTTGCTCTCTTGGAACAACTTGGTGAAGCCAATGACATGATCAAGGCTCACGAGGAGACCATCTCCAAGATGGAGTGTCATAGTCGAGACTATGCCGATGAAATATAGGATCTCTCTAATGCTCTTGAGGAGGAGCGTGGTCATCGTTTGGCTCTTGAGGAGTAACACAATGATGATCATGATAAATTAAAGAAAGATCTTGATCATGCTCTAGTTGTCTCTCGTGTGCTCAATTCCGAGAAGGCAAAACTTGTGGTTGACCATGCTAGACTCAAGGAGGAGTTTGATACACTTGACAAGGCTCACAAGGTCTTGAAGAGCGTACATGCTAGCCTCAAGGAGTCTCATGATCAACTTCAAGTTTCACTAACCAAGGAAAAAGCCACTTTTCCTCGCATGGTTTTAATTGATACTAACCCATGTTGCGAGCATGTGCATCTTGTTGAAGAGAATGCCAAGTTAAGGAAGCAACTTGAGAAAGGCCTTGTGTCTTGCATACAAGGTGATAAGAATCTCAACGACCTTTTGAGCAATCAGAAGGAAGTTGTTACCAAGGAAGGAATTGGGTTTGCCCCCAAATCCAAGAAGAAGAAGAATGACAAGACCAAGCAACCCCCTCCTCTCAAGCAAACCTTTGTAAAGGAGGGAGAGGGTACTCCTAAGAAGAAGAAGAACAATGTGAATGGTAGTAGAGTCAAGAAAAACATTGCCACTCCTTCCAACAAAGCCGGCGACTTTAACCCATCTTATGTGTTATGCCGTGTTAGTGATGGACATGTTTTTGCTAAATTTGTTGGTTCTTATTATGAGTACATGGAATGGTATATTTGGGTTCCTAAGACCCTTTTTACTAACCTCAAAGGACCCATTACAAAATGGGTACCTAAATCCAAGCACTGATCTCTTGTAGGAGTTTGCTTACGGTGGGGGATCATGGTTGCTCGATAGTGGAGCCACAAATCATATGACTGAAAGCAAAGACTCGATGGTGGACGTGCACCAAGGTTCATCTATGGCCACCAATGTCGAATGGGGTGATGCTTCATCTTCTAAGGTATTGGGGCTTAGCAAGTGATACGTCCAAAACGTATCTATAATTTCTGCTTGCTCCATGCTTCTTTTGTGTGATATTGCTATGATATTGATGCACTTCCATACACTTTTGATCATATTTGGACTAACCTATTAACTCAGTGCACTATAGTGCCAGTTCCTGTTTTCTGCTGTTTTTCTATTTCAGGTTTCCCCCATATTAAAAGTGCTCCAAAAATTCCAGGAAAAATATAGGAAAAATCAGCGTACAGGAAGCTTCGCGAAGAACCAAAGATGGGCCAGAGGGGAGCCAGGGGAGGCCCAGGCGGCCACCTGGCGCGGCCCCACCCCTGGCCGCGCCAGGGGGGCGCCTGGGGCCCCTGCTCCACCTCTGGCTGCCCCCCTTCGCATATATATCCCTCTCGTCCCAAAACCCTCTCGGACAGAACCCTTTTTCGCAATCTCGCCTCTGTTCCGCCGCCGCAGCGCTTCCAAGATCGGGAGCATCAGGAGAACTCTTCCCGGCACCCTGCCGGAGGGGAGAACCACCACCGGGAGCTTCTCCACCACCATGGACGCTTCCCGGATGAGTCGTGAGTAGTCCACCTTGGACCATGGGTCCATGATCAGTAGCTATGTGATGTTCTCCTCCCCTCTTTGCTCTTCATGGTTTAGACCTCGTGAGCTGCCCTACATGATCGAGGCACATATGTAATCTTTCTGTTGTTGCTTTGCTGAGTTTGCTAGGATCTAATGGATTATGAGACTATGTTCAGATTGTGTTTGAGTAATATATTTGATTCACCTCTTTTATATCTTTGTTCTTGAGTAATTCTTGCATGTTCTCCGTTGCTGTTTATTGCTTTGGCCAAGTAGTAGGTAGTAACTCCAAGAGGGAGCGTTATGCTTGATTGTGGGTTCATGCCCCCTGATGACTAGCTTGAGTGACAGAAACATGAGTCTAGGGGATGTGCTGTTGCCACAAGGGAGAAAACAACGGTGCTTGTACTTGCGGGTGCAAGGATTGTTTACTTTACGCAAAGTTCTTTTAATGCAGTTGTCTGTTGCTTTGAGTTTACACTTTGGGTGGGATTCGCAACTTAATACCAGCGAGATGTTCTGGATAGATATCTCAAGGTGGATGATTAGTAGTAGATGCAGATGGATTTCGGTCTACTTGCCTTGGCGTACCGCCCATGCTTTTGAGCCTCTACCTTTCTTTGCAGCATAGTTAGCATTGGTTTGCGCACATAATCCTGTCAATTGCCCAGCTGTAATTTGTTTACCTCGCTTTGCTGTTTTATCGTCTTTTGGGAGAGAGACATCACTAGTGAACATCATGGGACCCCGGTCCATATTACCACCGCTGATCACACCTTCTATTTACTTCCTGTTTTTATTTCCTAGTTGTAGTCATAGCTATCATTATTATCTCTTGTGTTTGATCCTTTGTAAACAACAAGGCCGGAGGGATTGACAACCTCTCTGTACTCGTTGGGAGCAAAGTTATATGTATCTGTGTCCAGGTCCCGTCAACCGCTAAGTTTCTGGCGCCGTTGACACCTACTTGTCGACCCTCGGAGTCTCACGGGATTCGATCCTTGGTATCTTTACCAAGGGAAATTTGCCGCTACGCTACATCTCAACCTTCCACTTGGGGTAACCAACGAAGGCGAGAAGCCATCAAGCAAGTTTCTGGCGCCGTTGCCGGGGACTCCACTCTTCAAGATAGGGGAGTTGCACGCTATCTTTTATCTTTGCTTTTTAGTCTTGTTAGTTTACCTTTCAGTTTTTGCTTTAGTGTCCTTTATCAAAAATCACAAAAAAAATTATTTGCTTTTCTGTTAGTAGTCCTTTCTGTTTAGTCAAGCATGTTAGGACTTGGTGCTTTGAGGGAATCAGAAGTTCTAGATTTCCATCAAAGGGATGGAGAAAATATGAAGAAGGCATGGGACAGAATTTCTGATGCACATAGGAGAATTATGCCTTGGATACCTATAAAAATTGTGCTTAGAAATTTTTACCATGGTCTTTTTAAATGGTGTAAACACTCTCTTGATATTATAGCTGAAGGAGATTTCCTAGAGTGTGATGAAGCTAGAGCTCTTGAAATTATACATGGTCTATCTAGTTACTTTGTTTATGATCATAGTTTTGATACTGTCATAGATAGACTTGCTACTATTGAGAAGAGAATGGATGCTCTAGACTTGATGAAGGTAGAGAAACCCAAACCCAAAAAGAGAGATATTTTGGAAATAGACAATGATTGGGAGCCTTTTGTTAGGATTAGCATCTCTAATCAAGACTTCCTTGCTTATTGTGATATTGGATCTATGGTTTCTACTATGCCAATTTTTTTTCATGATTCTTTAAAATTTAACATGGACAAATTATCATCCTATCATGAACATGCTAATGGAGATATTTCTGAGATCCAGGGAAGAATAAAAGACGTACCAGTTACATTCCTTAAAGGGATTGCAATGGTTGATTTCTTCATCATGAAGCCAAACCAAGGAAATATAGTGCTTGGAAGGGACTTCCTCCGAGCCGTAAAAGGCTTCATCGATATAGGTAAGGGACAAATCCGCCTACGCGGGAAGGAAAAAGGTACGTACCCCTTTCCTAGAAGGAACAAGGATGAACTTGTTGAGGAACCATTTGAAGCAATTTATAACTCAGATTATTATGATGACTTTTGATTCCTCCTTTTTGCATCATGCCTAGCTTAAAGGCATAAAAGAAAGCGCTTTTGGGAGGCAGCCCACAACGAATTAGGTTTTATTTTGCTTTTGTTGTGTCTTGATGTTTGTTACTACAGTAGCATCATCATTGTATCTTTTCTTTTCAGCTTTGTGCCAAGTTTAGCCTCCGATTGCAAGAAAGTTCAAAAGTTATGACGTGGTGTCCAGAAAACAGATTCTGTCCTTGGACAGAAAAATCGAATAAAATCACCAGATCATCTTTTTGATCTGAATTTTTTTGACAGCGTGCTCTATACAATTGGCTTTCGAGCGTCTGTTCTGAGTTTTTCAATTTGAGTTGCAGAAGTGCCCCGAAAAAATTATTTACTACCTGCTGGTCTGTTTTTCACAGATTCTGTCCTGTTTTGCCTTTTCTTCGTTTTGCAAACCTTGAGCTTGCTTTTTCTTTGCAAAAACCTTTTGGCAATCTTGAGAAACAATAGCTCTTCAAGATTATCTTTATTTCCAGTAGGGAAAAATTATTTTATTGTGGGTACTAACCTTGCTAATCAGATTATGATGAGTTATGTATGAAGGGAGTTTTCAAGTGTGCGAGGGAAGATGATAAAAGAAGATTCAGGAGGGTCAAACGCTCAAGCTTGGGGATGCCCCCGTGCACCCCCAAGAAATATTCAAGAAGACTCAAGCGTCTAAGCTTGGGGATGCCCCCATGCATCCCCTTCTCCATCAACAATTATCAGTTCGTCTTTTGTTCCACTATAATTTTATCACTTCATGCGTTATGTGCTATGCTTGGAGCGTCTTGCTCTTAGTTTCTTTTTTTAGTTTTCTTTAGCTTTGCTTGCTGTTCATAACAGGTTAGAACCCAGCTTTCTTTGTGTGGGAGAGAAACACGCTCCACTTCAACCTAGAACACAACATAGGATTTTCATGCTTATCTTTGCTGTGTGTGTTCTTTGTCTTTCCATAGCTGCTGTCATGGTTAGCTCTTAGTTTTCATGCTTCTCTTTTTAAAGAGCTTTTGTTTAGTTGGTTGCTGAACTCTCTTGAGTTTTCATGTTTATCTTGTTAAGAGAGTTTGCCTGTTGCACTGAGTTGTGTGTCTTAACTTAAAGTAGGTAATTGAGGTTGCTATTTAATTTTAGTAGTAATTTGCAATAGTTTTGAGGTATTGCCATGAGTAATGTCTGAACTTTTGGTGTCAAGAGCTTTAGCCTATTAGTGATAGATGTCGTATTTTGGGCAATCCGTGTTTATTTTCGAAAACCTACAAAATAGTTGAGAACTTTAGCTACTAGATGGATCACTAATCTTTGGAGGGATCGAATATTAGAGTACACTCACGTACCATGAGTCGAGGATGCGCAAGGATAACCAAACCCCCATACACTCCTCCTCGGGTTACTTGTCTCTTTGTGAACCTCCTAATTAGATTGAGAGTTACCGATAATAAGTGCATGAGTTCTTCGGACTAATGTGAGTATTCAAAAGTTGACACTTCCACCTAGCCATATTTTTCTAGCCTCTTCGGTACCGTGCATTGCCCTTTCTCACCTCGAGAGTTGGCGCATACTTCGCCGGTGCATCCAAATCCTTGGCACGATACGCTCTGTCATCATAAGCCTCATTATATCCTTCCTCAAAACAGCCACTATACCTGCCTATCAAGGCATTTCCATAGCCTTTCCGAGATACATTGCCATGCAACATCCATCTTCTCATGACTTGATCTTCATGTCGTACATGCTTTTTGCTTGATCGATGAGCCGCATGCTAGTTGGGCCTTGCCCTAATCATTGCTACATGACGCGCTAGTATCATTGCATATCCTGCTACACTGGCAGAGGCATACATTTGCATACATCATGATAGTTTCATCTTCTTTATGTTGAGTACTCTTGTAAAGTGTGAAAGATCTTCTATCCTTCTTGTAATTTATAGAGTGTTGCCCCTAAAGTGAGGAAAAGATCCCAAAGAGGACAAAATCGAAAGATCCCAAAGAGGACAAATGAGAGTTAAATAGAAAGAGCCATTGAGGCCACAAAAAAATAAAAAATAAAATAGGAAAAAAAGAAAAAGAAATAAAAAGAGAGAAGGGGACACACTACTATTCCTTTTGAGAGATCCACACTCGTACTTCATCTTATACCTTGTACTCCATAGAGATTATCATTCATGCATATAGCTATGTGGGGACCTTCACACTATAGAACTTGGCTTGTATATTCCAATGATGAGCCTCCTCAAAAGAGCTCTAGGTCTTCTTGAGCGAGCAAGTTGGATGCACCCCCACTAGTTCCATTGGAGAGCTTACCTTAGCTCATATGTGCATCCGTTGCATGGCAATCCCTACTCCTCACATCATATCTATCATTTGGCTTTCTCTCGCCTATGATTGTCCTCATTGATGTGAGCCTTTCACACCTTTTTTGTCTTCCCCCTTCATCATTTTTCTCTCTTTGCCATCCTAAGTGTCAACTTTCTTGCTTACGCTCATCCATTGCATGAGTGCTCAAAATATCAAAAGGGAGTGGATCATTTTGACTTGTACCTGGCTAGTGGTCTGGGGATGAGTCAAGATAAGATTCCAAAGAAGACCAAGTGTGAAACTTTAGTAGATTAAGTTCTCAACAATACAAAAACTATGTTTTACTCTCTCGTATATCCCTATCCCCTTTCTAGCACGCAAACACCATTTGGAGACATTCGAGTCACGGACAGCGAGAACTCTTGCACCTTTATGTTCTTATGTTGCTTGTTACAATGCTAATATAGACTCTTGCTTGTTATGACTTGAATTGAATTACATGCCTTGATTGCTTTACTTAAAAAGTTCTTATATGGTTGGTAGCATGTCACCACAGAAATTATGCTTGTTATCATTTACCTACTCGAGGACGAGCAGGAATTAAGCTTGGGGATGTTGATACGTCCAAAACGTATCTATAATTTCTGCTTGCTCCATGCTTCTTTTGTGTGATATTGCTATGATATTGATGCACTTCCATACACTTTTGATCATATTTGGACTAACCTATTAACTCAGTGCACCACAGTGCCAGTTCCTGTTTTCTGCTGTTTTTCTATTTCAGGTTTCCCCTAGATTAAAAGTGCTCCAAAAATTCCAGGAAAAATATAGGAAAAATCAGCGTACAGGAAGCTTCGCGAAGAACCAAAGATGGGCCAGAGGGGAGCCAGGGGAGGCCCAGGCAGCCACCTGGCGCGGCCCCACCCCTGGCCGCGCCAGGGGGGCGCCTGGGGCCCCTGCTCCGCCTCTGGCTGCCCCCCTTCGCATATATATCCCTCTCGTCCCGAAACCCTCGAGGACAGAACCCTTTTTCGCAATCTCGCCTCTGTTCCGCCGCCGCAGCGCTTCCAAGATTGGGAGCATCAGGAGAACTCTTCCCGGCACCCTGCCGGAGGGGAGAACCACCACCGGGAGCTTCTCCACCACCATTGACGCTTCCCGGATGAGTCGTGAGTAGTCCACCTTGGACCATGGGTCCATGATCAGTAGCTATGTGATGTTCTCCTCCCCTCTTTGCTCTTCATGGTTTAGACCTCGTGACCTGCCCTACATGATCGAGGCACATATGTAATCTTTCTGCTGTTGCTTTGCTGTGTTTGCTGGGATCTGATGGATTATGAGACTATGTTCAGATTGTGTTTGAGTAATATATTTGATTCACCTCTTCTATATCTTTGTTCTTGAGTAATTCTTGCATGTTCTCCGTTGCTGTTTATTGCTTTGGCCAAGTAGTAGGTAGTAACTCCAAGAGGGAGCATTATGCTTGATTGTGGGTTCATGCCCCCTGATGACTAGCTTGAGTGACAGAAACATGAGTCTAGGGGATGTGCTGTTGCCACAAGGGAGAAAACAACGGTGCTTGTACTTGCGGGTGCAAGGATTGTTTACTTTACGCAAAGTTCTTTTAATGTAGTTGTCTGTTGCTTTGAGTTTACACTTTGGGTGGGATTCGCAACTTAATACCAGCGAGATGTTCTGGATAGATATCTCAAGGTGGATGATTAGTAGTAGATGCAGATGGATTTCGGTCTACTTGCCTTGGCGTACCGCCCATGCTTTTGAGCCTCTACCTTTCTTTGCAGCATAGTTAGCATTGGTTTGCGCACATAATCCTGTCAATTGCCCAGCTGTAATTTGTTTACCTCGCTTTGCTGTTTTATCATCTTTTGGGAGAGAGACATCACTAGTGAACATCATGGGACCCCGGTCCATATTACCACCGCTGATCACACCTTCTATTTACTTCCTGTTTTTATTTCCTAGTTGTAGTCATAGCTATCATTATTATCTCTTGTGTTTGATCCTTTGTAAACAACAAGGCTGGAGGGATTGACAACCTCTCTGTACTCGTTGGGAGCAAAGTTATCTGTATCTGTGTGCAGGTCCCGTCAACCGCTAAGTTTCTGGCGCCGTTGACACCTACTTGTCGACCCTCGGAGTCTCACGGGATTCGATCCTTGGTATCTTTGCCAAGGGAAATTTGCCGCTACGCTACATCTCAACCTTCCACTTGGGGTAACCAACGAGGGGCGAGAAGCCATCAGCAAGGTTGTCGTCTCTCACAATCTCACGATCGAGAAAGCCATGCTTGTTGAGTCCCTTGCATACAATTTACTTTCTGTTTGTCAACTTGCACTCATAGGCTTTGCCACATTCTTTGATATTGATACCGTGGCCCTCTTGTGGAGCAAGACTCTTAAAGTAGCCTTTGTTGGGCATGTCGAGAACGGTCTCTATGTGGTTAACTTCTCGGAGCGACCCACTAAGACCGCGACTTGCCTAATGGCTAAAGTTGATGTGGGATGGCTTTGGCATCGTCGTTTAGCCCATGTCAATGTGAGATCTTTGCAAAGTCTTCTCAAGGGGGACCATGTCCGTGGACTAACAAATGTTAGTTTTGCCAAAGATCGTGCTTGCAGTGCGTGTATCGAAGGAAAGCTACATGAGAAGGCTCACCCTCCCACGACTATCATCTACTCAACCAGACCTTTAGAGCTCCTCCACATGGATCTCTTTGGGCCTCCATCCTTTGATAGTCTTGGGGGTAGAAAGTATTGCTTGGTGATTGTAGATGATTATTCAAGATACACTTGGGTATACTTCTTCAAGAGGAAGAGTGAGACCCAACAAACCGTCATCAACTTTGCAAATGAAGCTCAACATCAACATGATGCAAAGATCTTGATGATTCGAAGTGACAACGGCACCGAGTTCAAGAATTACACATTGGATGAGTTTCTTAGTGACGAGGGGATCAAGCATCAATATGCCGCACCGTATACCCCTCAACAAAATGGTGTGGCAGAGAGAAAGAACCGGACATTGATGGACGCGGCAAGGACCATGATGGCGGAGTTCAAGTCTCCGTACAACTTTTGGGCTGAATCCATCAACACCGCTTGTCATGCATCCAATCGGCTCTATCTCTGCAAAGGCTTGAACAAGACTCCATATGAGATACTTACCGGTAACAAGCCCAACCTCAAGTACTTCTGGGTGTTCGGTTGTAAGTGTTTCATACTCAAGAAAGGTGTTCGTTTGTCTAAATTTGAAGCTACAGCTCATGAGGGCATATTTGTTGGTTATGCTACAAACTTTCATGCTCATCGTGTCCTCAAACAAGTCCAATGGACTCATTGAGGAGACGTGTAACATAGAGTTTGATGAGAATAACGGCTCCCAAGTGGAGCAAAGTGGTACTTGTGATGTAGGTGATGAAATTCCTCCTCAAGCCATAAGAAGAATGGGTGTTGGTCATATCCTACCCATTGAGGAACCCCTTGTGGCCGAAGGAGAAGGACAATGTTCCACTCAAGTGGAACCATCACTAACCCAAGACCCACATGCTTTCGAAGAACAAAGTGAAGGCCCTCAACCCGATGAACAAGGCCAAGTGCAAGATCAACCGCAAGATGGTGGTGATCCACCAAGTGATGCACACGGCCAAGTTCCCTTTCCCGAACATGTTGAAGATCAAGAGCAAGCTCAAGATCAAGATCAAGCTCATGACGACGCTCAAGATGATCAACTCATAGCTCCTCAACTATCACTTGAAGAGAAATTGGAGCGTCGTGCTTCCAAAGTTGCTTCCAGGCTCGCTTCTAGAGAGCATCACATGGAGAATATACTTGGAAGCATCTCAAAGGGGGTATGCACTCATAGAAAATTAGCAAACTATTGTGCTCATCATGCGTTTGTCTCTTGTGTTGAACCTTAAAAGGTCTATGAGGCACTCGAAGACCCCGACTGGCTCAACGCCATGCATGAAGAACTCCATAACTTCGAGCACAACAAGGTGTGGTGTTTGATGCCAAGGCCGAAGGAGAACCATAATGTCATAGGAACCAAATGGATCTTTAAGAACAAGCAAGATGCTCACGGAATTGTCATCCGCAACAAGGCTCGTTTGGTGGCTCAAGGCTGCTCCCAAGTCAAGGGTATCGACTACGGTGAAACCTTTGCCCCCGTTGCTCGCCTTGAATCTATACGTTTGTTACTTGCCTATGCTTCTCATCATAACTTTAAATTGCAACAAATGGATGTGAAAAGTGCTTTTCTAAATGGTCCTCTTAATGAGTTGGTGTATGTCAAACACCCCCCGGGGTTTGAGGATCCTAAGTTTCCCAACCATGTGTATCAACTCGATAAGGCGCTCTATGGCCTTAAACAAGCCCCACGTGCGTGGTATGATCATCTTACCGAGTTGTTACAAGATCGTGGGTTTGAAATTGGGAAAATCGACCCCACTCTTTTTACTAAGAAGGTCAAAGGGAGTTGTTTGTATGCCAACTATATGTTGATGATATTATCTTTGGTTCACCTAATAAAGCTTTCAATGATGAGTTTGCCACACTCATGATCGCGGAGTTTGAGATTTCCATGATGGGAGAGTTGAAGTTCTTCCTTGGGTTTGAGATCAAACAAAGAAGATAAAGAATCTTCATCAAACAAGCCAAATACACTCAAGACATGCTCAAGAGGTTCAATCTAAGTGATGTCAAGCCGGCCACTACTCCAATGCCTACCAAGTGCCAACTTGACATTGATCCCAATGGTAAAGTGGTGGATCAAAAGGTATATCGTTCTATGATTGGATCCTTGCTTTTATCTTTGTGCATCTAGACCGGATATCATGCTGAGTGTGGGAGTTTGTGCACGGTTTCAAGCCTCACCTAAGGAAAGTCACTTTGTGGCAGTCAAGCGAATCTTTCGATATTTGGCTCATACCCAAACTTTGGCTTATGGTACCGAAGAGGAGCAAACTTCAACCTTGTAGATTTTTCGGATTCGGATTGGGCGGGAGACAAAGTGGATAGGAAGTCAACTTCCGGAGGTTGCCAATTTCTTGGTTGCTCTTTGGTGAGTTGGTCTTCCAAGAAGCAAAGTTGTGTATCTCTCTCCTCCACCGAAGCCGAGTATGTGGCGGCCGGTAGTTGTTGTGCTCAACTTATCTGGATGAGGAAAACTTTAAAGGATTACGGTGTCACTTGTGACAAAGTGCCTTTTTGGTGTGACAATGAAAGTGCCATCAAGATTTCTCTCAACCCGGTGCAACACTTCAAGACGAAGCATATTTAGATTCGGTATCACTTCATTAGGGAGCATATTCGGCGAGGAGAAATTGATCTTCACTATGTCAGCACTCATGATAACCTTGCAGATATCTTCACGAAGCCTTTAAATGAAGCAAGATTTCACGAGTTAAGGCATGAGCTAAATATCATAGATGCAATGTGGATTGAAACTATGCACACCTCCTCACACTCGTCATGTTATCTTGTTTAGGTGTAGGCATGGACATAGGGGGAGTATTGTTCTCTCAATGAACTCTTCCTCCCCCCATTATGCATAAATTGATCAAGTCTTTCTCTTTAGCCATCTTAGATGGTACTTGTTCTTCAAGACGAGTGTTGGTCATGGGCCCAAGGATAATTCTTCGCGGTGCCATACCAATTAACTCAAACATAGGTGGCTCCGGCCACCGCCCTCCTTTGGGGAGGGGTGTCTCGTGTTTGGTTCCTGTTGTCTTTTGTCTTTCTCTCCTGTAGCCGAGTCTGTGTTTAGGTTGCCTCGTGTGTTAGCTCTCTAGTGTGTTCTTTTGCTTGAAGGTTGCTTTGCATAAGCCTTTTTCTAAACTTGCATTTTCTTGGGGCAACGGTACTACCGTGGCTTGTCATGGTACTACCGCATGAGATACGCACGGTACTACCGCAACCAGCACGAAAGTAATTTTTTACTACCGCTGGAGAGCAGTACTACCGCGCAGTGTGCAGTACTTCTGCCCGAGCAGTACTACCGCGATGACCTGCGGTACTACCGCGCCGTTATGAGCGGGTGGGGGTTAAAAGCGGGCAGGGGGAGTTCTAACTCCCCCATACCCATTCAACTCTTTTTCCCCACATCGTCTCTCTCTCTCCTGCCCAAGAACGGCACCGAAGGACCTCGCCGGATCTCCATCTTCGGCTACTCTCCTCGCATTCTGACCGATGGGATCGTTCACCACCTCGCCCTCTTGCCATGGAACAAGGTTTCTCCCCAAATCCCTCTTCTTTTGCCTCGTTGTTTGTCTCTAGGTTTTTGGGGAGATGCATGTTGTTCTTGCGTTCTTTAGGCCAAATCCTTGCAAGAGTAGGGTGTAGGAGAGTAGTTGTGCAGTAGAGATGCTAGTTGGTATGTTGCTACTCGGGAGTTGTGATCAACCGTAGTACATCTCCCTTGTCGTACGCGTCTCAGATTGTATCCGCTTTCGGATCTGACCCCGAGCGGTACTACCGCACCTCCCGTGCGGTACTACCGCTCTGGCGCGTTCGCCTCATACGGTACTACCACTCCTCTGGAGCGGTACTACCGCGCATGGCGCGGCAGTAAAATTTAACTACCGCTCTAGGCGCGGTACTACCGTGCCATTCCGGCGCGGTGCTACCGTGGGTAGAGCAGCAATAAAATTTTAGTACCGCAACGTGGAGCAGTACTACCGTTGACTTCAAACCTTCTTCGTGGCCAGTACTCAATGTCATTTCTACTTGTTTCACACGTTTTTGCTGTGGTCTTTGCATTGATCCTTCTTGCTTCTCTTGCGTGTTCTTGTGTTTGTGTCATAGGTGGTGGCTCCGGTTCAAATGTCCATCGCTCGAATCCCAGCCGTGACACAGGGTCGAAGCGTCTGCGCAACCCAGAGGATGCTCCCGAGGGCTCCAATGCCCCCAACACAGAACCAAGACCACCGCCACCAAGAACAAGGAGCCAACAATGGGTATGGATTCCACTAGCTGAGTTTGTCACTAGGAGGAAGATCAACCCATATGTGAATCCCCGCGCACACTTCAGAGGGGATGATCTGTTCTGGACCAAGCAGCAGAGTCTTATCTTTATAGATGTGATCAAGGGAAAGCAGAACATATACGTGGATGTGCACTGGATTGACATGGCTCATATGAGGAAGGATCAGAACCAGGCCTATTTTGCTGAGCTCTGGACCTGGTGGAGCAGTTTGGCATTGAACACTTGATGACTTTTCATATGGACTTTGACCCTGAGATTGTGGCCTAGTTCTTTACTTTGGTGCACTTCCATCCTAAAGAGGAACAAAGTATGACCTGGATGACCAATGGACATCAGATGACTGCTACTTGGAAGGAATTCATGGATTTTCTTCAGGTTGCTGATGAGGGGCTTAACACGTCAATTGGTGTTCGCCCTCATGCCAATCCCAAGTCAGCCAACAAGAACAAGCTTCAGCCCTACTATGTTGAGAAGACGCTTCCGAGTGGCAAGAAGAAATGGGTGCTGAACTCTTTCCTTGATATTATGCATCGGATCTTCCGCAACTCCTTTTTTCCCCGCATTGGTGACAAGGATAAGGTACATGCCTATCTCGTGGACATGATGCTCATTTGTGAGGAGACGCGTCATGCTCAGACGCAACCACTTGATGTCTCACATATCATGTGGTGTGAGCTACGGTTTGCGGTGTTCAACCGTAAGGTGCCCATCTATGGACCTTACCTGTTTCATTTGATTACCAAGACTTGGGAGAATCTCTATCCCAATGATGAGTTTGAGGCTCCCATCTGGATTCGTCATGAGCCCATAAAGCTCCGCATTAAGAGCCAATGGGCTAACACCACTACCCGTGCTGAGGCAGCGGCTGCTCAGATGAACGTGGATGAGGATGAGATCGAGGAGGAGGAAGCGGATGAGGACAACTATGGTTGATACACTCCTTCCTCTTCTGAGCCCTCTTGGGCTAAGAAGCTGAAGAACAAGATGAAGGCTCTGTTTTGCATGCAGGCCAAGGGGCAGTACAGGTCACACGTTGCTCAGAAGGAGGTTCGCCGGCGTGATAAGAAGATCCTGAGGACGTTCGGCGAGAACGTGTCCAGTGGTTCTGAGAAGAACATCACCCTAGAGGCTGAATGGATAGCGAAGCAGGGCTACAAATGGACTGATTCTGAGGAGGAGCAAGAGGAGACCGATGAGGAGCGTGACGAGTGATCACTTCAGCCTGAGCTGCCACGTATGTCCTAGGTGTCCTCTATGCCCTTTTGGTGTCTCGATGCCAAAGGGGGAGAGAGTGTAGGATTTGCGAGTCTTGTGCCGTGTTGTTTGCTTTGCTTTCGTTCTGTTGAACCTCGTTTGCTTTGTGTTGGTTTGCGTCGTGTGTGTGAGTCCTGACGACTATCATATGGTGTGAGACACATGCACTCTACTCTTTCCTATCTTCATTATGTCTAGGCTATTTAGTAGGTTGCGAGCTTATGCCTTGTTATTTTATGCTCACGATCTTCTCCTTGCATCCATGCGTAGCGCCATCATATTAGTTGCAAGGATTGTGTAGTTTATAAAATATAGGGGAAGTGTTGATCCTAGTATGTGTGTTGTGCAGTCCAAAGAATCTATCTAAGAATGCACACATCTAGGGGGAGCTTGCCTATATTTTATATACATGTTGGGTTTGCTTATGATCTTATTCATAACTATGTGCAAATCCCGTATTGTCATCAATCCACCAAAAAGGGGTAGACTGTAAGGGCATATTTCTCCCTAAGCAGTTTTGGTGATTGATGACAATGCATTTGCGGACTAATCGTGTGCATTAAGCTTTTCAGATATCTCATGTCTAGGCACAAGACGATTCATTGCCCCTTGGAGCCTATCGAAGACGACGTTCCTTTTGATTCTTTTTTGGTGGAATTGAGTCATAGGTAAGCCGTACTATTAAGAGGGGGTCCGCTTCGGAAAGGTTAGGGTGGAATCAACACGTACACATCTATTCATTTGCACCACCTTTCGTTCGCTTCTTTGGAGCACCAGCTGTTTTCCTTGTCATTGCAAAAACAAAGGATTTCTACTACTACTACTCCATGGCATGCGGTAGTACCGCTCAAGGGAGCGGTAGTACCGCAGAGTCCCACGGTAGTACCGCTCCGTGACTGTGGTAGTACCGCACATCTTGGTAGTACCGTGCCAGGGTCGCGGTAGTACCGTGAGCTCTGCCCCAGTGTCGTGGCTAGCGTGGAAGGATGTGCGGAAGTAATTTTTTTACTTCCGCACCCTACGCGGTAGTACCGCTCCAGGCGAGCGGTAGTACCGTGCCGGGTTTTTGCATCGATCGAAACTCTGCAGAAGTAGCCATAGATGTAATTTTATTAGTATGTGCTCTTCCCCGACCAGTCTGTACCCTGCCGCAAGGGCGCACGGTAGTACCGCTCCGACAGTACTACCGCCCGTTGCTATACACAACAGGGCTATGTCTGGCTCCTGCCGCGCCAGTGGTAGTACCGCACCCCTTGCGATATACCTCAAGTTTGGTGCGGTAGTACCGCATGTCATGGGCAGAGTTAGTGGATAACGGTTGGATTTGTTCTTCCACTATATAAGGGGAGTCTTCTTCCCCAAGAAGACTTACCTCTTCCTCCCCAAGCTCCATTGTTGCTCAAAGCTCTATTTCCGCCCTATCTCTCTCCCTAGCCAATCAAACTTGTTGATTTCCTAGGGATTAGTTGAGAAGGCATCGATCTACACTTCCACCAATAGAAATTTTATTCCCCCACTAATCCCTTGCAGATATTGTTGCTCTTGGGTGTTTGAGCACCCTAGACGGTTGAGGTCACCTCGGAGCCATAGTCCATTGTGGTGAAGCTTCGTGGTGTCATTGGGAGCCTCCAATTCAGTTATGGAGATAGCCCTAACCTTGTTTGTAAAGGTTCGGTCGCCGCCTTCAAGGGCACCACTAGTGGAATCACGGCACCTCGCATAGTGTGAGGGCGTGAGGAGAATACGGTGGCCCTAGTGGCTTCTTGGGGAGCATTGTGCCTCCACACCGCTCCAACGGAGACGTACTTCCTCTCAAAGGGAAGGAACTTGGGTAACACATCCTTGTCTTCACTGGCTGCACGTGTGGTTATCTCCTACCTTTACTCGTGCAAGCTTTTGTTGCATTTCGTAGCTAGCTTGCTTGTGTGCTTATTATTGTTGCATCATATAGGTTGCCCACCTAGTTGCATATCTAGACAACCCATATTGTTGCTAAGTTTAATTTGGTTAAGAAAAGCTAAAAATTGTTAGTTGCCTATTCACCCCCATCTAGTCAACCATATCTATCCTTTCAGTTGAATATTCTATGTGCTTCACTTATATCTTTTGAGCTAGGCGGTTCCTCTAGTGCTCGACTTATATCTTTTAGAGCACGGTGGTGGTTATATTTTAAAGAAATATTTGCACTCTCATGCTTCACTTATATCATTATGATAGTTTGAGAAATAGTAATGGCAATATGCAGGGGTTATGAATTTGGTCCTAACATGGTAGGTATTGAAGATGGATATAATAAAAACTTTCATGTAGATCACTGAATATGATAAGTTTGATTCCTTACAATAGTTTTGCGATATAAAGATGGTAATATGTGGGAGGTACTAGTGAATGATTGTGGTTTAGTAAGAATATTGATGTTAATGTTTGTGATTCCCGAAGTATGCACATATGGTCTCTAGTTGTGCTAACAAGTTGGAGCGCGCTTTATTATTGAGTGTCTTCCTTTGTGTGAAGGTCGGGGGTGCACTATGGTAAACTCCTACCCTAGGAGTATGCGTAGTAGTACTTTGCTTTGAGGGCTAATAAAATTTTGCAATAAGTATGAGAGTTCTTTATGACTAATGTGAGTCCATGGATTATACACACTCTCACCTTTCCGCCATTTGCTAGCCTCTCCGGCACCGTGCATTGCCCTTTCTCACCTCCAGATGTGGTGCAAACTTCTCTGGTGCATCCAAACCCCGTGAGATGATATGCTCTATCTTACATAAACCTCATTTCTTCCTCAAAACAGCCAACATACCTACCTACTATGGCATTTCCATAGCCATTCAGATATATATTGCCATGCAACTTCCACCGTTCCATTTTTATGACACACATCATCATTGTCATATTGCTTTGCATGATCATATAGTTGACATAGTATTTGTGGCTCAGCCACCGTTCATCATTTTGTTGGGGAACGTAGTATTTTCAAAATTTTCCTACGATCACGCAAGATCTATCTACTAGATGCATAGCAACGAGAGGGGAGAGTGTGTCTACGTACCCTCGTAGACCGAAAGCGGAAGCGTTTATCAACGCGGTTGATGTAGTCGTGCACCTTCACGATCCGTCCCGATCTAGTACCGAACGTATGGCACATCCGCGTTCAGCACACGTTCAGCTCGATGACGTCCTCGCCTTCTTGATCCAGCAAGACGGGCGAAGTAGTAGATGAGTTCCGGCAGCACGACGGTGTGGTGACGGTTGTTGATGAAGAATAATCTCTGCAGGGCTTCGCCAAGCACTACAGAAACTAGACGGAGGATAGACTAGAGGGTCGGGGTAGCCGGCACACGGCTTGGTGTATCTTGATGTGTCTTGGGTGCTAGCCCTACCCCTCTATTTATATGTTGAGCCCTGGGGTCGAAACTTGGAGCAAAAGCCTCCTCAAAGTCGGTTTTGCCCGAAAGGAAAGAGTCTCACTCGGACTCCAGGGCTAGACGCCAGGGTTCCTGGCGTCTAGCCTCTGGTCTCCGCAAAACTTCCTTTTGCACTTTCCTAAAGCCTCGTGGGCTTTCCCCTTTGGCCCAAATAAAGTGTTCTCGTACCCAAACATTTCGGGAAACATCCGGAACCCCTTCCGGTGAATTCCGGAACCCTTCCGGAGGTCAAACACTATTATCCCATATATTAATCTTTATCTCCGGACCATTCCGGAGTTCCTCGTCATGTCCGTGATCACATCCGGGACTCCGAATAACATTCGGTCACCAACATACATAACTCATTTAATACTATATCGTCAACGAAACGTTAAGCGTGCGGACCCTACAGGTTCGAGAACTATGTAGACATGACCGAGACATCTCTCCGGTCAATAACCAATAGCGGAACCTGGATGCCCATATTGGCTCCTACATATTCTACGAAGATCTTTATCGGTCGAACCGCATAACAACATACGTTGTTCCTTTTGTCATCGGTATGTTACTTGCCCGAGATTCGATCGTCGGTATCTCTATACCTAGTTCAATCTCGTTACCGGCAAGTCTCTTTACTTGTTCCGTAACACATCATCTCGTGACTAACTCATTAGTCTTTTGCTTGCAAGGCTTATTATGATGTGTGTTACCGAGAGGGCCCAGAGATACCTCTCCGACACTCGGAGTGACAAATCCTAATCTTGATCTATGCCAACACCACGAATACTTTCGGAGACACCTGTAGAGCATCTTTATGATCACCCAGTTATGTTGTGACGTTTGATAGCACACAAGGTGTTCCTACGATATTCGGGAGTTGCATAATCTCATAGTCATAGGAACATGTATAAGTCATGAAGAAAGCAATAGCAGTAAAACTAAACGATCATAGTGCTATGCTAACGGATGGGTCTAGTCCATCACATCATTCTCCTAATGATGTGATCCCGTTGATCAAATGACAACTCATGTCTATGGCTAGGAAACATAGCCATCTTTGATCAATGAGCTAGTCTAGTAGAGGCATACTAGGGACATATTGTTTTGTCTATGTATCCACACATGTACTAAGTTTCCGGTTAATACAATTCTAGCATGAATAAAAGACATTTATCATGATATAAGGAAATACAAATAACATCTTTATTATTGCCTCTAGGGCATATTTCCTTCAGTCTCCCACTTGAACTAGAGTCAATAATCTAGATTACAAAGTGATGATCCTCACACCCATGGAGTCTTGGTGCTGATCATGTTTTGCCCGTGGAAGAGGCTTAGTCAACGGGTCTGCAACATTTAGATCCGTATGTATTTTGCAAATCTCTATGTCTCCCTCCTTGACTAGATCGCGGATGGAATTGAAGCGTCTTTTGATGTGCTTTGTTCTCTTGTGAAACCTGGATTCCTTCGCCAAGGCTATGGCTCCAGTGTTGTCACAAAAGATTTTCATTGGGCCCGATGCACTAGGTACTACACCTAGATCGGATATGAACTCCTTCATCCAGACTCCTTCATTTGCTGCTTCCGAAGCAGCTATGTATTCCGCTTCACACGTAGATCCCGCCACGACGCTCTGCTTGGAACTGCACCAACTGACAGCTCCACCGTTCAATAAAAATACATATCCGGTTTGTGACTTTGAGTCATCCGGATCAGTGTCAAAGCTAGAATCGACGTAACCGTTTACGACGAGCTCTTTGTCACCTCCATATACGAGAAACATATCCTTTGTTCTTTTCAGATACTTTAGGATGTTTTTGACCGATGTCCAGTGATCCACTCCTGGATTACTTTGGTACCTCCCTGCTAGACTTATAGCAAGGCACACATCAGGTCTGGTACACAGCATTGCATACATGATAGATCCTATGGCTGAGGCATAGGGAATGACTTTCATTTTCTCTCTATCTTCTGCAGTGGTCGTGTTGGGGAACGTAGTATTTTAAAATTTTCCTACGATCACGCAAGATCTATCTACCAGATGCATAGCAACGAGAGGGGAGAGTGTGTCTACGTACCCTCGTAGACCGGGAGCGGAAGCGTCAAGTGACGCGGTTGATGTTGTCGAACTTCTTCGCGATCCAACCGATCAAGCACCGAACGTACGGCACCTCCGCGTTCAGCACACGTTCAGCTTGATGACGTCCCACGAGCTCTTGATCCAGTTGAGCTTCACGGGAGAGTTTCGTCAGCACGACGGCGTGGTGACAGATATGATGTGTTCACCGGCGCAGGGCTTCGCCTAAGCTCCGCGACGGTACGACCGAGGTGTGATTCTGTGGAGGGGGGCACCGCACACGGCTAAAACAATTCAACTTGTGTGTCTTTGGGTGCCCCCCTGCCCCCGTATATAAAGGAGCAGGGGAGGGAGGCCGGCCAACCTCTCCTGGTGCGGCTAGGGAGGGAGTCCTACTAGGAATAGGATTGCAATCCTATTCCTAGTAGGATTCACCGAAAGGAAGAAGGGGGAAAGGAATAGGAGAGGTGGCGCCCCCCCCCAATCCTAGTCCAACTAGGATTCCTAGGTGGGGGCGCCGGCCAGCCCTATGGGCTGCCTCTCTCTCACCCTTTAGGCCCACTATGGACCATCCCCTCTCGTAGGGGGTTCCGGTAACCCCCTCCGGCATTCCCGATAAATCCGAAACTTTTCCGGTATACTTCCGGTGTCCGAATATAGCCGTCCAATATATCAACCTTTATGTCTCGGACATTCCGAGACTCCTCGTCATGTCCGTGATCTCATCCGGGACTCCGAACTACCTTCGGTACATCAATACTCAAAAACTCATAATACCGATCGTCATCAAACGTTAAGCGTGCGGACCCTACGGGTTCGAGAACTATGTAGACATGACCGAGACTCATCTCTGGTCAATAACCAATAGCGAAACCTGGATGTTCATATTGGCTCCTACATATTCTACGAAGATCTTTTATCGGTCAGAACCGCATAACAACATACGTTGTTCCTTTTGTCAAACGGTATGTTACTTGCCCGAGATTCGATCGTCGGTATCTTTATACCTAGTTCAATCTCGTTGCCGGCAAGTCTCTTTACTCGTTCCGTAACACATCATCTCGTGACTAACTCATTAGTCTTTTTGCTTGCAAGGCTTATTATGATGTGTGTTACCGAGAGGGCCCAGAGATACCTCTCCGACACTCGGAGTGACAAATCCTAATCTTGATCTATGCCAACACCACGAATACTTTCGGAGACACCTGTAGAGCATCTTTATGATCACCCAGTTACGTTGTGACGTTTGATAGCACACAAGGTGATCCTACGGTATTCGGGAGTTGCATAATCTCATAGTCATAGGAACATGTATAAGTCATGAAGAAAGCAATAGCAATAAAACTAAACGATCATAGTGCTAAGCTAACGGATGGGTCTTGTCCATCACATCATTCTCCTAATGATGTGATCCCGTTGATCAAATGACAACTCATGTCTATGGTTAGGAAACATAACCATCTTTGATCAATGAGCTAGTCTAGTAGAGGCATACTAGGGACACTCTGTTTTGTCTATGTATTCACACATGTACTAAGTTTCCGGTTAATACAATTCTAGCATGAATAATAAACATTTATCATGATATAAGGAAATACAAATAACATTATTATTATTGCCTCTAGGGCATATTTCATTCAGTCTCCCACTTGAACTAGAGTCAATAATCTAGATTACAAAGTAATGATCCTCACACCCATGGAGTCCTGGTGCTGATCATGTTTTGCCCGTGGAAGAGGCTTAGTCAACGGGTCTGCAACATTCAGATCCGTATGTATTTTGCAAATCTCTATGTCTCCTTCCTTGACTAGATCGCGGATGGAATTGAAGCGTCTTTTGATGTGCTTTGTTCTCTTGTGAAACCTGGATTCCTTCGCCAAGGCTATTGCTCGAGTGTTGTCACAAAAGATTTTCATTGGACCCGATGCACTAGGTATAACACCTAGATCGGATATGAACTCCTTCATCCAGACTCCTTCATTTGCTGCTTCCGAAGCAGCTATGTATTCCGCTTCACATGTAGATCCCGCCACGACGCTCTGCTTGGAACTGCACCAACTGACAGCTCCACCGTTCAATAAAAATACATATCCGGTTTGTGACTTAGAGTCATCCGGATCAGTGTCAAAGCTAGAATCGACGTAACCGTTTACGACGAGCTCTTTGTCACCTCCATATACGAGAAACATATCCTTAGTCCTTTTCAGGTATTTCAGGATGTTCTTGACCACTGTCCAGTGATCCACTCCTGGATTACTTTGGTACCTCCCTGCTAGACTTATAGCAAGGCACACATCAGGTCTGGTACACAGCATTGCATACATGATAGATCCTATGGCTGAGGCATAGGGAATGACTTTCATTTTCTCTCTATCTTCTACAGTGGTCGGGCATTGAGTCTTACTCAACTTCATACCTTGTAATACAGGCAAGAACCCTTTCTTTGACTGATCCATTTTGAACTTCTTCAAAATCTTATCAAGGTATGTGCTTTGTGAAAGTCCAATTAAGCGTCTTGATCTATCTCTATAGATCTTGATGCCTAATATATAAGCAGCTTCACCGAGGTCTTTCATTGAAAAACTCTTATTCAAGTATCCTTTTATGCTATCCAGAAATTCTATATCATTTCCAATCAACAATATGTCATCTACATATAATATTAGAAATGCTATAGAGCTCCCACTCACTTTCTTGTAAATACAGGCTTCTCCAAAAGTCTGTATAAAACCATATGCTTTAATCACCTCATCAAAGCGTATATTCCAACTCCGAGATGCTTGCACCAGTCCATAGATGGATCGCTGGAGCTTGCATACTTTGTTAGCACCTTTTGGATCGACAAAACCTTCTGGTTGCATCATATACAACTCTTCTTTAAGATATCCATTCAGGAATGCAGTTTTGACATCCATTTGCCAGATTTCATAATCATAAAATGCGACAATTGCTAACATGATTCGGACAGACTTAAGCATCGCTACAGGTGAGAAAGTCTCATCGTAGTCAACTCCTTGAACTTGTCGAAAACCTTTCGCAACAAGTCGAGCTTTGTAAACAGTAACATTACCATCTGCGTCGGTCTTCCTCTTGAAGATCCATTTATTTTCGATGGCCTGCCGATCATCGGGCAAGTCAACCAAAGTCCACACTTCGTTCTCATACATGGATCCCATCTCAGATTTCATGGCTTCAAGCCATTTTGTGGAATCTGGGCTCATCATTGCTTCCTCATAGTTCGTAGGTTCATCATGGTCTAGTAACATGATTTCCAGAACTGGGTTGCCGTACCACTCTGGTGCGGAACGTACTCTGGTTGATCTACGACGTTCAGCAGAAACTTGATCCGAAGTTTCATGATCATCATCATTAACTTCCTCACTGATTGGTGTAGGAATCACTGGAACAATTTTCTGTGATGTACTACTTTCCAATCCGGGAGAAGGTACAATTACCTCATCAAGTTCTACTTTCCTCCCACTCACTTCTTTCGAAAGAAACTCCTTTTCTAGAAAGGATCCATTTTTAGCAACGAATATCTTGCCTTCGGATCTGTGATAGAAGGTGTACCCAACAGTCTCTTTTGGGTATCCTATGAAGACACATTTCTCCGACTTGGGTTCGAGCTTATCAGGTTGAAGCTTTTTCACATAAGCATCGCAGCCCCAAACTTTAAGAAACGACAACTTTGGTTTCTTGCTAAACCATAGTTCATAAGGTGTCGTATCAACGGATTTAGATGGTGCCCTATTTAATGTGAATGCAGCTGTCTCTAAAGTATAACCCCAAAACGATAGTGGTAAATCGGTAAGTGACATCATAGATCGTACCATATCCAATAAAGTACGGTTACGACGTTCAGAAACACCATTACGCTGTGGTGTTCCAGGTGGCGTGAGTTGTGAAACTATTCCACATTGTTTCAAATGAAGACCAAACTCGTAACTCAAATATTCTCCTCCACGATCAGATCGTAGAAACTTTATTTTCTTGTTACGATGATTCTCTACTTCACTCTGAAATTCTTTGAACTTTTCAAATGTTTCAGACTTGTGCTTCATTAAGTAGATATACCCATATCTGCTCAAATCATCAGTGAAGGTCAGAAAATAACGATACCCGCCGCGAGCTTCAACACTCATTGGTCCACATACATCAGTATGTATGATTTCCAACAAATCTGTTGCTCGCTCCATAGTTCCGGAGAACGGAGTTTTAGTCATCTTGCCCATGAGGCATGGTTCGCAAGCACCAAGTGATTCATAATCAAGTGATTCCAAAAGTCCATCATTATGGAGTTTCTTCATGTGTTTTACACCAATATGACCTAAACGGCAGTGCCACAAATAAGTTGCACTATCATTATTAACCTTGCATCTTTTGGTTTCAATATTATGAATATGTGTATCACTACAATCGAGATCCAATAAGAATAGACCACTCTTCAAGGGTGCATGACCATAAAAGATATTATTCATAAAAATAGAACAACCATTATTCTCTGATTTGAATGAATAACCGTCTCGCAACAAACAAGATCCAGATATAATGTTCATGATCAACGCTGGCACCAAATAACAATTATTTAGGTCTAATACTAATCCCGAAGGTAGATGTAGAGGTAGCGTGCCGACGGCGATCACATCGACTTTGGAACCATTTCCCACGCGCATCGTCACCTCGTCCTTAGCCAATCTTCGTTTAATCCGTAGTCCCTGTTTCGAGTTACAAATATTAGCAACCGAACCGGTATCAAATACCCAGGTACTACTACGAGCATTAGTAAGGTACACATCAATAACATGTATATCACATATACCTTTGTTCACCTTGCCATCCTTCTTATCCGCCAAATACTTGGGGCAGTTCCGCTTCCAGTGTCTAGTCCCCTTGCAGTAGAAGCACTCAGTTTCAGGCTTGGCTCCAGACTTGGGTTTCTTCGTGGAAGTAGCAACTGTTTTGCTATTCTTTTTGAAGTTCCCTTTCTTTCCCTTGCCCTTTTTCTTGAAACTAGTGGTCTTGTTAACCATCAACACTTGATGCTCCTTTTTGATTTCTACCTCCGCAGCTTTGAGCATAGCGAAGAGCTCGGGAATTGTCTTTTGCATCCCTTGCATATTATAGTTCATCACAAAGCCTTTATAGCTTGGTGGCAGTGATTGAAGAACTCTATCAATAACACTATCCTCGTCAACTTTGCAACCAAGTTGAGTCATATGATTGTAGTACCCAGACATTCTGAGTAAGTGTTCACTGATAGAACTATTCTCCTCCATCTTGCAGCTGTAGAACTTATTGGAAATCTCATATTTCTCAATTCGGGCATTTGCTTGAAATATTAACTTCAACTCCTGGAACATCTCATATGGTCCATGACGTTCAAAACGTCATTGAAGTCCCGGTTCTAAGCCGTAAAGCATGGCACACTGAACTATCGTGTAGTCATCAGACCGCGATTGCCAGACGTTCAAAGCGTCCACATTAGCGGGAGGGGGCTTGTCACCTAGCGGTGCTTCAAGGACATAATTCTTCTGTGCAGCAATGAGGATAATCCTCAGGTTACGGACCCAGTCCGTGTAATTGCTACCATCATCTTTCAACTTAGCTTTCTCTAGGAATGCATTAAAATTCAAAGGAACGGTAGCACGGGCCATTGATCTACAACAACATAGATATGCAAAAACTATCAGGACTAAGTTCATGATAAATTAAAGTTCAATTTAATCATATTAATTAAAGAACTCCCACTTAGATAGACATCCCTCTGGTCATCTAAATGATCACGTGATCCAAATCAACTAAACCATGTCCGATCATCACGTGAGATGGAGTAGTTTCAATGGTGAACATCTTATGTTGATCATATCTACTATATGATTCACGCTCGACCTTTCGGTCTCCAGTGTTCCGAGGCCATATCTGCATATGCTAGGCTCGTCAAGTTTAACCCGAGTATTCTGCGTGTGCAAAACTGACTTACACCCGTTGTATTTGAACGTAGAGCTTATCACACCCGATCATCACGTGGTGTCTCGGCACGACGAACTTTCGCAATGGTGCATACTCAGGGAGAACACTTATACCTTGAAATTTAGTAAGGGATCATCTTATAATGCTACCGTCGTTCTAAGCAAAATAAGAAGCATAATAAGATAAACATCACATGCAATCAAAATATGTGACATGATATGGCCATCATCATCTTGTGCTTTTGATCTCCATCTCCAAAGCACCGTTATGATCACCTTCGTCATCGGCGCGACACCTTGATCTCCATCGTAGCATCGTTGTCGTCTCGCCAACTATTGCTTCTATGACTATCGCTACTACTTAGTGATAAAGTAAAGCAATTACATGGCGATTGCATTTCATACAATAAAGCGACAACCATATGGCTCCTGCCAGTTGCCGATAACATTACAAAACATGATCATCTCATACAAAACCGTATAACTCATCATGTCTTGACCATATCACATCACAACATGCCCTGCAAAAACAAGTTAGACGTCCTCTACTTTGTTGTTGCAAGTTTTACGTGGCTCCTACGGGCTTAGCAAGAACCGTTCTTACCTACGCATACAAAAACCACAACGATGTTTCGTCAAGTATGTGCTGTTTTAACCTTCACAAGGACCGGGCGTAGCCACACTTGATTCAGCTAAAGTGAGAGAGACAGACACCCGCCAGTCACCTTTAAGCAACGAGTGCTCATAACGGTGAAACCAGTCTCGCGTAAGCGTACGCGTAATGTCGGTCCGGGCCGCTTCATCTCACAATACCGCCGAAGCAAAGTATGACATGCTGGTAAGCAGTATGACTAGTATCGCCCACAACTCATTGTGTTCTACTCGT
Source organism: Secale cereale (assembly GCA_902687465.1). NCBI lineage: Eukaryota > Viridiplantae > Streptophyta > Magnoliopsida > Poales > Poaceae > Secale > Secale cereale. Next base: position 53,034,710 of record LR738713.1, on the reverse strand, counting down.
GCATATCATCTACGCATAGACCTGGCTCATGATGCCACTGTTGGGGAACGTAGTATTTTCAAAATTTTCCTACGATCACGCAAGATCTATCTACTAGATGCATAGCAACGAGAGGGGAGAGTGTGTCTACGTACCCTCGTAGACCGAAAGCGGAAGCGTTTATCAACGTGGTTGATGTAGTCGTGCACCTTCACGATCCGTCCCGATCTAGTACCGAACGTACGGCACCTCCGCGTTCAGCACACGTTCAGCTCGATGACGTCCTCGCCTTCTTGATCCAGCAAGACGGGCGAAGTAGTAGATGAGTTCCGGCAGCACGACGGTGTGGTGACGGTTGTTGATGAAGAATAATCTCTGCAGGGCTTCGCCAAGCACTACAGAAACTAGACGGAGGATAAACTAGAGGGTCGGGGTAGCCGGCACACGGCTTGGTGTATCTTGATGTGTCTTGGGTGCTAGCCCTACCCCTCTATTTATATGTTGAGCCCTGGGGTCGAAACTTGGAGCAAAAGCCTCCTCAAAGTCGGTTTTGCCCGAAAGGAAAGAGTCCCACTCGGACTCCAGGGCTAGACGCCAGGGTTCCCGGCGTCTACCCCCTAGACGCCAGGGTTCCTGGCGTCTAGCCTCTGGTCTCCGCAAAACTTCCTTTTGCACTTTCCTAAAGCCTCGTGGGCTTTCCCCTTTGGCCCAAATAAAGTGTTCTCGTACCCAAACATTTCGGGAAACATCCGGAACCCCTTCCGGTGAATTCCGGAACCCTTCCGGAGGTCAAACACTATTATCCCATATATTAATCTTTATCTCCGGACCATTCCGGAGTTCCTCGTCATGTCCGTGATCACATCCGGGACTCCGAATAACATTCAGTCACCAACATACATAACTCATTTAATACTATATCGTCAACGAAACGTTAAGCGTGCGGACCCTACGGGTTCGAGAACTATGTAGACATGACCGAGACATCTCTCCGGTCAATAACCAATAGCGGAACCTGGATGCCCATATTGGCTCCTACATATTCTACGAAGATCTTTATCGGTCGAACCGCATAACAACATACGTTGTTCCTTTTGTCATCGGTATGTTACTTGCCCGAGATTCGATCGTCGGTATCTCTATACCTAGTTCAATCTCGTTACCGGCAAGTCTCTTTACTCGTTCCGTAACACATCATCTCGTGACTAACTCATTAGTCTTTTGCTTGCAAGGCTTATTATGATGTGTGTTACCGAGAGGGCCCAGAGATACCTCTCCGACACTCGGAGTGACAAATCCTAATCTTGATCTATGCCACCACCACGAATACTTTCGGAGACACCTGTAGAGCATCTTTATGATCACCCAGTTACGTTGTGACGTTTGATAGCACACAAGGTGATCCTACGGTATTCGGGAGTTGCATAATCTCATAGTCATAGGAACATGTATAAGTCATGAAGAAAGCAATAGCAATAAAACTAAACGATCATAGTGCTAAGCTAACGGATGGGTCTTGTCCATCACATCATTCTCCTAATGATGTGATCCTGTTGATCAAATGACAACTCATGTCTATGGTTAGGAAACATAACCATCTTTGATCAATGAGCTAGTCTAGTAGAGGCATACTAGGGACACTCTGTTTTGTCTATGTATTCACACATGTACTAAGTTTCCGGTTAATACAATTCTAGCATGAATAATAAACATTTATCATGATATAAGGAAATACAAATAACATTATTATTATTGACTCTAGGGCATATTTCCTTCACATTTTTATACATGTTATGCTAGATCATTGCACATCCTTGTACACCGCTAGATGCATTCATATAGAGTCATAGTTTGTTCTAGTATCGAGCTGTAATTTTGAGTTGTAAGTAAATATAAGTGTGATGATCATCATTGTCATTTTTAGACCATGTAAAAAGTGATGAAATAAAAAAAGGCCAAAAAGAGCCCAGAAAAAGAGGCCAAAAAGAGCCCAACAAAAAATGAGACAAAAAGAGAGAAGGGACATTGCCACTATCTTTTTCACACGTGTGCTTCAAAGTAGCACCATGTTTTTCATATAGAGAGTCTCCTATACTTTCACTTTCATATACTAGTGGCAAATTTTCATTATATAACTTGGCTTGTGATACGTGTCCAACGTATCTATAATTTTTGATTGTTCCATGCTCTTATATTATCTATCTTGGATGTTTTATATGCATTTATATGCTATTTTATATGACTTTTGGGACTAACCTATTAACCCACGGCCCAGTGCCAGTTTCTGTATTTTCCTTGTTTTTGAGCTTCGCAGAAAAGTAATATCAAATGGAGTCCAAACGGAATGAAACTTTACGGAGATTTTTCTTGGAACAGAAGACACCAGATGGACTTGGAGTACACACGAGGGGACCCTCGAGGCGGCCACAAGGGTGGAGGACGCGCCCTAGGGGTAGGGTGCGCCCCCTACCTTGTGGCCCCCCCCCGAGCCTCCCGTCACCTACTTCTTCCGCATATATATTCTCATATATTCCAAAAACATCAGAACATCCATCAAAACCACTTTTCTGCCGCCGTAACCTTCTATTCTCGCGAGGTCCCATCTGGAGGCCTTTTCCGGTACTCTGCCGGAGGGGGAATCAACCACGGAGGGCATCTACATCAATGCTATTCCGCTTTCGATGAAGTGTGAGTAGTTTACCACAGACCTACGGGTCCATAGCTAGTAGTTAGATGGCTTCTTCTCTCTCTTTGATCTTCAATACCATGTTCTCCTCGTTGTTCTTGAAGATCTATATGATGTAATCTTCTTTTGCGGTGTGTTTGTCAAGATTCAATGAATTGTGGGTTTATGATCAGATGATCTATGAATAATATTTGAGTTTCTTCTGAATTCTTTTATGCATTATCTAATATCTTAGTAATTCTATTTGAACTATTGGTTTGGTTTAGCCAACTAAATTGGTTTTTCTTGCAATGGGGGAAGTGCTTTGCTTTGGGTTCAATCTTGCAGTGCTCAATCCTAGTGAAAAAATGGACATGACACATATTGTATTGTTGCCATCGAGGATAACAAGATGGGGTTTTCATCATATTGCTTGAGTTAATTCCGCTACATCATGTCATCTTGCTTAATGCGTTACTCTGTTCTTATGAACTAAATACTCTAGATGCAGAATTGTTTCGGTCGATGTGTGGAGTAATAGTAATAGATGCAAGTAGGAGTCGGTCTACTTGTCACGGACGTGATGCCTATATTCATGATCATTGCCATAGATGTCGATATAACTATTCTCTCTTCTATCAATTGCTTGATAGTAATTTGTTCACCCACCGTAATACTTGCTATCATGAGAGAAGCCTCTAGTGAAACCTATGGCCCACGGGTCTATTTTACATCTTATAAGTTTCAGATATACTATTTTGCAATCTTTTACTTTTCAATCTATAAACCAAAAAACCAAAAATATTTACTTTGCTAGTTCATCTATCTCTATCATATCTCACTTTTGCAAATAACCTATAAGTGATTGACAACCCCTTTATAGCATTGTGTGCAAGTTTGTTGTTTGTTTATGCATGTATTTGGCGACTTGTGTGTAATCTCCTACTGGATTGATACCTTGGTTCTCAAAACTAAGGGAAATACTTACTCTACTTTGCTGCATCACCCTTGCCTCTTCAAGGGAAAAACCAACGCAAGCTCAAGAGGTAGCAGGAAGAATTTCTGGTGCCATTTTCGGGGAGATCTACACCAAGTCAAGTCAAGATTTGTCTCCTGTCAACTCGCCAATTTCCGGTGCCGTTGATATCTACGTCAAATCAAGACATACCAAGTACCCTTCATAAAACTCTCATCCCTTGCATTTACATTATTTGCCATTCGCATCTCGTTTTCCTCTCCCCCATTCCTAAAACGATTTTTCGAAAAGTTTTGCCTTTCCTTTCGCCACCATCTTGTTTGCTTAAATCCGTCTTTTCATAATTATGGCCGAGTCTAAAAGGGATAGGGGTCTTCCCCCGAGTTTTACTTTAGATAACCCCTCCGTCCTTGCTAAGCTCATAAACAATGATGCTACGGAAAAACCCTTCAGGGTTAGCAAGGGAAAATTAAACAATTTTGATGAATATGATGCCGGAATTTTCCGTTATTTGCTTGATGAATCTTTGAAAGATGCTTGGAATAGTCTGTTGAGAATTTGAGCTAGACACGTGCCCCAATATCATTTAGAGATATACTTAAAAAGCATTTATGTTGGTTTGCTTCTTTCTTTTAAACAAGTTTTGGACTCTATATTTGAAAATGATTTCCTTGTAGGATAGCCTTTGTTACTTATGAAAAGATGAAACCCATATTTGGGCACTCAAAGGATGAAAATGTTGAATCAACTACGCTTATGTGCTTTTATCAAAATGAAATAATCAAAGAGATGAAGACTAGTTTAGATGCGATTTTTCAGAGTGTGCTTAATCTTTATTCCACTATTAATGGCCATGTGCTTTCACAAAATAGAAATATAAATGCTCTGGACAAAAATTCTCTCTTTGTTACCGAAAAGAAGAATATGATAATACCTAGATCTATTTGCGTTTTATGCCTAGCTAAGGGCGTTAAGCAATAACGCTTGTTGGGAGGCAACCCAATTTTATTTTTGCTTTTTACTTTTTGGTTATGTTTTTCAAGTTTACACATTATTACTTCTATAGTAATTGTGTTTTGGTGTTTTAATTAGTGTTTGAGCCAAGTAAGACCTTTGTGATGGCTTACGATGATCGTTGATTAGATTTTGCTGAAAAATAGAAACTTTCGTGCCCAGTGCAGAAATTTCAGTAATTCACTGGAACGTCAAAACCTTCTGAAATTTTTACAAAAAAATGATATACACATTCCCCACGTCGTCCAATATTTTAAGAATTATTATAGTTACAGAAGTATGCAAAGTTTTCAGATTGCTACAGACTGTTCTGTTTTTGACAAATTCTGTTTTCTATGTGTTGTTTGCTTATTTTGATGCATCTATGGCTAGTATCGGGGGGTATGAACCATGGAGAAGTTGGAATACAGTAGATATTACACCAATATAAAATTAGAATAAGATCAAAACAGTACCTTGAGTGGTTATTTGCTTTGTTTTACTAACGAAGCTCACGAGATTTTTTGTTGAGTTTTGTGTTGTGAAGTTTTCAAGTTTTGGGTAAGGATTTGATGGACTATGGAATAAAGAGTGGCAAAAGCCTAAGCTTGGGGATGAGCAAGGCACCCCAAGGTAAAATTCAAGGACGGCCAAGAGCCTAAGCTTAGGGATGCCCCGGGAAGGCATCCCTTCTTTCGTCTTCATCTATCAGTAACTTTATTTGAGGCCATATTTTTATTCACTACATGATATGTGTTTTGCTTGGAGCATCTTGTATGATTTTAGTCTTTGCTTTTTAGTTTTCCACAATCATCCTTGTTGTACACACCTTTTGAGAGGGATACGCTTCAATCATGATTTATTAGAATACTCTATGTGCTTCACTTATATCTTTTGAGCTAGACAATTTTGCTCTAGTGCTTCACTTATATCTTTTTAGAGCACAGTGGTGGTTTTATTTTGTAGAAATTATTGAACTCTTTTGCTTCACTTATATTATTTTGAGAGTCTTAAAGAACAACATGGTAATTTTATTGGGTTATGAAATTAGTCCTAATATGATAGACATCCAAAGGAGATATAATAAAAACTTTCATATATAGAGCATTAAATATTATGTGAAGTTTGACTCCTTGTAATTGTTTTGAGATGTTAAGATGGTAATATTTAGAGTCATGCTAGAGGTAGTTTGTGAGGATAAAGAAATAATTGTGTTAAGGTTTGTGATTCCCGAAGCATGCACGTATGGCCTATGTAACAAAATTGGCGCGCACTGTATCTTGATTGTTTCCTCTTTGCGGGAAGGTCGGGGGCGCGCGATGGTTAACTCCTACCAACCTCCCCCCTAGGGGCATGCGTCGTAGTGCTTTGCTTTGAGGGCTAAGTAGATTTTTCGCACTAAGTATGTGAGTTCTTTATGTCTAATGTGAGTCCATGGATCATACACACTCTCACCCTTCCACCTTGCTAGCCACTCTAGTGCCATGCAACTTTCGCCGGTGCATAAAACCCTTCGTATACCTTCCTCAAAACAGCCACCATACCTACCTATTATGACATTTCCATAGCCATTCCGAGATATATTGCCATGTAACTCCACCGTTCCGTTTATTATGACACGCTTCATCATTGTCATATTGCTTTGCATGATCATGTAGTTGACATAGTATTTGTGGCAAAGCCACCGCTCATATTTTTCATACATGTCACTCTTGGTCATTGCACATCCCGGTACATCCCCGAAGGCATTCATATAGAGTCATATATTTGTTCTAAGCATCAAGTTGTAATATCGAGTTGTAAGTAAATAAAAGTGTGATGATCATCATTATTAGAACATTGTCCCATGTGAGGTTATCAAAAATAAAAGAGGCCAATGAAGCCCAAATAAACAAAAGAGGCCAAAGAAGCCCACCAAAAAGAAAAAATATGAGAGAAAAAGAGAGAAGGGACAATGTTACTATCCTTTTCCACACTTGTGCTTCAAAGTAGCACCATGTTCTTCATGATAGAGAGTCTCCTATGTTGTCACCTTCATATATCACTAGTGGGAATTTTTCATTATAGAACTTGGCTTGTATATTCCAACGATGGGCTTCCTCAAATGCCCTAGGTCTTCATGAGCAAGCAAGTGGATGCACACCCACTAGTTGTCTTTTTGAGCTTTCATACACTTATAGCTCTAGTGCATCCGTTACATGGCAATCCCTACTCACTCACATTGATATCGACTGATGGACAACTCCATAGTACATGGATTTGCCTAGTTGATGTGAGACTTTCTCCCACCTTTTGTCTATTACCACCTCCATTCCACCCATAGTGCTATGTCCATGGCTCGCGCTCATATATTGAGTGAAGAATTGAAAAAAGACTTGAAAAAGTAGAGTATGAAAGCAATTGCTCGGCTGACTCCGGGATGGGCATGAGGGGTATCTTGTGTTAAGAAAAGGGAGCATAAGGACTATATGATTTGTAGGGATAATGTTCTTTAGCCATGTTATTTTTGAAGCTTCGTAGATTGCTTTTAGTATGCTTGAAGTATTATTGTTTTGATATTGATAAATTTTTATTTTGAGTCTTATGGATCTGAACATTCATGCCACAATAAAGAAGAATTACATTAATAAATATGTTGGGTAGAATTCCACAACAAAAAATCTATTTTTATCATTTACCTACTTGAGGACAAGCAGGAATTAAGCTCGGGGATGCTTGATACGTCTCCAACGTATCTATAATTTTTGATTGTTCCATGCTATTATATTATCTATCTTGAATGTTTTATATGCATTTATATGCTATTTTATATGATTTTTGGGACTAAACTATTAACCTAGAGCCCAGTGCCAGTTTCTGTTTTTCCTTGTTTTTGAGTTTCACAGAAAAGGAATATCAAACAGAGTCCAAACGGAACGAAACTTTACGGAGATTTTTCTTGGACCAGAATACACCAGATGGACTTGGAGTACACGCCAGGGGACCCTCGAGGCGACCACAAGGGTGGAGGGTGTGCCCTGGGGGGGGGGGG
>LR738713.1:52951634-53027005 GCA_902687465.1 Secale cereale | reverse complement strand
GGGGGGGGGGGCCCGGGGGGGGGGGGGGGGTAGGGCGCGCCCCCTACCTTGTGGCCCCACGAGCCTCCCCTGACCTACTTCTTCGGCATATATATTCGAATATATTCCAGAAACATCAGAACATCCATCGAAACCACTTTTCCGCCGCTGTAACCTTCTGTTCTCGCAAGATTCCATCTAGAGGCCTTTTCTGGTACTTTGCCGGAGGGGGAATCAACCACGGAGGGCATCTACATCAACCCTATTGCCCTTCCGATGAAGTGTGAATAGTTTACCACAGACCTACAGGTCCATAGCTAGTATCTAGATGACTTCTTCTCTCTCTTTGATCTTCAATACCATGTTCTCCTCATTATTGTTGGAGATCTATCCGATGTAATCTTCTTTTGCGGTGTGTTTGTCAAGATCCGATGAATTTTGGGTTTATGATCAGATGATCTATGAATAATATTTGGGTTTCTTCTAAATTTTTTTAATGCATGATCTAATACCTTAGTAATTCTCTTCGAACTATCGGTTTGGTTTGGCCCTTGGTTTTTCTTGCAATGGGAGAAGTGCTTTGCTTTGGGTTCAATCTTGCGGTGCTCAACCCTAGTGACAGAAAGGGACATGACACGTATTGTAACAAGATGGGGTTTTCGTCATATTGCTTGACTTAATTCCACTACATCATGTCATCTTGCTTAATGCGTTACTCTGTTCTTGTGAACTTAATACTCTAGATGCAGAATCGTTTCGGTCGATGTGTGGAGTAATAGTAGTAGATGCAGGCAGGAGTCGGTGTACTTGTCACGAACGTGATGCCTATATTCATGTTCATTGCCATAGATGTCGTAATAATTATCCGCTCTTCTATCAATTGCTTGACAGTAATTTGTTCACCCACCGTAATACTTGTTATCATGAGAGAAGCCTCTAGTGAAATCTATGGCCCTGAGGTCTATTTTACATCTTATAAGTTTTAGATTTGCTATTTTGCAATCTTTTACTTTTTAATCTATAAACCAAAAACCCAAAAATATTTACTTTACTAGTTCATCTATCTCTATCAGATCTCACTTTTGCAAATAACCTAGAAGGGATTGACAACCCCTTTATAGCGTTGGCTACAAGTTTGTTGTTTGTTTGTGCAGGTATTTGGCGACTTGTGTGTAATCTCCTACTCGATTGATACCTTGGTTCTCAAAACTGAGGGAAATACTTACTCTACTTTTTTGCATCACCCTCATACGTCTCCAACGTATCTATAATTTTTGATTGTTCCATGCTATTATTTATGAAGTCTTGGATGTTTAATGGGCTTTATCATTGTGGGGACCCCGACTTAAGAGTCGAGATCACCGAATGCACGTGTACAGTGATCCCAGAGATCAATGCTCACTGAACACACAAAAGCTGAATAACAAGAGTCTTACATCCATACATACCGTCTTACACAAATCATGGCCATTATGGCCAAGTCTTACATAGATAAAGCCTCAAGGGCTGAATAGCAAATAACTCGAATAGCGGAAGTCTTCGATGATAAGTAGAACCCATGCCATCTGCCTTAACCCTATAGGCATTCTTACTGGGATAGCGTCCTAGTTCGCATGTTCGTCTCCATAGAATTCTTCTTCATATTCCTGTTCCTCCATGCCTGGCCAATTAAATAACCAGTGGCAAGCCAATGAGTACTTTGAATGTACTCGCAAGCAACCCATGATTTGGTTCAAAGTAACAATGCGATTGTACAACAATGAGCAATCTAGCTACGAGCTAGAATAAATATTCTACCATCAAGTATATGCATCAATAAATTCACGTAACCTCGAAGACAGGTTACCGATATCAACATGAATAGGATTCAACTCAACGAGTCAAGTCACCACCTTGACTCATCACACACACATGCTTTCTCCGATGTAGTAAAATTCTGGACATAGTTTAAGTAGCACCACCCAACTGTCCATGACCGTGGACACGACTATTCGAATAGTTTTACACTCTGCAGAGGTTGAGCACTTTACCCACAAGATCCGGGAAGCTTTCGTGTCACCCACGATCCCGCAGTACCTCAAGTACTCGGGGAAGCACCAGGTCATTATCTTTCCTTAGACGACACTAACATAGGGTCCACTCGTTGGTACACGGCCCTCGAGTACAAACAATAGATCATGGGACTTGCCCTAATTTCAATGTCACGCGTACCCGAAGGGACCAACGGTGTGTCCGGTGCCCTGTAAAAACATTCATGGTCGTCTATACAAGCACGACCCCGTCCCGGGAAAGACCTCAAGTCTTCCCGTCACTAGTAATGCGGGCACCATGCTAGTATCGGTCTAAGTAATTAATAATGCCCCGTCCCATAAGGGGTAGAGTGGTTGCACATGTTTGGTTGGGACGGTAGTCACACATAAATCTAATCCATCACTTCACCCATGCACAAGATCTTTACCGGCACATCACTTCTTCCTCAAGTGATGACCTAACTCAATTTCACCCTCGGGCATTAGGGGCACCCGATGGGGTTTATGAAAAGAATGCAACCACGAAGGTTTCATGACACACATGCATCACTTCTAACTATTTGCATTGCATCTAGCACATAGCAAGATCAAGAGTAAAGCATGCATCATGTGGTGGTTTTAACTAGGTTACCACCGTAACTCTTATCATCAGGCATTCGGAAACAAACGGGTTCCGAAGAACACAAGTGCATCATGGTCAAAGGGCTGCTTGCCTGGATTGGCTTGGTCTTCAAAGTCTTCAAATCCTTCCCCACCTTCTTCTTCAGCAACCTCATCAAATACGGTATCTAATCGTTGCAAAATAACAACGGGAAAATAAGACCACAATAAAAACAGAAAAATCAAAGTGCTCAGAAAAATGTCAACTTATTTTTGTTAAATACTAGAGGGAAAACTAAGATGGCAAAAATTCTTAGTTGGAGTTTTGGAGTTGCAGAATGGGGTCCATGAATATTTGAACAGAAGTTTTAATGTTCAAATATGAATTTAAATTTGAATAGAATAGAAAAGGTTCATGGATATGTGTGAAAGTGACATCATTAAATAGGTTGGAATTTTACAAGTTTTTAGGAACTAGAATTAATTTATTTGGACAAACATTTAATTCTGTGAAATTATTTGAAGTTCCACAGAAAAGAATAAAAGAAAAAGGCTCTGTGCCACTGGGCCAGAACGGCCACAGTGCAACGGCCCAGGGCAAATAGCCCACCGCACGGGCGCCAGTGCGCGCGCGCCAGGTTTTTAAACCTGACGGGCGGGGCCCGGCGGTCAGCGACAGAGAGGGGAGCGAGAGGAAGGTGAGGATGACAGGCGGGGACCGCCTGTCATCTTCAACCTCGCGGCCAGAGAGGCGGCGAGCTCACCGGCGGCGATATGGTGCGCGGCGGGGCAAGCTATGGGCAGGAATGGACCCAGCGGTGTAATGCCCCGGATGTAATACTTTCCCTTTTGGGCATATAATATATCTCCGGCTTCATCTATTCCATTCCGGATTCTTTGTCTTTTGGGTTTTTGTCGTTTTGTCGTGTGCGTGTGTGGCATTCATTCATATCATATAGTCATGTGCATTGCATTGCATTTGTGTTGTCGGTTGCATCCGGTTCCACGCGTTCCTTCCCGTTGTCTGTTTCGCGTTCCGGAGCTCCCTCACGTGTCTATGGCGTCCCGTAGGCCTACTTCGGTGTTTGGCCGTGTAACGTTACCGGTTTGGCGCGAGACTTGTCGTGTGTTGTTGTTTTGGTTTGTGTAACCCGCCTGTCAAATCTCGTCGCGTTTCGAGTCCGTTTGCTCCCCCAACAGTTATACGTGTGGGCTCAAAGTGCCTCCACTTTGTGGCCCAAGGCACCCCTCCAACAGCCCACTTCCCTCCTCTTGGCCCATCCTAACTCCCCTCGCGATCGGATCCGTCGGATCGCGATCGGAGGGCTCTAAACACCCCAAATCCCTCAAACCCTAGCACCTACCTTATATATAAAATCCCCCATGCCATTTTTGGCAGCCTAAATCCCCTCCACCTACCTCTAGCCCCTCCTCTCCTCAATTTTCGTGCCACACCAGCCCCCAGCCGCCACTTGGCTGTCTCCTCGTCCAAGTCCCCGCCGCCAGGCTCCCGAGGAGCCGAACCAGCCGCCGCCGTCGCATCTGGAATCAGCGCCCGCGACCCCCCCCGTTTCGATCCGATCTGGATTCAAGCCAGGTCAACGCAAGCCTCTCGATCCAGCAGCCACGACCCCCGCTGGATCCCTTCGCCGGGCGCCTCGAGGCCTAGCCCCATCGACCGAGGGTGGACCACTTCGCCTGGGCACCTCCGCGCGAAGGCTCCCTGCCTGGGCCGATCGCCAGTGCCGCCCGAGGCCCGGTCCGCTCTCCCGCAGCCAGATCCCGCGGGCCGGGCCGCCCCTTCGCCACCCTGCCTCCTCGACCGAGGCCCGCTTCGCCAGCAGCCCCGCTGGGCCAGCGCGCCTCGTCAGTCCCCACCCGGCCCGAGCACCGCGGCTGGGCCGCCTCCCTCCAGGCGCCGCCGGCCCGGGTCGCCTCGACCGCCTCCACAAGTTCCGCGGGCCGATCCAGTAGCCGCCGCGGCCCGTAGCCGCCGGATCCACCGCGGGCCGCTTCAGATCCGCCCGGGCCCGTTTGCAAGTCCAGCTCTGAAGGTTGTTTTCAAAACTACTAAGTCCCCAGATTTTGTTCGTGTCTGATGCTATTTTCTAACTGCAATAACTTCTTGTGTGTTGATCCGTTTTGCGCAAATGAGGTGTCCAGACGTTCGTGGTGACTAGCACTACGATTCATTCCATTGTGCCATGCATGTTAGAGATCATCTAGATGATTATTTTTCTGTTGCAAGAGTGCATCCCGATATAACTGCTGCTATTTGATGTTTTTATGCCATCTTTGCATAGTGATATCTTTTAGCTCGTTTGTCCGAATGATGCAAATGACATGTCCACGTGTTCGTCTTGCCATGCCCTACATGTTGATTGTGTTAGGTTGCTTGATAGATTTATTCTTGTCATGTATATCTTCGTTGCAAAGTGCCATGTGGCTGTGATGTTGTTTCACTTGTTAGGAAATGCCATCTTGTTGAGCTCATTGCTATCGTTGTGTTTATCTCCATGATGCATGCTTGTATGTTTCGGAATCACCATCATGTGTACTTTGATGTGGTGCTTACCACTTGCCATGTTTAGTTTCGAGGTGACTTAAACTTGCTCTTATAGATGCCATGATGAAACTGCTGTTTTAACACTTAGTGGATTTTCACTAAGTCTGAAATCTGTAATGTTCCGATGCCATGTTTGCGTGATGTTCTAGGACAAACCATGATAGTTTTGGATTGTCTCTTGTTGGTTCCTTGTAGTATATATTGTTGGCTTTCCATTCATGTTCTCACATGCTTATTTAAGTGGCTGTAGCATATTTAACTTTTGCTCCAAAGTTTCAATAAAATTCTGCTGTCAGAATTTTGTTGTCAAGTTCAATATGTCCAAGCTTGTTGCTATTGATCCGTGGCTCCTTTGGGGGTGCACCTTTGGACTTAATTGCTGTAGGATATGTCTAGTTTATGTTCATGCTCTTTGCCATGGTGTTTGAGTGCTGTAGCTTATTTTTCTAGTGCTCCGAAGTTGCTATGTTGATGTAATTTTCAGCTTTCGCATGTTTCTTGTTTCGGGCATAACTTTTAGCCCGTAGCTCCGTTTTCAGAGAGTCTTATATGAAACTTGATTGATTTTCTGTGTAGATTCATAATCTCCTATTGTTATCATGTTTTGAAGCCTTTTGCTTGAGTGCTACTTTCCGAGCTCCGTGTGTTCCCTTAGTGCATCCATCATGCACCCATCATTTTGGTGTGCGCATTGCATCTTGTTGATTCGTGCCTTGTGTGATTGTATTGTTTAGAGCCGTAAGCTGAGACCGAGTACGAGTACGAGCACGAGGTTACCAACGAGGTTGAGCACGAGGACCCTTCTTATGATCCGAACGACTACTCTTCAGGCAAGATGACCGAACCCCGATAACATTACTATCTTTGCCTATTGCTAGTAGTTCCGCTCTATAGTTTTGCCTTGATGCCCATGTTCTTCCTGCCAGCCTCCTACTTGTAACCATGACCATGTTTATCCACCCTACCTATGCAAACCGTTGAGTGGCTAAGTACGCTTCGCTCAGCCCTTCTTATAGCATTGCTAGTTGCAGGTGAAGATTGAAGATGCTTGCTTCATGTTGAAGTTTGTTGGGTTATATCACACTATATAATTATTAAATGAAATCATCTATATATTGGCAAGGGTGGAAGGCTAAGCCTTTTTCTTGGTGATTTGTTCCACTCATGCCGTTAGGAACCGTTTAAACCGGTGTTATGTTCCTTGATTATGCGTTCCTAACACGGTTGGGGTGTATGGGACCCCCTCGATAAACAGCTAAGTGCTAAGTCTTTTCCAGCAAGTCCCAACATTGGTACTATTTGCCTAATAACTAATAAAACTTGCATAGGGAGTAATTAACCCTCTTTCTTAATTCTACAACCCGGGCCAGTGCTCCACATGAGTGTTGGTCCAAACTGGGGGTTACGCGGGGCCACCACGAGGAAACTCGAGGTTTGGTAAAAACCTGTGGGATCGCCCATCCGGTCGTGTCCTGAGACTAGATACGCGCGGCTACCTATCAGGGTGTCGACACGCCAGGAGGATTTGCTGGATTAGCCTTACCTTAGTTCGGAGTATCTTGAGCACGGGATTCCGAGAATACTCGGGTCTTCCCACCTTGGAGTAGCGACTCCGCGGATCGTGGGCTTGTAATGGGCCAAGTTGGAACACCCCTGCAGGGTTATGAACTTTCGAAAGCCGTGCCCGCGGTTATGTGGCAGATGGGAGCTTGTTAATATCCGGTTGTAGATAACTTGACACATTGTTCTAATACACTACCAGCGTGTGTACCGTGACTGTCAATTTCCGAATAGGGATTCGGGAGTTGAACACGGTGGGGTTATGTTTGTTGAGATTTAGCTAGGATCACTTCGTGATCACCTCTCGACCGAGGCACTTCTCTTCTCGCACTCTTTCACGTAAGCTAGTGCTAGTTGCTGCTGCAGACTCTTATTCTTTTCTTCAGCCTTATCCTCTCCCAAGGCTTAAATAGTCTTGTTACCCGGGAACGGGATTGCTGAGTCCTCTGTGGCTCACAGTTACTTCACCACACCAGATGCAGGTCCGATGGTGAGCTATCCAGGTGATGGTACCGAGCTAGACTGGGAGTATGACGAGGAGCGTAGTCGATACTATGTTCGTTATCCTGATGATCACTAGTGGAGACTTCTACTAGGATTCGATCCGACCTATGGATTTAAATTATGTTTGGTATCTTGTCATTTGGTTTTTACCCTTAGAGGGCTGTGATGTTTTATTGTATGATGCTTGAGACATGTATTGTATTTGTGTGACGTGGCGATTGTAAGCCGACTATTTTATGTTTTCCATCCCCATCTTTTACATGAGTTGTGCAAAGATACCAAACTTGCGATCATTCCAGCATGGGGTTAAGTCTCTAAGTCGTGCCTCCACACGTAGGAGATTTAGTTCCATCCTGGGCATTACAAGTTGGTATTCAGAGCCTTCTCCGACCTAGGAGCCCCCACTGATTGATCGAATCATTGACGGTCGAGTCTAGGCACACACTGAAAACATTTTGAGTCCTATATTATATCGAAGAGTAGGATTTCTTTGCTTCTCATCCCTTTTCTCTCTGGTGAGGACTGCTGACGACTACTCTTGCCTCTTCTACTTTCAAAAATTGCACCAAATTTGTTTTTAGGAATCTCGCGAGTATTCTGGGATTGTTTCGATGTTCTTGTGACGAGAATATTGTTCTCGATGCCTCCTGACATTAGGGGTTGTGGCAGTGTCCCGGGGAGTTGAGCTTCGGGGTATTGTCGTCACAAGCATATCGCGGCAGTACTAAATACTTAAGACGGCCGACATCGAAAATCTCTCCTATACGGTTAGTGGCAAGATAACCCCGACATCACCCAGTACTGGGGAGGTAGTTCGGGAGTATTGCCATAGCTTGTTATAGTGGATGCTTTTCGAAGGTCCGAGGTAGACAGTTTCCGAGAAAGACTGGTTATGTGTTGAAGGATGGATACAGCTGGATGTAGGTTTAGAGTTGATTGCGCGGTGCTTCCCCTCTATCCCCAACACCTGATTGCATAACTGGAATCTTTCGGAAATTAATAGGTGGGTTTATCCAGTAGATCGTAGGCATTCTTCCAACGAATGCAGGTTAGCGAGTTCGGGGTTCTACATTGAGTGAAGTGGTATTATGACCGATGTTCCGATCGGGAGTTGCATCTTAAAGGGTCCTTGGCTATGCTGATCCGGGGATTGCAAAACCCTTTCGTAACGCGTTTATATGCTTTCAGCACAAAGATGTTAGAACGAAGCTCCTATCTTGTGTTTGTTCCCGTCGGTACCTTGTTGTTTTTCTTATTTTACCTTTTGTCCCCTATGTGGCTTCTCGTGAAGATTGATGTTATCATTTAACTGAGAATTTCATTCGTTCCTCTTGTTCGAATGATTTCATTCGTTCCGATTGTTCGAATGATTATTGTGAAGACTTGTTGCAATTCATTCCATTGATTCAGCTTATACCTTCTGTCAATCAATTGCTGATTCGTGGTCATCTATTTCAGGATGGCTCCGAAATGGGTTCCCAACGCTAACCCAGAGGGTGAAGAGGTCCCAGAACGTCCTCCTTCCCCTCCTCCTCCGTCTGAGGCTTGGAGAGCGATTATGCAGACTACAGCTCAGAACACTCAGATGTTGATGCAGATGATGCAGCAGATGCAAGCTAATCAAGCTAATCAGGGTGTTCCAGGGAATCAAGGCAACTTCTTCAACCAGCAGCACCATGCTACCCTCAACCAGTTCTTGGCCAATAATCCAAAAGCTTTCAGTTACTGTGTCGACCCTCTTGATGCTGAAGATTGGTTAACCGACATAAAGAAGCATTTTGAGTGCAGTAACGTAAAAGAAGAGGATTATGTGAAGTTTGCAGCCTTCCAACTCAAAGACCAAGCAGCTGACTGGTGGCAGCAGTACAAAGACTCCAGGCCAGGTCGTGTGATCTCTTGGGAGGATTTCTGCAAGGACTTTCGCTCTCACCACATTCCAACAAGTGTCATCGAGGGTATGCGTGAGCAATTCCGCAACCTGAAGCAGGGCTCTATGACAGTCTATCAGTATAATGTCAAGTTCCAAAACCTCGCTCGCTATGCTAAGCAAGACATTCCTGATGCTAAGAGCAAAATCTACCAGTTTCGTGGTGGTCTCAAAGATGAACTTCAACTTGCTCTCACTCTGTTTGAGCCCGATGAATTCGACAAATTCTATAATATGGCTTTGAAACAAGAGGTAGCTCAGCTTAAGATGGAGGCTTCTAAAAAGAGAATTCGAGATGCCGTTCACTCTTCCTCATCGTCTCAGATGGTCTCGAAACAACAGAAATTTTGGCTTCCTCCTCCAGTGATTCGAGCTCCTTACAACAACTCCAACAACTCCAACAGCAACAAGAACTCCGGTGGACGTGGTTTCTCCCACCCACCCAACCCGAGCAACCAGTCGAAGAACCAGTTTCAGTCTCAAGGCTCCAAGTCAAGTGGTTCACATTTCCGTCCTCTTTCAGAAGTGGTCTGCAACAAGTGCACTCAGAAAGGTCACTATGCCAACAGATGTCCGAACCCGAAGCGTCTTCCACCTCCTCCACCTGTGAGCACAACTATTGTCAAGCATAATCCAAAGTCTGCAAGGGTGAATCTGATGAATGCAGCACAAGCGGAGAATTCTTCTGATGTCATTTTGGGTAACCTTCCAGTTAACTCTTTTCCAGCTAAAGTTTTGTTTGATTCAGGTGCTACATGCTCTTTCATGTCATATCCATTTGCATCCAAGCACAACATTGTCACCAAAAGTTTGCCAAGGGCAATGTCAGTTGTTTCTCCAGGCAAACTATTGCATTCAAAGATTTTTGCTCCGGATGTTTCTATTCGCATGGGTGATTATCGATTTCTGGCTAAACCGGTGGTTCTTGGTAATTCCGACATTGACCTCATCCTCGGAATGGATTGGCTTTCTCAGCATGATGCTCACATTGATTGTGCACAGAAGGAAGTCAAGATGACTCATCCTGATGAAGATGTGATTATCTTCGCCTCCAGGGATAACACTGTCAGGCTTTTCTCTCTCAATGATAAGGGCGAAATTAATGCCATATCTCAAATTCTGGTGGTGAACGAATATCAAGACGTCTTTCCTGAAGAACTTCCAGGCATGCCTCCACACCGTCAGGTGGAATTCGTCATTGAACTCGAGCCGGGTACTGAGCCAGCATGCCGGCGTTCGTACAAGCTCTCTCCGAATGAATTGAAGGAATTGAAGAAGCAGCTTGATGAACAGGAGCGTATGGGTCTCATCAGGCCTAGTACATCTCCTTGGGGCTGTGGTGTCTTATTTGTCAAGAAGAAAGATGGCACGGAGCGTCTCTGTGTTGATTACCGGCCATTGAACAAGAAGACAACAAAGAACAAATATCCGCTCCGCAACATCAACGAACTCTTCGAGCAGCTCAAAGGAGCTAAAGTGTTCTCTAAGCTCGACCTCCGAATGGGCTGTCACCAAATTCGCATTCGCGAGAAAGACATTCCCAAGACAGCCTTCAGAACGAGCTTCGGTTCATATGAGTATACAGTCATGTCCTTTGGTCTCGCCAATGCTCCTCCTACCTTCTCGAGGATGATGCACTACATCTTCAACCCCTATACTGGCGAGTTTGTGCTTGTGTATCTGGATGATATTCTGGTGTTTTCCAAGAATGAAGAAGATCACGAAAAGCACTTACGTCTGGTTCTTGATCGACTCCGTGAGCATAAGTTCTATGCCAAGTTCTCCAAGTGTGAGTTTTGGCTCGATAGGGTTTTGTACCTGGGCCATATCATCTCAGCTGACGGTATTGCGGTAAATCCCGAGAAAGTTGAAGCAATTGTCAACTGGGAAGCTCCTCAGAACGTCAAGCAACTCCGAAGTTTTCTGGGTCTTGCCAGCTATTGCAGAAGGTTCGTTGAGAACTTCTCCAAGATTGCCAAGCCGCTTTCCAACTTGCTTCAGAAGAATGCCAAATACTTTTGGTCTCCAGAGTGTGAAGTGGCATTCAAAACTCTCAAAGAAAAGCTTGTCTCTGCTCCAGTTCTTACTCCTCCAGATGAGTCCAAGCCCTATGAAGTATTCTGTGATGCTTCTCTTCAAGGACTTGGTGGTGTGCTTATGCAAGATAAGAGAATTGTGGCATATACTTCTCGTCAGCTCAAGCCAAGTGAGAAGAACTATCCCACACATGATCTCGAGCTAGCAGCTGTGGTACATGCTTTGATTACGTGGAGACATCTGTTGTTGGGCAGAAAAGTCGACATCTTCACCGATCACAAGAGCTTGAAGTACATCTTCACACAGCCGAATCTGAACCTCCGCCAGACTCGTTGGGTTGAAATGATCCAAGAGTATGATCCCAGCATGGAATACACCCCTGGCAAGGCGAATGTGATTGCAGATGCTTTGAGCAGAAAGGCATATTGCAACAGCCTTCTTATCAAGCCGTTCCAGCCTGAGCTTTGTGAAGCATTCAGGAAACTCAACCTCCAAGTTGTTCCGCAGGGTTTTCTTGCAAATCTTCAAGTTGCTCCTACCTTGGAAGATCAGGTCCGTGAGGCCCAACTCAGTGATGCCATGGTGCAGAAGGTGAAACATGGTATTGCAAAGGGCACTCCAAAATACAAGTGCTTTCGTGTTGATGAGAGAGATACCTTGTTTTTCGAGGACAGACTCGTTGTTCCCAAAGGTGATCTCAGGAAGCTCATAATGGAAGAAGCACATGATTCTCTCCTTTCCATTCATCCTGGCAGTTCCAAGATGTACCAAGACCTCAAGCAATCTTACTGGTTGTCGGGGGAAACTGTCCACCACGAACACCTATGGGACCGGAGCCCCTTGTCTGTGCGGTACGAGGGCGGAGGGAGCACGAAGAGCAGATCGAGGCAGACGCACGGGCAGTTTTACCCAGGTTCGGGCCGCACGGATGCGTAAAACCCTACTCCTGCTTGGTTGTGTATTGAGTTGGGCGCTCGGAGCTTGAAGAAGCAGCTACACGAGCGTGAGAATGATCAAGGTTTCGAACCTAACTGAGCCGAACCCCCTCCACGTTGTGCATGGGCCTCCTTTTATAGTGCAAGGGGTCACCGACAGGTGTCAACGTAGGAGAAAGGGGTAAAAATGTAAAAGATGTGGTAGTTGGAACAGTGCGGGAACAGTGGGGCTACAGTACAGAACAGTGGCCTATACCTACTTTAACAGTGGGGGACAAGGGCATTTAATGCCCGTCGCCGTCGACCCCAAAAGCTCCCGCCGTTGCGTCTCCGTCTGCCACGGCGATGGATCCACTGCCGTGGAGTGCCACCGTGTCCCCCAGGCTGCACAGCCATCCGCCACGCGTCCCTGGAGTGGCCCCAGGGCGACGCGTGGGCTGATGAGCTGGAGCGCGGGCACACAGCGCACCTCCCCCGGCAAGCACCTTGCCGGGGATCTCGACCTTGCCGGGCCCGGAAGCTTGCCGCTCCCCGAGCCCTTGCTGGGTCTTCTAAGATAAAATCTTCTGTTCGTCCTGACAAGCTCCTCTTGCCAGGGCCTCGTGCTAGTTAAGCAATCTTGAGCCTGGAACGGCCTTCCCGGCAAGCTCCTCTTGCCGGGGTCTTGGTCTTCTGTCTTGTATACTTTGTCTTTGAATGGTTAGATAAGGGTCAGGAAGGTCTCCGGCAAGCGCGTGGTGAACCCTGCCGCGGGGAGCTGCCGCTGCCCGTGCACAAGTTGGGGTACTAGGGTACCCCTACCTTAGTACACCGACAGGAGCCCCCGGGCCTGGGCCACACACGGTGCCGAGCGCTGTTGGGCCAGGCCCAAAACAGTGCACGGGCACCCGCGGCCCGCGGCGCGCCGAATCCACTTCCCAATCCGCCGCACCCCACGGTAACGGCACGCGTCGATTGCGGCGCCGTGGGATGGGACGTGCCCACGATTTCTTTAATGGGAAGGGCGAAACGCCCCCCCACTCCCCCATAAAAGCAGAGAGAGCGGCGCGGTTCCCCTCCCTGCGCACTCATTACCATCGTCTTCTTCCTCAGATTCCTCTGCTCTTTGCATCTACTCCTCCGCCACCACCAAGCTCTTCGCCCCCTTCCTTCCACCGCGTCCGCCATGGCCCCAAAGACCGACAAGGCGAAGGCGGAGAAGTCCAAGCGGGAGAAGTCAGATCAGGCGGCGAAGCTCGCCGCGTACCGGAAGGAGCACATCGTCTTCTCGCCGAGGCTCGGCGTGCGGGAACTCTGGAGCAAATATTATTGGTTCTGGGCCAAGGAGACCCCAGCGCACCCCCGCACGCGCGTCTACCCGGCCGTCGCCAAGGATCACTACCCCAGCGGGTATTACTTTTTCGCAGCCTTCTTCCACTGCGGTCTGTGTCCTCCCTTCTCAAACTTTTTCTGCGATATCATGAATACTTATGGCCTCCACCTCCTCGACTTCACTCCCAACGCCATCCTCACCATGTCCGTTTTCGCACACATGTGCGAAAACTTCGTAGGAATCCAGCCCAACGTAGCTCTCTTTAGGCACTTTTTCATCCCCAGAGTAGAGGCCGACGCCCCCCTCTCCGGAGGAATCTCTTGGGTGTTCAGGCTGAATAAGAAACCCGCCTACTTGCCGGGGGAGCTCCGCGGCAAGTGGGAAGAGTGGCGTGCGGAGTGGTGCTGGGTCGTCGAGGAGCGGCCGCAACACTTCACCGCGCCGCGCACATCGCCCATCGTGCGCGGCAGGGATTGGAGTAACTTCGATTCCGACGACTCCAAGCTGGATATTGCTCTCGTCAGAATCATGCGTCTTCGTTTGGCGCCGCTGTCTGTCGCTGAAGTGGGCGCGGACTTTCTTCGTCGCCGGATCGCCCCCCTCCAAGACCGGAAGAGGCCGGCGTGGCAATATGGCGGCCCGGCAGACATCATGAGGCTGCGCCCCGGCCTCAATTTTAACTTCACAACACTCGAGCTGCGGGGTATGGTCAGGGAACTTTTCAAGTTCGACCCGGCACACCCCGAGTACTTCCGCGCTCCCCGGGGGGTGGTGCCGCTCTGCGCCAGCAGCGCCCGGGATCGCCTTGTCGCTATGATGCCCGCGTGCGACTCTCATGGAGTGGAGCGCACGTGGATTGCGCCCAAGCCTATCGACGTCCTCGAGTTCTACGACCGCCTTGTGGAGGTGTTGGAGAAGAAGGACGATCTCAAGCTGCACACGCGGGCCACCACCGACCAAGAGATTGCTTACATAGCTTCTCGCGCTGAAGAAGTCGCCGCAGCCTCGGCGGCGGGAAACTTTGGATACACACCCGCGGAGGCGGAAGCCGCGGATGCCGCCAGCCAGGCGGACAATGAGGAGATTCGCAAGCTGCTAGAGCTCCCTCCCGACGCGCTCGCCGTGATCCCCTCGCTGAGGCACTCTGGGATCAGTGGGATCGCGACGGAGGCCGCGGCAATGGAGGGCACCGCCGGAGGAAGCAGAGGCGCCGCGAGGGGCGGAGGCGCCAAGGGGAAGAGGGCCGCATCGTCGGATGCTGGGCCCAGCGAGCCGGCCGAGGCAGAGGAGGAGGAGGAGGAGGAGGCCGAAGGCTCCGGTGGATCGACAGAGTTGTACGCCGACGACCTCTCCTCGTCGGAGAGCTCCCCGCCCCCGGCAAGCCCGAAGCAGTCCCCGTTGAAGCGTCTCCGCAAGGCGGCGACGGGAGAGCAGACGCGAGCGCCCCGGCAACAGCCAGCTCGCCGGGCAGCTCCCCGGCCGAGCCAAGCCGTGCCAAGGGCGGCCGGCGTGCCGGCCACGGCAGAGGCGTCCCGCAGGCCGGCACCGAGCCGGCAAGGATCTTCTCGGAGCGGAGCAGCTGCTCCGCCCCCTTCTCGGGCGCCGGCCACCACAGGGGCTGGGCCTACGCAGCCCCCAGCCCCGGTGGCTCCGAAACGCGCGAGGGAACCTTCATCCTCCGCTCCTCGCGCCGACGCGCCCACCGTGGAGTTTGACTTCTCCGCGCTGAGCGAGGACGACGAGGAGGACCAAGAGTAAGGACCCGAGACCTTACTCCTTCTTGATTTTTATATCTCGATTGTTGCTGACGCTTGATGAGCTGGAGCGCGGGCACACAGCGCACCTCCCCCGGCAAGCACCTTGCCGGGGATCTCGACCTTGCCGGGCCCGGAAGCTTGCCGCTCCCCGAGCCCTTGCCGGGTCTTCTAAGATAAAATCTTCTATTCGTCCTGACAAGCTCCTCTTGCCAGGGCCTCGTGCTAGTTAAGCAATCTTGAGCCTGGGACGGCCTTCCCGGCAAGCTCCTCTTGCCGGGGTCTTGGTCTTCTGTCTTGTATACTTTGTCTTTGAATGGTTAGATAAGGAGCAGGAAGGTCTCCGGCGAGCCAGCAGTAAACCTTGCCGCGGGAAGCTGCAACTGCCCGTGCACAAGTTGGGGTACTGAGGTACCCCTACCTTAGTACACCGACAGGAGCCCCCGGGCCTGGGCCACACACGGTGCCGAGCGCTGTTGGGCCAGGCCCAAAACAGTGCACGGGCACCCGCGGCCCGCGGCGCGCCGAATCCACTTCCCTATCCGCCGCACCCCACGGTAACGGCACGCGTCGATTGCGGCGCCGTGGGATGGGACGTGCCCACGATTTCTTTAATGGGAAGGGCGAAACGCCCCCCACTCCCCCATAAAAGCAGAGAGAGCGGCGCGGTTCCCCTCCCTGCGCACTCATTGCCATCGTCTTCTTCCTCAGATTCCTCTGCGCTTTGCCTCTACTCCTCCGCCACCACCAAGCTCTTCGCCCCCTTCCCTCCACCGCGTCCGCCATGGCCCCAAAGACCGACAAGGCGAAGGCGGAGAAGTC
Source organism: Secale cereale (assembly GCA_902687465.1). Classification (NCBI taxonomy): domain Eukaryota; kingdom Viridiplantae; phylum Streptophyta; class Magnoliopsida; order Poales; family Poaceae; genus Secale; species Secale cereale. The sequence goes on along the minus strand of LR738713.1, from coordinate 53,010,979 downwards.
CAAGCGGGAGAAGTCAGATCAGGCGGCGAAGCTCGTCGCGTTCCGGAAGGAGCACCTCGTCTTCTCGCCGAGGCTCGGCGTGCGGGAGCTCTGGAGCAAATATTATTGGTTCTGGTCCAAGGAGACTCCAGCGCACCCCCGCACGCGCGTCTACCCGGCCGTCGCCAAGGATCACTACCCTGGCGGGTACTACTTTTTCGCAGCCTTCTTCCACTGCGGTCTGTGCCCTCCCTTCTCAAACTTTTTCTGCGATATCATGAATACTTATGGCCTCCACCTCCTCGACTTCACTCCCAACGCCATCCTCACCATGTCCGTTTTCGCACACATGTGCGAAAACTTCGTAGGAATCCAGCCCAACGTAGCTCTCTTTAGGCACTTTTTCATCCCCAGAGTAGAGGCCGACGCCCCCCTCTCCGGAGGAATCTCTTGGGTGTTTAGGCTGAATAAGAAACCCGCCTACTTGCCGGGGGAGCTCCGCGGCAAGTGGGAAGAGTGGCGCGCGGAGTGGTGCTGGGTCGTCGAGGAGCGGCCGCAACACTTCACCGCGCCGCGTACATCGCCCATCGTGCGCGGCAGGGATTGGAGTAACTTCGATTCCGACGACTCCAAGCTGGATATTGCTCTCGTCAGGATCATGCGTCTTCGTTTGGCGCCGCTGTCTGTCGCTGAAGTGGGCAAGGACTTTCTTCGTCGCCGGATCGCCCCCCTCCAAGACCGGAAGAGGCCGGCGTGGCAATATGGCGGCCCGGCAGACATCATGAGGCTGCGCCCCGGCCTCAATTTTAACTTCACAACACTCGAGCTGCGGGGTATGGTCAGGGAACTTTTCAAGTTCGACCCGGCCCACCCCGAGTACTTCCGCGCTCCCCGGGGAGTGGTGCCGCTCTGCGCCAGCAGCGCCCGGGATCGCCTTGTCGCTATGATGCCCGCGTGCGACTCTCATGGAGTGGAGCGCACGTGGATTGCGCCCAAGCCCATCGACGTCCTCGAGTTCTACGACCGCCTTGTGGAGGTGTTGGAGAAGAAGGACGATCTCAAGCTGCACACGCGGGCCACCACCGACCAAGAAATTGCTTACATAGCTTCTCGCGCTGAAGAAGTCGCCGCAGCCGCGGCGGCGGGAAACTTTGGATACACACCCGCGGAGGCGGAAGCCGCGGATGCCGCCAGCCAGGCGGACAATGAGGAGATTCGCAAGCTGCTAGAGCTCCCTCCCGACGCGCTCGCCGTGATCCCCTCGCTGAGGCACTCCGGGATCAGTGGGATCGCGACGGAGGCCGCGGCAATGGAGGGAACCGCCGGAGGAAGCAGAGGCGCCGCGAGGGGCGGAGGCGCCAAGGGGAAGAGGGCCGCATCGTCGGATGCTGGGCCCAGCGAGCCGGCCGAGGCAGAGGAGGAGGAGGAGGAGGAGGCCGAAGGCTCCGGCGGATCGACAGAGTTGTACGCCGACGACCTCTCCTCGTCGGAGAGCTCCCCGCCCCCGGCAAGCCCGAAGCAGTCCCCGTTGAAGCGTCTCCGCAAGGCGGCGACAGGGGAGCAAGCACGAGCGCCCCGGCAACAGCCAGCTCGCCGGGCAGCTCCCCGGCCGAGCCAAGCCGCGCCAAGGGCGACCGGCGTGCCGGCCACGGCAGAGGCCCCGCGCGCGCAGGCCACGACGGAGGCGTCCCGCAGGCCGGCACCGAGCCGGCAAGGATCTTCTCGGGGCGGAGCAGCTGCTCCGCCCCCTTCTCGGGCGCCGGCCACCACAGGGGCTGGGCCTACGCAGCCCCCAGCCCCGGTGGCTCCGAAACGCGCGAGGGAACCTTCATCCTCCGCTCCTCGCGCCGACGCGCCCACCGTGGAGTTCGACTTCTCCGCGCTGAGCGAGGACGACGAGGAGGACCAAGAGTAAGGACCCGAGACCTTACTCCTTCTTGATTTTTATATCTCGATTGTTGCTGACGCTTGATTTTGTTTGTTGCTTGTGATTGCAGGACCTTGGAGCAGCGCGCGAAGAGGGTCAAGGTGCCCACAGTTGAGGTCGTGGAAGACCCATCCGTCGCGGAAGCAGGGGTCGCGGCGGAGCCGATCTTGCCGGACCCGAGTGCCGCTCCGGGGAGCAGCCCCCAGCGCAGCCCCCAGCGTAAGTTAGAGGTTTACTGTTTTTGCTCGTCGGGGCGCGCTTAGGGCTTTGATCTCTGAATGTCTTGGTTCTTCTATCTTCTCTTGTGCAGAGGTGGAGCCGCAGCGGGAAGAGCGCCCGGAGGCCGTTACCGAGGAGCCGCAGGCCCCGCCGTCCCCGGCAAGGCAAGACTCTCCGGCGAGGGAGAGCGCTCCGCCAAGGGCGGGTACTCCGCCAAGGCAGAGTACCCCGCCAAGGGCGAGCAGCCCGGCGAGGACGGCCACTCCGCCAGGGCCGAGCTCCCCGGCAAGGGAGCCCGCCGCAGAGGACGTCCGCCAAGGTACGTTCTGTACTTAGTTTTCTTGACTTTGCTTCTTTTTGGATCTTTGCTTGATTTTGAACTTCTTTTTCTTCTTCTCTTAGATCTTCCTCCTCCTCCTCCCGCATCGATGGAGACCGAGGTCATCAATATCGAGGATGAGGAGGGCGCGCAGGGCGGCGGTGATGACGCTCCCGCCGTCGTGGAGATGGCCGAGGCCACCGCGGAGACGGCCGAAACCACCGAGCCGGCCGTGCAGGAGACCGCTCCGGCTGCCGATGCAGCGGCCGGGGAGGGGGACGGCGACCGCACCGCCAACCCGGAGGTGGCGGGAGCATCAGATGCTGCACCGGCCGCCGGTCCCTCCGCCGGCGAGGAGCCAGCCGGTTACTATCTTCGTGCCCCCAATGGCATCTTTATCCAAGTGCCTTGGGGGTCTTCATCAAGAGCTCCCGCGGAGGGCGAGGCGTTTGACGGAGAAGTCCTCGCCTCCGCGGGTCTGACAGTCGTCGAGGCGCCCGGCGAAGGAGATGGGCCCGAGGAGGAGAAGCTTCTCCACCGACTCCTGGCCCTTTACCGGGCCAGGCAGGCGAAGCTTGCCTCCCGGGAAGCCCTGGCTGCCCAGGCCGCCGCTGAAATGGAGAAGCGTGCGGCGGAGCTTAGCGCCGCCCACAAGGCGGGCCTCCGCGAGGTGGCGGAGGCGCGCGAGCGCCTTGCCGGCGAATATGAAGAATGGGTGCTGGAGAAGGCCGAGGCTGAGGAACAGCAACGGCTCGCCGGGGTGGAGATGTCCCGGCGAGAGGGAGAGCTCACGCAGCGGAAGGTGGATCTCGACTCCCACGAGGAGGACCTTGCCGCTCGCGAGGCTGCTCTTGGCGAGGAGCTGAAGGAGGCGAAAGCCGCTGCTGCTGCCGCGGAAGACGCCAAGAAGGAGCTCGCCGCCAAGGTCATCCAGTTGGAGAAGGCGATGAAGGTGAGCGCCGAGAAGGTTGCCGCGCTCATTACTGAGCGCGAGAAGGACGCCCACACCAACGCGGAGCTCCAAGTAAGCTTATCCAAGAAGGGCGACGAGTTGAAGGCCGCCAAGGATTCCATCGAAGACTTGGAGCTGAAGGTCTCAACTCTGAGGGATTCAATTGACGCCGCCAAGCTTCGAGAAGACAAGCTGAAGGAGGAGCTCCGGAAGGAGCGGACTTTGGTGGATAGCGTCAACAAGGCGTCTGAGCTATTCCGGCAGACCATCGAGGCGTGGACCGAAGAGCTGGCTTCTTCTGCGTCCAACATCGACCAGGAGTTGCTTGCTTTGAAGGCCGAGCATCTTATCTACTCGCCGGATCCAGATCTCCCGCACAGCGCCAAGCTCAGCCTCTTCTTCAGAGGCGTCGCTCCGGCCCTTGCAGGTCTCCGGAACCGCATCCCCGCGCAGCTGGCCGAGGAGTCGCGCCGTCTCTGCGCGGGAACTCTGGAGCGGGTCTTGACGAAGATTGTGTTCCGCAACCCGGGGATCAACCTGACGAACGTTCTTCGCAGCTTGCCGGAGGATGCGAACACGGAGGCCCTGAAGGAGCAGGTCAGCCACATCATCGCCAAGGTGGCAAAGCTCGGCAGGAAGGAGGGCGACCGCGTAGACTAGGGCCCCATCTATCTTTATCTTTTTGTTGCTGCACGTTATGTTATGAACTCATTAGTCCATTGCGACAAGTTATCCTTGTAAGATATTTGCTTTACTTTAATCAATCAGTGCAATGTTATCTTCCTTGTTCCAATCTTTGACTTTGTATGTTTTTCACCCTACGCTCCCGGGGAGCTTGCCGGCAAGGGGCCCTTGCCGCGAGCGCTGAGTGCTGGACTCTGAGCAGCCTGCTGGCCAAGGTCCTCGCCGGCAAGCAACCTTGCCGCAGCAGGTCGCAACGCACTTAGCTTGCTGAGTGTACTCGGAAACGAGGCAAGGGCGCGACACTTGTCGCAGCTCACTTAAATCGTTGAGTGAACTCGAAAACAAGATAAGGGTGCGGCAAGCCACGGGTAGGTTCCTCCGCGCACAGGTTTTCCATACAAAGTGTGATCGTTCAAGGAAGACAACCAAAATTTAAAATTTGAACTGGTCAAATTCTAACAACTTATCTTTCATAAGCTGCTTGCTCATGTTGTTTGCTTCCTGGTAAGGCTCTTCTCACTTGAACGGCACTTAGTTCCTCCTCCATCTCCTCCCCCCCCGGCAAACTTGTGCGCGAGGAGCGTCCCTTCTGCTTGAGAGAAAAAGGAAAAGGAGAGGAAAACAAGCATGTCGCCTTTCGGCGTAATAGTGCTTACCGAGTATCTAAGTGTTGCATCAAATGCCAAATAAAACACGCAAATAGCAAAGAGAAGCATGCGAAAGGCAATCGATGCGAAAACACGAAATCTTTACTGATGCACGGGGTCTGCGCCCGGCTTTGTACAAAGGGTTACATGCAACAGCGGCAAGGCTTGTACAAAAGGTGGTTGCCGGAGCGGATCACGGCAACCGCGCCTTAGGGGTGAAACTTGCGAAGATGCTCTATGTTCCAGGAGTTGCTCACCGGTAAGCCTTCTTCGGTCTCGAGGCGGACAGCGCCGGGCCTCGTAACTTGTCTCACCCGATAAGGGCCTTCCCACTTCGGCGTCAACTTGTTGGAATTCTTGGCGGACTGAACACGCCGAAGAACAAGGTCGCCTTCCTCGAGACTCCTGGCCTTGACTTTGCGGCTATGGTAGCGGCGCAAAGCTTGCTGGTATCGAGCAGCTCGTACAGCAGCCTGGAGACGTCCCTCCTCCGCCGGCAAGTAGTCGCCGGAGACCAACTTTCTCTTCTTAGACTGTCCGATTGATGGTGTAACGGATGGTTGAGTTAGCTTGAGCAGGAAGGTCCCTGGTTCCACAGGTAACTTCATCGCAGCACACTTTGAAAGGCCATCTGCAATTTCATTCTGAGCTCTCGGGACATGCTCCATCTGCAGACCTTCAAAGTGCTCTTCAAGCTTCCTCACTTCATCTACATAAGCTTCCATCAAAGGGCTCTGGTAGCTCTTGTTGACTTGCCGGACCACCAACTGAGAATCTCCACGTACAATCAGCTTTCTGATCCCAAGTTCAGCCGCAATTCTGAGGCCGGCGAGCAAGCCTTCATACTCTGCAGTATTGTTTGTCGCTTGCTCTCTTGGGAAGTGCATCTGGATAATATACTTGAGGTGTTCTCCGGTGGGCGCAATGAGTACTACGCCAGCACCGGCGCCTTGCAGCGAAAAGGCACCATCAAAGTACATTACCCATTCACTTGTTGCTTCTTGCACGGGTGCGCTTGTTTCTTGAACTTCTTCATCGGGCGTTGGGGTCCATTCTGCTATAAATTCTGCCAAAGCTCGGCTCTGTATGGTTGAAGTACTTTCAAACTTGAGTCCGAAGCTTGACAGTTCCAGTGCCCACTCGACGATCCTGCCTGTTGCCTCTGGATTGTGCAATATCCTCTTCAACGGAAAGCGAGTGACCACCGTTATCTCATGGGCTTGGAAGTAGTGGCGCAGCTTCCTCGAGGCCATGAGGAGGCCGAAAAGCAATTTTTGCACACCAGAGTACCTTGATCTAGCCCCCTGGAGAAGGGAACTTACAAAATACACTGGGCGCTGCACCATCTTCTTCCGCACCTCTTCCTTTTCCTGCGCAGATTCTTCCTTGTCGGGGCCAGAGCTTGTCGGGACAGCCCCCTGCTTGTCGCTGGATTCGCTTGCCGGCGATGCTGACCCCTCGTCGGACTCCCTCTCCGCTACTAACGCAGCACTAACCACCTGGTTGGTTGCCGCTAAGTATAGCAACAACTTTTCCTGTGGTTTAGGTGCGACAAGTATAGGAGTGGAGGACAGGTACCGTTTCAAATCCTGCAACGCCGCCTCCGCTTCCGGAGTCCACTTCATGGGACCTGCCTTCTTCAAGATTTTGAAGAAAGGTAGGGCGCGTTCTGCGGATTTTGAAATGAACCTACTGAGGGCAGCAACGCAACCTGCAAGCCTTCTGACATCCTTGACGCGCTTCGGGGCTTCTATCTGCTCGATGGCTTTGATCTTGTCGGGGTTGGCTTCAATCCCTCTCTGTGATACAAAGAACCCGAGAAGCTTGCCGGAGGGAACCCCAAAGACGCACTTCTCGGGGTTCAGCTTGAGTTGTATCCTGCGCAGGTTCTGAAACGTTTCTTCTAAGTCTTGAATCAGTGTTTCTTTGCTCTTGCTCTTCACCACGATATCATCCATGTAGGCTTCTACATTCTTGTGGATCTGTGGCTCAAAAGCAGTGTACACTACCCTTGCAAAAGTTGAGCCTGCATTCTTCAGTCCAAATGGCATGCGGATAAAGCAGTAAGTGCCACATGGAGTGATAAATGCAGTCTTCTCTTCATCTTCCTTGGCCATGAAAATCTGGTGATAGCCTGAGTATGCATCAAGAAAACAGAGTAGCTCACATCCGGCAGTGGAGTCAACGATCTGGTCAATGCGCGGCAAAGGGAAGGGATCCTTGAGACATGCTTTATTGACATCAGTGAAGTCTATACACAGCCTCCACTTCCCGTTGGCTTTGCGCACGACGACTGGGTTTGCCAACCACGTCGGATGGATCACACCTCTAACTAGGCCTGCTGCCTCTAGTTTCTTGATCTCCTCGTTGATGAACTCTTGGCGCTCCACGGCTTGCTTCCTTACTTTTTGCTTGATGGGCCGCGCATGAGGACAGACAGCAAGCTTGTGCTCAATCACCTTCCTGGGAACACCGGGGATGTCAGATGGTTGCCAAGCAAACACATCGACATTCGCCCGCAGGAAGGCGACGAGCGCGCTTTCCTATTTGCTGTCAAGGGTGGCGCTGATGGTGAAGGTACCACCAGTACCATCCTCCCTTGCGGACACCTTCTTGGTTGCCGGAGGAGCAGCCATTCCTTTCTTGCTCTTGCCGGTGGAGCTCGATGGAACGTCCTCGACGGCAGCGCAGCACTCCGAAGAGGTGCGGTTGCCGGAGTGGGTCCCAGAGCACTTGCCGGACTTGGTCTTCGTCTTCTTCCCCCCGGGAGCTTCAGCGGCAAGAGTATCCTTCTCGGCCGCAGCTGCCGCATCCCGGTAAATCTTGTCGGCGCAAATAAGCGCATCTTTCTTGTCACTGTGGACAGTGATGACGCTTATCGGCCCCGGCATCTTCAGCACGTTGTAGGCATAGTGGGAAGCTGCCATGAACTTGGCGAGGGCGGGACGGCCGAGTATCCCATTGTAGGGCAATGGAATATCAGCAACGTCAAAGGTGATGCGCTCAGTTCTGAAGTTGAGCTCCCCGCCAAAGGTCACCGGCAGAGTAATCTTTCCCTTGGGCTTGCTCCTTCCCGGGTTGATTCCTTGGAATGAGCCGGTCTCTTCGAGCTCGCCGTCTTGAATCTGGAGTTTCTTGATCACAGCAGAGGAGATCAAGTTCAGCCCGGCCCCGCCGTCAACCAACATTTTGGTGACCTTGAGGTTGCGGATGGTGGGGGGCGTCGAGGTTGTGCGAACCTGATCCGGCGTTCGCGCGGGCGCAATCTTCATCAACCTCTCCAGCTTCATCAGCAACTTCATCAGCGACAACTCCATGGCCCCGAAGAAGAAGCCTTCGGAGGTCGGAGGCCCGTCCGCGTCTCACCCGCCGCCACCAGAGCCAACGGTGGGCGGGGGAGACGCCGTCGGAAGGGTGGTTGCCGGCGAGGACACTCACGGTGCCACCAGATCCAAGAACAGGACGGACGACCGGACCTCGGTCTCCGTGGACGCGCCACGTCCATCGCAACATACGACGACCCCGCAGCGCCATACCACGGGAGGTGGTATCCGCTTGCTGGGACAAGGCCATGCCGGAGGTTCGCGGGATGCCCCGGACCCCCGTCCGGGCACAAGCAAAGCGAAGGCGCCGGCGCGGGACCCCGTTCCTTCTAACGTCGTTAGAAGTCCGAGCGTATCCCGCTCCTCGCACCGCTCGCCCGCGTTCCCCACTACTCCGGCAGAAGCGCTCGCAAGGGCGCAGCTGCTCCTCGATTTTCCTCCAGCGGCCGACAAGGCCGAGGAATGGAGGGCCACTATCCGGAGCCTGATAGACTTCGCCAACAACGACTCTCCGCAGCAGCCGTCGGCCTCACGGCCGCGGCAGGCCGAGAAGACGAAGGCTATCGGCGACAAGACTGCCGGGGGTGCGACAAGCGTGCACCCCCCGCCGCAGAAGCAGAAGACGCCGCCCCGCCGGAACAATCCCGACGACGGCTCCACAGCCTCGTCGGACCCGCGGGCCCGTCGGGACCAGCGCCAGGTCCTCGACGACCGGCGAGATGAAGACGCTCGGACCACGATCGAGCGCCGCCGAGAAGCTCGGCGACAATCCGACAAGAGAGCTGGGAACACTGTCGACGCACCCGCGCCCGGTGAACCAGGCGACTTGCCGTACGCGGCAGGCTGCCCTGCGTTCACCCGCGAGCTGCGGCGCGTCCAGTGGCCCAGCATGAAGAACTTTAAGCCCGACGTACCGGAGAAGTACGACGGCAAGACGCACCCCTCGGAGTTTCTCAGCGTCTACACCATAGCAGTGCAAGCTGCCGGGGGGCGCGACGAGAAGATCCTAGCCAACTACTTCCCGCTCGTGCTGAAGCCGAACGTCCGTTCGTGGCTCATGCACTTGCCGGAAGGCTCTATCTCTTCTTGGGCCGACCTCTGCCATCAGTTTGTTGGCGCCTTCACCGGTGGCCACAAACCCCATGGTCAGGAGAGCGATCTCCACATTTTGGCCCAGAAGGAGGGCGAGCCCCTGCGCAAGTATATCCAACGTTTCAGCCGGGTACAGCACAACATCCCAGACGTTCACCCTGCTGCGGTTATCAGCGCGTTCCATCAGAACGTGCGTAACCGCCGCATGCGTGAGGAGATGGCGATGACCAAGATCAGGGACGTCAGCGAGCTCTACGCTCTTGCCGACAAGTGCGCCCGCGCAGAAGAGGGGAGGAAACTCCCCGGGGAGGATGCTGGCGCAGGGGGAAGCGACAGCGACGACGCCGCCCCGGCAAAGAAGAGCCGGCGGCGGAACAACAGGAAGAAGGGCAAGAAGGAAGTGCTTGCCGTCGAGAAGTCCGGCAAGGAGGCCCCCGCCAAGCAAGCGCAGGCTGGCGGCTCCGGCAAGGAGCCTGCCCCTGCGGCGGCGGCCGACAAGCCGGGTAGCTCCGACAAGCAATACTGCAAGATTCACCGCACCAAGGGTCACGACCTCTCCAACTGCAAGCGCGTCGAGTACCTCGTCGAGCAGCAAAAAGCTGAGTACGAGAGGCGCGACAAGGAGAAGGCCCAAGGTGGCGGGGAAGAGCCCAGCAAGAAGCGGCCATTCAATGGCCGGGGAGGACGCCGCGGCAAGGCCAAGCAGCGGCAAGGAGATCGACCTCCCCGGGGCCGCGACAACGACGAAGACGACGATGAAGACATGGAGGACGACGAGAACAGCGAGCAGGAGTTCCAGAAGGCCACGGAGGTCCTGTGCGTCGACGGTGGCGCCTCCCTGCACACCTCCCACCGCCAGCTGAAACAGTGGGTGCGTGAGGTGAATGCAGCGGAGTCGCCCGTGGAGTCGCGCAGGCTCCTCAAATGGTCCAGCACGCCCATCATTTTTGACCTTGAGGATCACCCTGACCGCACCACGGCGGTCGGGCACTTGCCGATGCTGGTTTCCCCCACCATCCGCAACCTCAAGGTCACCAAAATGTTGGTTGACGGCGGGGCCGGGCTGAACTTGATCTCCTCTGCTGTGATCAAGAAACTCCAGATTCAAGACGGCGAGCTCGAAGAGACCGGTTCATTCCAAGGAATCAATCCGGGAAGGAGCAAGCCCAAGGGAAAGATTACTCTGCCGGTGACCTTTGGCGGGGAGCTCAACTTCAGGACTGAGCGCATCACCTTTGACGTTGCTGATATTCCATTGCCCTACAATGGGATACTCGGCCGTCCCGCCCTCGCCAAGTTCATGGCAGCTTCCCACTATGCCTACAACGTGCTGAAGATGCCGGGGCCGATAAGCGTCATCACTGTCCATAGCGACAAGAAAGATGCGCTTATTTGCATCGACAAGATCTACCGGGATGCGGCAGCTGCGGCCGAGAAGAATACTCTTGCCGCTGAAGCTCCCGGGGGGAAGAAGACGAAGACCAAGTCCGGCAAGTGCTCTGGGACCCACTCCGGCAACCGCACCTCTTCGGAGTGCTGCGCTGCCGTCGAGGACGTTCCATCGAGCTCCACCGGCAAGAGCAAGAAAGGAATGGCTGCTCCTCCGGCAACCAAGAAGGTGTCCGCAAGGGAGGATGGTACTGGTGGTACCTTCACCATCAGCGCCACCCTTGACAGCAAATAGGAAAGCGCGCTCGTCGCCTTCCTGCGGGCGAATGTCGATGTGTTTGCTTGGCAACCATCTGACATCCCCGGTGTTCCCAGGAAGGTGATTGAGCACAAGCTTGCTGTCTGTCCTCATGCGCGGCCCATCAAGCAAAAAGTAAGGAAGCAAGCCGTGGAGCGCCAAGAGTTCATCAACGAGGAGATCAAGAAACTAGAGGCAGCAGGCCTAGTTAGAGGTGTGATCCATCCGACGTGGTTGGCAAACCCAGTCGTCGTGCGCAAAGCCAACGGGAAGTGGAGACTGTGTATAGACTTCACTGATGTCAATAAAGCATGTCCCAAGGATCCCTTCCCTTTGCCGCGCATTGACCAGATCGTTGACTCCACTGCCGGATGTGAGCTACTCTGTTTTCTTGATGCATACTCAGGCTATCACCAGATTTTCATGGCCAAGGAAGATGAGGAGAAGACTGCATTTATCACTCCATGTGGCACTTACTGCTTTATCCGCATGCCATTTGGACTGAAGAATGCAGGCTCAACTTTTGCAAGAGTAGTGTACAATGCTTTTGAGCCACAGATCCACAGGAATGTAGAAGCCTACATGGATGATATCGTGGTGAAGAGCAAGAGCAAAGAAACACTGATTCAAGACTTAGAAGAAACGTTTCAGAACCTGCGCAGGATACAGCTCAAGCTGAACCCCGAGAAGTGCGTCTTTGGAGTCCCCTCCGGCAAGCTTCTCGGGTTCTTTGTTTCGCAGAGAGGGATTGAAGCCAACCCCGACAAGATCAAAGCCATCGAGCAGATAGAAGCCCCGAAGCGCGTCAAGGATGTCAGAAGGCTTGCAGGTTGCGTTGCTGCCCTCAGTAGGTTCATTTCAAAATCCGCAGAACGCGCCCTACCTTTCTTCAAAATCTTGAAGAAGGCAGGTCCCATGAAGTGGACTCCGGAAGCGGAGGCGGCGTTGCAGGATTTGAAACGGTACCTGTCCTCCACTCCTATACTTGTCGCACCTAAACCACAGGAAAAGTTATTGCTATACTTAGCGGCAACCAACCAGGTGGTTAGTGCTGCGTTGGTAGCGGAGAGGGAGTCCGACGAGGAGACAGCATCACCGGCAAGCGAATCTAGCGACAAGCAGGGGGCTGTCCCGACAAGCTCTGGCCCCGACAAGGAAGACTCTGCGCAGGGACAAGGAGAGGTGCGGAGGAAGATGGTGCAGCGCCCAGTGTATTTTGTAAGTTCCCTTCTCCAGGGGGCTAGATCAAGGTACTCTGGTGTGCAAAAATTGCTTTTCGGCCTTCTCATGGCCTCGAGAAAGCTGCGCCACTACTTCCAAGCCCATGAGATAACAGTGGTCACTCGCTTTCCGTTGAAGAGGATATTACACAATCCAGAGGCAACAGGCAGGATCGTCGAGTGGGCACTGGAACTATCAAGCTTTGGACTCAAGTTTGAAAGTACTTCAACCATACAGAGCCGAGCTTTGGCAGAATTTATAGCAGAATGGACCCCAACGCCCGATGAAGAAGTTCAAGAAACAAGCGCACCCGTGCAAGAAGCAACAAGTGAATGGGTAATGTACTTTGATGGTGCCTTTTCGCTGCAAGGCGCCGGTGCTGGCGTAGTACTCATTGCGCCCTGTTCTTGGATCTGGTGGCACCGTGAGTGTCCTCGCCGGCAACCACCCTTCCGACGGCGTCTCCCCCGCCCACCGTTGGCTCTGGTGGCGGCGGGTGAGACGCGGACGGGCCTCCGACCTCCGAAGGCTTCTTCTTCGGGGCCATGGAGTTGTTGCTGATGAAGTCGCTGATGAAGCTGGAGAGGTTGATGAAGATTGCGCCCGCGCGAACGCCGGATCAGGTTCGCACAACCTCGACGCCCCCTACCTGGCGCGCCAAAGATGTCGGGGGAAACTGTCCACCACGAACACCTATGGGACCGGAGCCCCTTGTCTGTGCGGTACGAGGGCGGAGGGAGCACGAAGAGCAGATCGAGGCAGACGCACGGGCAGTTTTACCCAGGTTCGGGCCGCACGGATGCGTAAAACCCTACTCCTGCTTGGTTGTGTATTGAGTTGGGCGCTCGGAGCTTGAAGAAGCAGCTACACGAGCGTGAGAATGATCAAGGTTTCGAACCTAACTGAGCCGAACCCCCTCCACGTTGTGCATGGGCCTCCTTTTATAGTGCAAGGGGTCACCGACAGGTGTCAACGTAGGAGAAAGGGGTAAAAATGTAAAAGATGTGGTAGTTGGAACAGTGCGGGAACAGTGGGGCTACAGTACAGAACAGTGGCCTATACCTACTTTAACAGTGGGGGACAAGGGCATTTAATGCCCGTCGCCGTCGACCCCAAAAGCTCCCGCCGTTGCGTCTCCGTCTGCCACGGCGATGGATCCACTGCCGTGGAGTGCCACCGTGTCCCCCAGGCTGCACAGCCATCCGCCACGCGTCCCTGGAGTGGCCCCAGGGCGACGCGTGGGCTGATGAGCTGGAGCGCGGGCACACAGCGCACCTCCCCCGGCAAGCACCTTGCCGGGGATCTCGACCTTGCCGGGCCCGGAAGCTTGCCGCTCCCCGAGCCCTTGCTGGGTCTTCTAAGATAAAATCTTCTGTTCGTCCTGACAAGCTCCTCTTGCCAGGGCCTCGTGCTAGTTAAGCAATCTTGAGCCTGGAACGGCCTTCCCGGCAAGCTCCTCTTGCCGGGGTCTTGGTCTTCTGTCTTGTATACTTTGTCTTTGAATGGTTAGATAAGGGTCAGGAAGGTCTCCGGCAAGCGCGTGGTGAACCCTGCCGCGGGGAGCTGCCGCTGCCCGTGCACAAGTTGGGGTACTAGGGTACCCCTACCTTAGTACACCGACACTGGTGGACACGCATGAAAAGGGAGATTGCCCAATTCGTGAATGAATGTGATGTTTGCAGAAGAGTGAAAGCAGAACATCAACGTCCAGCCGTTCTTCTCCAACCTCTTCCTATCCTCGAGTGGAAATTCGACCACATTGAAATGGATTTCGTCACTGGCTTTCCTAAGTCCAAGAGAGGGAATGATTCTATCTTTGTGGTGATTGACAAGCTTACCAAAGTCGCTCACTTCCTTCCAGTCAAAGAATCCATCAATGCAGCTCAATTGGCAGAGCTGTACACTTCCATAATTGTGTCCTTACATGGCATTCCTCAAGTTATCTCCTCAGACCGTGGAAGTTTGTTCACATCCAGGTTCTGGGACTCCTTTCAGTCCGCCATGGGCACTAAGATCAGGTTCATCACTGCTTTTCACCCTCAGACTAGTGGTCAAGTCGAGCGAGTGAATCAGATTCTGGAAGACATGCTCAGAGCCTGTGTCATATCTTTTGGCATGAAATGGGAAGACTGCCTTCCATTTGCCGAGTTCTCTTACAACAACAGCTTTCAAGCAAGTGCAGGCAAAGCTCCGTTTGAAATCCTCTATGGCAGAAAGTGCCGTACCCTTCTCAACTGGTCTGAAACAGACGAACGCCAACTTCTTGGCAATGACTTGATCTCAGAAGCCGAAAAAATGTGCAAAGTCATACGTGAGAATCTCAAGGCCGCTCAGTCGCGTCAGAAGAGTTACTATGACGGCAAGCATCGTGATTTGGCCTTCAACATTGGTGATCATGTCTATCTCCGTGTTTCTCCGATGAAAGGCACCCAAAGATTCGGTATCAAAGGAAAGCTTGCTCCTAGATACGTCGGGCCTTTCAAGATTCTTGGCAAAAGAGGCGATCTAGCCTATCAACTTGAGCTCCCTCCCAACTTCGCCAATGTTCATGATGTGTTCCATGTGTCTCAACTTCGCAAATGCTTCAAGGCACCTGAGCGCATGATTCCGTTTGAAGAGATTGATCTTCAACAAGATTTGTCCTACCGAGAGCATCCCGTTGCTATTCTCGAAGAAACCGAGCGCAAGACCCGCAACAAGTCCATCAAATTCTTGAAAGTCAAGTGGTCACATCACACCGACCGAGAAGCTACGTGGGAACGAGAAGATCATCTTCGTTCCGAGTACCCTTCCTTTTTCCAGTCCTAGATCTCGGGACGAGATCTTTTTGTAGTAGAGGAGAGTTTGTAATGCCCCGGATGTAATACTTTCCCTTTTGGGCATATAATATATCTCCGGCTTCATCTATTCCATTCCGGATTCTTTGTCTTTTGGGTTTTCGTCGTTTTGTCGTGTGCGTGTGTGGCATTCATTCATATCATATAGTCATGTGCATTGCATTGCATTTGTGTTGTCGGTTGCATCCGGTTCCACTTGTTCCTTCCCGTTGTCCGTTTCGCGTTCCGGAGCTCCCTCACGTGTCCGTGGCGTCCCGTAGGCCTACTTCGGTGTTTGGCTGTGTAACGTTACCGGTTTGGCGCGAGACTTGTCGTGTGTTGTTGTTTTGGTTTGTGTAACCCGCCTGTCAAATCTCATCGCGTTTCGAGTCCGTTTGCTCCCCCAACAGTTATACGTGTGTGCTCAAAGTGCCTCCACTTTGTGGCCCAAGGCACCCCTCCAACAGCCCACTTCCCTCCTCTTGGCCCATCCTAACTCCCCTCGCGATTGGATCCGTCGGATCGCGATCGGAGGGCTCTAAACACCCCAAATCCCTCAAACCCTAGCACCTACCTTATATATAAAATCCCCCATGCCATTTTTGGCAGCCTAAATCCCCTCCACCTACCTCTAGCCCCTCCTCTCCTCAATTTTCGTGCCACACCATCCCCCAGCCGCCACTTGGCTGTCTCCTCGCCCAAGTCCCCGCCGCCAGGCTCCCGAGGAGCCGAACCAGCCGCCGCCGTCGCATCTGGAATCAGCGCCCGCGACCCCCCCGTTTCGATCCGATCTGGATTCAAGCCAGGTCAACGCAAGCCTCTCGATCCAGCAGCCACGACCCCCGCTGGATCCCTTCGCCGGGCGCCTCGAGGCCCAGCTGTCACACCCTGCATTTTGTAACATGTTGTTTGTAACTTTGAAGCATGAAAATTTGGACCAGCAATTTTTTTTAGCATCATTTGGCTCTTATTTGGAATTGAGTTTTCTTCATGTGCTTTTTCATGTGCTCATTAAAGTCAACTATGATCTCTTGTAGATTTCATCTCCATACTCAAAACTTCTGCCCAATGATCATGCCAAGTGTTATATAACAGTATAGTATTTTCTTACAAAATTAATTTGGCCAAAAAGTATTTTATAAATTTAGTTTTCCAAAAACCCCTGAATTGAGATTTGCACTGCAAGTACTTGATTAAGGGTGTGAAAATTATTTCAAAAGGTTTATTTGAGACCTAGTAGTCATAGGACTCCCAGAAACCACAAAGGTATAATTTTAGAAGTTATTTTCCTATTTTATTTAAAAGCTTTTCTTAAGGCCAGAAATGGTCTTTAATAGGGGAAAATTATTTAACTATTTCCAAATTATTTGCCAAAATTCAGAGAGACTCATAGGACATATATTGTCCATATATAAGAGTTTCAACACTTGGTCATGTTCAAAATAATGGGCTAAACCCTCTAAAACCCTTTCTGGATATTTCAAGCTTTTGAAATATTTACAAAGGAATTTTTCTCCAAAAATTCCAGGGAAATTCTATCATGTCATATATGACATATTTGATGATCTTGCAAAGCCTCATGCATTGGAGATCAAGGAAACCTCCTCAAACCCCTTCATAACCATTCTGTCCATATTTGAAGTTTGAGCAACTCTACATTGCCAAACTTGTCCAAATGCTCTCAAACTTGGTGCACATGCTAGAATGGCCTAATAAGGCACCTAGACCAAATGGCACAAGATTTGGAATAGAGCAACTTGATCAGATCATCTCAAAACCCTTTCTGTTCAAATGCAAATTTGAACAACTTTACATTACCAACTTTTTATCTGGAGCCTCAAACTTTGTGAGCATGATCAATACCCCAAATGAGGATGCTACACTAAGTGGTGCATCAAGGGGAGATGATTAGCTCGACTCAATCAAGATGACACTATTTCTGTTGATTTCTAGGGTTCACCAAAGTTACATTGGCTAGTTTCTTCAAATAAGCTCAAATTTGGTGAAGCACCCTATTTTCTCATGTCTTTCAACCCTGCCAAGTGCCATGTCAAGTGGACCTCTTTTGCTTGATCAAACCATGATCAAACACCTTCTGTAGAAATCTTAAAACCTCTATTTTGACCACTTTCACTTTTCTCCATGGCCTCAGCTCTTTACCACAGACTCATGGGGTTACTAGCAAACCCCAGTAACTCCCCCAGCACCTCATCTCCATGATTGGGGGGTGAAACCCCAGCTTTACCTTGCTGTGCACCCATCTTTCACCATTTTTACCAGCGCTCTCACTCTCTCTCTACACCCCAGAGCATCCAATGCCTTAGGGCAATTCTTTACTACTCCCTCTACTCACCAGACACTGTTGGGCACGCTGGAACGGACCAAGCCGGCGAGAGCATGCTGATGCCAGCCATACGCGCGCTCCAGAGCGCGTGAACAGTGCTCCCGCACGCTGGCTCGGGCCAATCGCCGTCCCCCGACAACCTCGAGCCTCCCCCTCGCGCCAGTCGAGGCGCCTCGACGTCCGCAACGTCACCGGCGCTGTCCCTCCTCCTCCTGCGCCCTCCAGTGAGCGTCGCCGCACGCGCACCGGCCGCCCGCTTCGGCCAGTCCTCTGCTCCACACGCGCACGCCTCCCTGTTGCTCCCCCGCTCCTCCTCTTGCCTCAGCTGGGCGTAGGACTCGTCCAGCAACTCCCCAGACTCAACCCCGTCGCCTCCCGTGCGCTGTAGCGACGAGCCGGAGCTCGCCGGCGCACTGGACCACGGGTCCTCGTCGAGGCCCTATATAAAGACCTCCCCGAGCTCTTCCAACACCACCACCAGCCTCACAACTCTCCCCTAGTCCCTCCTGCACCCTCAGTTCAGCCCCGGAGCGCCCCTGTGCTCGGGATCGACCGGAGCTCCGCCGCGTCGGGCCGCCGGCGATCTCGAGGTACAGGCCTCCCCTGCCTCTCCCTCCGCCTGTTTTGGAACCGCAGCACACCACTGACCCTTTCCCCTCTCTTTCCCCCTCTGTTTGCAGTCGGAAACGGCCGCTGCAACTGACCTCCGACGAGCCTCCGCCGTCGCACCTCGTCGCCGGCGAACCAGGGCTCCCCGCCGTGCCGCGCTACCACCACTGCAACCGCAACACGCCGCTGAGTCCGTCCCTGGCCTCTGTTGCCGTCGCCGTGGCCGGAGTCGTCGCCGGTGAGCTCGCCGCCGCCGTGACCACGGGGTTAGAGATGACAGGCGGGCCCCGCCTGTCATCCCCCCACCTCTCTCCCCTCCTCTGTGCCACTGACCCACGGGCCCCGCCCGTCAGGTTTGAAACCTGACGTACGCGCGCGCTGGCTCCGTGCGGCCAGGCCGAGCCGTCTGGGCCGTGCACTGTGGCCACTTCTGGCCCAGTGCACAGGAACCCTTTTTCTTTTTCTTTTCTGTAAATGATTCAAACATTTATGCAGAAAAGAATATTGATCCAAATTAAATAATTCCAACTCCTAAAATCTTGCAATATTCCAACCTATTTAATGGTACCACTTTCATTCAAATCCATGAAACTTTTCTGTACTGTTCAAATTTAAATTCAAATTTGAGCAGTATAACTCCTGTTCAAAAATCAATATATCCTATTCTGTAACTCCAAAACTCCAACTAAGATTTTTCCCCATCTTAGAAAACCCTCTAGTATTTTACAAAAATGAGTTGACATTTTTCTGAGCACTTTGGTTTTTCTGTTTTAATTGTATTCTTATTTTTCCGTTATTATTATGCGACGTATAGATCCCGTATTTGACGAAGTTGCTGTGGGAGAAGAAGGAGAAGGACTTGAAGACTTTGAAGACCAAGCCAATCCAGGCAAGCAGCCCTTTGACCATGATACACTTGTTCTTCGGAACCCGTTGGTTTCCGATGCATGATGATTAGGGTTACGATGGTAACCTAGATGAACCACCATATGATGCATGACATGATTTTGATCTTGCTATATGCTAGATGACATGCAATAGGTGGACATGATGCTTACATAATGCATGACATGATTTTGATCTTGCTACATACTAGACGACTTGCATATGGATAGTAGTTATGGAAAGTGATGCATGAGTGACTTAAACCTTCATGGTTGAAGTCTTTTCATAAAACCCCGTCGGGTGCCATTTATGCCCGAGGGAGGTGATGATAATGAGATTGGGTGACCACTTGATGACGAAGTGGTGTGCCAAGGCAAGTGTGTGTGTTTTTCAAACGGATTGGTTGAAGTTGCGACCGTTATTCCAACCATACATGTGCAACCACACTACCCCTTATGGGACGGGGCTTTATTGATTACTTAGGTCGATACTAGCATGGTGCCCGCATTACTAGTGACGGGAATACTTGAGGTCTTTCCCGGGACGGGGTCGTGCTTGGATAGACGGCCATGACTGTTTTAACAGGGCACCGGACACACCGTTGGTCCCTTCGGGTACGTGTAAACATTGAATTGGGGCAAGTCCCGTGATCTATTGTTTGTACCCCAAAGGCCGTGTGCCAACGAGTGGACTCTATGTTAGTGTCGTCTAAGGAAAGGTAATGACCGGGTGCTTACCCCGGGTACTTGAGGTACCGCGGGTCGTGGATGACACGGAAGTTCCCCGGATCTTGTGGGTAAAGTGTACAACCTCTGCAGAGTGTCAAACTATTCGAATAGCCGTGTCCACGGTCAAGGACAGTTGGGTAACCGCTCTTGGGCTACGTCCAATGTTTGGGAAACCATGCGCGTGTGTGTGTGATGAGTCAAAATGGTGACTTGACTCAGTGAGATGAATCATATTCATGTTGATGTCGGTAACCTGTTCTCGAGGTTACGCGAGGTTATTGATGCATAAGCTTGATGATAACATATTGTTCTAGCCTCCTGCTAGATCGTTCATTTTTATTCAGTTGCATTGTTACTTGAACCACATCATGGGTTGCTTGCGAGTACATTCAAAGTACTCATTGGCTTGCCACTGGTTATTTAATTGGCCAGGCATGGAAGAGCAGGATTATGAGGAAGAGTTCTTTGGAGACGACCATGCGAACTAGGATGCTATCCCAGTCAGAATGCCTGTAGGGTTAAGGCAGATGGCATGGGTTCTACCCGTTTTATCGAAGACTTCCGCTATTCGAGTATTTGCTATTCAGCCCGTGAGGCTCTACCTATGTAAGACTTGGCCATAATGGCCTTAAATTCGTGTAAGACTATTTGTATGGATGTAAGACTCTTGTTATTTCAGCTTCTGTGTGTTCAGTGAGCATTGATCTCTGGGATCACTGTACACGTGCATTCGGTGATCTCGACTTCCAAGTCGGGGTCCCCACACCAGCCCCATCGACCGAGGGTGGACCACTTCGCCTGGGCACCTCCGCGCGAAGGCTCCCCACCTGGGCCGATCGCCAGTGCCGCCCGAGGCCCGGTCCGCTCTCCCGCAGCCAGATCCCGCGGGCCAGGCCGCCCCTTCGCCACCTCGCCTCCTCGACCGAGGCCCGCTTCGCCAGCAGCCCCGCTAGGCTGGCTCGCCTCGTCAGTCCCCACCCGGCCCGAGCGCCGCGGCTGGGCCGCCTCCCTCCAGGCGCCGCCGGCTCGGGTCGCCTCGACCGCCTCCACAAGTTCCGCGGGCCGATCCAGTAGCCGCCGCGGCCCGTAGCCGCCGGATCCACCGCGGGCCGCTTCAGATCCGCCCGGGCCCGTTTGCAAGTCCAGATCTGAAGGTTGTTTTCAAAACTACTAAGTCCCCAGATTTTGTTCGTGTCTGATGCTATTTTCTAACTGCAATAACTTCTTGTGTGTTGATCCGTTTTGCGCAAATGAGGTGTCCAGACGTTCGTGGTGACTAGCACTACGATTCATTCCATTGTGCCATGCATGTTAGAGATCATCTAGATGCTTATTTTTCTGTTGCAAGAGTGCATCCCGATATAACTGCTGCTATGTGATGTTTTTATGCCATCTTTGCATAGTGATATCTTTTAGCTCGTTTGTCCGAATGATGCAAATGACATGTCCACGTGTTCGTCTTGCCATGCTCTACATGTTGATTGTGTTAGGTTGCTTGATAGATTTATTCTTGTCATGTATATCTTTGTTGCAAAGTGCCATGTGGCTGTGATGTTGTTTCACTTGTTATGAAATGCCATCTTGTTGAGCTCATTGCTATCGTTGTGTTTATCTCCATGATGCATGCTTGTATGTTTCGGAATCACCATCATGTGTACTTTGATGTGGTGCTTACCACTTGCCATGTTTAGTTTCGAGGTGACTTAAACTTGCTCTTATAGATGCCATGATGAAACTGCTGTTTTAACACTTAGTGGATTTTCACTAAGTCTGAAATCTGTAATGTTCCGATGCCATGTTTGCGTGATGTTCTAGGACAAACCATGATAGTTTTGGATTGTCTCTTGTTGGTTCCTTGTAGTATATATTGTTGGCTTTCCATTCATGTTCTCACATGCTTATTTAAGTGGCTGTAGCATATTTAACTTTTGCTCCAAAGTTTCAATAAAATTCTGCTGTCAGAATTTTGTTGTCAAGTTCAATATGTCCAAGCTTGTTGCTATTGATCCGTGGCTCCTTTGGGGGTGCACCTTTGGACTTAATTGCTGTAGGATATGTCTAGTTTATGTTCATGCTCTTTGCCATGGTGTTTGAGTGCTGTAGCTTATTTTTCTAGTGCTTCGAAGTTGCTATGTTGCTGTAATTTTCAGCTTTCGCATGTTTCTTGTTTCGGGCATAACTTTTAGCCCGTAGCTCCGTTTTCAGCGAGTCTTATATGAAACTTGATTGATTTTCTGTGTAGATTCATAATCTCCTATTGTTATCATGTTTTGAAGCCTTTTGCTTGAGTGCTACTTTCCATGCTCCGTGTGCTCCCTTAGTGCATCCATCATGCACCCATCATTTTGGTGTGCGCATTCCATCTTGTTGATTCGTGCCTTGTGTGATTGTATTGTTTAGAGCCGGAAGCTGAGACCGAGTACGAGTACGAGCACGAGGTTACCAACGAGGTTGAGCACGAGGACCCTTCTTACGATCCGAACGACTACTCTTCAGGCAAGATGACCGAACCCCGATAACATTACTATCTTTGCCTATTGCTAGTAGTTCCGCTCTATAGTTTTACCTCGATGCCCATGTTCTTCCTGCCAGCCTCCTACTTGTAACCATGACCATGTTTAACCACCCTACCTATGCAAACCGTTGAATGGCTAAGTACGCTTCGCTCAGCCCTTCTTATAGCATTGCTAGTTGAAGGTGAAGATTGAAGATGCTTGCTTCATGTTGAAGTTTGTTGGGTTATATCACACTATATAATTATTAAATGAAATCATCTATATATTGGCAAGGGTGGAAGGCTAAGCCTTTTGCTTGGTGATTTGTTCCACTCATGCCGTTAGGAACCGTTTAAACCGGTGTTATGTTCCTTGATTATGCGTTCCTAACACGGTTGGGGTGTATGGGACCCCCTTGATAAACCGCTAAGTGTTAAGTCTTTTCCAGCAAGTCCCAACATTGGTACTATTTGCCTAATATCTAATAAAACTTGCATAGGGAGTAATTAACCCTCTTTCTTAATTCTACAACCCGGGCCAGTGCTCCACATGAGTGTTGGTCCAAACTGGGGGTTACGCGGGGCCACCACGAGGAAACTCGAGGTTTGGTAAAAACCTGTGGGATCGCCCATCCGGTCGTGTCCTGAGACTAGATACGCACGGCTACCTATCAGGGTGTCGACACGCCGGGAGGATTTGCTGGATTAGCCTTACCTTAGTTCGGAGTATCTTGAGCACGGGATTCCGAGAATACTCGGGTCTTCCCACCCTGGAGTAGCGACTCCGCGGATCGTGGGCTTGTAATGGGCCAAGTTGGAACACCCCTGCAGGGTTATGAACTTTCGAAAGCCGTGCCCGCGGTTATGTGGCAGATGGGAGCTTGTTAATATCCGGTTGTAGATAACTTGACACATTGTTCTAATACACTACCAGCGTGTGTACCGTGACTGTCAATTTCCGAATAGGGATTCGGGAGTTGAACACGATGGGGTTATGTTTGTTGAGCTTTAGCTAGGATCACTTCGTGATCACCTCTCGACCGAGGCACTTCTCTTCTCGCACTCTTTCACGTAAGCTAGTGCTAGTTGCTGCTGCAGACTCTTATTCTTTTCTTCAGCCTTATCCTCTCCCAAGGCTTAAATAGTCTTGTTACCCGGGAACAGGATTGCTGAGTCCTCTGTGGTTCACAGTTACTTCACCACACCAGATGCAGGTCCGATGGTGAGCTATCCAGGTGATGGTACCGAGCTAGACTGGGAGTATGACGAGGAGCGTAGTCGATACTATGTTCGTTATCCTGATGATCAGTAGTGGAGACTTCTACTAGGATTCGATCTGACCTGTGGATTTAAATTATGTTTGGTATCTTGTCATTTGGTTTTTACCCTTAGAGGGCTGTGATGTTTTATTGTATGATGCTTGAGACATGTATTGTATTTGTGTAACGTGGCGATTGTAAGCCGACTATTTTATGTTTTCCATCCCCATCTTTTACATGAGTTGTGCAAAGATACCAAACTTGCGATCATTCCAGCATGGGGTTAAGTCTCTAAGTCGTGCCTCGACACGTAGGAGATTTAGTTCCATCCTGGGCATTACAAGCGGAGAGTCGCCGTTCCAGTGGTGGTGGTGCGGCTCGCCGGAGAGGCCTGGTTCGTCGGCGGCGAGGTGGAACGGCGGCGGAGCGTCGGGAGGGTCCTGGCTGGCTCACTCCGGGCTGCAATAGGAGTGGGAGAAGGAGGGAAATGGGTCAGTGAGGTCCGGTGGCTCCAGATCGAGCAAGAGCTTGGGCGGAGGGAGGCTGTACCGTGAGATCTCCGGTCGCCCGAGGCAGCGGAGGTCCGGTCGATCCCGAGCACAGAGGCTCTCTGAGGGCGAGTGGGTGGTGCTGGTGTGCTTCTGGGGGTACGGGGAGGAGATGGGTGCCAGGGGAGAGGCCCGGGGCATGCTTATATAGCCGGGCCCCGGTCCACCGTGGACTCGTGCGCCGGCGAGGTTACGGGCGAGGCCAGAGGCCGTGCAGGAACTTGTGATCGAGTCGGGGACGTTCGTGGATGAGGTCTACGCCTAGGGGAGGGAAGATGAGTAGCGGGGAAGCATCCAGAGAGCCCGCGCGTGTGAGGCCAGAGGTTGGAGCTCGCGGGCGGCCGGCGCGCGTGCGAGGGCGGCCACTGGAGGGAGAAGGAGGAGGAGGACAGCGCCGGGGGGAGTTGCGGACAGCGAGGTGCATCGATTGGCGCGAGGGGGGAGCACGAGGTGGTCGGGGGCGATGGATTGGGCGAGGCTACAGTGCGGGTGCGCACTGTAGGGCGCTCTGGAGCGTGCTAATTGCATGCCATGGCATGCCGTTGGCTCACTGGTCGTGTCCGCCGTGTCTGGGGGGTCCAGCACAAAGTAAATAAACCAGCTGTGGCCTTGGATGCTCTGGGTGATCAGTGAGAGAGGAGGGAAGCTGGTAGATGGATAGAATTGGGCTGTCCAGCAAGGTAATTTAGGGTTTTCACCCCTCAATCATGGAGTTCTGGTCCAGGGGAAGTTACTGGGGGTAGAATGTAACTAGGTGAAGCTGTGATAGAAAGTTGAAGCAAAAGTAAATAGTAAAAGAGGTCAAGATGATGGTTTTGGTAATTTGGCAGAAGGTGTTTGATCAAGTTTCGGGCAAGCAAATGATCTCCACTAGCCATGACACTTAACAAGATTGAATGTCATGTGGAAATAGGGTGTTTCACCAAATTTGGAATTGTTTGAAGATACTTTCCAATGTAACTTTGGTGAACCCTAGAAATCAACAGAAGTGGCTTCATCATGTTTAAGTCAAGCTAATCATCTCCCCTTGGTGCACCACTTGGTGTAGTGTCCTCATTTGGGGTTATGATTATGCCCACACAGTTTGAAGCTCCAGGTAAAAAGTTGGTAATGCAAAGTTGTTCAAATTTGAATTTGAACAGAAATGGTTTTGGGGTATTCTGATCAAGTTACCCTACTCCAAAGCTTGTACCATTTGGTCTAGATGCCTTATTAGGCCATTCTAGCATGTGCACCAAGTTTGAGAGCATTTGGGTAAGTTTGGCAATATAAAGTTGCTCAAACTTCAGATATGGACAGAATGGTTTTGAAGGGTTTTGATGATGTTTTCTTGCTTCCCAAGGCATGGGGCTTGGCAAGATCATCAAATATGTCATATATGACATGATAGAATTTCCCTGGAATTTTTGGTGAATATTTCCTTTGTAAATATTTCAAAAGCTTCAAATATCCAGAAAGGGTTTTAGAGGGATTAGCCCATTATTTTGAACATGACCAAGTGTTGAAACTCTTATATATGGACAATATATTTCCTACGAGTCTCCCTGAATTTTGGCAAATATTTTTGAAATACTTAAATAATTTTTCCCTATTAAAGACCATTTCTGGCCTTAAGAAAAAGCTTTTAAATAAAATAGGAAAATTACTTTTACAATTATACTTTTGTGGTTTCTGGGAGTCCTATGACTACTAGGTCTCAAATATACTTTTTGAAATAATTTTCTCACCCTAAATCAAGCACTTGCAGTGCAAACCTCAATTCAGGGGTTTTTGGAATACTAATTTTTGAAAATACATTTTGGCCAAATTATTTTTATAAGAAAATACTATACTGCTATAAACACTTGGTATGATCATTGGGCAGAAGTTTTGAGTATGGAGATGAATTCCTCAAGAGGTAATAGTTGACTTTAATGAGCACATGAAAAACATAGGAAGAAAAACTCAATTTCAAATAAAAGCCAAATGATGCCAAAAAAATTTGCTGGTCCAAATTTTTATGATCTATTGATGCAAATGACATGTTACAAAAAGCAGGGTGTGACAGACCTACCCCCCTTACAAGAATCTCGTCCCCGAGATTCCTAAACTAGGTCTTAAAAGAGATCGGGATATTCGGATGTGAGATAGTCTTCACGTTCCCAGGTTGCTTCTGCTTCCGTGTGGTTGCTCCACTGGACCTTGAAGTACTTGATGGTGCGGCTTCGCGTCCGTCGTTCTGCTTCATCCAGAATGCGAATGGGCTTCTCGAGGTAGGTCAAATCAGGCTGGAGATCAATGGCTTGGTGATCAACATCCTTGTAGAGATCAGGCTTGTTCGGAACTTGGAGACATTTCCGGAGTTGTGACACGTGGAATATGTTGTGCACATCGGATAGCTCAGGTGGCAGTTCCAACTGGTAAGCCACTTCTCCTCGTCGTGCAGTGATCTCAAAGGGTCCAATGAACCTCGGTGCGAGCTTCCCCTTGACGTGGAAACGCTTGGTTCCCTTTAAAGGAGTTACTCGTAGGTACACATGGTCCCCGACATGGAAACTCATGTCCCGACGATGAGTGTCAGCATAGCTCTTCTGCCTTGACTTGGCTGCCTTCAAACGTTCTCTGACTAGTTGGACTTGCTCTTCTGCTGCGCGGAGAATATCCGGTCCAAAGACTAGCCCTTCTCCAGTCTCTGACCAGTTGAGGGGTGTGCGACATCTACGTCCATACAATGCCTCAAATGGTGCAATCTGAAGGCTCGACTGGTAACTGTTGTTATAGGAGAACTCGGCAAAAGGGAGGCAATCTTCCCACTTGGCTCCATATGCCAAGACACAGGCTCGGAGCATGTCTTCGAGAATTTGATTTACTCGTTCTGTCTGACCTCCGGTCTGTGGGTGGAAAGCCGTGCTGAAAGATAATTTGGTTCCCAAGGCTTCTTGGAACTTCTTCCAGAACCTCGAGGTGAACTGGGTTCCTCGATCTGACACAATCTCCTTGGGAACGCCGTGAAGGCTTACGATTCTGTCGATGTAGAGAGCTGCCAGCCGGTTGCCATCATAAGTGGTCTTGACCGGAATGAAATGGGCCACCTTGGTCAAATGGTCGACTATGACCCAGATGGAGTCATGTCCTCTATTCGACCTTGGTAATCCAGTGATGAAGTACATTCCGACTTTATCCCACTTCCACTCGGGAACCTTGAGTGGTTGGAGCAATCCAGCGGGTCGCTGATATTCAGCCTTGACCCTTTGGCACACATCACACTTTGCAACATAGGTTGCAATCTCTCTTTTCGTCCCATGCCACCAGAATCTTTCCTTCAAGTCTTGGTACATCTTGGTTCCTCTGGGGTGGATGGAATACAGAGTGTCGTGGGCTTCTTGCAGGATCAGGTTCTTCAGCTCCATCTTGTTTGGTACGCAGATGCGGCCTTTGTACCAAACAATCCTGTGCTCGTCCTCGGAGAATCCTGGGGCCTTGCCTAGCTTTATCTTCTTCTTGATGCCTTCAATGCTTGCGTGCCCACCTTGTGCCTTCTTGACTTCATCCATCAGGGTTGGTTTGACTTCCAAATGATCCAGAAATCCAGGGGTGACCAATTCCAAACTGAATTGTTCGAGCTCCTTAAACAGGGCTGCTTGCCTCTTTTGAATAATGGCATTCAAGGAGCAAGCCTTCCTGCTTAAGGCATCGGCCACCACGTTAGCCTTCCCGGGGTGATATTGAACACTGAGGTCATAGTCTTTGATGAGTTCCAACCATCTTCGCTGCCTCATGTTCAATTCCTTCTGGGTGAATATGTACTTCAGACTTTTGTGGTCTGTGTATATCTCACACCGTTTCCCTAGGAGGTAATGCCGCCATGTCTTCAAGGCATGGACCACTCCTGCTAACTCAAGATCGTGAGTAGCGTAGTTCTCTTCATGAGGTCATAGCTGCCTGGAGAGGTAAGCTATGACTCGGACTTCTTGCATCAGAATGCTTCCCAATCTGGCTCGAGAGGCATCACAATATATCACGAACTCCTTGTGAATATCAGGTGTTGCCAGAACTGGGGCGGTGGTCAACCTCTTCTTGAGCTCTTGGAAGCTCTCTTCGCATTTCGGCGTCCACTCGAACTTCTTGTCATTTTTGAGGAGCTGAGTCATCGGCCGGGCAATGCTAGAGAATCCTTCCACGAATTTGCGGTAATATCCCGCAAGTCCGAGGAAGCTTCTGACTTCCTTGACGGTCGTTGGAGATTGCCATTGGGTCACAGCTTCGATCTTCGCGGGATCAACTGATAATCCTTCTTCGGTCAAGACATGACCTAAGAATCCAACTTTATGCAGCCAGAACTCACACTTGCTGAATTTGGCGTATAGTTGGTGCTCCCGAAGCTTGTCTAGGACCATCCTCAAATGTTGCTCGTGTTCTTCCTCCGTCTTCAAGAAGACAAGAATGTCATTGATGAAGACAACAAAAAACTTGTCCAAATATTCCATGAAGACTTTATTCATGAGATACATGAAGTAAGCTGGGGCATTGGTTAACCCAAAGGACATGACCGTGCACTCGTACATGCCATATCGGGTTACGAATGCCGTCTTCGGAATATCTTGGGGTCTGATCTTTAGTTGGTAGTACCCAGATCTGAGGTCGATCTTGGAGAATACCTTGGCTCCGCTGAGCTGATCAAACAGATCTTCAATCTTGGGAAGTGGATATTTATTCTTGATTGTAACTTCATTGAGGGAACGGTAGTCAATGCATAAGCGGATGGTACCGTCCCTCTTTGCCACAAACAGAACAGGTGATCCCCAAGGGGAGGCACTTGGGCGGATAAATCCCTTCCTCAGCTGCTCTTCCAGTTGCTTCTTCAACTCGGCTAATTCTTCCGTCCCCATTCTATAAGGCTTCTTATAGATGGGTCCTGCCCCAGGCACGAGCTCGATGATGAACTCAATGTCACGGTCAGGGGGCATTCCCGGTAGCTCATCCGGAAAGACATCGGGATACTCACATACTACTGGTACTTGCTCCAACCCAACTTCAGACAAACTATTGACTTGAGCGGCTTGAGCGGAAGAGGAGTTGGAAGCAAACTTAACTTCGACTCCTTGGTCATTGGTCACAGTGACAGTCCGATTGGCACAGTCTAACAAGCCTTGGTGCTTGCTGAGCCAATTCATGCCTAGGATCACATCCAAGCCTTGTGATCTCAGGACGAGGAGGTCTGCTAGGAAATCTACACCGTTAATGGTAATACTGACTCCTTTATAGCCTATCTTGGTTCTCATCTCTGCTCCGGGGGTTTGTACCACCATGGGGTTATTCAGGGGTGTAGGGGTCATGCCACTTTTTAATGCAAATCTTTGAGTGACAAATGAATGCGTGGCTCCAGAATCAAACAAGACAGTTGCAGGTGCTGAGTTGACAAGGAACGTACCCAACACGACGTCCGGGTCTTCCTGGGCTTCTTCAGCAGTGACGTGATTCACACGCCCCTTCCCATGGTTAGGCGGGTTGCGAGGAGCTGGGTTCCTTGGTGGCATCCCGCGGCCTTGTCCTGGGTTCTGCGCATTGGGGCGCGGGGCATCAGGCTTCTTGTTGGGGCACACCGTTGAGATGTGTCCTGACTGACCACACCCAAAGCAAGTGACTTGTTTTGGATTATTGATCTTGTTGCCACCAATGTTATTGGGGTTGAAGGCTAGCCTTGGGTTGGCATACTGCTGAGGCTGATAGTTGGTGAGAGGTGCAGGAGCTCTTGGTTGCTGATAGGTTGGCTTGACCGGGGCTGACTGCCACGGGCGAGGTTTCTGGTTGCTGGAACTTCCCTTGCTGACCATCTTGCGCTTGCGAGTGTCTTCCAGAGCACGCCGCTTGTCTTCAAGCATGAATGCTTTGTTCACCAGGTCAGGGAAGGTCGGGCAGTCGCACACGACAAGCGAGTACTGCAGAGTCTGATTGAGGCCTTCCATGAAGCGCTCCCTTTTTGCCGCATCAGTGCTGACATCTTCAGGGGCATACCTTGACAAAACACTGAACTTTTGCATGTACTCCTTGACAGTGCCACTTCCTTGCTTCAGGGCTCGAAATTCACGCTTTTTGATAGCCATGATCCCGGAAGGAATGTGGGCTTTGCGGAATTCTGCCTTGAAGTTGTCCCAAGTGATGTCTTGTCCAGCATGCATAACCTTGAATCCATCCCACCAAGCTCTAGCAGTCCCCCCGAGACAGTGGGCTGCATAAGCCACCTTCTCGCGGTCTTCGGTGGATCCGACTAGTTCCAGCAAGTCCTCAATGGTGCGGACCCAGTCGTCTGCATCAAGGGGTTCAGCAGTCTCGATGAAAGTTGGCGGTGCATGCTTCTTGAACTCTGCCAACGTGGAACGTCCATTGCCATTCCCCGCCGGCTGGCGGTTGTTGGTGACAGCTTGAGCAATCAACTGAAGGGCTGCAGTGTTGGCTTGGCGTTCCTCTCAGAAAGCTTGGAGAAGCTGAGCCATGTCCATGTTCGGAGGAGGTGGTGGTGGTGGAGCTTGGTCGTTGGTTTGGTCGTGGCCTGCCTCTGATTGAGCGGATGCTCCGGCTTCAGGCTGCTGGGTAGAGGTACCAGTACGAGTTACAACAGGCATCCTGTTGGAGCGGTAAAAAGGTCTCATGACTTGGAAGAGGGGAAGCAATAAAGATGGGTGCCTAGTAAGGGGGTGGGTGACACTAATCAAATCATGCAAGGGCCGAAAGGGCCAAACACATTCATTAAAATCCAAATGGGTGATGCAGTCGTTTACATATTCCCGAAGGGAGAATACGACATACATCCAAACACAACAAAAGCAAACACTAGATGGTTTCATATGAACCATACAAGGACTCGACTGCGCATAGGGGTTACACGACCTATCCTACCGTGGAGGTTACGAACTGGCATATCCGAGTAGCGAATAATGCCTAAGTGGCGGAATGCTCGGTTGCGTATTCTGGCTCTTCTGGGTCTTCCTCCTTGTCTTCATCTGTCTGGGCCCCCTTGTCACTTGAGGGTGTGAGGGAGTGGAGGAGTTGGATACGACGGTGCTTCGTCGATGGTGCAGAGAAAAGCTTGCGATATTCCCTTGCCGTCATGCGGCGTCGCCGAGGTGGCTCTTCATCCTTGGAAGATACATCTCCGGAGGGCCTTCCGCCTCGGTATGCGATAGCGGATTGTCCTGGAGGCGCACCTTCCTTCTTGATCCTATCTGTCTTCTCTTGTGCTCGACGAAGAAGTGCCTTAGTCTTGTGAAGTTCTTCTCGGAGCTTCATCGATTCCGAGGCCAAGTCTTGTGCCAAGCTGTCGGCACATAGACTGAAGTAGGTCTGGAATCGAAGCGGGAGTCCTTCCTTCAGTGGAGGGGCTAGTGCGCTGCTCTCATCTCCACCTTCCTTCCAGTAAGGCAAGAAGCGGGTCGTCATCTTGGCTGCCATCTCCGGAAGAAGCTCGCGGAGACGGGTTAGTGCCTTGAGTGCAGCATCCTCGACAGCGAGAGGTAGTGTTGCCATCTGGGGTCCCTCGAAGAACCAACTTGTGGGAGGATCGTTTGCCTTCACGATCACTTCCACATGGTACTCCACCTCAGTGTCGCTAACCCAATGCTCAAGGTAAGTGAGGATGGGTGCTTGGTGGAACTGGCACTCCCGGAGGCTATCCTCGAGAAGCAAGGGAAACCCAGTGGTCAGGTGCTCTTCAGGTACAGCGGCCATCTACAAAGGTGGAATAGGAGAGGTTAATAAGCTGATGATATCTCAGGTTGGTAAGGTTTAGAAACGAAGAGAGGTTCAGAAGGTTTTTGAAAAGGGGTCTCATCTAACTAACGCCCATGCTAACTAAGGCTTCCTACAGTCAGGATGGCTCTGATACCAGCTCTGTGGGGACCCCGACTTAAGAGTCGAGATCACCGAATGCACGTGTACAGTGATCCCACAGATCAATGCTCACTTAACACACAGAAGCTAAATAACAAGAGTCTTACATCCATACATACCGTCTTACACAAATCATGGCCATTATGGCCAAGTCTTACATAGATAAAGCCTCAATGGCTGAATAGCAAATAACTCGAATAGCGGAAGTCTTCGATGATAAGTAGAACCCATGCCATCTGCCTTAACCCTACAGGCATTCTGACTGGGATAGCGTCCTAGTTCGCATGTTCGTCTCCATAGAATTCTTCTTCATATTCCTGTTCCTCCATGCCTGGCCAATTAAATAACCAGTGGCAAGCCAATGAGTACTTTGAATGTACTCGCAAGCAACCCATGATTTGGTTCAAAGTAACAATGCGATTGTACAACAATGAGCAATCTAGCTACGAGCTACAATAAATATTCTACCATCAAGTATATGCATCAATAAATTCACGTAACCTCGAAGACAGGTTACCGATATCAACATGAATAGGATTCAACTCAACGAGTCAAGTCACCACCTTGACTCATCACACACACATGCTTTCTCCGATGTAGTAAAATTCTGGACATAGTTTAAGTAGCACCACCCAACTGTCCATGACCGTGGACACGGCTATTCGAATAGTTTTACACTCTGCAGAGGTTGCGCACTTTACCCACAAGATCCGGGAAGCTTTCGTGTCACCCACGATCCCACAGTACCTCAAGTACTCGGGGAAGCACCCGGTCATTATCTTTCCTTAGACGACACTAACATAGGGTCCACTCGTTGGTACACGGCCCTCGAGTACAAACAATAGATCATGGAACTTGCCCTAATTTCAATGTCACGCGTACCCGAAGGGACCAACGGTGTGTCCGGTGCCCTGTAAAAACAGTCATGGTCGTCTATCCAAGCACGACCCCGTCCCGAGAAAGACCTCAAGTCTTCCCGTCACTAGTAATGCGGGCACCATGCTAGTATCGGTCTAAGTAATTAATAACGCCCCGTCCCATAAGGGGTAGAGTGGTTGCACATGTTTGGTTGGGACGGTAGTCACACATAAATCTAATCCATCACTTCACCCATGCACAAGATCTTTACCGGCACATCACTTCTTCCTCAAGTGATGACCTAACTCAATTTCACCCTCGGGCATTAGGGGCACCCGATGGGGTTTATGAAAAGAATGCAACCACGAAGGTTTCATGACACACATGCATCACTTCTAACTATTTGCATTGCATCTAGCACATAGCAAGATCAAGAGTAAAGCATGCATCATGTGGTGGTTTTAACTAGGTTACCACCGTAACTCTTATCATCAGGCATTCGGAAACAAACGGGTTCCGAAGAACACAAGTGCATCATGGTCAAAGGGCTGCTTGCCTGGATTGGCTTGGTCTTCAAAGTCTTCAAATCCTTCCCCACCTTCTTCTTCAGCAACCTCATCAAATACGGTATCTAATCGTTGCAAAATAACAACGGGAAAATAAGACCACAATAAAAACAGAAAAATCAAAGTGCTCAGAAAAATGTCAACTTATTTTTGTTAAATACTAGAGGGAAAACTAAGATGGCAAAAATTCTTAGTTGGAGTTTTGGAGTTGCAGAATGGGGTCCATGAATATTTGAACAGAAGTTTTAATGTTCAAATATGAATTTAAATTTGAATAGAATAGAAAAGGTTCATGGATATGTGTGAAAGTGACATCATTAAATAGGTTGGAATTTTACAACTTTTTAGGAACTGGAATTAATTCATTTGGACAAATATTTAATTCTGTGAAATTATTTGAAGTTCCACAGAAAAGAATAAAAGAAAAAGGCTCTGTGCCACTGGGCCAGAACGGCCACAGTGCAACGGCCCAGGGCAAATAGCCCACCGCATGGGCGCCAGTGCGCGCGCGCCAGGTTTTTAAACCTGACGGGCGGGGCCCGGCGGTCAGCGACAGAGAGGGGAGCGAGAGGAAGGTGAGGATGATAGGCGGGGCTCGCCTGTCATCTTCAACCTCGCGGCCAGAGAGGCGGCGAGCTCACCGGCGGCGATACGGTGCACGGCGGGGCAAGCTATGGGCAGGAATGGACCCAGCGGAGAGTCGCCGTTCAAGTGGTGGTGGTGCGGCTCGCCGGAGAGGCCTGGTTCGTCGGCGGCGAGGTGGAACGGCGGCGGAGCGTCGGGAGGGTCCTGGCTGGCTCGCTCCGGGCTGCAATAGGAGTGGGAGAAGGAGGGAAATGGGTCAGTGAGGTCCGGTGGCTCCAGATCGAGCAAGAGCTTGGGCGGAGGGAGGCTGTACCGTGAGATCTCCGGTCGCCCGAGGCGGCGGAGGTCCGGTCGATCCCGAGCACAGAGGCTCTCTGAGGGCGAGTGGGTGGTGCTGGTGTGCTTCTGGGGGTACGGGGAGGAGATGGGTTCCAGGGGAGAGGCCCGGGGCATGCTTATATAGCCGGGCCCCGGTCCACCGTGGACTCGTGCGCCGGCGAGGTTACGGGCGAGGCCAGAGGCCGTGCAGGCACTTGTGATCGAGTCGGGGACGTTCGTGGATGAGGTCTACGCCTAGGGGAGGGAAGAGGAGCAGCGGGGAAGCATCCAGAGAGCCCGCGCGTGTGAGGCCAGAGGTTGGAGCTCGCGGGCGGCCGGCGCGCGTGCGAGGGCGGCCACTGGAGGGAGAAGGAGGAGGAGGACAGCGCCGGGGGGAGTTGCGGACGCCGAGGTGCACTGATTGGCGCGAGGGGGGAGCACGAGGTGGTCGGGGGCGATGGATTGGGCGAGGCTACAGTGCGGGTGCGCACTGTAGCGCACTCTGGAGCGTGCTAATTGCATGCCATGGCATGCCGTTGGCTCACTGGTCGTGTCCGCCGTGTCTGGGGGGTCCTGCACGAAGTAAATAAACCAGCTGTGGCCTTGGATGCTCTGGGTGATCAGTGAGAGAGGAGGGAAGCTGGTAGATGGGTAGAATTGGGCTGTCCAGCAAGGTAATTTAGGGTTTTCACCCCTCAATCATGGAGCTCTGGTCCAGGGGAAGTTACTGGGGGTAGAATGTAACTAGGTGAAGCTGTGGTAGAAAGTTGAAGCAAAAGTAAATAGTAAAAGAGGTCAAGATGATGGATTTGGTAATTAGGCAGAAGGTGTTTGATCAAGTTTCGGGCATGCAAATGATCTCCACTAGCCATGACACTTAACAGGATTGAATGTCATGTGGAAATAGGGTGTTTCACCAAATTTGGGCTTGTTTGAAGATACTTTCCAATGTAACTTTGGTGAACCCTAGAAATCAACAGAAGTGGCTTCATCATGTTTAAGTCAAGATAATCATCTCCCCTTGATGCACCACTTGGTGTAGTGTCCTCATTTGGGGTTATGATTATGCCCACACAGTTTGAAGCTCCAGGTAAAAAGTTGGTAATGCAAAGTTGTTCAAATTTGAATTTGAACAGAAATGGTTTTGGGGTATTCTGATCAAGTTACCCTACTCCAAAGCTTGTGCCATTTGGTCTAGATGCCTTATTAGGCCATTCTAGCATGTGCACCAAGTTTGAGAGCATTTGGGTAAGTTTGGCAATATAAAGTTGCTCAAACTTCAAATATGGACAGAATGGTTTTGAAGGGTTTTGATGATGTTTTCTTGCTTCCCAAGGCATGGGGCTTGGCAAGATCATCAAATATGTCATATATGACATGATAGAATTTCCCTGGAATTTTTGGTGAATATTTCCTTTGTAAATATTTCAAAAGCTTAAAATATCCAGAAAGGGTTTTAGAGGGATTAGCCCATTATTTCGAACATGACCAAGTGTTGAAACTCTTATATATGGACAATATATGTCCTATGAGTCTCCCTAAATTTTGGCAAATATTTTTGAAATACTTAAATAATTTTCCCTATTAAAGACCATTTCTGGCCTTAAGAAAAAGCTTTTAAATAAAATAGGAAAATTACTTTTAAAATTATACTTTTGTGGTTTCTGGGAGTCCTATGACTACTAGGTCTCAAATATACTTTTTGAAATAATTTTATCACCCTAAATCAAGCACTTGCAGTGCAAACCTCAATTCAGGGGTTTTTGGAATACTAATTTTTGAAAATACATTTTGGCCAAATTATTTTTATAAGAAAATACTATACTGCTATAAACACTTGGTATGATCATTGGGCAGAAGTTTTGAGTATGGAGATGAATTCCTCAAGAGGTAATAGTTGACTTTAATGAGCACATGAAAAACATAGGAAGAAAAACTCAATTTCAAATAAAAGCCAAATGATGCCAAAAAATTTTGCTGGTCCAAATTTTTATGCTCTATTGATGCAAATGACATGTTACAAAAAGCAGGGTGTGACAATCATTCACTTTTATATCATTTTTGGGACTAACCTACTAACCCAAAGGCCCTGTCCAGATTGGTGTTTTTTGCCTATTTCAGGGTTTTGCAGAAAAATAATATCAAACGGAGTCCAAATGGAATGAAACCTTCGCGAGAGATATTTTTGGAGAAAATCACGCTCGGGAAACTTCAGGACCAAGTCAGGGGACAGAAGGGTTGCCCTCGAGGGTGGGGGGCGCGCCCCCTGCCTCGAGGCTGGCCCGTGTGGCCCCCGGTGCCCTCCTTCTTCCTATATATATCCACGTACCCCAGAAACTCCATACGCAGAGAAAAAACCCTAATTCCACCGCCGTAGCTTCTGTTCCCGTGGAGATCCCATCTTGGAGCCTGTTCCGGGAGGGGGATCCATCACGGAGGCCTTCATCATCATCATCATCACCCTCACCATGAGTTGTGAGTAGTTTACCACAGACCTTCGGGTCCATAGCTAGTATCTAGATGGCTTCTTCTCTCTCTCTGTATCTCAATACAAAGTTCTCCTCAGTCTTCGAGGAGATCTATTCGATGTAATCTCTTTTTGCGTTGTGTTTCTCGAGATCCGATGAATTGTGAGTTTATGATCAAGGTTATCTATGAAAGATATTTGGTTCTTCTCTGAACTTTTTATGTGTACTCATAATATCCTTGCAAGTCTCTTCGAATTAGTGGTTTGGTTTGGCCTACTAGACCTATAGTTCTTGCAATGGGAGAAGTGCTTGGCTTTGGGTTCAATCTTGTGGTGTCCTTTCCCAGTGACAGTAGGGGCAGCAAGGCACGTATTGTATTGTTGCCATCAAGGATAAAAAGAAGGGTTTTATATCATATTGCTTGAGTTTATCCCTCTACATCATGTCATCTTGCTTAAGGCGTTACTCTGTTCTTCTGAACTCAATACACTAGATGCATGCTGGACAACGGTCGATGTGTGGAGTAATAGTAGTAGATTCAGAATCGTTTCGGTCTACTTGTCTCGGACGTGATGCCTATATACAATGATCATGCCTAGATAGTCTCATAATTATTCGCTTTTCTATCAATTGCTCGATAGTAATTTGTTTACCCGCCGTAGAATATCGCTATCATGAGAGAAGCCACTAGAGAAAACTATGGCCCCCGGGGTCTATTCTCAACATATCAATCTACATCTACTTTACTTTACCGCTTTTATTTGCTGTTTTATTAAACCAAAAATACAAAAAATATAAACTATCATCTCTATCAGATCTCACTCTTGTAAGTGACCGTAAAGGGATTGACAACCCCTTATCGCGTTGGCCGCGAAGTTCTTATTTGTTTGTGCAGGTGCGAGGGACTCGCGCGTGGTCTCCTACTGGATTGATACCTTGGTTCTCAAAAACTGAGGGAAATACTTATGCTACTGTGCTGCATCTCCCTTTCCTCTTCGAGGGAATACAACGCAAGCTCAAGAGGTAGCAAGAAGAATTTCTGGCGCCGTTGCCGGGGAGTCTTACGCAAAAGTCATATACAAAGTACCTATCACAAACCCTTATCCTTCGCATTACATTTTTTGCCTCTCGTTTTCCTCTCCCCCACTTCACCTTTGCCGTTTTATTTGCCCTTCTTCCGCCGTGTGTTTATCGTTCGCTTGCTTCTTGTTTGCTTGTGTGCTATGTGCCTTCTATGTGCTTGCATCTTTGCTTGCTAAAAATCTATTGTTATGGATCACCTTAATGTGTTCTACTTGGATCATCTTCGATCCTTATGCGCTCGTGCTGAAACCCCAACTAGCCTAGTTGATGGGAAATCTTTAGATGAGCATGCTCATTTTGTGCGTCACCTTTTGTCTGAAAAGGGGATACTCTTATGGGATCAGATAAACAGATTGCTGTGTTATGCTGGGAATCTTTGTGAAATCTGTGATTTTACTTGTTGCTCTAAGAACCCTGAAAAACACCACGCCTACCTATGTGAGTTTAATGATAATGAAATCTTATCTTCTTATGCAAAGGGTGTTTGAAGAATTCGTTGCTTTTAAGGGTGCTTATGAAGTTGCTTCTTTGATTGAAAAGTATGATATTACTCTCTATGAATCTGAAAATTTTGACATACTTAAATATTGCTATGAAAACTATGATCATAATGCTAATATCATATATTTATTGAAGGAATGACCGCTGCTTTGAAGGAAAATAATGATATGCATGAATCTATAGATAATTATGATTCCGATGATTTGATTGAAATATCCCTTGATGAACATGATGCTTGCTATTCTTGTGGACATGATGCCAATATTTATGAAGAAGAATTTGCTATAGTTCCCTATGTTGAACATGAGATCGTTGCTATTGCACCCACACTTGATAGTTCCTTCGATGAAAAGCATGATTGCAATGATGCTATTATAAATTCTCTTGATGTCATTTGTGCTAATGATATGCAAAACCCTAAGCTTGGGGATGATAGTTTTGCTATGACTACTATTTGTTGCAATGATCATGATTGGGGTGATTCTTCTTATGATCTTGAAATTAAATTTAATCCCCATGATGAATATGAGATTGATAATAATGTTTGCAATAATATTGAAAGTGGATTTGGAAGATTGTCAACTTTAGATCCCACTATTTTGGAAGAGTGTCAACTTCGCATGCATGTGGATCGTGTTGAGAATATGTTATGTGATAGCTATTTTGTTGAATTTTATCATGATCCTACATGCAGTTATTATGAGAGAGGGAAATATGGTTGTAGAAATTTCATGTTACTAATTTACCTCTCGTTATGTTGAGATTGCTATTGTTTCTTTCTCCTTCCTTGCATATGCTAGATCTTGCTTGTCTTGGTAATTTGTTTTCCTATAAAATGCCTATGCATAGGAAGTATGTTATACTTAGATGTGTTTGCCACATGTTTTATGATGCTCTCTTTGTGCTTCAATTTTTATCCTTCATGTGAGCATCATTGAATTTTCAAGCCTATCTTAATGGCTATAAAGAAAGCGCTTGTTGGGAGGCAACCCAATTTTATGTTTTTGTTTTTGTTGCTGTTAGGGAATAAATATTGCATCTAGCCTCTGATTAGATGTGGTTTCATGTTTTGTTTAGTGTTTGTGCCAAGTAGAACCTTTGGGAAGTCTTGTGTGAAGTTTATATGATCTTGCTGTGAAAAACAGAATCGTTAGCGCTCGCTAAAGTAGTCATGGGATTTTACTGGAGCGTGCTTTTTAGTTTATTCTTTTTGCTGATGATTGGTAGACAAATTGCGCAAATTTACCAATTTAGTTTGAATTTTTTGGAGTTCCATAAGTAGGCGAACCCTGCAGATTACTACAGATTGTGAGTAATATTGGAGGATATGAACCATAGAGAAGTTGGAGTATAGTAGGTTTAACACCAATATAAACAAATAATGAATTCATTGCTGTACCTTTGATTAGTGGTTTGCTTTCTCATACTAACGGAGCTCACGAGAATTCTTGTCTAAGTTTTCTGTAGTGAAGTTTTCAAGTTTTGAGTATTGCTTTGATGGACTATGGAACAAGGAGTAGCAAAGGCCTAAGCTTGGGGATGCCCATGTTACCCCAAGTAAATTAAAGATAATCAAAAGCCTAAGCTTGGGGATGCCCCGGGAAGGCATCCCCTCTTTCGTCTTCATCCATCGGTAACTATACTTGGAGCTATATTTTTATTCGCAACATGATATGTGTTTTGCTTGGAGCGTCTTGTATAATTTGAGTATTTTCTTGTTAGTTTGCCACAATCATCCTTGCTGGACACACCTATTTGAGAGAGTTAAATATGGCCTAGAAATTATTAGAACACTCTATGTGCTTCACTTATATCTTTTGAGTTGAATAGTTTTTGCTCTAGTGCTTCACTTATATCTTTAGAGCATGGTGGTGGTAATATTTTGTAGAGATTGTTGAACTCTCATGCTTCACTTATATCTATTTGAGAGTCTATCAAAACAGCATGGTAAAGTGTTTAGGCTAAAGAAACTAGTCTTCACATGATAAACATCCAATGTCAATGTAGTAAAAAAAATTCACACCAAGCGCATTGAATAGAATGAGATGTTGGATGCTTGATAATTGTTTTGAGACATAAGGATAGTGATATTAGAGTCATGCTAGTGGAGTTATTATGAAATTGATAAATACTTGTGTTAAGGTTAATGATTCCCGTATCATGCACGTATGGTGAACCGCTATGTGACGAAGTTAGAGCATGGGGTATTTGTAGAGTGCCAACCTTTGTGTGGAGGTCGGGGGCGCGCGATGGTTAACTCCTACCAACCTCCCCCCTAGGAGCATGCGTTGATTGCTTTGTTTTGATGACTCGTAGATTTTTGCAATAAGTATATGAGTTCTTATGACTAATGTTGAGTCCATGGATTATACGCACTCTCACCCTTCCACCATTGCCAGCCTCTCTTGTACCGCGCAACTTTCGCCGGTGCCATAAACCCACTATATATCCTTCCTCAAAACAGCCACCACATTGTTCCTCAAAACAGCCACCATACCTACCTATCATGGCATTTCCGTAGCCATTCCGAGATATATTGCCATGCAACTTTCCACCGTTCCGTTTATATAACACGCATCATATTGTCATAGTGCCATGCATGATCATGTAGTTGACATCGTAGTTGTGGCAAAGCCACCATGCATAATTTTTCATATGTGTCACTCTTGATTCATTTCTCATACCGGTACACCACCGGAGGCACTCATGTAGAGTCATACCTGTTGTAGTATCGACTTGTAATTTCGAGTTGTAACAAAAAGTGTGATGATGATCATTATTAGAGCATTGTCCCATGCAAGGAAAGGCCAATAAAGAAAAGAGATGGCCCAAAAAAAATAGAGAGGGGCTAATAAAAAAATGGAGAAGAAGCCCCTCCAAAAAAGAGAGAGAAAAGAGAGAAGGGACAATTCCTACTATCTTTTTCCACACTTGTGCTCCAAAGTAGCGCCACGATCTTCATTGTAGAGAGTCTCATGCTTAGTCACTTTCATATGCTAGTGGGAATTTTTCATTATAGAACTTGGCTTGTATATTCCAACAATGGGCTTCCTCAAATCCCTAGGTCTTCGTGAGCAAGCAAGTTGGATGCACACCCACTAGTTTCTTGTGTTGAGCTTTCATTCATATTTAGCGCTAGTGCATCCGTTGCATGGCAATCCCTACTCACTCACATTGATATCTATTGATGGGCATCTCCATAGCCCGTTGATACGCCTAGTCGATGTGAGACTATCTTCCTCCTTTTTGTCTTCTCCACAACCACCTCTATTCCACCCATAGTGCTATATCCATGGCTCACGCTCATGTATTGCGTGAAAGTTGAAAGGTTTGAAAAGATAGAGTATGAAAACAAATGCTTGGCTGAAATCGGGGTTGTGCATGATATGAATATTTTGTGTGATGAAGAGGGAGCATAGCCAGACTATATGATTTTGTAGGGATAACTTTCTTTAGCCATAGTATTTTGAGAAGACATGATTGCTTTGTTAGTATTGCTTGAAGTATTGTTATTTCTTATGTCAATATAGACTTTTATCTTGAATCTTTCAGATCTGAACATTCATGCCACAATTAAGAGAATTACATTGAAAAACTATATTCGTTAGCATTCCACATCAATAATTCTTTCTTTATCATTTACCTACTCGAGGACGAGTAGGAATTAAGCTTGGGGATGCTTGATACGTCTCCAACGTATCTATAATTTTTGATTGTTCCATGCTATTATTTATGAAGTCTTGGATGTTTAATGGGCTTTATCATTCACTTTTATATCATTTTTGGGACTAAGCTACTAACCCAAAGGCCTAGTCCAGATTGTTGTTTTTTTTGCCTATTTCAGGGTTTTGCAGAAAAAGAATATCAAACGGAGTCCAAACGGAATGAAACATTCGCGAGAGATATTTTTGGAGAAAATCACGCTCGGGAAACTTCAGGACCAAGTTAGGGGACAGAAGGGCTGACCTCGAGGGTGGGGGGCACGCCCCCCTTCCCAGGGCACACCCCCTGCCTCGAGGCTGGCCCATGTGGCCCCCGGTGCCCTCCTTCTTTCTATATATATCCACGTACCCCAGAAACTCCATACGCAGAGAAAAACCCCTAATTCCACCGCCGTAGATTCTGTTCCCGTGGAGATCCCATCTTGGAGCCTGTTCCGGGAGGGGGATCCATCACGGAGGCCTTCTTCATCATCATCATCGCCCTCACCATGAGTTGTGAGTAGTTTACCACAGACCTTCGGGTCCATAGCTAGTATCTAGATGGCTTCTTCTCTCTCTCTAGATCTCAATACAAAGTTCTCCTCGGTCTTCGAGGAGATCTATTCGATGAATCTCTTTTTGCGGTGTGTTTGTCGAGATCCGATGAATTGTGAGTTTATGATCAAGGATATCTATGAAAGATATTTGGTTCTTCTCTGAACTTTTTATGTGTGCTTATAATATCCTTGCAAGTCTCTTCGAATTATTGGTTTGGTTTGGCCTACTAGATCTATAGTTCTTGCAATGGGAGAAGTGCTTGGCTTTGGGTTCAATCTTGCGGCATCCTTTCCCAGTGATAGTAGGGGCAGCAAGGAACATATTGTATTGTTGCCATCGAGGATAAAAATATGGGGTTTATATCATATTGCTTGAGTTTATCCCTCTACATCATGTCATCTTGCTTAAGGCGTTACTCTGTTCTTCTGAACTCAATACACTAGATGCATGCTGGATAGCGGTCGATGTGTGGAGTAATAGTAGTAGATGCAGAATCGTTTCGGTCTACTTGTCTCACATGTGATGCCTATATACAATGATCATGCATAGATAGTCTCATAAGTATTCGCTTTTCTATCAATTGCTCGACAGTAATTTGTTTACCCGCCGTAGAATATCACT
Source organism: Secale cereale (assembly GCA_902687465.1). NCBI lineage: Eukaryota > Viridiplantae > Streptophyta > Magnoliopsida > Poales > Poaceae > Secale > Secale cereale. The sequence continues at coordinate 52,968,121 of LR738713.1, read as the reverse complement.
ATCATGAGAGAAGCCACTAGAGAAAACTATGACCGCCGGGTCTATTCTCAACATATCACATCTACTTTACTTTACCGCTTTTATTTGTTGTTTTATTAAACCAAAAAAATACCAAAAATATAAACTATCATCTCTATCAGACCTCACTCTCGTAAGTGACCGTAAAGGGATTGACAACCCATTATCGCGTTGGCTGCGAAGTTCTTATTTGTTTGTGCAGGTGCGTGGGACTCGCGCGTGGTCTCCTACTGGATTGGTACCTTGGTTCTAAAAAACTGAGGGAAATACTTACGCTACTGTGTTGCATCTCCCTTTCCTCTTCGAGGGAATACAACGCAAGCTCAAGAGGTAGCACACCCTTTCCTCTTCAAGGGAAAAACCAACGCAAGCTCAAGAGATAGCAGCTTGTATATTCCAATGATGGCCTTCCTCAAATTGCCCGAGGTCTTCTAGAGCAAGCAAGTTGGATGCACACCCACTTCATTTTTATTTTGAGCTTTCATACACTTATAGCTCTTAGTGCATCCGTTGCATGGCAATCCCTACTCCGTACATTGACATCAATGGATGGGCATCTCCATAGCCCGTTGATTAGCCTCGTTGATGTGAGATTTTCTCCTTTTTGTCTACTCCATATTATCTCTACCACGACACTCTATTCCACACATAGTGCTATATCCTTGTCTTGCGCTCATGTATTGTGTGAGGGTTGAAAAACTGAAGCGCATTAAAAAGCGTGAACCAATTGCTTGGCTGACACTAGGGTAGTGCATGATTTATATTTTGTTTTAAGAAGATGGAGCATGACAAGGCTTTATGATTTTGTAGGGATAACATTCTTTAGCATTGATTCATTTTGAAAGACATGATTTTATGTTGGTATGCCCTCGTATTGATGTCTTTATGTCAAATTATAGACTGTTGCTTTGAATCATTCGGATCTAGATATTCATGACACAAAATATATGACATGACGAATATGATACATAGCATTGCACACCAGAAATCCTATTTTTATCATTTACCTACTCGAGGACGAGTAGGAATTAAGATGGTCGATGCTTGATACGTCTCCAACGTATCTATAATTTTTGATTGCTCCAAGCTATTATAGTATCAATCTTGGATATTTATTATGCAATAATATATCATTTTTGGGGACTAACATATTAACCTAGTGCCCAGTGCGAGTTGTTATTTTTTCTTGCATGTTTTTAGCTTTTCGGAAAACCAGTGCCAAACGGAGTCCAAACACTACGAAACTTTTTGATGATTTTTTCTAGACCATAAGGGACCCTAGAAGCTTCAAGGGAAGACATGATGAGCCACGAGGGAGCGACAAGCCTGCCAGGCGTGCTAGGGCTTGTGGGCCCGTCGTGGCACCTCTTGACCTAATTCCAGCTATATAAATCCCCAAATATTCCATGTATACTAGAGACCCCCCAAAAATATTTTTTCCGCCGCCGCAAGTTTATGTTCCGGTGATCTCCCATCTAGAGGCCTTTTCCGGCATTCTACCGGAGGGGGAACCGATCACGGAGGGCTTCTACATCAACCTTGCCGCCCTTTAGATGATATGTGAGTAGTTTAACACAGACCTACGAGTCCATATCTAGTAGCTAGATGGCTTCTTCTCTCTCTTTTATGTTCTTGGAGATCTATTTGATGTAATCCTTTTTTGCGGTGTATTTGTTGGGATATGATGAATTGTGGGTTTATGATGTCCACTACACAACTTTATTCTTGTAGACTCGTGTTGGGCCTCCAAGCGCAGAGTTTTGTAGGACAATAGCAATTTTCCCTCAAGTGGATGGCCTAAGGTTTATCAATCCGTGGGAGGCGTAGGATGAAGATGGTATCTCTCAAACAAACCTGCAACCAAATACCAAATTGTCTCTTGTATTTCCAACACACCAAATTCAATGGTAAATTGTATAGGTGCACTAGTTCAGCGAAGAGATGGTGATACAAGTGTAGTAATGATAGCAAACATTGATTTTTGTAATAGTAACAATAAAAAAATAGGAAGGTAGCAAGTGATAAAATGGAGCACAAACGGTATTGCAATGCTTGAAAACAAGGCCTAGGATCCGTACTTTCGCTAGTGCAAGCTCTCAACAATGCTAATATAATTGGATCACATAACCATCCCTCAACGTGCGATGAAGAATCACTCCAAAGTTCCTATCTAGCAGAGAACATAAGAAGAAATTGTTTGTAGGGTACGAAACCACCTCAAAGTTATTCTTTTCGATCAATCTATCAAGAGTTCATACTAAAATAACATCAAGTTATCCTTTCCGATCGATCTATCAAGAGTTCATACTAAAATAACACCATATGATACACATCAACCAACTCTAATGTCACCTAGATACTCCAATGTCACCGCGAGTATCTGTGAGTTAATTATACGATATGCATCAAACAATTTCAGATTCCTAATACTCAATCCAACACAAAGAACCTCAAAGAGTGCCCCAAGATTTCTACCGGAGAAACAAACACGAGAACATGCATCAACCCATATGCATAGCTTACCCCAATGTCACCTCGGGAATCTGCGAGTTGAGTGCCAAAACACATATCAAGTGAATAAATATGATACCCCATTTTCACCACGGGTATTCATAGCAAGACATACATCATGTGTGCTCAAATCCATAAAAGTATTCAATCCAATAAAACGAAATCTCAAAGGGAAAACTCAATTCATTGCAACAAGATAGAGAGGAAGAAACACCATATGATCCAACTATATTAACAAAGCCCGCGATACATCAAGATCGTGCCATCTCAAGAACACGAGAGAGAGAGAGAGAGAGAGAGAGAGAGAGAGAGAGAGAGAGAGATATTAAACACATAGCTACTGGTACAAACGTCAGCCCCAGGGGTGGACTACTCCCTCCTCATCATGGTGGCTGCCGTGATGATGAAGATGGCCACCAATGATGATTTCCCCCTTCGACGGAGTGCCGAAACGGGGTCTAGATTGGTTTTTTCATGGACACATAGGCTTGCGGCGGTGGAACTTCTGATCTAGGGTTATTTCTGATGGGTTCTCTATTTATGGGATTTTTGGCATTGGTTTCATGGGAATATGGGCCTCGAGGTGAGCACAACCCACCGGGGCAAGCCGGGCCCCTCTAGCACGCTGTGTTGGGTTGTGCCCTCCTCGTGGCTCTTCTAGCCCTCCCACGAAGTTTCGGGGGTCTTTTTTGTTCCAAAAAATATCGTCAAAAAGTTTCAGCTCATTTGGAGGACTTTCATTTCTGCAGAAAAAATAACACCACAATAGTTCTGTTGAAAACATCGTCAGCCCGGGTTAGTTCCATGCAAATCATACCAAAACCATATAAAATTATTGTAAAAATGGCATGAATACTTCATAAATTATAGATGCGTTCGAGACGTATCAGTTTATGATATGATTATCTATGAATATTATTTGATTCTTCTCTGAACTATTTTATGCATGATTGTTATAGCTTTGTATTTCTCTCAGATCTATCTGTTTGGTTTGGCCCACTAGATTGACTTATCTTGCAATGGGAGAGGTGCGTTGTGATAGGTTCGATCTTGATGTGCTCAATCCCAGTGACATAAAGGGACATGACACGTATTTGTATCGTTGCCATTAAGGATAAAAAGATGGGGTTTATTCATATTGATTGGGTTTACTTTGTCTGCATCATGTCATCCTGCTTAAGGCGTTACTCTATTTCTTATGAACTTAATACTCTAGATGCATTATGGATAGCGGTCGATGAGTGGAGTAATAGTAGCAGATGTAGGCAGGAGTCTTTCTACTTGTCTTGAACGTGATGCCTATATACATGATCATTGCCTTGGATATCGTCATAACTATGCGCTTTTCTATCAATTGCCCAACAATAATTTGTTTACCCACCGTATGCTATGTTCAAGAGAGAAGCTTCTAGCGAAAACTATGGCCCCGAGTCTATCTTTATCATATATTAAAATCCAAAAATATATTGATGCAATTTATTTACCTTTATTTTATTTTGTGTTTTTGTTTATCTATCTATCACTAAAAGATTTTATCCTTACAATTAACCGTCAAGGGATTGACAACCCCTTGTTTGCGTTGGGTGCAAGTATTTGTTATTTTGTGTGTTGGTGTTGTTCATGAGGTATTGCGTGCTTCTCCTACTGGATTGATAACCTTGGTTCTTAACTAAGGGAAATACTTATCTCTACTGTACTACATCATCCTCTCCTCTACGCAACTCACAAGTAGCATACAACTCTCTCATAAGTGTGTCTAGCTCCTGCTGAACTGATCATAGTCGATGTCACGACCCCTTAAGAACCTTGCGATCCCACGCATACGGCTCTTTGTGAACAACAATTAGTTTACCGCTCGCAGTGCCGCACAGTCCTCGAGTATCCGCCTTTAGCCATGACTTACTTTACCATAACTAAGCGTAGGTAAGGGATCACATGAAAGGATAAGGAGAGAGATGATATAGAGTGGTGGGTTCCACAGAAATGCATGGCAATAAGAGGAGGTGGCTGCGTGAGCATGTGCATTTGGATGAAAGGAAGTAGTCTCCCAAGACGAATAATTAAGCCTATGACATTGGGAACATGTAGATAGAAAAGTGTAGCAAGCCACAAGTGTGGCAATTAACCCAGTGGCAGAGCCAGAACTTTTGTGGAGCCTAGACAAATTTCAGTCTTAAGTATCTAACCTAAAAAATAAAAATCGTGTGTTTGAATACACAACATATAAAATAGAACCAAACTTTTGAACCACAAATTCACATTAACTATTAAGTAAAATTCTGAAGTGAAATTAAATGATTTAAAATTTAAAGTTAAGGTCCCCTCCGACTAACACGACCCTTGATCTTGATCAAGTGAACATGACCTCCCTTGTAAAAAGAAGTGGACAATACTGCCACTTCTTGAGCTTGTGTTGATTTTTTCCTTGAAGAGGAAAGGGTGATGCAGCAAAGTAGAGATACATATTTCCCTCAGTTGAGAACCAAGGTATCAATCTAGTAGGAGGTACAAGCAAGTCTCCAATATATGCACCTGCGCAAACTAACAAACACTTGCACACAACTCGGAAAAGGGGTTGTCAATCCCTTCAACGTCACGAACAAGAGTGAGATCTGATAGAGATAGATTTAAAACTAAAGTAAAAAGCTAAATAAAGTAAACACAAAATAATTGCAGCAAGGTATTTTGGGTTTTTGGTTTTATATATCTGAAAATAATAGATGTAAAATAGACCCAGGGGCCATAGGTTTCACTAGAGGCTTCTCTCTTGAATAAAGCATACGATGGGTAAACAAATTACTGTCGAGCAATTGATAGAAAAGCGCAAAGTTATGATGATATCTAAGGCAATGATCATCAATATATGCATCATATCCGTGACAAGTAGAACGACTCCTACCTGCATCTACTACTATTGCTCCACACATTGACGACTATCTGATGTCGCTAGAACTACGTCGATATTTCCCCAAAGAGGAAGGGATGATGCAGCACCGCTACGGTAGGTATTTCCATCAGTGATGAGGCCAACGTTATCGAACCAGTAGGATAATCGCGTAATACTATGTAAACGGTACCTGCACACAAATAACAAATACTTGCAACCTGACGTGTAAGAGGGGTTGCCAATCCCTCCCGCGTAGTAGATTGGTAAATAGATAGATTGATAATTGCAAATGGAAGAACGCCAAATTAAACGCAGCAACACATTTTTGTGTTTATGATAATATAGATTAGAAAATAAAAGTTGCAAATAAAGGAAAACACAAATAGCAATATAGATCTAAAAGTATATGATAGGAAAATAGACCAGGGTCGTAGATTTCACTAGTGGCTTCTCTCGAAAAATAGCAATGGTGGGTGAACAAATTACTGTTGGGCAATTGATAGAAAAGCGAATAGTTATGACGATATCCAAGACAATGATCATGTATATAGGCATCATGTCCAAGATTAGTAGACCAACTCCTGCCTGCATCAATTACTATTACTCCACACATCGACCGCTATCCAGCATGCATCTAGTGTATTAAGTTCATGAAAAAATGGAGTAATGCAATAAGAACAATGACATGATGTAAACAAGATCTATTTATGTAGGAATAGACCCTATCCTTTTATCCTTAATAGCAACGATACATGCATGCCTTGCTGCCCCTTCTGTCACTGAGAAAGGACACTGCAAGATCGAACCCAGTACAAAGCACCTCTTCCCATTGCAAGATAAATAGATCAAGTTGGCCAAACAAAACCCAAATATCAGAGAAGAAATACGAGGCTATAATAATCAAGAATGGATATGAATTCAAGGCAAATCTGGTCATAAACTCACAATTCATCGAATCCTAACAAACAATCCGCACAAAGTCATTACATCAAATAGATCTCCAAGAGACCATTGTATTGAGAAACAAAGAGAGAAGAAGCCATCTAGCTACTGCCTACAGACCTGTAAGTCTGAGGTGAAATACTCACGCATCATTGGAGAGGCACCAATGAGGATGATGAACCCCTCCGTGACCGTGTTCCCCTCTGGCGGAGTGCTGGAAAAGGGCTCTAGATTGGATCTCGTGGTTCTGGAACTTGTGGCGGCTGGAATAAAATTTCGTCGACTCCCCTAGGGTTTTTGGAACATTGGGGTAGGCCACCGAGGTGGGCACAACCCACCAGGGTGCGCCTGGGGCCCTAGGCGCGCCCTCGTGGGTTGTGCTCCCCTCGCAGCACCCCCAGGTGCTTCTTTGGCCCATCAGGTGTCTTCCGGCCCAGAAAAAATCTCCAAAAAGTTTTGTTGCATTTGGACTCTGTTTGGTATTGATTCTCTGCAAAGGTAAGTTAATTTTTTTTGTTTTTTAGGGGAAATTGATGTTCGGTTGTTGGCAACCTGGCAGCACATAGCGTCAAATGGGAACTAATTATGGAGGACGTGAGACACAGTTAGTGGTGGGCCTCGGTGCCTCCGGCAATTCGGTTGACCGACTATGCAGACCAAAATAATGGAACAAAATTCGGTTTCTCTGAATCACTAGCCGAGCATAGTACCGAACAACTCGGTTTCAGTCACTTCAGGTTCAGTTCAGGTTAAAACAGTTCGATCGTTCGGTTTTCAGGTTATGTGCCCACCCCTAGGTATGGTGGCTATTTTGAGGAAGGGTATAAGGTGAGTTTGATGCTCCGGCAAAAGTTGCATGGTACTAGAGTGGCTATCAAGGTGGAAGGGTGAGAGTGCGTATAATCCATGGACTCAACATTAGTCATAAAGAACTCACATACTTATTGGAAAAAGTTTATTAGCCCTCGAAGCAAAGTACTACTACGGGAGAGGTTGGTAGGAGTTAACCATCGCGCCCCCAACTTTCACGCAAAGGAAGAGAATCAAGAATAAATCACGCTCCAACTTCATCACATAACTAGAATACCATATGTGCATGCTACGGGAATCACAAACCTTAACACAATTATGTCTTTAACCACACAACGTACTACTAGCATGACTCTAATATCACCATCTGAACATCTCAAAACAATTGCAAGCAATCAAACTTCTCATAAATTCAATGCTCTTTATGAAAGTTTTTATTATACCCTCTTTGGATGCCTATCATATTAGGACTAAATTCATAACCCAAGTAAATTACCATGCCGTTTAGAGACTCTCAAAATAATATAAGTGAAGCCCGAGAGTTCATCAATTTCTTCAAAATAAACATCACCGCCGTGGTCAAAAAGATATAATTGAAGCACTAGAGCAACTACCTTAGCTCAAAAGATATAAGTGAAGCACATAGAGTATTCTAATAAATTCACAATTAATGCGTGTCCCTCTCAAATGGTGTGTACAGCAAGGATGATTGTGGAAAACTAAAGAGCAAAGACTCAAACCATACAAGACGCTCCAAGCAAAACACATATCATGTGGTGAATAAAAATATAGCCTCAAGTAAATTTACCGATGGATTGAAGATGAAGGAGGGGATGCCATCCGGGGCATCCCCAAGCTTAGATGCTTGGTTGCCCTTGAATATTACCTTGGGGTGCCTTGGGCATCCCCAAGCTTAGGCTCTTGCCACTCCTTATTCCATAGTCCATCCAATCTTTACCCAAAACATAAAAACTTCACAACACAACACTCAACAGAAAACTCGTGAGACCCGTTAGTAAAACAAATTCAATCCTTACTTGTAGGTACTATTGTGAACTCATTCTTATTTTATATTGGTGTAATATCTATATTACTGCAACTTTTCCATGGTTCATACCCCCCGATACTAGGCATAGATGCATCAAAATAAGTAAACAACACAATGAAAATAGAATCTTTCAAAAAACATAACAGTCTGTAAAGATGCGAATTGAGGTCAAACTTCTGCATCTCTAGAAATTCTGAAATATTAGGACAGCGTGGGAAATTTGTAGATCAGCAACATGTAAAAAATTCAGAGTTTTTTCATGTTCCAGTAACCGGAAACAATTCCGACACTTTTTCTACTTTCCAGAAAAATCAATCTACTATCTTCCAAATCATCCTGTTGAGTATAAGGGTTACTTAGGAAACATAGGATATCATAGGATTTATTCTACCTTGACTTGTACTCCAAGATGACCATGTACTGCCATATATATGCCCATGAGGGTCAAACAATACATCAATTATTCGACCAATCCCCTATCTCCCTTTTAACATGGTATCAACCTAAGCGATCCAAACCCTAGCCGCCGCCCTCCGCTTCCGCTCCGCGCGCCGCCCACAGGGCGGCTGGCCTCCATGACCGCCACCGGGGCCGCACCGTCCCTACCTAGGGTTCATCCGCCGATCGTGTTGACCGGCTGCCCTAGAGAGTCTCTTTCCCGATCCTTTGATCTGGGTTTCCTCTCTTTCGCCGGTCGCTTTTATCGGCGTTTAATTTTTGCTTTTCCGATTTATAGTCAGTTTGCATCGCCTGCCGCCATTCATCTCTACAAACCGCTTCTACTTCATCATTGGCATTGACTCAATCGGCATCTCCGTCGGTCATGAGACTGGCAGCTTGCGTATTTTTGCATCGAATCGCTGGCCCAAACCATGTGGTCACCGCTACTCCCGCGACTGCTTGCACGGTCCTACTGACCATCGTCTTCGGCCGCATACGCCCGGGATCACTCAAGCGCTAACCTTCCCAACATGGGCGAGATCGATTCTCGTGCGTCTGTGTTGTGTTGTTGGTTGCTCAGGTTCCGCGTACCAGTGCTCTTTCCGGATGATGCATCCCGTGGGCTACTTGTGTTCAAGTACCATCAGCTTTGGCTTTTGTGCATATACGATCAGCTCTCATGCACCATACGGTTGTGCGCTCATGGATAATCCGGCTGCGCGGGGGCGCGCCGCTGGTGCCTTAGGGCCACGGGCACCTTCGGCCATCTTTGACTGTGAAGCACGTCATGGATATTGCTACTTCTTGAGCTTGTGTTGTATTCCGTCGAAGAGGAAAGCGAGATGCAGCACAGTAGCATAAGTATTTCCCTCAGTTTTGAGAACCAAGGTATCAATCCAGTAGGAGACCACGCGCGAGTCCCTCGCACCTGCACGAACAAATAAGAACTTCACAGCCAACACGATAAGGGGTTGTCAATCCCTTTACGGTCACTTACGAAAGTGAGATCTAATAGAGATGATAGTTTATATTTTTGGTATTTTTGGTTTATAAGAACAACAAATAAAAGCAATAAAAGTAAAGTAGATGTAGATTGATATGTTGAGAATAGACCCGAGGGCCATAGTGTTCTCTAGTGTCTTATCTCATGATAGCGATATTCTACGGCGGGTAAACAAATTACTGTCGAGCAATTGATAGAAAAGCGAATAATTATGAGACTATCTAGGCATGATCATTGTATATAGGCATCACGTCCGAGACAAGTAGACCGACTCCTGCCTTCATCTACTACTATTACTCCACACTGTTGGGGAACGTTGCATGGGAAACAAAAATTTTTCCTACGTTCACCAAGATCAATCTAGGAGATGCATCTACGAGAGGAGAGTTGGATCCACATACCCTTGTAGATCGCTAAGCGGAATTGTTAAGAACGCGGTTGATGGAGTCGTACTCGCCGCGATTCAGATCGCCGAAGATTCTAGCACCGAAGCAACGGTGCCTCCGCGTTCTTCACACGTACGGCTCGGGGACGTCTCCTCCTTCTTGATCCAGCAAGGGGTGGAGGAGAGGTTGATGGAGAGACCGGCAGCACGACGGCGTGGTGGTGATGGTGGTGGAGGATTCCAGCAGGGCTTCGCCAAGCACCACGGGAAGACGAAGATGTTATGGGAGAGGGAGGGCAGCACCGAGGTACAAACGTGTGTTGGCTGCCCTCCCTCTACCTCTCTATATATAGGGGGAATAGAGGGGAGGGGGGCGCCCTAGGGTTTCCCCTAGGGGGGCCGGCGGCCAGGGCAGAGGGTGGGCGGCGGCCAAGGGCTGCGCCAGGCCCTAGGGTTTCCCCCCCTAGGTGCCTTGCCCCCCAAGCCAGGGGGTGCGGCAGCCCTAGGAGGGGCCAGCCCCCCATGCGCACTAGGAGAGGGCCCAGGGGGGCGCACAGCCCTATGAGGGCTGTTGTGTCCCCCCTTTGTGGCCCATTAGGCCCGAAACCCCTTCCGGGACCCCGAAACCCCTTTCGGTCATCCGCCGATTTCCCGATGCTCCCCGGAACACTTCCGGACTCCGAAACCTTTCATCCTATATATCAATCTTTGTCCCCAGACCATTCCGGAGACCCTCGTCACGTCCGGGATCTCATCCGGGACTCCGAACAACCTTCGGCAACCATGCACTGTTCTCACTAACAACCCTAGCGTCACCGACCCTTAAGTGTGTAGACCCTGCGGGTTCGGAAACCATGTAGACATGACCGAGACACTCCCAGGTCAATAACCAATAGCGGGATCTGGATACCCATATTGGTTCCCACACGTTCCTCGATGATCTCATCGGATGAACCACGATGTCAAGGATTCAGGCAATCCCGTATACAGTTCCCTTTGTCTCGTCGGTATGTTACTTGCCCGAGATTCGATCGTCGGTATCTCTATACCTAGTTCAACCTCGTTACCGGCAAGTCTCTTTACTCGTTACCGTAATACATAATCCCGTGACCAACTACTTAGTCACTTTGAGCTCATTGAGATGACGTATTACCGAGTGGGCCCGGAGATACCTCTCCGTCACACGGAGTGACAAATCCCAGTCTCGATCCATGTCAACTCAACAGACACCTTCGGAGATACCTGTAGAGTACCTTTATAGTCACCCAGTTACGTTGCGACGTTTGGCACACACAAAGCACTCCTACGGTGTCAGTGAGTTACATGATCTCATGGTCACAGGAACTTATACTTGACATGCAGAAAACTATAGCGATAACTGATACGATCAAAAGCTATGTTTAACGTTTGGGTCTCGTCCATCACATCATTCTCCTAATGATGTGATCCCGTTATCAAATGACAACTCATGTCTATGACCTGGAAACCGCGGTCATCTTTGATCAACGAGCTAGTCCTGTAGAGGCTCACTAGGGACACAAAGTTTGTCTATTCATCCACACATGTATTTGAGTTTCCAATCAATACAGTTATAGCATGGATAATAAACGATTATCATGAACAAGGAAATATAATAATAACTCTTTTATTATTGCCTCTAGGGCATATTTCCAACAGTCTCCCACTTGCACTAGAGTCAATAATCTAGCATTACAAGGTAATGAATCTAACACCCATAGAGTCTTGGTGTTGATCATGCTTAGCCCGTGGAAGAGGCTTAGTCAACGGATCTGCAACATTCAAATCCGTGTGTACTTTGCAAATACTTATGTCCTCCTCCTTGACCGAATCGCGGATGGAATTGAAGCGTCGCTTTATGTGTCTGGTCCTCCTGTGAAACCTTGGTTCCTTGGCTAGAGCAATGGCACCAGTGTTGTCACAGAACAGAGTCATTGGGTTTAGTGCACTAGGCACTACTCCAAGATCTGTCATGAACTCCTTCATCCAGACACCTTCCTTTGCCGCCTCCGAGGCAGCTATGTACTCCGCTTCGCATGTAGAATCGGCTACCACGCTCTGCTTGGAACTGCACCAGCTTACCGCTCCCCCGTTGAGAATATATACGTATCCGGTTTGAGACTTAGAGTCATCCGGATCAGTGTCAAAGCTTGCATCGACGTAACCCTTTACGACGAGCTCTTGATCACCTCCATAAACGAGAAACATCTCCTTAGTCCTTTTCAGGTACTTTAGGATATTCTTGACCGCTGTCCAGTGATCCATACCAGGATTACTTTGAAACCTTCCGGCCATACTTATGGCAAGGCTGACATCTGGTCTTGTGCACAGCATTGCATACATGATAGAGCCTATGGCTGAAGCATAGGGGACGACACTCATCTTTTCTCTATCTTCCGCAGTCACTGGGCATTGAGTCTTACTCAACTTTGTGCCTTGCAATACCGGCAAGAACCCCTTCTTGGATTGATCCATTTTGAACTTCTTCAAAACTTTATCAAGGTATGTACTTTGTGAAAGTCCTATCAAGCGTCTTGATCTATCTCTATAGATCTTGATGCCCAATATGAAAGCAGCTTCACCGAGATCCTTCATCGAAAAACTCTTGTTCAAATACCCCTTCACGCTATCCAAAAATTCTATATTGTTTCCAATCAGAAATATGTCATCCACATATAATATTAGAAACGCTATAGAGCTCCCACTCACTTTCTTGTAAATACAAGCTTCATTGTAAACTTGTACAAACCCAAACGCTTTGATCACCTCATCAAAGCGAAGATTCCAACTCCGAGATGCTTGCACCAGCCCATAAATGGAACGCTGGAGCCTGCATACTTTGTCAGCATTCTCTGGATCGACAAAACCTTCCGGTTGCATCATATACAACTCTTCCTTAAGAAAACCATTAAGGAACGCTGTTTTGACATCCATCTGCCAAATTTCATAATCGAAATATGCAGCTATTGCTAACATGATTCGGACGGATTTAAGCATCGCTACGGGTGAGAAAGTCTCATCGTAGTCAATTCCTTGAACTTGTGAAAAACCCTTTGCCACAAGTCGAGCTTTATACACGGTGACATTACCGTCAGCGTCCGTCTTCCTCTTAAAAATCCATTTATTCTGAATGGCCTTCCGCCCTTCAGGTAATACTTCCAAAGTCCATACTTTGTTTTCATACATGGATCCCATCTCGGATTTCATGGCCTCTAACCATTTGTCGGAATCCGGGCCCACCATCGCTTCTCCATAGTTCGTAGGTTCACCGTTGTCTAACAACATGACCTCCAAGACAGGGTTACCATACCACTCAGGTGCAGTGCGTACCCTTGTCGACCTACGAGGCTCGGTAGTAACTTGATCAGAAGCTTCTTGATCATCATCATTGGCTTCTTCTTCAACCGCTGCAGGTTCCACAGAAACATCTTTCTGTGCTGCGCAACTCTCTGGTTGAAGCAGAGGTTCAATAACCTCATCAAGTTCTACCTTCCTCCCACTCAATTCTTTCGAGAGAAACTCTTTCTCGAGAAAGGACCCGTTCTTAGCGACAAACACTTTGCCCTCGGATCTGAGATAGAAGGTGTACCCAACAGTTTCTTTTGGGTATCCTATGAAGACACATTTGTCCGCTTTGGGTTCGAGCTTTTCTGGCTGAAGCCTTTTGACATAAGCATCGCAACCCCAAACCTTGAGAAAAGACAACTTAGGTTTCTTACCAAACCACAGTTCATACGGTGTTGTCTCAACGGACTTAGATGGAGCCCTATTTAAAGTGAATGCAGCTGTCTCTAACGCATATCCCCAGAACGATAGTGGCAAATCGGCAAGAGACATCATAGAACGCACCATATCTAATAGGGTTCGATTACGACGTTCGGACACACCATTACGCTGTGGTGTTCCAGGTGGCGTCAACTGTGAAACGATTCCACATTTTCTTAATTGATTGCCAAACTCATAACTCAGATATTCTCCCCCTCGATCAGATCATAGGAACTTGATCTTCTTGTTATGATGATTTTCAACTTCACTCTGAAATTGCTTGAACTTTTCAAAAGTTTCAGACTTATGCTTCATTAAGTAAATATACCCATATCTACTTAAGTCGTCAGTGAAGGTGAGAAAATAACGATATCCACCGCGTGCCGTGACACTCATCGGACCACACACATCAGTATGTATGATTTCCAATAAGTCACTTGCCCATTCCATTATTCCTGAAAACGGGGTCCTCGTCATCTTGCCCATGAGGCACGGCTCGCATGTGTCAAGTGATTCAAAATCAAGAGACTCCAAAAGTCCATCAGCATGGAGCTTCCTCATGCGTTTTACGCCGATATGACCTAGACGGCAGTGCCACAAGAAAGTGGTACTATCGCTAACTACTCTACATCTTTTGGCATCAATGTTATGAACATGTGTATCATCACTGTCGAGATTCAATAAGAATAAACCCCTCACTTCGGGTGCATGACCATAAAAGATATTACCCATATAAATAGAACAACCTTTATTCTCTGATTTAAATGAGTAACCGTCTCGCAATAAACAAGATCCAGATATAATGTTCATGCTTAACGCAGGCACTAAATAACAATTATTCAGGTTCATAACTAATCCCGATGGTAATCGAAGAGCGAGCGTGCCGACGGCGATCACATCAACCTTGGAACCATTTCCCACGCGCATCGTCACTTCGTCCTTCGCCAGCCTCCGTTTATTCCGCAGTTCCTGTTTAGAGTTGCAAATGTGAGCAACCGAACCGGTATCAAATACCCAGGCACTACAACGAGAGTTGGTAAGGTACACATCAATAACATGTATATCACATATACCTTGCTTGTTGTTGTTGTTGTTGGCCCCCTTCTTGTCTGCCAGATACTTGGGGCAGTTCCGCTTCCAGTGGCCGTTCCCCTTGCAATAGAAACACTCAGTCTCTGGCTTGGGCCCAGCCTTGGGTTTCTTCACTGGATGAGCAACTGCCTTGCCACCCTTCTTAGAGTTACCCTTCTTGCCCTTGCCATTCTTCTTGAAACTGGTGGTTTTATTGACCATCAACACTTGATACTCCTTCTGGATGTCTGCCTCAGCGACTTTCAGCATCGAAAACAGCTCGGCGATGGTTTTGTTCATCCCTTGCATGTTATACTGCTGCACGAAGCTCTTGTAGCTAGGCGGGAGTGACTGGAGAATTCTGTCAATGATAGCCTCCTCCGGGAACACAAGTCCCAGATCAGCTATGCGGGTATAGTACCCAGACATCTTCAGCAAGTGCTCACTGACAAACGAATTCTCCTCCATCTTGCAAGCAAAGAATTTATCGGTGGTCTCATACCTCTCGATCTTAGCATTCTTTTCAAAGATGAACTTCAACTCCTGGAACATCTCATATGCTCCATGACGTTCAAAACGCCTTTGAAGTCCTCCTTCCAAGCTATACAATATGGCACACTGCACTACTGAGTAGTCATCCGAACGCGACTGCCAGGCGTTCATAACGTCCGCAGAGGCCTGAGGAGCGGGGGGTTCACCTAGCGGTGCATTTAGGACATAAACCTTTTGGGCAGCTGTGAGGATGATCCTCAGATTGCGGAGCCAGTCCGCAAAGTTGCTCCCATCATCTTTCAGTTTAGCTTTCTCTAGGAACGCATTAAAATTCAGGGGAGCTACTGCGCGAGCCATCTACAACAAAAGATTTGCAAAGACATTTTAGACTATTGTTCATGATAAGTGAGTTATTACCTAATCAAATTATTTACAACTCCCACTCAAATTGACATCCCTCTGGTCATTCGAGCGTGACATGATCTAGATCCACCAACCCAAGTCCGATCATCACGTGAGATGAGGTGGTGTCAATGGTGAACATCAACATGTTGATCATATCTACTATATGACTCATGCTCGACCTTTCGGTCTTCCGTGTTCCGAGGCCATGTCTGTACATGCTAGGCTCGTCAAGTCTAACCCGAGTGTTCTGCATGTGCAAAACTGGCTTGCACCCGTTGTATGCGAACGTAGAGTCTATCACACCCGATCATCACGTGGTGCTTCGAAACGACGAACCTTCGCAACGGCGCACACTCGGGGGGAACACAATTTTATCTTGAAATTTTAGTGAAGGATCATCTTATAATGCTACCGTCGTCCTAAGCAAAATAAGATGCATAAAAGGATTAACATCACATGCAAATCATAAGTGACATGATATGGCCATCAACTCGTGCTTTTGATCTCCATCTCCAAAGCACCGGCATGATCTCCATCGTCACCGGCACCACACCATGATCCCCATCATCATGATCTCCATCATCGTGTCGCCATCGGGGTTGTCGGCGCCCACCATGCTCTTACTACTATTGCTACCGTTTAGCGATAAAGTAAAGCATTACAAAGCGCTTAATGATTGACACGCAGGTCA
>LR738713.1:52939481-52951350 GCA_902687465.1 Secale cereale | reverse complement strand
TCATGTCATTGGCCATATCATATCACATACATACCCTGCAAAAACAAGTTAGACGTCCTCTAATTTGTTGTTGCATGTTTTACGTGGCTGCTATGGGTATCTAGCAAGAACGCTTCTTACCTACGCAAAGCCACAACGGTGATATTCAAGTTGCTATTTAACCTTCTACAAGGACCGCCTTGTTCTGTTCCGATTCAACTAAGATAGGAGAGACAGACACCCGCCAGCCATCTTATGCAACAAAAGTCACATGTCTGTCGATGGAACCGGTCTCATGTACGTGGACATGTAAAGTTGGTCCGGGCCGCTTCATCCCATAATACCGCTGAATCAAGAAAGACTAAGGAGGGAAGCAATCTAAACATCAACGTCCACAAACCCTTTTGTGTTCTACTCGTGAAAACATCTACGCAAGAACCTAGCTCATGATGCCACTGTTGGGGAACGTTGCATGGGAAACAAAATTTTTTCCTACGTTCACCAAGATCAATCTAGGAGATGCATCTACGAGAGGAGAGTTGGATCCACATACCCTTGTAGATCGCTAAGCGGAAGCGTTAAGAACGCGGTTGATGGAGTCGTACTCGCCGCGATTCAGATCGCCGAAGATTCTAGCACCGAAGCAACGGTGCCTCCGCGTTCTTCACACGTACGGCTCGGGGACGTCTCCTCCTTCTTGATCCAGCAAGGGGTGGAGGAGAGGTTGATGGAGAGACCGGCAGCACGACGGCGTGGTGGTGATGGTGGTGGAGGATTCCAGCAGGGCTTCGCCAAGCACCACGGGAAGACGAAGATGTTATGGGAGAGGGAGGGCAGCACCGAGGTACAAACGTGTGTTGGCTGCCCTCCCTCTACCTCTCTATATATAGGGGGAATAGAGGGGAGGGGGGAGCCCTAGGGTTTCCCCTAGGGGGGCCGGCGGCCAGGGCAGAGGGGGGGCGGCGGCCAAGGGCTGCGCCAGGCCCTAGGGTTTCCCCCCCTAGGTGCCTTGCCCCCCAAGCCAGGGGGTGCGGCAGCCCTAGGAGGGGCCAGCCCCCCATGCGCACTAGGAGAGGGCCCAGGGGGGGGGGGCGCACAGCCCTATGAGGGCTGTTGTGTCCCCCCTTTGTGGCCCATTAGGCCCGAAACCCCTTCCGGGACCCCGAAACCCCTTTCGGTCATCCGCCGATTTCCCGATGCTCCCCGGAACACTTCCGGACTCCGAAACCTTTCATCCTATATATCAATCTTTGTCCCCGGACCATTCCGGAGACCCTCGTCACGTCCGGGATCTCATCCGGGACTCCGAACAACCTTCGGCAACCATGCACTGTTCTCACTAACAACCCTAGCGTCACCGAACCTTAAGTGTGTAGACCCTGCGGGTTCGGAAACCATGTAGACATGACCGAGACACTCCCAGGTCAATAACCAATAGCGGGATCTGGATACCCATATTGGTTCCCACACGTTCCTCGATGATCTCATCGGATGAACCACGATGTCAAGGATTCAGGCAATCCCGTATACAGTTCCCTTTATCTCGTCGGTATGTTACTTGCCCGAGATTCGATCGTCGGTATCTCTATACCTAGTTCAACCTCGTTACCGGCAAGTCTCTTTACTCGTTACCGTAATACATAATCCCGTGACCAACTACTTAGTCACTTTGAGCTCATTGAGATGACGTATTACCGAGTGGGCCCGGAGATACCTCTCCGTCACACGGAGTGACAAATCCCAGTCTCGATCCATGTCAACTCAACAGACACCTTCGGAGATACCTGTAGAGTACCTTTATAGTCACCCAGTTACGTTGCGACGTTTGGCACACACAAAGCACTCCTACGGTGTCAGTGAGTTACATGATCTCATGGTCACAGGAACTTATACTTGACATGCAGAAAACTATAGCGATAACTGATACGATCAAAAGCTATGTTTAACGTTTGGGTCTCGTCCATCACATCATTCTCCTAATGATGTGATCCCGTTATCAAATGACAACTCATGTCTATGACCTGGAAACCGCGGTCATCTTTGATCAACGAGCTAGTCCTGTAGAGGCTCACTAGGGACACAAAGTTTGTCTATTCATCCACACATGTATTTGAGTTTCCAATCAATACAGTTATAGCATGGATAATAAACGATTATCATGAACAAGGAAATATAATAATAACTCTTTTATTATTGCCTCTAGGGCATATTTCCAACACACACATCGACCGCTATCCAACATGCATCTAGTTTATTGAGTTCATAGGAACAGAGTAACGCCTTAAGCAAGATGACATGATGTAGAGGGATAAACTCAAGCAATATGATATAAACCCCATCTTTTTATCCTCGATGGCAACAATACAATACGTGCCTTGCTACCCCTACTGTCACTGGGAAAGGACACCGCAAGATTGAACCCAAAGCCAAGCACTTCTCCCATTGCAAGAACTATAGATCTAGTAGGCCAAACCAAACCAATAATTCGAAGAGACTTGCAAGGATATTATGAGCACACATAAAAAGTTCAGAGAAGAACCAAATATTTCTCATAGATAATCTTGATCATAAACTCACAATTCATCGGATCTCGACAAACACACCGCAAAAAGAGATTACATCGAATAGATCTCCTCGAAGACCGAGGAGAACTTTGTATTGAGATCCAGAGAGAGAAGAAGCCATCTAGATACTAGCTATGGACCTGAAGGTATGTGGTAAACTACTCACAACTCATGGTGAGGGTGATGATGATGATGATGATGAACTCCGTGATGGATCCCCCTCCGTTGGAGTTCCGAAACAGGCTCCAAGATGGGATCTCACACGAATAGAAGGTTACGGCGGTGGAATTAGGGTTTTCTCTCTGTTGTCGAAGGTTTCGGGGTACGTAGACTTATATAGGAGGAAGGAGGACACCGGGGGTGCTCGAGGGGCCCACGAGGCAGGGGGCACGCCCTGGGAAGGGGGGCGCACCCCCACCCTCATGGACACCCTGAGGCTCCCCTGACGTGGTTCTCAAGTCCCCCGTGCGTGATTTTCTCCAAAAATATCTCTCGCGAAGGTTTCATTCTGTTTGGACTATGTTTGATATTCTTTTTCTGCAAAACACTGAAACACGCAAAAAACAGCAATCTAGACTGGGCCTTTGGGTTAGTAGGTAGTCCCAAAAATGATATAAAAGTGTATGATAAAGCCCATTAAACATCCAAGACTTCATAAATAATAGCATGGAACAATCAAAATTATAGATACGTTGGAGACGTATCAAGCATCCCCAAGCTTAATTCCCGCTCGTCCTCGAGTAGGTAAATGATAAAGAAAGAATTTTTGATGTGGAATGCTAACCAATATAATTTTTCAATGTAATTCTATTAATTGTGGCATGAATGTTCAGATCTGAAAGATTCAAGATAAAAGTCTATATTGACATAAGAAATAACAATACTTCAAGCATACTAACAAAGCAATCATGTCTTCTCAAAATACTATGGCTAAAAAAAGTTATCCCTACAAAATCATATAGTCTGGCTATGCTCCCTCTTCATCACACAAAATATTCATATCATGCACAACCCCGATTTCAGCCAAGCACTAGTTTTCATAGTCTATCTTTTCAAACCTTTCAACTTTCACGCAATACATGAGCGTGAGCCATGGACATAGCACTATGGGCGGAATAGAGGTGGTTGTGGAGAAGACAAAAAGGAGGGAGATAGTCTCACATCGACTAGGCGTATCAACAGGCTATGGAGAGCCCATCAATAGATATCAATGTGAGTGAGTAGGGATTGCCATGCAACGGATGCACTAGAGCTAAATATGAATGAAAGCTCAACAAAAGAAAATAGTGGGTGTGCATCCAACTTGCTTGCTCACGAAGACCTAGGGCATTTGAGGAAGCCTGTCGTTGGAATATACAAGCCAAGTTCTATAACAAAAAATTCCCACTAGTATATAAAGTGACTAAGCTTGAGACTCTCTACAATGAAGAACATGGTGCTACTTTGAAGCACAAGTGTGGAAAAAGATAGTAGCAATTGTCCCCTTTTTATTCTTTTTTGGGCCTTTATTTTTTCTTTGGCCTTTATTTTTTTTATTTTTTTATTTTTTTTATTTTTTTGCGGAAGGGCTTTATAGATTTAGCCTTTCCTCCCATGGGACAATGCTCTAATAATGATGATCATCACACTTTCATTACAACTCGATATTACAACAAAGTAAATGCCTCCGGCGGTGTACCGGTATGTGCAATGAAACAAGAGTGACGTGTATGAAAAATTATGCATGGTGGGTTTGCCACAAATACGATGTCAACTACATGATCATGCATGGCAATATGACAATATGATGCGTGTCATATGAACGGAACGGTGGAAAGTTGCATGGCAATATATCTCGGAATGGCTATGGAAATGCCATGATAGGTAGGTATGGTGGCTGTTTTGAAGAATAATATGGTGGCTATTTTGAGGAAGGGTATGTAATGGGTTTATGGTACCGGCGAAATTTGCGCGTTACAAGAGAGGCTAGCAATGGTGGAAGGGTGAGAGTGCGTATAATCCATGGACTCAACATTAGTCATAAGAACTCATATACTTGTTGCAAAAATCTACGAGTCATCAAAACAAAGCAATCAACGCATGCTCCTAGGGGGGAGGTTGGTTCATCGACATGCAAGTCGTGATTCCCTGTTACAAAAACATGATCAATCTCATACATCACATATATCATTCATCACATCTTCGTTTTGGCCATACCACGTCACATAGCACATGCTGCAAAAACAAGTTAGGCGTCCTCTAATTGTTGTTGCAAGTTTTACGTGGCTTCTATAGGATTTCTAGCAAGAACGTTTCTTACCTACGCCAAAACCACAACGTGATTTGTCAACTTCTATTTACCATTCATAAGGACCCTTTTCATCGAATCCGATCCGACTAAAGTAGGAGAGACAGACACCCGCCAGCCACCTTATGCATCTAGTGCATGTCTGTCGGTGGAACCAGTCTCACGTAAGCGTACGTGTAAAGTCGGTCCGGGCCGCTTCATCCCACAATACCACCGAATCAAGATTGGCTAGTAACGGTAAGAAAGTTGAACAAAACCAAACGCCCACAACTGTTTGTGTTCTACTCGTGCAAGATGCTACGCATAAAACCTAGCTCAGATGCCACTGTTGGGGAACGTAGCATAATTCAAAAAATTTCTACGCTTTCACCAAGATCCAACTATGGAGACATCTAGCAACGAGCGAGTAAGAGTGCATCTACATACCGTTATGGAGATTGCGAGCGGAAGCTTTCGAAGAAGCGTGGATGAAGTAGTCGTACTCTTCGCGTTCTTCGTCACCGATGATCTAGCGCCGAACGGACGGCACCTCCGCGTTCAACACACGTCCGGTGCAGCAACGTCACCTCCTTCTTGATCCAGCAAGGGGGGGGAGGAGAAGTCGTCAGAGATCCGGCAGCACGACGGCGTGATGACGGATGCAGTGGAGATCGCAGCAGGGCTTCGCCGGGCGCCCTGCGTTGGAGTATGGAGGTGTGACGGGAGGGGGAGAGGCGCCAGGGCAAGGGTGCGGCTGCCCTCTCCCCTCCCACATATATATAGGGGGCCAGGGGGTGCGCCAGGGCCCCTGCAGATCCAATCTGCAGGGGGGCGGCGGCCAGGGGGGGTTCCTTGCCCCCCCAAGGCTAGTGGGGCGCCCCCTCCCCCTAGGGTTTCAACCCTAGGCGCATGGGGAGGTGGGCCCCTAGTGGTGCGCCAGCCCATTAGGGCTGGATACTTCCCCTTGCGGCCTAGGGGACCCACCGGGATGGGTGGCCCCACCCGGTGGGCCCCCGGGGCCCCTCCGGTGGTCCCGGGACGCTCCCGGTGACCTCCGGAGATCACCCGATGGCCGAAACTGGACTTCCTATATATCAATCTTTACCTCCGGACCATTCCGGAACTCCTCGTGACGTCCGGGATCTCATCCGGGACTCCGAACAACTTTCGGGTTTCCACGTGCATGTATCTCTACGACCCTAGCGTTACCGAACCTTAAGTGTGTAGACCCTTCGGGTTCGGGAGACACGTAGACATGACCGAGACCACTCTTCGGTCAATAACCAACAGCGGGATCTGGATACCCATGTTGGTTCCCACGTGTTCCTCGATGATCTTCATCGGATGAACCACCGTGTCAAGGATTCACTCAATCCCGTATGTCATTCCCTTTGTCCATCGGTACGGTACTTGCCCGAGATTCGGTCGTCGGTATTCCCGATACCTTGTTCAATCTCGTCATGGCAAGTCTCTTTACTCGATCCGTAATCCATCATCTTGTGACTAACTACTTAGTCACATTGAGCTCATTATGATGATGTCTTACCGAGTGGGCCCAGAGGTACCTCTCCGTCATACGGAGTGACAACATCCCAGTCTCGGTTCGTACCAACTCAACAGACACTTTCGGAGATACCCGATGCGTACCTTTATAGCCACCCAGTTACGTTGTGACGTTTGGCACACCCAAAGTATTCCTACGGCATCCGGGAGTTGTACAACCTCATGGTCTAAGGAATAAATACTTGACACCGAAAAGCTTATGCATTACGAACTATACGATCTCGTGCTATGCTTAGGATTGGGTCTTGTCCATCACATCATTCTCCTAATGATGTGATCCCGTTATCACTGACATCCTATGTCCATGGTCAGGAAACCGTGACCATCTGTTGATCAACGAACTGGTAACTAGAGGCCTACCAGGGACTCATTGTGGTCTATGTATTCACACATGTATTGCTGTTTCCGTACAATACAATTCAAGCATGAATAACAGACAATTATCATGAACAAGGAGATACAATAATAATGCTTTTATTATTGCCTCTAGGGCATATCTCCAACAAGGCTAGCAATGGTGGAAGGGTGAGAGTGCGTATAATCCATGGACTCAACATTAGTCATAATAACTCATATACTTATTGCAAAAATCTACGAGTCAACAAAACAAAGCAATCAACGCATTCTCCTAGGGGGAAGGTTGGTAGGAGTTAACCATCGCACGCCCCCGACCTCCACACAAAGGTTGGCACTCTACAAATACCTCATGCTCTAACTTTGTCACGTAGCGGTTCACCATACGTGCATGATACGGGAATCACTAACCTTAACACAAGTATTTCTTAAATTCATAATAACTCCACTAGCATGACTCTAATATTGCTATCCTCATATCTCAAAACAATTATCGTGCATCCAACATCTGACCATATCCAATGCACTTAGTGTGATTTTTTTTACTACATTGACATTGGATGTCTATCATGTGAAGACTAGTTTCTTTAGCCTAAACACTTTACCATGCTGTTTTAATAGACTCTCAAATAGATATAAGTGAAGCATGAGAGTTCAAAAATTTCTACAAAATATAACGACCACCGTGCTCTAAAAGATATAAGTGAAGCACTAGAGCAAAAACTATTCAACTCAAAAGATATAAGTGAAGCACATAGAGTGTTCTAGCAATTCCTAGGCCATATTTAACTCTCTCAAATAGGTGTGTCCAGCAAGGATGATTGTGACAAGCTAACAAGCAAAGACTCAAATTATACAAGACGCTGCAAGCAAAACACATATCATGTGGTGAATAAAAATATAGCTCCAAGTATAGTTACCGATGGAGGAAGACGAAAGAGGGGATGCCTTCCCGGGACATCCCCAAGCTTAGGCTTTTGATTATCTTGAATTTACTTGGGGTTACATAGGCATCCCTAAGCTTAGTCCCTTGCTACTCTTTGTTTCATTGTTCATCAAGGCAATACTCAACACTGAAAACTTCACAACACAAAACTTAGACAAAAATTCTCGTGAGCTCCGTTAGTATAAGAAAGCAAACCACTACTCAAAGGTACTGCAATGAATTCATTCTTTGTTTATATAGGTGTTAAACCTACTGTATTCCAACTTCTCTATGGTTCATACTTGCCAATACTACTCATAGATGCATTGAAATAAGCAAACAACACACGAAAAACAGAATCTGTCAAAAAACAGAACAATTTGTAGTAATCTGCAGGTTTCACCTACTTCTGGAACTCCAAAAAATTCAAATTAAATTGGTAAATTTGAGGAATTTGTCTATTAATCATCTGCAAAAGAATCAACTAAATAGCACGCTCCAGTAAAATCGGACGACCACTTTAGCGAGCGCTAACGATTCTGTTTTTCACAGCAAGATCACATAAACTTCACACAAGTCTTCCCAAAGGTTCTACTTGGCACAAACACTAAACAAAACATGAAACCACATCTAATCAGAGGCTAGATGCAATATTTATTCCCCAACAGCAAAAAAAAAATTGGGTTGCCTCCCAACAAGCGCTATCATTTTACGCCCCTAGCTAGGCACGATACAAGATAAATCTAGGTATTGCCTTCTTTGGAAGGCAATCCATAAGTGGCTATCATGATAGATTCATATGGTAATTTGATTCTCTTTCTAGGAAAGTGTTCCATGCCTTTCCTTAACGGAAATTGGAATCTAATATTTCCTTCCTTCATATAAATAATTGCACCAATCGTTCTAAGGAAAGGTCTACCAAGAATAATAGGACATGAAGGATTGCAATCTATATCAAGAACAATGAAATCTACGGGCACATAATTCCTATTGGCAACAATAAGAACATCATTAATTCTCCCCATAGGTTTCTTAATAGTTGAATCCGCAAGATGCAAGTTTAAAGAACAATCATCAAGTTCATGGGACCCTAGCAAATCACACAAAGTTTTTGGGATAGTGGAGACACTAGCACCCAAATCACACAAAGCATAGCATTCATCATCCTTTATTTTTATTTTGATAGTAGGTTCCCACTCATCATAAATCTTTCTAGGGATAGAAACTTCTAACTCAAGTTTTTCTTCATAAGATTGCATCAAAGCATCAACTATGTGTTTGGTGAAAGCTTTATTTTGACTATAAGCATGCGGAGAATTTAGCACGGATTGCAACAAGGAAATACAATCAATCAAAGAGCAATTATCATAATTGAATCCCTTGAAATCCAAAGTAGTGGGTTCATCACTATGCAAAGTTTTAATCTCTTCATTCCCACTTTAAACAATTTTAGCATCAAGATCTAAAAACTCTGAATCATTGGGACACCTTAAAGCAGAATCATCTCTAATCCTATCTTCATCAAGATTAATACTAGAAAACAAGAATCTAATAGGAGACATATCAATAACTTTCAGATCTTCATCTTTATTTTCATGATAACTAGAAGAACACGCTTTAATATAATCCTCTCTTTTAGCACGCATCCTAGCGGTTCTTTCTTTGCATTCGTCAATGGAAATTCTCATGGCTTTGAGAGACTCATTGATATCATGCTTAGGTGGGATAGATATAAGTTTCAAAGAATCAACATCAAGAGTAATTATATCCACACTTCTAGCCAATTCATCAACCTTAAGCAATTTCTGTTCAAGCATAGCATTGGAATTCTTTTGCGAGATCATAAGCTCCTTAACAATAGTTTCAAATTCATAAGACATCTTTCCATAAGAGTTCTTGTAGGAATTACCATAATTATTAGAGGAATTACTAGGAAAAGGCCTAGGATTAAAATTACCTCTATAAGCATTGTTACCAAAATTATTCCTACCAACAAAATTCACATCCAAAGATTCATTGCTATTTTCATCAAAGTGGACAAAGGCATATCATTAGGATCAGAAGAAGCACTCTTAGCAGCAAACAATTTCATAAGTTCATCCATCTTTCCACTCAAAACACTAATTTCTTCAATAGCATGCACTTTTTTACTAGTAGATCTTTCGGTGTGCCATTGAGAATAATTAACCCTAATATTATCTAGGAGTTTGGTAGCTTATCCTAAGGTAGTTTCCATAAAAGTGCCTCCCGCGGCCGAATCTAAAAGATCTCTAGTAGAAAAATTCAAGCCAGCATAAAAGTTCCAAATAATCATCCATAGATTCAAACCATGTGTAGGGCAATTACGTATCATTAATTCCATTCTCTCCCAAGCTTGTGCAACATGCTCATGATCTAGTTGCTTAAAATTCATAATATCGTTTCTAAGAGAGATGATCTTAACAGGAGGGAAATACTTAGAGATAAAAGCATCTTTGCACTTATTCCACGAATCAATACTATTTCTAGGCAAAGAGGAAAACCAAGTTTTAGCACGATCTCTAAGTGAAAATGGAAATAACTTCAATTTAACAATATCGTTATCCGTATCCCTTTTCTTTTGCATATCACACAAATCAACAAAGTTAATTAGATGGGTAGCGGCATCTTCACTAGGAATGCCGGAGAATTGATCTTTCATGACAAGATTCAACAAAGCAGCATTGATCTCACAACATTCAGCATCGGTAATAGGAGCAATCGGAGTGCTAATAAAATCATTGTTGTTGGTATTGGAGAAGTCACACAATTTGGTATTGTTCTGAGCCATAGTGACAAGCAAGCAATCCAACACACACAAGCAAACAAGAAGCAAGCGAACGATAAACACACGGCGGAAGAAGGGCAAATAAAACGGCAAGGGTGAAGTGGGGGAGAGGAAAACGAGAGGCAGATAAATGTAATGCGAAGGATAAGGGTTTGTGCTAGGTACTTGGTATATGACTTTTGCGTAAGCCTCCCCGGCAACGGCGCTAGAAATTCTTCTTGCTACTTCTCGAGCTTGCGTTGTATTCCCTCGAAGAGGAAAGGGAGATGCAGCACAGTAGCGTAAGTATTCCCCTCAGTTTTTGAGAACCAAGGTATCAATCCAGTAGGAGACCACGCGCGAGTCCCTCGCACCTGCATAAACAAATAAGAACTTTGCAGCCAACGCGATAAGGGGTTGTCAATCCCTTTATGGTCACTTACGAAAGTGAGATCTGATAGAGATGATAGTTTATATTTTTGGTATTTTTGGTTTATAAGAATAGCAAATAAAAGCAACAAAAGTAAAGTAGATGTAGATTGATATGTTGAGAATAGACCCGGGGGCCATAGTGTTCTCTAGTGGCTTCTCTCATGATAGCGATATTCTACGACGGGTAAACAAATTACTGTCGAGCAATTGATAGAAAAGCGAATAATTATGAGACTATCTAGGCATGATCATTGTATATAGGCATCACGCCCGAGACAAGTAGACCGACTCCTGCCTGCATCTACTACTATTACTCCACACATCGATCGCTATCCAGCATGCATCTAGTGTATTGAGTTCATAAGAACAGAGTTTATCCCTCTACATCATGATATAAACCTCATCTTTTTATCCTCGATGGCAACAATACAATACGTGCCTTGCTGCCCCTACTGTCACCGGGAAAGGACACCGCAAGATTGAACCCAAAGCCAAGCACTTCTCCCATTGCAAGAAGTATAGATCTAGTAGGCCAAGCCAAACTAATAATTCGAAGAGACTTGCAAGGATATTATGAGCACACATAAAAAGTTCAGAGAAGAACCAAATATTTCTCATAGATAATCTTGATCATAAACTCACAATTCATCGGATCTCGACAAACACACCGCAAAAAGAGATTACATCGAATAGATCTCCTCGAAGACCGAGGAGAACTTTGTATTGAGATCCATAGAGAGAGAGAAGAAGCCATCTAGATACTAGCTATGGACCCGAAGGTCTGTGGTAAACTACTCACAACTCATGGTGAGGGCGATGATGATGATGATGAAGAACTCCGTGATGGATCCCCCTCCGGTGGAGCTCCGGAACAGGCTCCAAGATGGGATCTCACGGGAACAGAAGGTTACGGCGGTGGAATTAGGGTTTTCTCTCTGTTGTCGAAGGCTTCGGGGTACGTAGACTTATATAGGAGGAAGGAGGGCACCGGGGGGGGGGGG
>LR738713.1:52901804-52939421 GCA_902687465.1 Secale cereale | reverse complement strand
GGGGTGCTCGAGGGGCCCACAAGGTAGGGGGGGCGCGCCCTAGGAAGGGGGGCGCCCCCCACCCTCGTGGACACCCTGAGGCTCCCCTGACATGGTTCTCACGTCCCCCGTGCGTGATTTTCTCCAAAAATATCTCTCGTGAAGGTTTCATTCCGTTTGGACTCCGTTTGATATTCTTTTTCTGCAAAACCCTGAAACAGGCAAAAAACAGAATCTGGACTGGGCCTTTGGGTTAGTAGGTTAGTCCCAAAAATGATATAAAAGTGTATGACAAAGCCCATTAAACATCCAAGACTTCATAAATAATATCATGGAACAATAAAAAAATTATAGATACGTTGGAGACGTATCAGATATCTCATCGCCAGTCTGCGTCTTCTCGTTCTTGCCCGTCGTATGTTTGGTCTGATCAACCACATATCTACGTCTTCGTGGGATTTTGTGAAGATCGTCACCAAGTACGCGCATCCATCCACCAATCGAGCAATCGGCTGCCGTTGTGTCGCCTCGTCGGGCCGCAGCGCTACCACCCTGTGGTTCTCTCCGCGGCTATACTGACCCGCGAGTCGCCGCTACACCGCCCCTTCGGGTTGTAGTGCCACGACATGATACGTCCATTTTGCATCATGCTTTTATGTTGATATTTATTGCACTATGGGTTGTTATTACACATTATGTCACAATACTTATGCCTTTTCTCTCTTATTTTATAAGGTTTACACGAAGAGGGAGAATGCCGGCAGCTGGAATTCTGGGCTGGAAAAGGAGCAAACATTGGAGACCTATTCTGCACAACTCAAAAAGCCCCGAAAATCCACGAATCTCTGTTTCAGAAAATATAAAAATATCTGCCGAAAGAGATACGAGAGGGGTCCACCCACCATCCACGAGGGTGGGGGGCGCGCCCCCCTAGGCGCGCCCTACCTCGTGGGCCACCTGGTGACCCCCCGTTGCCCATCTTCTCCTATATGAGGTGTTTTGACCTGGAAAAATCAGAAGGAGGCTTTCGGGATGAAGCGCCGCCGTCTCGAGGTGGAACCTTGGCGGAACTAATCTAGGGCTCCAGCGGAGCTAAACTGCCGGGGATACTTCCCTCCGGGAGGGGGGGAAATTCATCACCGCCATCATCACCAACAACTCTCCCATCTTGGGGTGGGTTATCTTCATCAACATCTTCACCAGCACCATCTCCTCTCAAACTCTAGTTCATCTCTCGTATCCAATCTCTATACCAAAACCTCAGATTGGTACCTGTAGGTTGCTAGTAGTGTTGATTACTCCTTGTAGTTGACGCTAGTTGGTTTACTTGGTGGAAGATCATATGTTCAGATCCATTATGCATATTAATACCCCTCTGATTATGAACATGAATATGCTTTGTGAGTAGTTACGTTTGTTCCCGAGGACATGGTTGAAGTCTTGCTATAAGTAGTCATGTGATTTGGTATTCGTTCGATATTTTGATGAGATGTATGTTCTCTTTCCTCTAGTGGTGTCATGTGAACGTCGACTACATGACACTTCACCATTGTTTGGGCCTAGAGCAAGGCATTGGGAAGTAATACGTATATGATGGCTTGCTAGAGTGACAGAAGCTTAAACCCTAGTTTATGCGTTGCTTCGTAAGGGGCTCATTTGGCTCCATATGTTTCATGCTATGGTTAGGTTTACCTTAATACTTCTTTTGTAGTTGCGGATGCTTGCAATAGAGGTTAATCATAAGTGGGATGTTTGTCCAAGTAAGGTCAGCACCCAAGCACCGGTCCACCCACATACCAAATTATCAAAGTAATGAACGCGAATCATATGAACTTGATGAAAACTAGCTTGACGATAATTCCCATGTGTCCTTGGGAGCGTTTTCCTTTATATAAGAGTTTGTCCAGGCTTGTCCTTTGCTACAAAAAGGATTGGGCCATCTTGCTGCACCTTATTTACTTTTACTATTATTTACTTGTTACCAATTATCTTATCACAAAACTATCTGTTACCGATAATTTCAGTGCTTGCAGAAAGTACCTTACTGAAAACTACATATCATTTCCTTATGCTCCTCGTTGGGTTCAACACTCTTACTTATGGAAAGGATTACGATAGATCCCTTACACTTGTGGGTCATCAAGACTCTTTTCTGGCGCCGTTGCCGGGGAGTGAAGCGCCTTTGGTAAGTGGAATTTGGTAAGGAAAAATTTATATAATGTGCTGAAATTTACTGTCACTTGTTACTATGTAACTTAATCTTTTGAGGGGCTTGTTCGAGGTATCTTCACCCCGACCAGTAGAGCAAAGAGTTGCTCCTCCACCTACTGAACATACTAAAAATGTTTGCTTTGAAATTCCTTCGGGTATGATAGAGAAATTGCTAGCTAATCCCTTTACAGGAGATAGAACACTGCATCCTGATTTGCACGTAATCTATGTGGATGAAGTTTGTGGATTATTTAAGCTTGCAGGTATGCCCGAGGATGTTATCAAGAAGGTATTCCCTTTATATTTGAAGGGAGATGCATTAACTTGGTTTAGGCTATGCGATGATATTGGATCATGGAACTACAATCGATTGAAGTTGGAATTTCATCAGAAATTTTATCCTATGCATCAGGTTCATCGTGATCGTAATTATATATATAATTTTTGGCCTCGCGAAGGAGAAAGTATCGCTCAAGCTTGGGGGAGGCTTAAGTCAATGCTATATTCATGCCCCAATCATGAGCTCTCAAGAGAAACGATCATTCAAAATATTTATGCTCGGCTTTCTCTCAATAATCGCTCCATGCTCGATAATTCTTGTACTGGTTCTTTTATGATAAAGACTACTGAATTCAAATGGGATTTATTGGAAAGAATTAAACACAAATCTGAAGACTGGGATCTCGACAAAGGTAAGGAGTCATGCATAACCCCTAAGTTTGATTGTGTTAAATCTTTTATGGATACCGATGTTTTCCGTGAATTTATGTAGCGACCAGACCTCAAACAGTCTGATCTCCATACATCAGTGTCATCCCAGGATCAGTAATGCTGACAGGCATGGTACTCAAAGGATTTATAACAGAGTAGCAATCACACACTTATTACATCGATAGTCCAACGATGAATTTATTACACAAAACATGGCTGAAGGCCATCTAATACGATAACAGCGGAAGGCTTGGAAGATAAGTGAGTCCATCAACTCCAGCGGCATCACTGAGTATAGAACCACGACCTAAAAGGGCATCTTACTCGTCGTCTGAAAAGTCTGCAACATGAAACGTTGCAGCCCGAAAACGGGTCAGCACATGGATATGCTGGCAAGATAACACAAGATATGCAATGAAAGTAAGGCTATACTATATGCAATATGGCTGGTGGAAAGCTCTATGGTTAAGTTTTTGCGTAAAGCCAATTTTTCCCTACTTCAAAGGAATGTATTTTAATTAACTATCATGGTAGTTGAAACATCGTTGAGAAGATAGACATCCTCTCAACCCCAATTAAAATAATCATTAAACCCAACAAAATTAAATTAGAGTAAAATGTTGACATGCACATGATAATCCAAATACCAGATACTCAAGATGTCCATAACCGGGGACACGGCTAATCATGATCAGTTTGTACACTCTGCAGAGGTTTGTGCACTTTCCCCACAAGACTCGATCGCCTCCGTTTGGTTTCTCGCACTGCATGGTGTTTGAGAAACGGATGACCGAGACACAGTCTTTTCGAAGAGGTCCCCATAACCAGATAGATAGGCCGGTACACCTACAAAACCCAACTACATCTGCTAGCCCATCATGGAAAGGTTTCCCACAACTTACTCAACTATGCCAGAGCCCATAATGGCATGTGGCTGCACACGGAAGTTTCTAGTATGAAAAATCTCATGATCCCTTTGAGCCTGGGTGGCGGTCCAAAAGAAAAATAGGCAATCCTGGAATACCCAAGTGCCTCAATCCACCCAGATGTGTATTAAAGTTGCCACCTTAAATTGAACCATTAATTAACAACTCACATCTGTCATGGATTTCACTGAAACCCAAACCACGTCTACGAGCATAGCATGTCCTAACAGCAAACGTAGAAGTAACTCCCAGGGTTTGAATGTAATGCAGGTAATAGGTACTACCTCAATCTACTTCCCAATCCCACAAGTTAATTGATCCTACTCATGCAATGTGTGAGGGGTTTGACTAATGCAATGAAAACTGGGTAATTGGAAAGCATGATCAAAGTGTTACTTGCCTTGCTGATGATCCGCAAAACCTAGAGACTCAAAGTAGCAAGCGGCGCACTCCGGGTACTCTATCGCAATCAAACAACATGCATACAATAAGTACTTAACTAATTCATGTGTAAAACTCAAATAAGAGATCTAACCAGAAAGTTCAACTTAAGAACTCCGGTTTGCAAAAAGAATCAACTCGAAAGAAGCAACGAAACTCAAACTGCAAAAGAAACGAGCTCCGAATTACTAGTTGGCCCAAAGTCAAATTTTACAATAGCCAAAACTTTGTTCAAGTTGTTCTAACGTAAAGAGGGCTTCGAGACGAAGATCTGGGATTTTGAATCACCTGATTCCGACTCTCGAGCGAAAAGAAAAACGAAAAATAAGATCAGGGCAGAAATCACGATTGGAAAATCGCGGATAAAATACCCCGAAAAAGAAAAACGACGAACAGGCTAACGAACGAACGTTTGCTGTCTACGATTAACTAACGAAAACCGTTCGTTAAAACGAACGTACGGACGAACGTCCTCTACTTAACTAAACCGGCGAAAAACCGATCTAAACCGAAAAAACAGATCTAGGGTTTCTTCTTAAAAAACTGATCCGATCAAAAAAAAAACCGGCGGCATCTACCTCGTCTCCGGCGGGGCGGCGGCGTCAGGCGGCGGCGGGGTCCGGCGCGGCGGCGGGCGGCGCGGGCGGCAGGCGGCGGCGCGGGCGGCAGGCGGCGGCGCGGGCGGCAGGCGGCGGCGCGGGCGGCGGCGGCAGGCGGTGGCGGCGGGTGGCGCGGGCGGCGGCGGCGGCGGGTGACTTGGGCCGGATCTGGCGCTATTTAAAGCCCAGAGTCCTGGTCCTTTACTAGTCCTAGTCGGTTCCCCCCCTTTTTTTTTAAATAGATTCCCTGCGCAATAAACCTAACGAAATAAATATCAAACGGACTCCAAAAATACCGAATTAAATTTTCACCATCCTCTAATAATATTTAGGACAAAGTGAACATTTTTCCCGGACCTAAATGCAATTTTGAAAAACGCGTATTTTTCCTATGCAAATAAATCCGAAAATAAATCCAGAAAAATACCAAAAGTGATTTTAATATTTTTCCTCCAATATTTCTATTATTTTGGAGAAGTCATATTATCTCCGCTCATTTATTTTTATTTAGAAATATTTTTAGGAGAGAAAAATAATTAGAATCACACTGTCCTCGTACCGGTATTCGAGCGAACTCAAATACGAAAACGGTAAAATCCCCAACTCTCTCCGTAGGTCCTTGAGTTGCTTAGAATTTCGAGGAACGTCACGAACAAAATGCAAAAATATGCAAATGCAATTATGATCTATGTATAACATTCCAAATTGAAAATTTGGGATGTTACAAACCTACCCCCTTAGAATGAATCTCGCCCTCGAGATTCGGCTTAGCTAGAGAACAGGTGTGGGTGGTCCTTGCGTAGATCATGTTCTCGTTCTCAGGTGGCTTCTTCCTCGGTGTGGTGACTCCACTGAACTTTGCAAAACTTGATAACCTTGCTACGGGTAACTCTACTCGAAAACTCGAGAATCCTAACAGGCTTCTCCTCGTAGGTCAGATCACTGTCCAACTGAATTGCTTCCAGGGGTACTGTGTCTCTAAGCGGTATATCGGCCATCTCCGCGTGGCACTTCTTCAGTTGCGAAACGTGAAACACGTCGTGCACTCCTGACAATCCTTCGGGCAACTCCAACTTATAGGCAACCTCTCCCATGCGCTCCAAAACACTGTAAGGTCCAACAAATCTCGGGGCTAACTTCCCTTTAACTCCGAAACGTTTAACTCCTCGCAGAGGCGATACCCTCAAGTACGCTCTGTCTCCGATCTCATAGTCTATCTCCTTGCGCTTCGAGTCGGCGTAACTTTTCTGCCTGGACTGAGCTACCTTCAGTCTATCTCGGATCAACTTCACTTTCTCCTCAGACTCTTTGATTAAGTCTGGTCCAAACAACTGTCGGTCTCCAACTTCGTCCCATGACAACGGTGTTCGGCATCTCCTTCCATATAATGCCTCGAACGGCGCCATCTTCAAACTGGCCTGGTAACTATTGTTGTATGAGAACTCCGTGTAAGGCAAGTTGTCATCCCAACTAGATCCATAATCTAATGCACATGCTCTCAACATATCCTCCAGAATCTGATTGACTCTCTCCGTCTGTCCATCTGTCTGCGGATGAAACGCTGTGCTAAACTCTAGCCTGGTTCCCAAGGTTTCATGTAACTGATTCCAGAACTTTGAGGTAAACTGAGTTCCTCTATCAGATACAATACTCCTCGGAACTCCATGCAGACATACGATTCTGGTCATGTATATCTTAGCCAACTTCGCACTGGTATATGTGGTTTTCACCGGGATAAAGTGGGCTACCTTCGTCAATCGGTCTACTACTACCCAGATTGAATCATGCCCTGCTTTGGTCCTGGGCAATCCGGTGATAAAATCCATACCAAGCTTTTCCCACTTCCATTCGGGTATTGGCATAGGTTGTAGCAATCCTGCTGGCTTCTGATGTTCTGCCTTTAATCTCTGGCATACATCACAAACTGCTACATACTCCGCGATATCCTTCTTCATACCGGTCCACCAGAAAATATCCTTCAAATCCAAATACATCTTAGTATTTCCTGGGTGAATCGAGTATGGTGAATCATGGGCCTCCCGTAAAATCAACTTCCTAATCTCCGGGTCATTGGGCACATAGATTCGATCCTCAAACAACAAGGTGTTGTGCTCATCCTCACGAAAACCTTTAGCTTTTCCTTCGCTCATCCTCTCCTTTATAGCGACAATCTCCTTGTCAGTTTTCTGAGCTTTTCTGATTTTATCCATCAGGGTAGACTGGATTTCTAGTGTTGCTACATAGCCTCTCGGAACTATCTCCAAACGTAGTTCTCGTAGGTCCTCGGCTAGCTCCTTTGGAAACTCTTCCATCATTAGGGTATTGACATGGCTCTTACGGCTTAGCGCATTCGCTACTACGTTAGCCTTTCCGGGGTGATAATGCAATCTCATGTCATAATCCTTAATGAGCTCCAGCCATCTCCTTTGCCTAAGATTCAACTCCTTTTGAGTGAATATATACTTCAAACTCTTATGATCCGTATATACTTCACAATGGTTTCCTATGAGAAAATGCCTCCACGTTTTCAATGCATGCACTACGGCTGCTAACTCCAAATCGTGGGTGGCATAGTTCATCTCATGAGGTTTCAGTTGTCGTGAAGCATACGAAACAACTCTTCCTTCCTGCATAAGAACTGCTCCAAGTCCTCGACGTGAAGCGTCGCAGTACACCTCATAATCCTTATGTTGATCTGGCAGAATCAACACAGGGGATGATACCAACCTTTTCTTCAACTCCTGGAAACTAGTCTCACATTCTTCGGTCCAACTAAACTTGGTTTCCTTCTTCAACAACTCCGTCATTGGCTTTGAAATCTTCGAGAAATTCTCGATAAATCTCCGGTAGTATCCTGCGAGTCCAAGAAAACTCCGGATCTCTCCAACGGTCGTCGGTGCTTCCCAATTGGTCACAGTCTCCACCTTGGCGGGATCTACTGCTATTCCTTCTCCGGATATAACATGTCCGAGGAATCCGACTTCTTTCAACCAAAACTCACATTTGCTAAACTTGGCATACAACTCTTGCTCTCTGAGCTTCTCCAATACCAAACGCAAATGCTCTTCATGCTCCTCTTCATCCTTCGAGAAGATCAAAATATCGTCTATGAACACTACGCCGAACTTATCCAAATACTCCATAAACACTTTGTTCATCAGGTTCATAAAGTAAGCCGGTGCGTTTGTCAGACCAAACGACATAACGGTATACTCATACAACCCATACCTAGTGGTAAAGGCCGTCTTAGGGATATCTTGCTCTCGAATCTTCAACTGATGGTACCCTGATCGTAGATCGATCTTCGAAAATACCTTAGCTCCTTGCAATCTATCGAACAGATCATTGATCATTGGCAACGGGTACTTATTCTTGATCGTTACTTCATTCAATCCTCGGTAATCAACAACCATTCTTAACGATCCATCCTTCTTCTCTACTAGAAGTACTGGCGAACCCCAAGGCGAAGAACTTGGGCGTATGAATCCTTTATCCAGTAGCTCCTTAATCTGCTTCTTAATCTCCTCCAAATCCTTTGCGAGCATCCTATATGGTCTCTTAGAAATTGGCCCGGTGCCTGGCAAAAGTTCAATCAAAAACTCTATGTCTCTATCTGGTGGCATGCCAGGTAACTCTTCTGGGAACACATCCGGAAAATCCTTCAGTACTGGCACTTCCTCCTGAACAACTCCCGTGAGAGAATGTACTTGAGTCCTTGTAGGCGAATTCCTAGACACATACTTAATCCTTTTTCCCTCCGGGGTGGTGAGCAAAATAGACTTACTGGCACAGTCAATATTACCTCCATACTGTGATAACCAATCCATACCTAATATCACATCCAATCCTTGTGATTCCAGAACTATTAGGTCAGAGGGGAAAGTGTGGCGTCCTATGGTCAATGGCGTCTGAAAACATCCTTGGTGTACCATATAATCTGCTCCAGGTGAACTTACTAACATGGGGGTCTTAAGAACTCGGGTGGACATCCTATGTTTATTTACGAATCCCCTTGAAATGTATGAATGCGATGCACACTACAAGGATACCCTCTCTAAAGCAACATATATTCTACAACGTTTTAACTGTATGTTGCAAAATTCACCGTAGATACGCATATAAGCATTGTACCATATGCGTTGTACTAGTACATATTCCTACTAGACTGCAACCGCCCATAACTCCGAATAAAGCCCAACGCACTGCTAACCCAGCCCAGCCCAAGTTGACTTTAATCTAGGGCATTCCCTGTCATATTCTTCTCGATCCTGTAGGCTCCCACGCCGGCCGCCGCCCCTCGACCTATCTGCATCCCGGAGCGCCGCCCCTCACACTCCCCTGCGATCCTCCATCCCAGCGCGCCGCCCCTCACCGCTCCCCTGCGACCCTCCATCCCGGCGCGCCGTCCCTCGGCAAGACTCCCCTGCTTCCCGGCCCATCGCCCCTCGTCACTGTTCCCCTACGACCAAGTGCATGTACTACCTCCGCACACGGGCCTGCAGCTTTGGGGAGAGTTGCCGCCACAACCACCCTCACGATCAAGTTGCCATGGTGAGCCGGACCACTTCTTTTCTTCCAATTTTAATTCCCTCATCTGGTTCTGCTTCACTTCAGTATAGTTGGGAATTGGTACTTACAACTTGCCAGTCCCTGATGTTGACCGACAGGTTGAATTATAGCTGGTTTGTGCGGAGGGGAGATTCTAACTGAAGCCTCTTGTTGTGAACGAACTGATTCTAGTTAGGATTAGGAGACTATCACGAACCAATGGAAGTGAAACTTGATTGTGCAGTCGTTGGTTCTTGTCGTTGATTATGTGATTGACCGATTGCATAGTAAGTCTTGTTATCTTAGTCTCGTGGTTGATGTTGAGGATTCAAAGATCCACTTTCTGCTTACATGCAAAGTTGTAGGCCTGATCAGTCACTCTGTCATATGGTCATATTTCTATTGATTAAATCCTTTTTTAACCTTATTACAACTCAAGTAGGTAGGCATGCTCACTTTGTTCCAGTGATTTCTTGCAGAAATGAGAACATCCGCGAGTGATGTATCACAGCCATCTACTCAGGTCTGGCCACCATAACTTCGACGTTTGTTAGTTGTTACGCAATGGGCTCTCTTCTTTCTAATCAAATCTTCTTGGCGGACTAATTGGTTACATCAACCTGCCTCCACCCATGGTATAAGCGCCGGGTCTATTAAATTGCATGCATCAAAGTAGCCTAATTAACTTGAAAGTGTGATGCTTGAGTTTGTGTCCCAGTGTCTGCATGTCTGCAGGTCCATGATTTGTTTACTATCAACATGGTGGCTGTATCTTTTTACTCAGTAATTAATATAATTATATACATATAGTCAGTCTGTGTGATGCATCCTGCATGTGCAAAAGCATAAGGCAACACACGCACGCACGCATGCTCTCAAATAACAATCCTTCTAGCCTTACCTACCACTGGTCGAAGTATTATTTGTGCCACGCGGAAGTGTTCATGGAAAGAAGTTTGCACATGTCGATTTCAGCTCTTTTTTTCTCCAACAACTTCGCATGTTATCTCATTATTGTGCTGGTGTTTTCTACCAGGTGATAACAAAATTAAACTCCTTGACGTGCCCTTTGGTATACATATACTATGAATTTTTAGGAGGTTGACAGGCAAAAAAAGAGAAAACGTACATGGTATTACATAGTGGATGGCTCAGAGAAATCCTATGGTGTAAAATAGTCAGACATATTTGATATGTATCTAGAGTCTAATATCCAGTTGTATATATACATTAAGAAATTTGTTGCAAGTTTCACTAGTACAAGTTGAATATTGTATAATCTTGGGCTTGATATCCAACATAAATCCCTTTAATTAAGTCGTGATGGTCTTATATAATTTCTACATTTATGAATTTCAAGTCAGAGTGTGTGTTGCTAATTATTCACTATCAACTTTTACTCATGATTTGTTTGGGTGTTTTGTTTTGTTTGATTGTATCATGATTTTGTAGTGACCAAGCGTCCTAATAAGTCTTTTCTTATTTTGCAGCACCTCATTTCTCCAACGTCATCAGTTGGGATGGTCTCTAAGCATACATAATTTTTCTCTATTTTTTTCTTAAAGAGAAATAGCATAAGGAGAAGCCATTACTGATGTGTGCGCTAACAATTTCAGATCACCATAGTAGTTATTTCTAGCTAACAATGTAAAACACAAAAATGCTAGCCCGTGCATGGGTTGATCACTAGTGTGCATAGTAGAATAACCTTACTAGCCTATTTTTCAATGTTTGAAGAAAATTCTGCCTAATATGTTGCAAAGGCTGTGAGGAGGACCCTTGCATTGTCGAAAAACAATATAATTGTGAATTTCTGTTGTACGACGATAGGAACTTAAACACAAATCTGATATTTACAAGCTTGCTCTTGCAGTTCATTCATGGTTACAATTGCAGTAATATTTTTTTATTTTTTATGCAATGTCCAATGGATTTAGAATCCACCAAATTACTATTGTGATTTCCTAGAGAAAGTCCACATTACTCAGCTGGTGTGATGAATCTCTGGAGTTTGCATATAGAGATATAACAACAAATACAATTGCTAATATCCCGTCTCTGTCACTTCTTGCATCTTGTCAATGTGTTGTGTGTTAATAGTTCATTTGTGTTTTTTGTCTGTAGATTCAAAAACAAATGGATGATTATATGGGTGCATGACAAGTATACTGCAATTATGATGATGATGTTCATGTTCATGATGATGATTATGATGGAGGCTTCCAGATTTAGTTAAGTTGCAGGGAAGATATAGTTGGATGATGTTCCTCGGTTAAGTTTTAGATAAGTTGTACAAATGTTGATGGATGTTTTCAGGTTAAGTTTCGATGTTAAGAAAATACTTAGATTATGCATCACATTTCGATGATGTTCCGCATGTAATATTCACTATTGTAATCTGACAGTTTTATCAAATATATGATTTGTTCATCTCATGAGTATATATTTTTTTCTTTTTTATTCACTTGAAATACATAATTATCACCATTACATGGAGAGTTAATTTAATTGCTGGCTAAGAAATATATTCACATTATATATACCACACATGAAGCGTTGCAAATTCTTCGTTGCCAAGCAATGGGATCCTGATTCCTGTGCATTAAGCACCAACATATATAAGTGTTGTGCAAGTATGTTTTATGTGTTGCATTCTTGCAACGGTCTCTTTTACCAACGACAGTATAAGCGTTGCACTAGGCGCTAGCAACACTGGATAAGGCTACGCATCCCAAACCGTTGGTAAATGCACTAACAACGCATATATGGACTTTTAGATACGGAAAAATGCGTTGCTAAAGTGGGGGTCATGTTGTAGTGGCACCAGTATCGAAAAGAACTATTGCGGTAAATGTCTTAACCAAAAACTTACCGACAACAGCATCTGGTTGCTCTTCTACCTCCTCCACGGTCACATGGTTCACTTGTCCTTTGTTGAACGGGTTGGGCTTCTTCCCGGCGCTTCCATTGCCGTTCCCATTCTTAACTTCAGGGCATTCATTGGCATAATGTCCAGTCTTCCCGCACTTGTAACAAGTGACATGGCTAAAATCCCTCTTGGTGGGTGTGGACGGTGCAGGGCGGTTCTGGTTTCCATTGGCTCCATTTCCACTCCCATTACCATTGCCATTCTTGGTGCCATTGTGGTTGTGTGAGCTACTTCCTCCATGGGTATGCTGAAACTGTCCTACTGCTTTAGGGGTAAAGCGAGGCTTCTGCTGAGCTCCAGAATTATACTTCCCTTGCCCATACTTCCTCTTGCGACTCTCAATCTGTTGATGCTTCCTTTCAATCATCAGAGCTCGGTCAACCAACTCCTGATAGTTATTGAAAGTTGCCACCATCAGCTGTACACTCATCTCATCATTCAGCCCTTCCATAAATCTCTCCTGCTTCTTGGCATCGGTAGCCACATCATCTGGGGCATAACGAGATAGAGTACTAAACTCATCCACGTACTGGGCTACTGTACGATTTCTTTGGCGCAAGTTGCGAAACTCATGCTTCTTCATACTCATGGCTCCAGTCGAGACATGGGCAGTACGAAAAGCTTGCTGAAACTGATCCCAAGTCACATTGGCTACGGGGTAAGTGGCTGTGTAATTCTCCCACCATGCTGCGGCTGGTCCAGACAACTGGTGTGCGGCAAATCGCACCTTCTCAGCATCCGAGCAATTGGCGGTGGTCAAATCCCTTCCAATCTTGCGTAGCCAGTCATCAGCCACAATTGGTTCGATGCTGCTAGCAAACACAGGTGGTTGCAACCTTAAGAAACGTGTCAGGTTGTCCACAGGTGGTGGTGGTGGAGGGTTGTTGTTGTTGTTCTGGTTGTTCTGGGTGTTCTGGACAAGAAGTTGCATCAGGGTGTTCTGCTGCTGGATCAACTGAGTGAGCTCAGGGGGAAACTCGAATTCACGTCTTGGAGGCATCTGATGGGTGTAGAGGGAAGATATTAGAATAGAATAGAGGTCTAAGGGAAAATCACTACCCATATGCACATGAGACAAACACACAATCATATCACACCAATCAATTTCAAACAAGGTCTTACAAATCTAACGATCGTTTACAAAAGTGCTCTAAATCTAATATATGGAGGTATACTACTAGTTATAGGGTGGTCATCTAAAAATATTGATCGGCAGAGGATTCCATAATATCTGCCCCAGCTTCATCTTCATAGTCTTCATCTTTGCTATCCTCAGCTTCCAAATCCGTATCATCTATGATGATATAGTCTTCCGGTGGAATCTCCTTGGGTTCTTCTTCCTCGTCTTCTTCTCCCATGAGTATCCCTAACTTCCGGGTCAAATCATCATTCTTCTCCACAAGTATCTTCATCTCCTCCTCATATCCGTCGCATGTAGACTTGAGTTCTTCCTCTAGCTCCAAATTCCTATTTAGGGCCTTCTTCAAATCTATCATCCCAGCACACATCTGGTGCTCCTGGCGACGAATGTGGTGGTTCAACTCCTGGATGAATGCTGCTATGGATATACCCTTCCTAGTGCTGATCATATCCCAGTTCTCATCTCGGCGTCCACAAATCTGGTAGATAGTGTCCTTTAGCTCCTGCTTGTAGACTTCTCCAATCCTCCCCATAGCAATGTGGGCTGCCATACTCCTTCCTAGGCTCCATGTAGGTGCATTAAAGGAAAATGCTATGAGTGGGGTGACGGGTGCATACGTCCTTCCTGGAACTTGAGCTTGAACCAACCAACGCTCCTCCTCAGGTAGAGTGGCATTGTAGGTTCCAGTGAAACTTGGTAATCCAATGTGTAGATATCTGGTGACTTCCTTCAGGTGTCGTCCAAATGGCGTGTCATCATCCGGTTGCATGAACTTGTGCTTTGCTTCCACCATCCTAAAGAATAGAAAAGATGAGGAGTCAGAAGAGAGAAGAGTGGATAGTGTTCTAGGGTTTGTCTTAGTGGTCGTGTCCTATAGTCAGCGTGTGCTCTGATACCATCTCTGTAGCGACCAGACCTAAAACAGTCTGATCTCCATGCATCAGTGTCATCCCAGGATCAGTAATGCTGA
This sequence comes from Secale cereale, assembly GCA_902687465.1. NCBI lineage: Eukaryota > Viridiplantae > Streptophyta > Magnoliopsida > Poales > Poaceae > Secale > Secale cereale. The sequence continues at coordinate 52,924,966 of LR738713.1, read as the reverse complement.
CAGGCATGGTACTCGAAGGATTTATAACAGAGTAGCAATCACACACTTATTACATTGATAGTCCAACGATGAATTTATTACACAAAACATGGCTGAAGGCCATCTAATACGATAACAGCGGAAGGCTTGGAAGATAAGTGAGTCCATCAACTCCAGCGGCATCACTGAGTATAGAACCACGACCTAAAAGGGCATCTTACTCGTCGTCTAAAAAGTCTGCAACATGAAACGTTGCAGCCCGAAAACGGGTCAGCACATGGAATATGCTGGCAAGATAACACAAGAGATGCAATGAAAGTAAGGCTATACTATATGCAATATGGCTGGTGGAAACCTCTATGGTTAAGTTTTTGCGTAAAGCCAATTTTTCCCTACTTCAAAGGAATGTATTTTAATTAACTATCATGATAGTTGAAACATCGTTGAGAAGATAGACATCCTCTCAACCCCAATTAAAATAATCATTAAACCCAACAAAATTAAATTAGAGTAACATGTTGACATGCACATGATAATCCAAATACCGGATACTCAAGATGTCCATAACCGGGGACACGGCTAATCATGATCAGTTTGTACACTCAGCAGAGGTTTGTGCACTTTCCCCACAAGACTCGATCGCCTCCGTTTGGTTTCACGCACTGCATGGTGTTTGAGAAACGGATGACCGAGACACAGTCTTTCCGAAGAGGTCCCCTTAACCAGATAGATAGGCCGGTACACCTACAAAACCCAACTACATCTGCTAGCCCATCATGGAAAGGTTTCCCACAACTTACTCAACTATGCCAGAGCCCATAATGGCATGTGGCTGCACACGGAAGTTTCTAGTATGAAAAATCTCATGATCCCTTTGAGCCTGGGTGGCGGTCCAAAAGAAAAACAGGCAATCCTGGAATACCCAAGTGCCTCAATCCACCCAGATGTGTATTAAAGTTGCCACCTTAAGTTGAACCATTAATTAACAACTCACATCTGTCATGGATTTCACTGAAACCCAAACCACGTCTACGAGCATAGCATGTCCTAACAGCAAACGTAGAAGTAACTCCCAGGGTTTGAATGTAATGCAGGTAATAGGTACTACCTCAATCTACTTCCCAATCCCACAAGTTAATTGATCCTACTCATGCAATGTGTGAGGGGTTTGACTAATGCAATGAAAACTGGGTAATTGGAAAGCATGATCAAAGTGTTACTTGCCTTGCTGATGATCCGCAAAACCTAGAGACTCAAAGTAGCAAGCGGCGCACTCCGGGTACTCTATCGCAATCAAACAACAAGCATACAATAAGTACTTAACTAATGCACGGGTAAAACTCAAATAAGAGATCTAACCAGAAAGTTCAACTTAAGAACTCCGATTTGCAAAAAGAATCAACTCGAAAGAAGCAACGAAACTCAAACTGCAAAAGAAACGAGCTCCGAATTACTAGTTGGCCTAAAGTCAAATTTTACAGTAGCCAAAACTTTGTTCAAGTTGTTCTAATGTAAAGAGGGCTTCGAGACGAAGATCTGGGATTTTGAATCACCTGATTCCGACTCTCGAGCGAAAAGAAAAACGAAAAACAAGATCAGGGCAGAAATCGCGATCGGAAAATCGCGGATAAAATACCCCGAAAAAGAAAAACGACGAACGGGCTAACGAACGAACGTTCGCTGTCTGCGATTAACTAACGAAAACCGTTCGTTAAAACGAACGTACGGACGAACGTCCTCTACTTAACTAAACCGGCGAAAAACCGATCTAAACCGAAAAAAAACAGATCTAGGGTTTCTTCCAAAAAAAACCGATCCGATCAAAAAAAAAAAACCGGCGGCATCTACCTCGTCTCCGGCGGGGCGGCGGCGTCAGGCGGCGGCGGGGTCCGGCAGCGGCGGCGGGGTCCGGCGCGGCGACGGGCGGCGGCGGGTGGCGCGGCGGCGCGGGCGGCGACGGCAGGCGGCGGCGCGGGCGGCGGCGACGGCGGGTGGCGCGGGCGGCGGCGGCGGCGGGTGACTTGGGCCGGATCTGGCGCTATTTAAAGCCCAGAGTCCTGGTCCTTTACTAGTCCTAGTCGGTTCCCCCTTTTTTTTTAAATAGAATTCCCGGCGCAATAAAACTAACGAAATAAATATCAAACGGACTCCTAAAATCCCGAATTAAATTTTCACCGTCCTCTAATAATATTTAGGACAAAGTGAACATTTTCCCGGACCTAAATGTAATTTTGAAAAACGCGTATTTTTCCTATGCAAATAAATCCGAAAATAAATCTAGAAAAATACCAAAAGTGATTTTAATATTTTTCCTCCAATATTTCTATTATTTTGGAGAAGTCATATTATCTCCGCTCATTTATTTTTATTTAGAAATATTTTTAGGAGAGAAAAATAATTAGAATCACACTGTCCTCGTACCGGTATTCGAGCGAACTCAAATACGAAAACGGTAAAATCCCCAACTCTCTCCGTAGGTCCTTGAGTTGCTTAGAATTTCGAGGAACGTCACGAACAAAATGCAAAAATATGCAAATGCAATTATGATCTATGTATAACATTCCAAATTGAAAATTTGGGATGTTACAATTTAGCACTAAATATGGACTTGACTATGAGATAGTAGCTTCTTTCTGTGAATCATTTGCTACTGATGTTGATCTCCCTAAGGAGAAGTGGTTTAAATATCATCCTCCCATTGAAGTAAAAGTAGTTGAACCTGTTAAAGTTGAAGAAAAAACTATCACTTATAATGTTGATCCTATTGTTCCTACCGCTTATATTGAGAAACCGCCTTTCCCTGTTAGGATAAGGGATCATGCTAAAGCTTCAACTGTGGTTCGTAAGAGTAATATTAGAACACCTACGCCCTCTGAGCAAATTAAAGTTGAACCTAGTGTTGCTATGGTTAAGGATCTCTTGGTCGATGATATAGATGGGCATGTTATTTACCTCCATGAGGAAGCTGCTAGAATCGCCAAACCCGATACTAGGAATAAACATAGACCTGTTGTAGGCTTGCCTGCTATTTCTGTTAAAATAGGAGACCATTGCTATCATGGTTTATGTGATGTAGGTGCTAGTGCTAGTGTAATACCCATTTCCTTATATGAAGAAATTATGCACGATATTGCACCTGCTGAGCTAGAAGGTATTGATGTCATTATTAAGCTTGCCAATAGATACACTATTTCACCAATGGGGTTTGTTAGAGATGTTGAAGTCTTGTGTGGGAAGGTTAAATACCCTGCTGATTTTCTTGTTCTTGGTTCCCCACAAGATGATTTTTGTCCCATTATATTTGGTAGACCCTTCTTGAACACTGTTAATGCTAAGATAGACTGCGAAAAGGATATTGTTACTGTTGGATTAGGGGATATGTCTCATGATTTTAACTTTGCTAAATTTCATAGACAACCCCATGATAAAGAATTGCCTAGTAAGGATGAAATTATTGGTCTTGCTTCTATTGCTGTACCTCCTAACGATCCCTTAGAACAATATGTGCTAGACAATGAAAATGATATGTATATGAATGAGAGAAGGGCAATAGATGCAATATTCTTTAAACAGGGACCCTTATTGAAACACAACTTGCCTATTGAAATTCTAGGGGATCCTCCTCCACCCAAGGGTGATCCCGTGTTTGAACTTAAACCATTACCTGATACTCTTAAGTATGTTTATCTCGACGAAAAGAAGATATATCCAGTTATTATTAGTGCTAACCTTTCAGAGCAGGAAGAAGAGAAATTATTGAAAACTCTGAAGAAGCACTGTGATGCTATTGGATATACTTTTGATGATCTTAAGGGCATTAGTCCCACTTTATGCCAACACAAGATAAAGTTGGAAGAGGACGCGAAACTGATTATCGATCATCAACGACGGTTAAATCCTAAGATGAAAGACGTGGTAAGGAAGGAAATACTAAAGCTTCTAGAGGCAGGTATAATTTATCCAGTTGCTGATAGCCAGTGGGTAAGTCATGTCCATTGTGTCCCCAAGAAGGGAGGTATTACTGTTGTTCCTAATGATAAAGATGAATTGATCCCACAAAGAATTGTTACAAGTTATAGGATGGTAATTGATTTCCATAAATTAAATAAAGCCACTAAGAAAGATCATTATTGTTTGCCTTTTATTGATCAAATGCTAGAAAGGTTATCCAAACATACTCATTTTTGCTTTCTACATGGCTATTCTGGTTTCTCTCAAATACCTATGACAAAAGGGGATCAAGAAAAGACCACTTTTACTTGTCCCTTTGGTACCTTTGCTTATAGACGTATGCCTTTTGGTTTATGTAATGCACCTGCTACCTTTCAAAGATGCATGATGGCTATATTCTCTGATTTTTGTGAAAAGATTTTTGAGGTTTTCATGGATGAATTTTCCATTTACGGAACTTCTTTTGATGATTGTTTGAGCAACCTTGATCGAGTTTTGCAGAGATGTGAAGAAACTAATCTTGTCTTGAATTGGTTTCTTCACATCTCTGGAAAACTCTGATTTTTGTGAAAAGATGTTGTGTCCCAAGGACATCAAAGGTATAAGAAGTTTCCTTGGTCATGCCGGGTTTTATAGGAGGTTCATTAAGGACTTCTCCAAAATCTCTAGGCCTCTGACTAATCTCTTACAAAAAGATGTTCCTTTTGTCTTTGATGATGATTGTGTAGAAGCATTTGAAATACTTAAGAAAGCATTGATCTCTGCACCTATTGTCCAGCCTCCTGACTGGAATTTACCCTGTGAGATTATGTGAGATGCTAGTGATTATGCTGTAGGTGCTGTTCTAGGACAAAGAGTTGATAAGAAATTGAATGTTATCCAATATGCTAGTAAAACTCTAGATAGTGCCCAGAGAAATTATGCTACTACTGAGAAAGAATTTTTAGTAGTCATATTTGCTTCTGATAAGTTTAGACCTTATATTGTCGATTCTAAAGTAACTATTCACACTGGTCATCCTGCTATCAAATACCTTATGGAAAAGAAAGATGCTAAACCTAGACTTATTAGATGGGTTCTCCTGCTACAAGAATTTGATTTGCATATTACTGATAGAAAGGGAGCCGAGAACCATGTTGCAGATAACTTGTCTAGGTTAGAGAATATTCTTGATGGCCCACTACCTATTGATGATAGCTTTCCTGATGAACAATTAGCTGTCATAAATGCTTCTCGTACTGCTCCATGGTATGTTGATTATGCTAATTACATTGTTGCTAAGTTTATACCACCTAGTTTCACATACCAGCAAAAGAAAAAGTTCTTCTATGTTTTAAGACATTACTTCTGGGATGACCCACACCTTTATAAAGAAGGAGTAGATGGTATTATTAGACGTTGTGTACCTGAGCATGAACAGGAACAAATCCTACGCAAGTGTCACTCCGAAGCTTATGGAGGACACCATGCTGGAGACAGAACTGCACATAAGGTACTGCAATCTGGTTTTTATTGGTCCACTCTCTTCATGGATGCCCGTATGTTTGTCTTATCTTGTGATGAATGCCAAACAATTGATAATATCTGTAGACGTCAAGAAATTCCTATGAATTATTCACTTGTTATTGAACCATTTGATGTCTAGGGCTTTGATTATATGGGACTGTTTCCTTCATCTAATGGGTATACACATATTTTAGTTACTATTGATTACGTTACTAAGTGGGTAGAAGCTATCCAAACTAGTAGTGCTGAGCACAACACCTCTATTAAGATGCTTAAAGAAGTTATTTTTCCGAGGTTTGGAGTACCTAGATATTTAATGACTGATGGTGGTTCACACTTAATTCTCCGTAAAATGCTTGCTAAGTATGATGTTAATCATAGAATTGCATCCCCATACCACCCACAGTCTAGTGGTCAAGTAGAACTAAGTAATAGAGAGCTGAAATTAATTTTGCAAAAGACTGTTAATAGGTCTAGAAAGAATTGGTCCAAGAAACTTGATGATGCATTATGTGCCTATAGAACTGCATACAAAAACCCTATAGGTATGCCTCCTTATAAAATGGTCTATGGAAAAGCATGTCACTTACGTCTCGAACTAGAACATAAGCGTATTGGGCGATTAAAGAGCTCAATTATGATTTCAAACTTGCCGGTGAGAAGAGGTTATTTAACATCAGCTCACTCGACGAATGGAGAACCGAGGCTTACGAGAATGCCAAACAGTTTAAAGAAAAGGTTAAAACATGGCATGACAAAAGGATACAAAAGCGCGAGTTTAACGTAGGTGATTATGTCTTGCTATACAATTCTCGTTTAAGATTTTCTACTGGAAAACTTCTATCTAAATGGGAAGGTCCTAAGTTATCGAGGAGGTCTATCGTTCCGGAGCCATAAAAATCAACAACTTCGAAGGCACAAATCCAAAGGTGGTGAACGGTCAAAGAATTAAACATTATATCTCAGGTAATCCTATAAATGTTGAAACCAATGTTATTGAAACCGTAACACCAGAGGAGTACATAAGGGACACTTTCCAGAACGATCCAGACTCCTAAAAGGAAGAGGTATGTGGTACGGTAAGTAAACCGACTCCAAAACAGTTCTAATGGCAATTTTTCCCCGTATTGGAATATTTAGAAAAATAAAAAAATAAGAGGCAGTCCGGAAAGGAAACGAGGCGTCCACGAGGGTAGAGGGTGCGCCCTACCCCCCTGGGCGTGCCCCTACCTCGCGGGCACCTCGTGTGCCTCCCACACTCCGTTTTCTTGCATGTTACTTCTTTTGGTCGGTAAAAATTTATTATATATTCTCCCGAGGGTTTTGACCACCGTACCACGCCAAAATCCTCTATTTTCGTTTCGAGATGTTGTTTCCGACAGATCTAGATCATCATGACGTCTTCCAACACTCCCAAGGACAAGTTCTTCGAGAAGGTCATCAACCCCTACCTCGCGGAGGTGCTGCAACACCCTCAAACCATCGAGGTGCGTGAGGGGGTGCTGCACATCCGCGATGTTGAGGGACCAAGGAGGACCGGAAGCGTGGAGAAAAGACTCGAAGCAATGGAGCAGCAAGTTTTCAAGTGCCAAGGTATGGTGGAACGAGGACTCAACGCCAACCACATGTTGATCACGGAGCTCACCAACAACCACAAGCTGGACAGCAAGATCATTGGGGAGGCCATCTTCAAGCTCCAAGAGAAAATCGAGCACCTCCAAGCCCAGATCTATGACCCGCAAAACCAAAACTGTGAGTATGAATATAGATTCAAGAAGATGAGTTTGGCTGCAAATTTGAGGATCCTGGAGACTCGATCATCCTTCTACAATGGTGAGCCCATGCCCTGGAAGATGGACGACAAGCCTACATCATTAGCAACTCCATCACCACCTCCGAAGACGGAGACATAATCACATGGGTATGAGCACTCCCCTTGGCAACTGCCAAGCTTGGGGGAGGTGCCCCGGTATCGTATCACCATCACACTCCTATCTTTACCATTTTTCTTAGTTCGATCCTTTTGGTAATATCTTGATCTAATAGAATAAAGTTTAGTATGATCTAGTTGTGAGATTTGCTTGATGATCTTTATCTTTGTATTCGAGTTCCCGAGCTATATAATAAAGATTAGTTTGAGTCAAGGGCTTGATTTTCTCGCTATGATCATGAGAGAACAAAAGAAAATATAAAAAGTATCAAAGAGATCATATTGATCTTATGGAAAGTAATGACTTCACATATAAATAGTATGATGAATAAAAGTTGTTGAGAGTTGACAAACAAAGTTTTGGTCATCGTTGCAATTAATAGGAAGTAATAAAGAAAGAGAAGTTTTCACATACAAATATACTATCTTGGACATCTTTTATGATTGTGAGCACTCATTAAAATATGACATGCTAAAGAGTTGATGTTGGACAAGGAAGACAACATAATGGGTTATGTCTTCTTATATCCGAAATAAAGTATACTCTCATGGATCATCCAACATGTTGAGCTTGCCTTTCCCCCTCATGCTAGCCAAACTTTTTGCACCAAGTAGAGAAAGTACTTGTGCTTCCATACATCCTTAAACCCAGTTTTGCCATGAGAGTCCACCATACCTACCTATGGATTGAGTAAGATCCCTCAAGTACGTTGTCATTGTTGCAACTCTCTAAAATATGTATGATCTATTAGTGTGGAGAAAATAAGCTTTATACGATCTTGTGATATGGAAGTAATAAAAGCGATAGACCGCATAATAAAGGTCCCTATCACAAGTGGCAATATAAAGTGCCATTCTCTTGCGCTAAGATTTTGTACATCCAACCATAAAAGCACATGACAACCTCTCCTTCCCTCTGCGAAGGGCCTATCTATTGTTCTTACCTTATAAGAGTCAATGTAATCTTCACCTTTCCTTTTTACATTTTATCCTTTGGCAAGCACATTATGTTGGAAAGATCCTGACATATATACCCACTTGGATGTAAGTTATCATGATCTATTACTGTTGACATTACCCGTGAGGTAAAAGGTTGTGAGGCAACACTATAAGCCCCTATCTTTCTCTGTGTCCGATAAAAACTCCAGACCCATAAGTATTGCGTGAGTGTGAGCAATTGTGAAAGACTAAATGATAGTTGAGTATGCGGACTTGCTGGAAAGCTCTTACATTGACTCTTTCCGATGTTACGATAAATTGCAATTGCTTCAATGACCGAGATCATAGTTTGTTAGTTTCCAATGAAGTTTCTGATTCATACTTGACACTTTGAATAGATTGTTACTTATATATATATGTTGTTGTTATAAGATTGATCATGATGCCTTCAAGTCCGTATTTTATTTTATCGACACCACTATCTCTAAACATGTGGACATATTTTTCGATATCGGCTTTCGCTTGAGGACAAGCAAGGTCTAAGCTTGGGGGAGTTGATACGTCCATTTTGCATCATGCTTTTATGTTGATATTTATTGCACTATGGGCTGTTATTACACATAATGTCACAATACTTATGCCTTTTCTCTCTTATTTTATAAGGTTTACACGAAGAGGGAGAATGCCCGCAATTGGAATTCTTGGCTGGAAAAGGAGCAAACATTGGAGACCTATTCTGAACAACTCAAAAAGCCCCGAAACTCCACGAATCTCCGTTTCAGAAAATAAAAAAAATATCTGGCGAAAGAGATACGAGAGGGGGGCCACCCACCGTCCACGATGGTGGGGGGCGCGCCCCCTGCCTCATGGGCCACCTGGTGACCCCCCAATTCCCATCTTCTCCTATATGAGGTGTTTTGACTTGGAAAAAAATCATAAGGAGGCTTTGGGGATGAAGCGCCGCCGTCTCGAGGCGGAACCTTGGCGGGACCAATCTAGGGCTCCGGCGGAGCTGTTCTGCTGGGGGTACTTCCCTCCGGGAGGGGGTGATCGTCACCGTCGTCATCACCAACAACTCTCCCATCTTGGGGAGGGTTATCTTCATCAGCATCTTCACCAGCACCATATCCTCTCAAACTCTAGTTCATCTCTTGTATCCAATCTCTGTACCAAAATCTCAGATTGGTACCTGTAGGTTGCTAGTAGTATTGATTATTCCTTGTAGTTGATGCTAGTTGGTTTACTTGGTGGAAGATCATATGTTCAGATCCATTATGCATATTAATACCCCTATGATTATGAACATGAATATGCTTTGTGATTAGTTACGTTTGTTCCTGAGGACATGGTTGAAGTCTTGCTATAAGTAGTCATGTGATTTGGTATTCGTTCAATATTTTGATGAGATGTATGTTGTCTTTCCTCTAGTGGTGTCATGTGAACGTCGACTACATGACACTTCACCATTGTTTGGGCCTAGAGGAAGGCATTGGGAAGTAATAAGTAGATGATGGGTTTCTAGAGTGATAGAAGCTTAAACCATAGTTTATGCGTTGCTTCGTAATGGGATGATTTGGATCCATATGTTTCATAAAACAGCGTCAGTCCGGGTTAGTTCCACTCAAATCATGCAAGTTAGAGTCCAAAACAAGGGCGAAAGGGTTTGGAAAAGTAGATATGTTGGAGACGTATCAGTGACAGAAGCTTAAACCCTAGTTTATGCGTTGCTTTGTAAGGGGCTGATTTGGATCCACATGTTTCATGCTATGGTTAGGTTTACATTAATACTTCTTTTGTAGTTGTGGAGGCTTGCAATAGAGGTTAATCATAAGTGGGATGCTTGTCCAAGTAAGGGCAGCACCCAAGCACCGGTCCACCCACATACCAAATCATCAAAGTAACGAACGTGAATCATATGAACGTGATGAAAACTAGCTTGACGATAATTCCCATGTGTCCTCGGGAGCGTTTTCCTTCATATAAGAGTTTGTCCAGGCTTGTCCTTTGCTACAAAAAGGATTGGGCCATCTTGCTGCACCTTATTTACTTTTACTATTATTTACTTGTTACCAATTATCTTATCATAAAACTATCTGCTACCGATAATTTCAGTGCTTGCAAAAAATACCTTATTGAAAACTGCCTATCATTTCCTTCTGCTCCTCGTTGGGGTCGACACTCTTCCTTATCGAAAGGACTACGATAGATCCCCTACACTTGTGGGTCATCACGACACATGGTTCCTGCCACCGCCCAAGGCCGTTTCCATGGTCGCACCGACCCGTGCTTCGCCGCTGCGCCGCCCTAAGGTCTTTTCGTCATCACTCCGACCCGCCTGCTGCCATTGTGTTGCCCCTTTGGGCCATAGCGCCATGGCCTGCGGTCCACTCCGCCGTCCCCGCATGTCGACTTCCTGTGGTATGCGCCGCGCCGCCTTCCTTGGCGCGGGAATGCCACCGTCTGTGCCGGTCTTCGTCACATTGTCGGGTTTCTTGCCTACTTCGAGCACCGCCGCCGCGCTCATAACCAAACCGCTGCTGCCGCCGTCAGGCTACTGCCCTTCTTCGGCCGATGCCGTCGCCCATCCATCCATTTCGTCTTCGTCCAACACCAACCTGTCGCCAGCATCGCCGTCATCTACCCCAACCACTTTGTCTACTCCGACCACCGTTGGTGACATCGGCCCCACGCCGATTGACGCCACAACTGTTGTTGAATATTCTTCTCTGTTGTACCTTCGACTCCTCGACATGGCGCACATCTCGTGCAGGTCCCTCGTCTACGCATGCCCGGTGCTAGAAATACCGATGTGTGCCTTCATCCACGACGTGTCACCGGGCCTGGCAAGCCTGGTCGACGCTTCGTCAACTTCGTCTTCGTCCGTCTACGCATGCCCGGTGCTGGCAACATTGACACGTGCCTTCGTCCATGATGTGTCTCCAGGCTTGGCAACCCCGATGCGACACGTCTTCAACAAAGTCTTCTTCCTGGTGCACCAGTACTTCGACACCACTGCACCATGACTAACTCAGCGCCTCCTTGCGCCCGCAGCTCCACGACGACTTCCTCGACACCAGCTACCCCAACTCGACATCGACCACGGCGTTCTTTGCACGACTACCTTGACCAGGGCTACACCATCGTATGCTCTCGGCTACATTGGCAAACAACACAAAGGGCTACCACCTTGCTTGACCAACCTCGTCGGTTTCCACTCCAGCCACGCCTTTTGTGATGCATCGACTGTTACGACTGTGGGGGTGTCCGTCAGCTTGCCTTTAGATTGTTCTCCAGTCTCACCATCTCCATCGCTACCGTTGTGACTGCGGGGGGATGTTGAGTATAAGGGTTATTTAGGAAATGTAGGATAGCGTAGGATTTATTCTACCTTCATTTGTACTCCAAGATGACCATGTACTCCTATATATATGCCCATGAGGCTCAAGCAATACATCAACTATTCCACCAATCCCCTCTCTCCCTTCTAACACATCCCAAAGGTCTTGTCACAAACACTATATTAAAACATGAAAACACATCTAACCTGAGGCTAGATGATAGATTTATTCAAGAACAACAAGAAAAAAAGTAAAAACCAAAATAAAATTGGGTTGCCTCCCAACTAGCGCTATTTTTTAACGCCCCTAGCTCTAGGTATTGTCATAGTAGTAAGGGGTATCATCCATGCTCATCTCATACTCCCTTATTTCAGCGGCAAGTTTCCTTTGTGGTAAGCAAAATTAATCAAAGGGGCTAAATTTAATGGGATAAGGATCCCTAAGATCAAGTTTCGGAGGAATAGATTCCTCCTTCGGCCCCCGGTACTCTATGATCAACTCATCAGTATAAGCGTTCCTTTGATGAAACGTCATAAGCTTATCTCTCAAAATGAACCCTAACCCGTTGTTTTGTATAGCAAAATTATCATTAAGTTCAGAAATCTTATCAACCAAAACCTCGGCGAGAACCTTTTTCCTCAATTTCATTATAGGCAACATAATCAGGAGATTGCAATCTCATTATTTCCTCTTGATTAAAAATAATCTCCTCTATGGGGGGACAACCACCATTTATTTTGTAATGCACAAAAATTTCGTTAGCTTCTTTCCTGATGAATCTAAACTCATGAGCTAGGAATATAGTAGCGGCGCGCTTAACAGAAGAATGCTGGATATTAGAAACCTATAGAAAACTCCTCTCTATGCAAGGATGCATATGAACAAATTCTCTTTCAAGTTCAATAATGAGAAAAGTTATCGCATCCGTGAGGCTATTTGTCGTGGAATTAACACGGCAGATGTCCGGTTTAACGGACTTGATGATGGAACCATCGCACGGGTTAGCTTGAAGGGGTTAAAAGCACACAAAGGACACAAAGGATTTATACTAGTTCGGCCCCTTCGATGAAGGTAAAAGCCTACGTCTAGTTTGGTTTGGAATTGCTTGGGTGTCGATGAACAGGGAGCGGAATCGCTTGCCTGTGTTTCGACGGGTTGTTTCTTGCTCTTCCCTGAACCGTCGCCGGGTCGTCCCTTTATATAGAGGCAACGCCCGGTCCGGTTTACAGAGTCCCGAGGCCGGCTCATACTTGTGTCCGCCTCGGTCTCTGCTCTTTCTTTCTTATTTCTCAAGTTACATGATCAGGCAGTTTACAAACCATAACGTTACAAACAGACCCTAAACCTTCATGGGCTGTAACTCCTACTGGGTATTACAATTATACAACTGAACTACCATAATCCGGTTTACACTAGCCGGTTTATACCTGCTCGTAATATCCCTGACATTAGGCCCGAGAATGATTTGAACTTGTTCACATCAATCTTTTCAGTCTTGCATGATCTTCTTTTCTTGTGTCTTCTCATTTTTGTAAACCGGCCATGACATCATCTTTGTAAATCATTTAATTTGACCGTGACATCACTTCCGCATTTAACGCGCTCAGCTGTCTATCACCTTTGTTTAAAGGCCATCCCGAGAATCGAGGCGACATGGAATCTTTATCTAATCTTCTGCCTCCTCAAATCTTGCGCCTGCCGTTTCGACCCTGCTCCTTTATAAATACTGCTGCCTCTATCCTTTATCTCCTTCCGTTCGTTCTTCTTCCCCCGTCGCCCGAACTCGAGTCTCCGCCGTCGTCCGCCGAGCTTGCCTCCGCCGGCCGCTGCATCAACCTGAGTGTGACCAGAGAAACTCCGCCGCTGCTTCTTGCTGTTCCAGGTACTTCGTCTTCCTCGTTGTAGATCTATAGCTCTAGGGTTCTTCTCGCGCCTCCGCCATTAAACCTCGGAGAAAACTTCATCTGTTCGTCCTAGGCACCAAGTTCGAAGTGATTTCAGCCTTTAGATCTTGCCCTTGAAACTTGCCTCTGTTCCGCTGCCGTATACTTTAGATTTCGGCCTTTAGATTCGTCCTTTAGATTTGTCTGGTCTGTATAAGATTCTTGTAGTTCTTCCTGTAATAGTCTTGTATTTATTTTTCTTTTTCCTGGGTGCTCAAATCTGTTTTACTTTAGCCGTCTGTAAAAAATTGTTTTCTTCACCCTTGTAGATCTGTAAAATATTCTCCGGTTTAACCAGTCAAATATCGCTTCTGTAATGTATTGATAATGAACACGACGGTTTAGCTCCTCTCTCTTGTTATTTCTGAACCGGCAGTAATGCGTCCTCTGCTTACTTCCGGGTTAGCTATGCCATTAGTCCCTTGTCCAAACCGTCGGCATGACTTTGCAGAAGCGATCCGGTATATATCTGTCCTTGAATAATCTGGATTTTATTCTTCTTCTTTTCAGCACTTTCATTCTGTTGCTATGGCTGCCAAACAGTTTGTTTCTTGCAACTGGGTTCCTTCCGTTATTACGGAAGAAGATTTAGCTAATACGGCTGCAGTTGGTACTCTGGGCCCTCAATCAGTCCTGAAGTGGCGGGCCCCAGGAAATGAATGTCCTCCTGCTCACAGAGAAGGGGAGGTTATTGTCTTCTTCGATCACATGGATCGAGGGTTTTCTCCTCCCGGTTCAAAATTCTTCCGGGACGTGCTTGCCGCTTTTCAGCTTCACCCTCAGGACATAGGTCCAAACTCGGTTTCGAACATCTGCAATTTTCAAGTTTTCTCAGAGGTGTATCTGCAAGAGTATCCATCAGTCGATTTGTTCCGGGATTTTTTCATTTAAACCGGCGAACTGAATTTACTGGCGGTCCTCATCAAGAATTAGGCGGGGTCAGTATCCAAAAGAGAAAAGATGTGGTCTTTCCTCACGCCGCTCTTCACACACACCCGAAGGAATGGAATAAATCTTGGTTCTATTGCTTTGACACTTCTCCTGAAGGAGAAAACCCATTGCCGGGTTATCGCGAGCATCGTCTTCCTGATGATCACCCTTCGCCGCAACGCCTCAGCTCCACAGAGCGGCCCTGGTTTGCTTCTCAACTCATGAAGCTCAAGGCCTTTATGGCCAACGGATTATCCGGGATTGATTTCATTCGTTGCTGGCTTTCTTGGAGTATCCTCCCTCTGAGCATACGTCCCAGTCTGATGTGTCAATATTCTGGTAAACCGGATGATCCTCAATGGTTTTCCAAGGAAAAACTTTCTGAATCGGAAGTTATTGAATCGGCTAAGAAGATGCTCAATGTCTCTTTAGACGAATGCAGCCGAACCGGATTGGCTCCATACTACAAGAAGAACAAGCTGCCTGCAGTAAGCCTGAATTTCTTCCGTACGTTAGTATTCCGTTCCTTTAAATCGTTCTTTCATTTATCTTTCACCTTTTAAACAGGCTGATGATCCTTTTTGGAAGAGGAAACCTCAGGAGAAGGCCGGAAAACAGCCACGCCGGAAGGCTTACGCTATCAAGAAGAAAAAGGCGGCTGCTGGCTCCGGCTCACATGCTGAAGATGATGATCCGGACTCTGAGGTATGATTTAATCCGGCTATGACTTGTCCACCTTTTATCCATATTTGTGTTTAATGGTAACTTTTCACAGGAGTTGGCTGAAGGAGATAAACCGGCAGAAATTGAGGTAACTATTCTTTCTTCAGATTCAGAACCACCTCCACGAAAAATTCGTCGGACAGTCCAGAAATATCAGTTTTCTCACCCTTATGCTCAATTGGACCTCAATTTTCTTTTGAAGAAACAGCAACATGAAGCCCTTCGCCGGACTACCCGCCATAGCGGCCTTGCAGTTGAATCATCCGGCATATCTCTTACTCCGGCTCGGAGGCGCCGCTCTGAGGTTATTCTCTCTCCAACTCCACTTCATCCCAAGGCCGGGCTTATACGCAAACCACTTAAACCGTCCGACCCTAATTATCAGGAGACTCCCTTATCCTCCTCTGGCGAATCTACTGCCACCCAAGTTCCAGCTCTGAAGATCGTCCCAGGGTGAGTTTTTCATCCAATCCGGTTGTAATTACTTTGCTTCTGTAGCTCTGATTTTTCTTTCTAATTCCCTTCAGCAAACCTAAGCCTAGCAAAAAGGCAAAGGCCAACAAGCCAACTACTGAAGCTGCCATTGATGATCCGGCGGTTGATCCGGACACAACTATCCCTCCGGAAGGCGAGCCCACAATTCTACTTGAAGATCCTGCTCCTATGGATCATACTACTGCGCCTGAGAATCCCAACATTGGTAACGTCCATGAACCGGCAAGTCTTGCCCGGGCCGATCCTCCTCGGACTAGTCCGGCTCCTGCTAGCCTGGTCCACACTGCGACCCCACCACCAACAACTGCTTCTCCGGAAGTTCAAGTAACCGGTATAGCTTACACCGCTCCCGCTGAGCCCGTTGTCTTAGCCAAACATACGGCTAAAGCGGAGAAGTTGCATCAAGAAAAGGGTAAATGGAGTACATAACTGTCTAGCTTCGCTGACATGAGTGCCCATGAGCTCTATTCCGGGTATTTGAACCGGCTTCATACTAGCCGAGATTATGAAGCAGGCTTGGTTAACATGATGAAGGACAAGTATGAGGTATTCCTTTGCTTTTGATTTTTGCTTTTGACATGCTTCTGTCTATATCATAGTAGCCCCCAAGTTCCGGTTTAGCTATGTTTAGAAGGTGAACCGGTACTTCCTGATTAAGCAAATGATCTCACATTAGCCCCCAATTGCCAGGGTCATAACTCGGTTTATGTGCCTGCGACTTGTCTGAATTTTTTCCTTTTGATACTTCAACTATCCATTAGCCCCCAAGTGTCAAGTAGACAACTTGTTTGTGTGCTTGAGACTTGTCTTTGAATTGCTACTGTGTCAGGACCCCGATCCTAAGTCACACAGGTCTAGCCTGTAACACATCATATCACTTTGCGGCCTCACGCACGGTATCCCCACGGGTGCCACCTTACCTGGCCCGGGACCGTTTGCGCATTTTGGCACACGTATATGATAGTGTCGCTAGCATCCATATGACAGAGAACCCGGGCCGACATGACTAGTTATAAACCAAAAGTGGCACTAACTTACAGAGACAGGCATACATGACCCAGCAACGAATGTGTCGGTCATCAACGTATGAACCCAAGTCGTAGCAAGCTACAAGGACTTAAAGGAACAACGCGTGACATTTCCCCTAAGGGACAGACACAGGAACGAAGAAGGACACATGCCGGCCAGCCTAAGTGTTCCGGAGCAGTAGCAAGCTACCAAGGCTCAGTGGAAGCACTAGGAGACATTTCCCTGTAAGATAGGCTACCAAGGGTAAACAACTAGGTGTCGGATCCCACACATAGCAATACACATTACACGTACGCATAACATGCAAGTATGTGCTGTACAACATGGCATCACAACATAACTCAACAACTCATATAGATAAAGGCCCAGAAGAGCCATCATAGCATTTATTACAAGCAGAGGTCACATGACCCAACATACAGAGCATACAGGCAACGGAAGCATAACATGTCTGAGTACAGACAACTACAAATGAAAAAGGCTGAAAAAGCCTGACTATCTACAAGACCCTCCCAAGGGTACAAGATTGTAGCTGAGGTAACAAGCTAAACGTCGAAGTCCACGCGGAACCACTAGCGAGACTGAAGTCTCTCTGCAAAAACATAAATTAAGCAAACGTGAGTACAAAGGTACTCAACAAGACTTACATCAGATCTATCTACATATGCATCAGTATCAACAAAGGGGTGGTGGAGTTTGACTGCAGCAAGCCAGCTTTGACGCGGTGGCTATCCTAAACTACGACTGCAAGTATCTCTTTGAGGTGGCGCACACGAGTCAACATATTCACCAATCAATACACCACTATGGATCCGCTCCCGTCTCCCTACGAGAAGGCCATCCATAGCACTCATGCTTATCTTGCGCGTTTTAGAGTATCCACTTTCACTTGTCTATGAACTGTAATAGGCAACCCAGAAGTCCATTTCCGCGGACACGGCTATTCGAATAGATCATATGTATAACCCTGCAGGGGTGTACTTCTTCACACACGCTCTCACCACTTACCGCCGTTTACACGACATGTACTCGGCAACCTTCAAGCGGAGGCCCAGCGAGGGTGTCGGCCACGACCTGACTAACCACACAAGTCTCTCGTCCAGGTTTATCGCCTATTTGGGTTCCATCGGTGGGGAGATCCGGCCGGGGTGTCGCTCACGGCCCAAAACGATGTGTACAGGGTTCCCGCATCACCAAACGGGCAATCGGTACACCGTGCCACGTACCTGCCGCGTCATAGCCCACCCCGAGGGTCAGCGCTGCGCATGACCTCCAGTAAACTACAAACACCAGAAACTAGTTGCAACTCCTGGACAGAGATCAAGGGCAGTTAATAAGTCGAGAGGGTCCATTGGTTTCGGGCCAATGCATGGTAGTAACTGGTCATGGATCAGCCAACACAAAACTCAGTTCCTGAGGACGGCTGCAATGAGACAACCCACCATGTACTCCTACATGGCCTCTCATCGCTACCTTTACCAAGTCGTGTTCACACACTTAGCTCACACACAGTAGGACATGTTCATCACCCTTCCAATTCATCCCCGATGAATCAGACCTGACACAACTCTAAGCAATAGCAGGCATAACCAGAAATCATGAATGAGTAGGCACAACATGGCTCAAACAACTCCTACTCATACTAGTGGGTTTCAACTATTTACTGTGGCAATGACATGTCATGCAGTGGAAAGGGGTTCAACTACCGCAGCAGGTAACAGTTGAAGCGTTGTTGTCCTAATGCAGTAAAAGAGAGCAAGAGCGAGAGAGTGGGATTGTATCGGAATGTTCAATGGGGTTTGCTTGCCTGGCACTTCTGAAGATAACATTGGGTCTTCATCGGTGTCATCGATCACATCGTCGGTACACGTCTACTGAAAGGGAACAACACCGGCAACAGAGAAAGAAACACAATCAATGCAATGCGACAATATGATGCATGATCATGACATGGCAATATGCTGTTGATTGAGCTAATGCAACTAGCAACATAATTAAATGAAGTTGGTTTGAACCCAAGGTTCAAATTCAAACTCCATATGTGGTTATTTAATTATCATTTAATTGATTTGACCTGATCAGTAGGTTTAACTTCTTCAAACATGCATGAAAATTCCATAAACAGATTCCTTGAATTTTTTTGATCATTTTTCATATATAAATTATTTTCATCTGAGCAACGGTTGATTTTATATGATTTTTAGAAGTTTTGGATATTTTCTGGAATAAATAAATCATTTCTGATTTATTTTAATTGCATAAAATAGTTACTGCGTCAGCACTAGGTCATGTTGATATCAGCAAGTCAACAGGGGCTGGTTTAGTCAAACCTGACCAGTGGGGCCCACTGGTCAGTGACACTACTGGTTAATCCTATTAGTTAGTGCTAATTTAATCCTAACTAAAGTGTCAGAGGGGATGTGGCCCACATGTCAGTCTCTCAGGGCCTAATTAAATTTAGTTTTAAACTAAACTGAATTAACAGGGGCTGGCCCCACGTGTCAGTGACTCATAGAGCTAAGCACAGAGATTAGTACTTAATTAAAACCTAAACTAAAATTAATCAACGGCCGGCCCCACATGTCATGGACACAGGGGGGGTCCAGCCGGAGTCAAACGGGGTCAAAACCACCGGCGGCTCGACGCCGGCGAGGCCAGACATGGCGGAGAGGCTCGGAAATCCTCCTCCGGCGACCAAACGGCCAGCGGAAGGCATCAACGTGACGCGGGCACTCTTCCGCGTCGAGTGGTGGCGGTAGTTGGCCCTGGGGTGGCCGGAAAAGTGGCCAGCGACGAGGTCCAGCGGCGGCAGCGGTCGGGCTTGCGCGGGCGCGGCGCTGCAGGCTGCGGCTGGGCACGCTGAGGGCACCAGGAGGGAGCCCGTGCTCTCCCGCATCCATCCCCGTAAGTGGGAGGAGCTGGGGTGGACGGAGCTCGTCGGAAACGAGCTCGCGGCGGCGCCGGAGTTCGGGCTCCATCGAGCTAGGCGCTGCGGGGCACGGGAAGGTGAGCTGATGGCTGCTACGTGTTCGTGAGGTCATTAGGAGCTCGGTGATGCACTCAGGTGGATGCTCCAGTGGCTATAGCCACGGCGGCGACATTGCCGGCGGCGAGGGGTTCTCGGGCACGGTGGGGGTTGGAGCTACAGCACGCGCGTGAGTAAAGGAATAGGGGGAGGAGCAAGAGGGGCTCACGGCAGTTGCAGAAATCGTCGAAGCGGGCTCGGGGAGGCACCAGCCACCGCGAATTCGAGGTGATGTCGTCGGCGGCCGACGAGGGGAACGGCTACGCAGACGGCGTTCGGAGACGTGTGATGCCGCGTGGCTCGGTGGAGGGGTATAGGGCGACGAGGCGGAGCTCTGGGGCTCATCGGAGGGGCGAGAGGTGGACGGTGGCCGCGGTGGTTCAGGACGGCGGCGATGATGGCGTTCGGGTGCTCGCGGGGGAGAGAGACAGAGGAGGGGAAGGAACACAGGGAGAGGCCGAGGGGGTTCCAGGGTGTGCGTGGCGTCCATAGCGACGTTTGGGAGGGGCAAGCAGGCAAGGGGAGAGGAGGTGGCCATGGCGTGTGCTTGCGGGCGCCGGGCACGCGCTCGTCCTTCTGTCACGAGGAAGACGACAGGGGAGGGCCAGGTGGGCTGGGCCTCTACAGAGGTGGCTGAGCCAACAGTGCTGGGCTGCACAGGTTAGTTAGCCCAGGTGAGTCTCTCTCTCTCTTTAATTCTATCTGTTTTCTATTATGTTTCTGTTATTCTATTTTGTTATTTTGTTCTGGGCTTTATTAAAAATACTTTGGCACACTTAAAAATCATGAAACCAAGCATGGCTACTGTTTAGAATAAACCCAACAGTAAACATTTTAGTTTATGATTATTTGAGCATTTAAAATAATATATAAAATTTAAATGCTCAAATGCAAGTAAGATATGATTTAATTCAAAAATCCAAAATGGTCCTAGAAATATGTGCAACATTTTTGGCAGAGGTTTTTAATCAATCCAAAAATGATGAACTTTTCCAAGGGGCATTTTGGGTTCATTGAAAAAGATTTTAATTTGACCCTAGTTAAATTCATTTAGTGCTAGGGTTTGAGCATCCCCATTTCCAGTTCATTTAAAATTTAAACATGATGACATGATGGTCAGGCAAGGACCACAGGGGTTGATCTAGGGATGTGACATACTGTTTGACGCTGAAACTGCCCATTAGCCCCCAATTGTCAAGTAGACAACTTGTTTGTGTGCTTGAGACTTGTCTGACTTTTGCTTATATTCCACGTGATTTTCCTTGCAGGCTGATTTGAACAGGAGGGCTGAAGAAATTACTGAACTCCGGAACAGACTTGCTGAAATGGAATCTGCTGCTTCTAAGGCCAAAAAAGACTTGGCGCTGAGCTTAAAGACTGCTGAACAGCTGAAGAAATTCTTTGAAGAGGAGCGGACCGCCTTTGAAGTTCAGAAGAAGGATCTGGAAAAAAGGGCAAAAGACGCTGAGGAAGCCCTAAATCCGGTGACTGAAGAGTTAACCGGTTTAAAGCGGCAAATAGAACTGATGACTTCTGCTGTCTTCGGTAAGTACTTAATCTGTATTCCTGCTTTCATCCTTGCAATCTGTAATCCGTTCCGGTTTAACTGTGATAATCATATACAGGGCATCGTGTCACCCATCTTGGGGATGATTTACGGAAAAAACTCAAAGCGTGTTATACTTTGGTCGAGCAGCTGTATTCCGGCGCTCAAAGGATCATAAGCGCAACATCTTTCAATAAACCGGCTCCCACTACTATCCAAGGTACATTAGAGAAACTGTCTGTCTTGCCAGTGCGCTTGGAAGAAGTTAAGAAGTCTGCTGCTCGAGCCGGTTCTCTCATCGCACTAACCAGAGCCAAAGCGTGGGTTCCGGACTTTGATCCGAAAGAAGCCTTGAATGGGTATCCCAACACTAAAGAAGATGGATCAGCTTTTACTGCCAAAGATCTCCACACCATGATGAAGGAGATGCGTCCTCTCGCTAGCAAGCTTGCTGCCGAATCAGACTTGTCCAGGTATCATCCGGGGTATGATTTACAGAACGAGCGGGTCGATCGGCCGGTTTATGATACCGTCAATCTAATCCCACTAGTGCGCCCTCATACTTTCGCCCCAGATATTGATCCGTCTGAACTCATCAATGAAGAGATGTACTTTCGTGCTTTAACGAAAATCGTTGGTGCGTCCCTGACTTCCAGCCGCTTCAAGAAGAGGAAGAGACTCCGGAACAAGTTGATCCCCAGACGTCGCGACAGGAGGAAGCGTAGGTCATAGTATATCTTTGTAGTTGCAGTCTCATTTTGCTGGACAATCTTTAATCTGTTCAGGCTTGCTATGCCTTGTAATAGGATAATATAAAACATTATTCGTCTTGATCCGGATATTCCAACTTCTTGCTCTGACGTTGCCAATTTAAATCTGATCTGATATGGTTTATTCTGCATATTATATGTTCCTGCATAGATAACACTGAAAATATGTCCTAGCGGTTTACCACTGGACAAATTAAATTGCTCTCACAATATATCAAATAAGTGTATGTTTGTATTAGAAATAACTTTATACCTGAGATCAAGTATACTTGATACTCTTAATCCGGCAAAATTTGCCATTTTTTAAGGGAGCCTTTTGATAGACCCAATAATAATCCCGGGTCTTATAGAAGCTACCGGTTTAGATCATGCTTGGCTTCTTACTTTGTTTCTGCCTGATGATTCTGCTGAAGCTCTTGGCTTTCTGACTAGGCTTCTGCCTAATGATTGTTCCAGTTTATGATGAACACCGGTTTAACTCTTGCTGTTGTTTATGACCCCGCCTTTGAACTTATGCTGATGTTCATGACCCAGACTTTTTGAACTTATGCTGGTGTTCATGACCCAGACTTTTGAACTTATGCTGGTGTTCATGACCCAGACTTTTGAACTTATGCTGGTGTTCATGACCCATACTTTTGAAGATACATGGTCAACTCTGTAGTTGTCCCACTCCGGATCAAAGAACCATAAAACATAAATACCAGAAATGCAAATTTGCAAATAAAACCATGTAGTTGAGGCTTTTTATGAGCTTCCAGGCTCAAAGCAAGGTTCAGCCAATCACTGGATGCGGGTACCATCCAGAGGGCCTTATGGATGCAGGTACCATCCATAGGAACCGGATATAACCAACAGGGGTTAAGCTAGGATTCGGGTACAATCCTGCCCCCTGCTGGCCATATAAAACTTTAGCCAATCACTGGATGCGGGTACCATCCAGAGGGCTTTTATGGTTCGGGTACAACCATAGGAAAAACTTAGCCAATCACTGGATGCGGGTACCATCCAGAGGGCCTTTATGGTTCGGGTACAACCATAGGAAAAACTTAGCCAAT
>LR738713.1:52767508-52901675 GCA_902687465.1 Secale cereale | reverse complement strand
TCCAGAGGGCCTTATGAAACTTAGCCAATCACTGGATGCGGGTACCATCCACAGGGCCTTATGAAACTTTAGCCAATCACTGGATGCGGGTACCATCCAGAGGGCTTTATGAAACTTAGCCAATCACTGGATGCGGGTACCATCCAGAGGGCCTTATGAAACTTAGCCAATCGCTGGATGCGGGTACCATCCAGAGGGCCTTATGCCATGTCCTCTTTGGTCCTGATACGACCTATGCTTGAATAGAAAGCTCTTCAATGAGTTATTGTTCCAGAGTACATATGCCCTGCAAAATCAGTTTAAACCGATCGACTTGTTTGAAATATGACATATGATAAGAAATGTATGGTTGTCCCCATAAGATACTTGTATTGGAAAAAAGGCTGAGCCCCCGGTTTACCGAGGGTGCCGGTTTATTCATTAATCATAATATATACATAGGATACAGTGGAGCTCATGGCTCAAGTATAGTAGGGCCGCAAGAGGGCGATGTTCCACGACCTCTTTGTCTCTTCTTCCGACGTCCGTGAGTCCTTGTGTTCTTGAACGTCCACCAGGTAATATGAACCGT
Organism: Secale cereale; assembly: GCA_902687465.1. Taxonomy (NCBI): domain Eukaryota; kingdom Viridiplantae; phylum Streptophyta; class Magnoliopsida; order Poales; family Poaceae; genus Secale; species Secale cereale. The sequence continues at coordinate 52,901,104 of LR738713.1, read as the reverse complement.
TGTGCAGATTCTTGCTGACCACAAAGGGCCCTTCCCAAGGCGGGGATAGCTTGTGCATATCTGTTTGATCTTGGATGAGCCGGAGTACTAAGTCTCCCTCCTGGAACGTCCTGGTCTTGATCCGGCGGCTGTGATATCTGCGCAAGTCTTGTTGATAAATTGCAGACCGTGCTGCTGCTATATCACGTTCTTCATCCAGCCGGTCCAAACTGTCTTGTCTCGCCTGCTCGTTTGCCGCTTCAACATAGGCCGTCACCCTTGGCGAATCATGACGGATATCACTTGGAAGGACCGCTTCAGTACCATATACCATAAAGAAAGGTGTGTAACCTGTGGATCGGTTTGGCGTAGTATTGATACTCCAAAGGACAGACGGTAACTCTTCAACCCAGCACCCTGGTGTTCTTTGCAAGGGAGTCATAAGCCGGGGCTTGATACCTCGCAAAATCTCCTGATTTGCTCTTTCAGCTTGACCATTGGATTGGGGGTGGGCCACAGAAGATACGTCTAGGCGAATATGTTCCCGTTGACAAAATTCTTCCATCTCACCCTTAGATAAGTTGGTGCCATTGTCTGTGATGATGCTATGTGGAAAACCAAACCGGAAAATTACCTTTTTGATGAATTTAACTGCTGTTGCCGCATCACACTTGCTCACAGGCTCTGCCTCAATCCACTTTGTAAATTTATCCACAGCCACCAGTAGATGAGTCTTTTGATCTTGGGATCGCTTGAAGGGTCCAACCATATCAAGCCCCCAAGTCGCAAACGGCCAGGTTATTGGTATCATCCGGAGCTCCTGTGCCGGAACAAGAGCACGTCATGAAAACTTCTGACAAGCATCACACTTCCGGACTAGATCCGCCGCATCAGCATGGGCTTTCAACCAATAGAACCCATGTCGAAAAGCTTTAGCCACCAAGGACTTTGAACCGGCATGATGGCCACAATCCCCTTCATGGATTTCTCGAAGAATATCACAACCTTCCTCAGCTGACACACACCGCTGAAACGCTCCAGAAACGCTGCGATGATGAAGTTCTCCGTTTGCAATTGTCATGGACTTAGAGCACCGGATTATCTGTCTTGCTTCGATCTCGTCGTCCGGCAGCTCTCCTCGGCTTAAATACGCCAAATAGGGCAGCGTCCAATCCGGAATAACATGCAGTGCCGCAACTAACCGTGCCTCCGGATCAGGAACAGCCAGGTCTTCCTCCGACGGTACTTGAACCAATGGACTGTGCAACTCATCCAAAAAAGTATTTGGCGGTACCGGTTTACGTTGAGAACCTAGCCGGCTCAGGGCATCGGCCGCTTCGTTCTTTCGCCGGTCTATGTGATCCACCTGATATCCTCTGAAATATCCTGCAATTGCTTCAACTTCTCGTCTGTAAGCTGCCATGAGAGGATCTCTTGAGTCCCACTTACCGGATACTTGCTGTGCCACTAAATCTGAATCGCCGAAGCACTTGACCCGGCTCAAGTTCATCTCCTTGGTCATCCGTAAGCCGTGAAGCAATGCTTCATACTCTGCTGCATTATTGGTACAAGGAAACCATAAACGGAGGACATAGCAAAACTTATCCCCTCGCGGGGAAGTTAAAACAACTCCAGCCCCCGAGCCTTCTAACTGCCTTGAACCGTCAAAGTGAATCGTCCAGTATGTAAGATCCGGCTTCTCCTCTGGTGCTTGCAGCTCTGTCCAATCATTGATGAAATCTACCAATGCTTGAGATTTGATAGCGGTGCGTGGCACATATTTCAATTCGTGTGGGCTGAGCTCAATGGCCCACTTCGCCACTCTGCCCGTAGCTTCCCTGTTCTGGATTATGTCACCCAATGGTGCTGAACTAACAACAGTTATTGGGTGACCTTGGAAATAATGCTTCAACTTCCGGTTTGCCATGAACACACCATATACCAGTTTCTGCCAATGAGGGTATCTTTGCTTGGACTCAATGAGAACTTCACTGACGTAATAGACCGGGCGCTGAACCGGGTATTCCTTCCCTGCTTCCTTGCGTTCAACCACAATTGCTACACTGACCGCCCGTGCATTGGCGGCGACATATAACAGCAACGACTCATTATCAACAGGGGCAGCTAGGACCGGTGGCTTTGCCAGTTGCCGCTTCAAATCCTCAAACGCTGCGTTTGCCTCATCACTCTATATAAACCGATCCGTCTTTTTCGACATCTGATAAAGCGGAATCGCCTTCTCCCCCAAACGGCTGATGAACCGGCTCAAGGCTGTGATCCGGCCGGCGATACGCTGAACATCATTGATGCAAACCAGTTTAGTCAAAGATGTGATTGCCTTGATCTTCTCCGGATTAGCTTCTATTCCTCTGTTTGACACCAAGAACCCAAGGAGCTTGCCTACCGGAACACCAAAGGCACACTTCTCCGGATTAAGCATCATTTTATAGGCCCAAAGATTGTCAAAGGTCTCCTTGAGGTCCTCTATCATCATCTCCTCCTTCCTTGACTTTACCACGATATCATCCACATAAGCATGAACATTCCTGCCTACCTGCCCCTTAAGACAGTTCTGTACACAACGCTGGTAGGTGGCTTGGGCACTCTTGAGCCCAAAGGGCATAGATACATAGCAAAAAGCACCAAAAGGTGTTATGAAGGACGTCTTCTCCTGATCTTTAACTGCCATCTTGATCTGGTGATATCCTGAATAGGCATCCAAAAAACTTAGCCGCTCACATCCCGCTGTAGCATCGATGATCTGATCAATGCGAGGGAGAGCAAAAGGATCAGTTGGACAAGCTTTGTTTAGGTCCGTGTAATCCACACACATTATCCACTTTCCATTTTTCTTTAACACCAGCACCGGATTAGCTAACCACTCCGGGTGAAAAACTTCAACTATGAACCCTGCAGCCAAAAGCCTGGCCACCTCTTCTCCTATAGCCTTGCGTCCTTCTTCGTTGAAGCGGCGCAGATACTGCTTGACCGGTTTAAACTTCGGATCAATATTAAGACTGTGCTCAGCGAGTTCCCTCGGTATACCTGGCATGTCAGAAGGTTTCCATGCAAAGATATCCCGGTTCTCACGGATGAACTCGATGAGCGCGCCTTCCTATTTGGGATCAAGGTTAGCGCTGATAGTGAACTGCTTGGATGAATCGCCTGGCACAAAATCAACTTGCTTGGTCTCTTCTGCGGATTTAAACTTCAAAGCTGGATCATGCTCCGTAGTTGGCTTCTTCAACGGGGACATATCTGTCGGATCAACATTGTCTTTGTAAAACTTCAATTCTTCCGTGGCACACACTGCCTCCGCGTAGGCAGCGTCTCCTTCCTCACACTCCAATGCAATTTTGCGGCTACCATGAACCGTGATTGTTCCTTTGTGACCCGGCATCTTGAGCTGTAGATAAACATAACACGGCCTGGCCATAAACTTGGCATAAACCGTCCTCCCAAATAGAGCATGATAAGGGCTCCGGATCTTGACCACTTCAAAGGTTATCATCTCTGACCTGGAATCCTGTTCATCTCCAAAGGTAACTTCTAGGTCAATTTTTCCGACTGGATAGGCTGATTTACCTGGCACCACTCCATGAAACACCGTGTTTGATTGCCTTAGCTTTTTATCCGTCAGCCCCATGCGGCGGAAAGTCTCATAATATAAGATATTGATGCTGCTGCCACCGTCCATAAGAACTTTAGTGAACTTGTAGCCACCCACCTGTGGTGCTACCACCAAGGCCAAGTGACCCGGATTATCAACTCGTAATGGGTGATCCTCCCTGCTCCACACAATAGGCTGCTCTGACCAGCGCAGGAATTGCGGTGTCGCCGGTTCAACCGCGTGGACCGCCCGCTTCAAAACTTTTTGATCCCGTTTCCACAAACTTGTAGTAAACACATGATACTGCCCATTACTCAGCTCCTTCGGATTACTCTGATATCCGGATTGCTGCTGCTGCTGCTGCTGCTGATGCTGCTGACTGCCTTGGTTATTGTGATTACCCTGGTGTAATGCCCCGGATGTAATACTTTCCCTTTTGGGCATATAATATATCTCTGGCTTCATCAATTCCATTTCGGGTTCTTCGTCTTTTGGTTTTCGCGTTTGTCGTGTTGCGTGTGTGGCATTCATTCATATCATGTAGTCATGTGCATCGCATTGCATTTGTGTTGTTGTTTGCATCCGGTTCCACGCGTTCCTTCCCGTTGTCCGTTTCGCGTTCCGGAGCTCCCTCACGTGTCCGTGGCGTCCCGTAGGCCTACATTGGTGTTTGGCCGTGTAACGTTACCGGTTTGGCGCGAGACTTGTCGTGTTTTGTTGTTTTGGTGTGTGTAACCCGCCTGTCAAATCTCGTCGCGTTTCGAGTCCGTTTGCTACCCCAACAGTTCTTCTCGTGGGCTCAAAGTGCCTCCACTTTGAGGCCCAAGACACCCCTCCAACAACCTACCAAACTAGCCCAAACCCCTCCCTTCATCTAGGCCATCCAATTATGATCGTGTGGCCGAAAACCGCACTCCATTTGGACAACCCTAGCTCCTTGTGCCTATATATTTGTCCACTTCCCCCAATTTTTGCCCCAAATCAAGGAAACCCTAGCCCCTCTTCTTCCACCTCCAGCCACCACCACTTCGCCGGAGTTTCGCCGGAGTACCTCCACCTCGCCGGAATCCTCCTCACCACTCCTCCACCTCATCTCCTCCCTCCTCTCACCCTCCACCGGAGCCACCACCTCACCTCACCGCAGCTTCGATCGAAGCCTCCCGCCGCCAGGCTCGCAAGCCAGAGCCGCCGCCTCCCGCATCACATCGAAGCCCGCCGTTTCCCTCGAGCCAGCCGCCATTTTCCTTCGGTCGATCGGGTCAACGGATCGATCTAGATCCGATCGAAGCCCTGCCAGGTTCTCCCCTCCTGGGCCTTCGCAGCCGCCGCTGGACCCCCTCTGCAGCCGGGCTGCTTCCTCCATCCGCCGCCGCCTCCCAGCCCAAGGCCCAGCGCCTCCCTCCACCAGCCGAGGACTCCACCGCGCGGCCAACAGCCTCCGCAGCCGGTCGCCCCCGCCCTCGTCAGATCGCCGCCATCGGGCCGGCCTCAGCGCCGCTATCGCTGGGCAGCCTCTCCGCGTCGCCAGGCCCAGCCGGGCCACACCTCCCGCGTCGCTCCGCCAGGGCCCGAGGCGCCCGAGGCCTCCAGCCGCCTCCCGGCCCGACGAGCCAGGCCGCGCCGCCTCTCCAGATCCACGCGGGCCTCTCCAGCGCCGAGGCCGCGTCGGCCCGAGCCGCCGGCCCATCCGATCTGCTCCACCGGGCCAGTTCCGCCCCGAGGCCCATTTCTCCTTTTCCAGATCTGAGAGGTTGCCCTCTAAATCCTCTAAATCCTCTAAGTCCCTGTTTACTTGTTGTCTGATGCAATATTAGATCTGCGATAACTTTGTGTGTGTTGCTCCGTTTTGCGCAAATGACATGTCCAGACGTTCGTGGAGACTTGTACTACGTTTCATTCCATTATGCCATGCATGATTGAGATCATCTAGGTGCTTAAATATTCGTTGCAAGAGTGCATCTCGTTATAAACTGCTGTTAGTGATGTTTTTATGCCATCTTTGCATAGTGATATCTTTTAGCTCGTTTATCCGAATGATGCAAATGACATGTCCGCGTGTTCGTCTTGCCATGCTCTACATGTTGTTTGTGTTAGGTTGCATGATAGATTTATTCTTGACATGTTTATCTTCGTTGCAAAGTGCCATGTGGCTGTTTATTTGTTTAACTTGTTATGAGATGCCATCTTGTTGAGCTCATTGCTATCGTTGTGTTTATCTCCATGATGCATGCTTGTATGTTTCGGATTCACCATCATGTGTACTTTGATGTGGTGCTTAACACTTGCCATGTTTAGTTTTGAGGTGACTTAAACTTGCTCTTAAAGATGCCATGGAATCTGTAATTCTCAGATGCCATTATCGCTTGCTGTTCTAGGACAATCCATGATAGTTTTGGAGTGACTCTTGATGGTTCCTTGCTGTACATATTGTTGGCTATCCATTCATGCTCTCACATGCTTATTTGAGTGGCTGTAGCATATTTAACTTTTGCTCCAAAGTTGCAATAAATTACTGTTGTCAGGATTTTGTTGTCAAGTTCAATATGTCCAAGCTTGTTGCTATTGATCTGTGGCTCCTTTGGGGGTGCACCAATGGACTTATTTGCTGTAGGATATGTCTAGTTTATGTTCATGCTCTTTGCCATGATGTTTGAGTGCTGTAGCTTATTTATCTAGTGCTCCGAAGTTGCTATGTTTGTGTAATTTTCAGCTTTCGCATGTTTATTGTTTTGTGTGTAACTTTTCGCCCGTCGCTCCGATTGCAGCAAGTCTTATATGAAACTTGATTGATTTTTCATGTAGATACATAATATCATATTGTTATCTTGTTTTGAAGCATTTTGCTTGATCGCATATTGTCATGCTCATTTTGCTCCCATAGTGCATCAGTCATGCATCCAGCATATTTTGAGTGCGCATTGCATCTTGTTGATTTGGTGCTTTGTGTGTTGTGTTGTTTAGAGCCGGAAGCTGAGACCGAGTACGAGTACGAGCACGAGGTTACCACCGAGCTTGAGAACGAGGACCCCTCTTACGATCCGAACGACAACTCTTCAGGCAAGATGACCGAACCCCGATAACATTACTATCTTTGCCTATTGCTAGAGTATCGCTCTATAGTTTTGCCTCGATGCCCATGTTTTCCTGTCAGCCTCCTACTTGTAAGCATGTCCATGTCTAACCACCCTACCTATGCAAACCGTTGAATGGCTAAGTACGCTTCGCTCAGCCCCTCTTATAGCATTGCTAGTTGCAGGTGAAGTTGAAGATGCTTGCTTCATGTTGAAGTTTGTTGGGTTATATCACACTATATAAATGCTTAAATGAAATCATCTATATATCGGCAATGGGTGGAAGGCTAAGCCTTTTGCTTGGTGATTTGTTCCACTCATGCCGTTAGGAACCGTTTAAACCGGTGTTATGTTCCTTGATTATGCGTTCCTCACACGGTTGGGGTTTATGGGGCCCCCTCGATAAACCGCTAAGTGCTAAGTCTTTTCCAGCAAGTCCCAACATTGGTACTATTCGCCTAAACAACTAAAACTTGCCTAGGGAGTAATTAACCCGAGGATTAATTAATTCAACCCCCCTGGGCCAGTGCTCGATTTGAGTGTTGGTCCAAACTAGAGCCACTTGCGGATGCCACCCAGTTCGCTGGGATCTTTGGTATCTGTACGTACTGCTCATCCGGTCGTGGTCTGAGACTAGATACATGCGGCTACTATCAGGGTGTCGGCACGCCGGGAGGATTTGCTGGATTAGCCTTACCTTAGTTCGGAGTATCTTGAGCACGGGATTCCGAGAATACTCGGGTCTTCCCACCTTGGAGTTGCGACTCCACGGATCGTGGGCTTGTCATGGGCCAAGTTGGAACACCCCTGCAGGGTTATGAACTTTCGAAAGCCGTGCCCGCGGTTATGTGGCAGATGGGAGCTTGTTAATATCCGGTTGTAGATAACTTGACACCATGTTCCAATACACTACCAGCGTGAGTACCGTGACTGTCATTTTCCGAAAGGGATTCGGGAGATGAACACGGTGGGGTTATGTATGACGTGTTGTAGCTAGGATCACTTCGTGATCATCTCTCGACCGAGGCACTTCTCTTCTCGCACTCTTTCACGTAAGCTAGTGCTAGTTGCTTTTGCAGACTCTTATTCTTTTCTTCAGCCTTATCCACACCCAAGGCTTAAATAGTCATGTTACCCGGGAATGGGATTGCTAAGTCCTCTGTGGCTCACAGTTACTTCACCACACCAGATGCAGGTCCGATGGTGAGATATCCAAGTGATGGCACCGAGCTAGACTGGGAGTACGACGAGGAGCGTAGCCGTTACTATGTTCGTTATCCTGATGATCAGTAGTGGAACTTCTACTAGGATTCGATCCGACCTATGGATTTAAATTATGTTTGGTATCTTGTCATTTGGATTTTACCCTTAGATGGGTTGTGATGTTCTTTTGTATGATGATTGAGACATGTAATGTATTTGTGTGACGTGGCGAGTGTAAGCCAACTATTTTATGTTTTCCGTCCCCATTTTTACATGAGTTGTGCAAAGATACCAAACTTGCGATCATTCCAGCATGGGGTTATGTCTCTAAGTCGTGCCTCGACACGTAGGAGATATAGTCCCATCCTGGGCATTACAAGTTGGTATTCAGAGCCTTCTCCGACCTAGGAGCCCCCACTGATTGATCGAATCTTTGACGGTCGAGTCTAGGCACACACTGAAAACATTTTGAGTCCTATATTATATCGGAGAGTAGGATTTCTTTGCTTCTCATCTCCTTTCTCTCTGGTGAGGACTCCTGACGACTACTCTTCCCTCTTCTACTTTCAAAAATTGCACCAATTTTTTTTAGGAATCTCGCGAGTATTCTGGGATTGTTTCGATGTTCTTGTAACGAGAATATTGTTCTCGATGCCTCCTGACATTAGGGGTTGTGGCAGTGTCCCGGGGAGTTGAGCTTCGGGGTATTGTCGTCACAAGCATATCGCGGCAGTACTAAATACTTAAGACGGCCGACATCGAAAATCTCTCCTATACGGTTAGTGGCAAGATAACCCCGACATCACCCAGTACTGGGGAGGTAGTTCGGGAGTATTGCCATAGCTTGTTATAGTGGATGCTTTTCGAAGGTCCGAGGTACACAGTTTCCGAGAAAGACTGGTTATGTGGAAGGATGGATACAGCTGGATGTAGGTTTAGAGTTGATTGCGCGGTGCTTCCCCTGTATCCCCAACACCTGATTGCATAACTGGAATCTTTCGGAAATTAATAGGTGGGTTTATCCAGTAGATCGTAGGCATTCTTCCAACGAATACAGGTTAGCGAGTTCGGGGTTCTACATTGAGTGAAGTGGTTTTATGACCGATGTTCCGATCGGGAGTTGCATCTTAAAGGGTCCTTGGCTATGCTGATCCGGGGATTGCAAAACCCTTTCGTAACGCGTTCATATGCTTTCAGCACGAAGATGTTAGAACGAAGCTCCTATCTTGCGTTTGTTTCCATCTGTACCTTGTTGTTTTTTCTTATTTACCTTTTGTCCCCTATGTGGCTTCTCGTGAAGATTGATATTATCATTAAGCTGAGAATTTCATTCGTTCCTCTTGTTCGAATGATTTCATTCGTTCCTATTGTTCGAATGATTATTGTGAAGACTTGTTGCAATTCATTCCGTTGTTTCAGCTTATACCTTCTTCCAATGAAATTGCTGATTCATGGTCATCTCTTTCAGGATGGCTCCGAAAAGGGTTCCCAACGCTAACCCAGAGGGTGAAGAGGTTCTAGATCGTCCTCCTTCCCCTCCTCATACGTCTGAGGCTTGGAGAGCGATTATGCAGACTACAAATCAGAACACCCAGATGTTGATGCAGATGATGCAGCGGATGCAAGCTAATCAAGCTAATCAGGGTGTTCCAGGGAATCAAGGCAATTTCTTCAACCAGCAGCACCATGCTACTCTCAACCAGTTCTTGGCCAATAATCCAAAAGCTTTCAGTTACTGTGTCGACCCTCTTGATGCTGAAGATTGGTTAACCGATATAAAGAAGCATTTTGAGTGCATTAACGTAAGAGAAGAGGACTATGTGAAGTTTGCAGCCTTCCAACTCAAAGACCAAGCAGCTGACTGGTGGCAGCAGTACAAAGACTCCAGGCCAGGTCGTGTGATCTCTTGGGAGGATTTCTGCAAGGACTTTCGCTCTCACCACATTCCAACAAGTGTCATCGAGGGTATGCGTGAACAATTCCGCAACCTGAAGCTGGGCTCTATGTCTGTCTACCAGTATAATGTCAAGTTCCAAAACCTCGCCCGCTATGCTAAGCAAGACATTCCTGATGCCAAGAGCAAAATCTATCAGTTTCGTGGTGGTCTCAAAGATGAACTTCAACTTGCTCTCACCTTGTTCGAGCCCGATGAATTCGACAAATTCTATAACATGCCTTTGAAACAAGAGGCAGCTCAGCTTAAGATGGAGGCTTCCAAAAAGAGGATTCGAGATGCCGTTCACTCCTCCTCATCTTCTCAAATCGTCGCGAAACAACAGAAATTTTGGCTTCCTCCTCCTCCAGTGATTCGAGCTCCCTACAACAACTCCAACAGCAACAAGAACTCTAGTGGACGTGGTTTCTCCCACCCACCCAACCCGAGCAACCAGTCGAGGAACCAGTTTCAGTCTCAAGGTTCAAAGTCAAGTGGTTCTCATTTCCGTCCTCTCTCAGAAGTGGTGTGCAACAAGTGTGGCCAGAAGGGTCATTATGATAACAGATGCCCGAACCCAAAGCGTCTTCCACCTCCTCCACCTGTGAGTTCAGCTATTGTCAAGCATAATCCAAAGTCTGCAAGGGTGAATCTGATGAGTGCAGCTGAAGCGGAGAATTCTTCTGATGTGATTTTGGGTAACCTTCCAGTTAACTCTATACCTGCTAAAGTTTTGTTTGATTCGGGTGCTTCATTGTCCTTCATTTCAAGACCTTTTGTTGCCAAGCATGAATTCGTCACTCAAGTGTTGCCAAAGCCGTTGAGCATTATTTGTCCTGGTTTGCAAATGTCCTCTCGGGTGCATGTTCCGGATGTATCTATTCGCATGGGTGATTATCGCTTTCTGGCTAATCCGGTGGTTCTTGGCAATTCCGACATTGACCTCATCCTCGGGATGGATTGGCTTTCTTAGCATGATGCTCACATTGATTGTGCACAAAAGGAAGTCAAGATGACTCATCCTGATGAAGATGTGATTATCTTCGCCTCCAGAGATAACACTATCAGGCTTTTCTCTCTCAATGATAAGGGCGAAATTAATGCCATATCTCAAATTCCGGTGGTAAACGAATATCAAGACGTCTTTCCTGAAGAACTTTCAGGCATGCCTCCACACCGTCAGGTGGAATTCGTCATTGAACTCGAGCCGGGTACTGAGCCAGCATGCCGGCGTCCGTACAAGCTCTCTCCTGGAGAATTGAAGGAGTTGAAGAAACAGCTTGATGAACAGGAACGTTTGGGTCTGATCAGGCCGAGTACGTCTCCTTGGGGCTGTGGTGTCTTATTTGTCAAGAAGAAGGATGGCACGGAGCGCCTCTGCCTTGATTACCGGCCATTGAACAAGAAGACGATAAAGAACAAGTATCCGCTCCCCAACATCAACGAAATCGTCGAGTAGCTCAAGGGAGCTAAAGTGTTCTCTAAGCTCGACCTCCGAATGGGCTATCACCAAATTCGCATTCGCGAGGAGGATATTCACAAGACTGCTTTCAGAACGAGCTACGGCTCATACGAGTATACGGTCATGTCCTTTGGTCTCGCGAATGCTCCTCCTACCTTTTCGAGAATGATGCACTACATCTTCAACCCCTACACCGGCGAGTTTGTGCTTGTGTATCTGGATGATATTCTGGTATTTTCCAAGAATGAAGAAGATCTCGAAAAGCACTTACGTCTGGTTCTTGACCGACTCCGTGAGCATAAGTTCTATGCCAAGTTCTCCAAGTGCGAATTTTGGCTCGATAAGGTTTTGTACCTGGGCCATATCATCTCAGCTGACGGTATTGCGGTAAACCCCGAGAAAGTTGAAGCAATTGTCAACTGGGAAGCTCCTCAGAACGTCAAGCAACTTCGTAGTTTTCTGGGCCTTGCCAGCTATTGCAGAAGGTTCGTTGAGAACTTCTCCAAGATTGCCAATCCTCTTTCCAGCTTGTTGCAGAAGAATGTCAAATACTTTTGGTCTCCAGAGTGTGAAGTGGCATTCAGAACTCTCAAAGAAAAGCTTGTCTCTACTCCAGTTCTTACTCCTCCAGATGAGTCCAAGCCCTATGAAGTATTCTGTGATGCTTCTCTTCAAGGACTTGGTGGTGTGCTTATGCAAGACAAGAGAATTGTGGCATACACTTCTCGTCAGCTGAAGCCAAGTGAGAAGAACTATCCCACACATGATCTCGAGCTAGCAGCTATGGTACATGCTTTGATTACGTGGAGACATCTGTTGTTGGGCAGAAAAGTCGACATCTTCACCGATCACAAGAGCTTGAAGTACATCTTCACACAGCCGAATCTGAACCTCCGCCAGACTCGTTGGGTTGAAATGATCCAAGAGTATGATCCCAGCATCGAATACACTCCTGGCAAGGCGAATGTGATTGCAGATGCTTTGAGCAGAAAGGCATATTGCAACAGCCATCTTATCAAGCCATTCCAGCCTGAGCTTTGTGAAGCATTCAGGAAACTCAACCTCCAAGTTGTTCCGCAGGGTTTTCTTGCAAATCTTCAAGTTGCTCCTACCTTGGAAGATCAGGTCCATGAGGCCCAACTCAGTGATGCCATGGTGCAGAAGGTGAAACATGGTATTGCAAAGGGCACTCCTAAATACAAGTGTTATCGTGTTGATGAAAGAGATACCTTGTTCTTTGAGGACAGGCTTGTTGTTCCCAAAGGTGATCTCAGGAAGCTCATAATGGAAGAAGCACATGATTCCCTCCTTTCCATTCATCCTAGTAGCTCCAAGATGTACCAGGATCTCAAGCAATCTTACTGGTGGACACGCATGAAAAGGGAGATTGCCCAATTCGTGAATGAATGTGATGTTTGCAGAAGAGTGAAAGCAGAACATCAACGTCCAGCCGGTCTTCTCCAACCTCTTCCTATTCCCGAGTGGAAATTCGACAACATTGAAATAGATTTCGTCACTGCCTTCCTATTTGGGATCAAGGTTAGCGCTGATAGTGAACTGCTTGGATGAATCGCCTGGCATAAAATCAACTTGCTTGGTCTCTTCTGCGGATTTAAACTTCAACGCCGGATCATGCTCCGTAGTTGGCTTCTTCAACGGGGACATATCTGCCGGATCAACATTGTCTTTGTAAAACTTCAATTCTTCCGTGGCACACACTGCCTCCGCGTAGGCAGCGTCTCCTTCCTCACACTCCAATGCAATTTTGCGGCTTCCATGTACCGTGATTGTTCCTTTGTGACCCGGCATCTTGAGCTGTAGATAAACATAACACGGCCTGGCCATAAACTTGGCATAAACTGTCCTCCCAAATAGAGCATGATAAGGGCTTCGGATCTTGACCACTTCAAAGGTTATCATCTCTGACCTGGAATCCTGTTCATCTCCAAAGGTAACTTCTAGGTCAATTTTTCCGACTAGATAGGCTGATTTACCTGGCACCACTCCATGAAACACCGTGTTTGATTGCCTTAGCTTTTTATCCGTCAGCCCCATGCGACGGAAAGTCTCATAATATAAGATATTGATGCTGCTGCCACCGTCCATAAGAACTTTAGTGAACTTGTAGCCACCCACCTGTGGTGCTACCACCAAGGCCAAGTGACCCGGATTATCAACTCGTAATTGGTGATCCTCCCTGCTCCACATAATAGGCTGCTCTGACCAGCACAGGAATTGCGGTGTCGCCGGTTCAACCGCGTGGACCGCCCGCTTCAAAACTTTTTGATCCCGTTTGCACAAACCTGTAGTAAACACATGATACTGCCCATTACTCAACTCCTTCGGATTACTCTGATATCCGGATTGCTGCTGCTGCTGATGCTGCTGACTGCCCTGGTTATTGTGATTACCCTGGTGTAATGCCCCGGATGTAATACTTTCCCTTTTGGGCATATAATATATCTCTGGCTTCATCAATTCCATTTCGGGTTCTTCGTCTTTTGGTTTTCGCCGTTTGTCGTGTTGCGTGTGTGGCATTCATTCATATCATGTAGTCATGTGCATCGCATTGCATTTGTGTTGTTGTTTGCATCCGGTTCCACGCGTTCCTTCCCGTTGTCCTTTTCGCGTTCCGGAGCTCCCTCACGTGTCCGTGGCGTCCCGTAGGCCTACTTTGGTGTTTGGCCATGTAACGTTACCGGTTTGGCGCGAGACTTGTCGTGTGTTGTTGTTTTGGTGTGTGTAACCCGCCTGTCAAATCTCGTCGCGTTTCGAGTCCGTTTGCTACCCCAACAGTTATTCTCGTGGGCTCAAAGTGCCTCCACTTTGAGGCCCAATACACCCCTCCAACAACCCACCAAACCAGCCCGAACCCCTCCCTTCATCTAGGCCATCCAATTCTGATCGTGTGGCCGAAAACCGCACTTCATTTGGACAACCCTAGCTTCTTGTGCCTATATATTTGTCCACTTCCCCCAATTTTTGCCCCAAATCAAGGAAACCCTAGCCCCTCTTCTTCCACCTCCAGCCACCACCACTTCGCCGGAGTTTCGCCGGAGTACCTCCACCTCGCCGGAATCCTCCTCACCACTCCTCCACCTCATCTCCTCCCTCCTCTCACCCTCCACCGGCGCCACCACCTCACCTCACCGCAGCTTCGATCGAAGCCTCCCGCCGCCAGGCTCGCAAGCCAGAGCCGGCGCCTCCCGCATCACATCGAAGCCCGCCGTTTCCCTCGAGCCAGCCGCCGTTTTCCTTCGGTCGATCGGGTCAACGGATCGATCCAGATTCGATCGAAGCCCCGCCAGGTTCTCCCCTCCTGGGCCTTCGCAGCCGCCGCTGGACCCCCTCCGCAGCCGGGCTGCTTCCTCCATCCGCCGCCGCCTCCCGGCCCAAGGCCCAGCGCCTCCCTCCACCAGCTGAGGACTCCACCGCGCGGCCAACAGCCTCCGTAGCCGGTCGCCCCCGCCCTCGTCAGATCGCCGCCATCGGGCCGGCCTCAGCGCCGCGATCGCTGGGCCGCCTCTCCGTGTCGCCAGGCCCAGCCGGGCCACACCTCCCGCGTCGCTCCGCCAGGGCCCGAGGCGCCCGAGGCCTCCAGCTGCCTCCCGGCCCGACGAGCCAGGTCGCGCCGCCTCTCCAGATCCACGCGGGCCTCTCCAGCGCCGAGGCCGCGCCGGCCCGAGCCGCCGGCCCATCCGATCTGCTCCACCGGGCCAGTTCCGCCCGAGGCCCGTTTCTCCTTTTCCAAATCTGAGAGGTTGCCCTCTAAATCCTCTAAGTCCCTGTTTGCTTGTTGTCTGATGCAATATTAGATCTGTGATAACTTTGTGGGTGTTGCTCCGTTTTGCGCAAATGACATGTCCAGACGTTCGTGGAGACTTGTACTACGTTTCATTCTATTATGCCATGCATGTTTGAGATCATCTAGGTGCTTAAATATTCGTTGCAAGAGTGCATCCCGTTATAAACTGCTGTTAGTGATGTTTTTATGCCATCTTTGCATAGTGATATCTTTTAGCTCGTTTATCCGAATGATGCAAATGACATGTCCACGTGTTCGTCTTGCCATGCTCTACATGTTGTTTGTGTTAGGTTGCATGATAGATTTATTCTTGACATGTTTATCTTCGTTGCAAAGTGCCATGTGGTTGTTTAGTTGTTTAACTTGTTATGAGATGCCATCTTGTTGAGCTCATTGCTATCGTTGTGTTTATCTCCATGATGCATGCTTGTATGTTTCGGATTCACCATCATGTGTACTTTGATGTGGTGCTTACCACTTGCCATGTTTAGTTTTGAGGTGACTTAAACTTGCTCTTAAATATGCCATGTTGAAACTGCTGTTTTAACACTTAGTGAAATTTCACTAAGTCTGGAATCTGTAATTCTCAGATGCCATGTTCGCTTGCTGTTCTAGGACAATCCATGATAGTTTTGGAGTGAATCTTGATGGTTCCTTGCTGTACATATTGTTGGCTATCCACTCATGCTCTCACATGCTTATTTGAGTGGCTGTAGCATATTTAACTTTTGCTCCAAAGTTGCAATAAATTACTGCTATTGATCCGTGGCTTCTTTGGGGGTGCACCAATGGACTTATTTGCTGTAGGATATGTCTAGTTTATGTTCATGCTCTTTGCCATAATGTTTGAGTGTTGTAGCTTATTTATCTAGTGCTCCGAAGTTGCTATGTTGCTGTAATTTTCAGCTTTCGCATGTTTATTGTTTTGTGTGTAACTTTTAGCCCGTAGCTCCGATTGCAGCAAGTCTTATATGAAACTTGATTGATTTTTTGTGTAGATACATAATATCCTATTGTTATCTTGTTTTGAAGCATTTTGCTTGATCGCATATTGTCATGCTCATTTTGCTCCCATAGTGCATCAGTCATGCATCCAGCATATTTTGAGTGCGCATTGCATCTTGTTGATTTGGTGCTTTGTGTGTTGTGTTGTTTAGAGCCGGAATCTGAGACCGAGTACGAGTACGAGCACGAGGTTACCACCGAGCTTGAGAACGAGGACCCCTCTTACGATCCGAACGACAACTCTTCAGGCAAGATGACCGAACCCCGATAACATTACTATCTTTGCCTATTGCTAGAGTATCGCTCTATAGTTTTGCCTCGATGCCCATGTTTTCCTGTCAGCCTCCTACTTGTAAGCATGTCCATGTCTAACCACCCTACCTATGCAAACCGTTGAATGGCTAAGTATGCTTCGCTCAGCCCCTCTTATAGCATTGCTAGTTGCAGGTGAAGTTGAAGATGCTTGCTTCATGTTGAAGTTTGTTGGGTTATATCACACTATATAAATGCTTAAATGAAATCATCTATATATCGGCAATGGGTGGAAGGCTAAGCCTTTTGCTTGGTGATTTGTTCCACTCATGCCGTTAGGAACCGTTTAAACCGGTGTTATGTTCCTTGATTATGCGTTCCTCACACGGTTGGGGTTTATGGGGCCCCCTCGATAAACCGCTAAGTGCTAAGTCTTTTCCAGCAAGTCCCAACATTGGTACTATTCGCCTAAACAACTAAAACTTGCCTAGGGAGTAATTAACCCGAGGATTAATTAATTCAACCCCCCTGGGCCAGTGCTCGATTTGAGTGTTGGTCCAAACTAGAGCCACTTGCGGATGCCACCCAGTTCGCTGGGATCTTTGGTATCTGTACGTACTGCTCATCCGGTCGTGGCCTGAGACTAGATACACGCGGCTACTATCAGGGTGTTGGCACGCCGGGAGGATTTGCTGGATTAGCCTTACCTTAGTTCGGAGTATCTTGAGCACGGGATTCCGAGAATACTCGGGTCTTCCCACCTTGGAGTTGCGACTCCGCGGATCGTGGGCTTGTCATGGGCCAAGTTGGAACACCCCTGCAGGGTTATGAACTTTCGAAAGCCGTGCCCGCGGTTATGTGGCAGATGGGAGCTTGTTAATATCCGGTTGTAGATAACTTGACACCATGTTCCAATACACTACCAGCGTGAGTACCGTGACTGTCATTTTCCGAAAGGGATTCGGGAGATGAACACGGTGGGGTTATGTATGACGTGTTGTAGCTAGGATCACTTCGTGATCATCTCTCGACCGAGGCACTTCTCGTCTCGCACTCTTTCACATAAGCTAGTGCTAGTTGCTGCTGCAGACTTTTATTCTTTTCCTCAGCCTTATCCACACCCAAGGCTTAAATAGTCATGTTACCCGGGAACGGGATTGCTGAGTCCTCTGTGGCTCACAGTTACTTCACCACACCAGATGCAGGTCCGATGGTGAGCTATCCAAGTGATGGAACCGAGCTAGACTGGGAGTACGATGAGGAGCGTAGCCGTTACTATGTTCGTTATCCTGATGATCAGTAGTGGAACTTCTACTAGGATTCGATCCGACCTGTGGATTTAAATTATGTTTGGTATCTTGTCATTTGGATTTTACCCTTAGATGGTCTGTGATGTTCTTTTGTATGATGATTGAGACATGTAATGTATTTGTGTGACGTGGCGAGTGTAAGCCAACTATTTTATGTTTTCCGTCCCCATTTTTACATGAGTTGTGCAAAGATACCAAACTTGCGATCATTCCAGCATGGGTTATGTCTCTAAGTCGTGCCTCGACACGTAGGAGATATAGTCCCATCATGGGCATTACTCCTGGCCCTGCTGTTGGTTGTTTTGGTTATTGTAACCACCTTGACCATGCTGCTGATTACCTTGGTTATCATAACCGCCTTGGCCATACTGATTATTGCCTCGGTTATTATAACCACTGTTATCGCCACGATATCCTGATCCGGAGCCGTTCCCTTGCGGACCCGGACCATAAAACCCCGGGCCTGAACCGCCGTTTGGAGGACCGTTGTTAGAGCTGAACCGGCTCATTATGGCTTCCATCAAAGGCTTGCATTCTCCTATAGTATACTTTGCTGGTCGTTCCCTTGTGCTATGTTTCGGACAAGGCACATTTAACTCCTGCTCGCAGCTAACGTTTCCTCCGCCGGTTTGCGGAAGCGGCTTACCCCTATTGCGCTGGAAACCTCCTTGAACTTGGTTATTGGCCACGAAATCAGAGCCACCCTCTCCTTTTCGCTTGCCTAAGAAACTTGTAGCAGCCGGATTAACCTGCGCCGGTTTACAAGGCTTGTTGACTTTTCCTGCTTTGTCTCCCTCCGCTTCTGGATACTTAGTGTTGTCAGAGTCCCCATACTTCACCAGAGCGCTCATGAGAGTTCCCATATCATTACAATCCCGTTTAAGCCGTCCCAGTTTTAACTTGAGAGACTCAAACCGGCAATTGTTTTCCAGTGTCACTATTGCCGTACTGGGATTGATACCGTTCGAAGAGTGTAAGATTTCTGACACTCGCCGCACCCATGCGCTTGTAGACTCCTGTTCTCCTTGTATACAGACTGCTAGATCTACCACTGACATCGGCTGCTTGCATGTATCCTTGAAGTTTTTGATAAACTGGCGACGTAATTCTCCCCATGATCCGATAGAATTAGGGGGTAAACCCTTTAGCCAGGTTCGGGCTGTACCCTCAAGCATCATGGTGAAGTATTTCACACAAGCCGCTTCATCCACGTCCAGCATCTCCATGGCCATCTCATAACTCTCCACCCAAGCTTCTGGAGCCAAATCTGCCGTGTAATTAGGCACTTTTCGTGGACCTTTAAAATCCTTGGGCAGCTTCACGCTCCGTAAAGCGGGGATAAGACACTACACCCCAAAGGAACTCGTTGTGACTCCTATCTCTGTTGTGGCTGTGTGAACCGGCGTCGTTTGACGGACCTCCTCCCGGGCCACCGATCTAACCTGATTTGCATCCTGAGCTTGTGCATCCACGCCTGCCGGATTATTTTGTTTGTGACGGTGTTGCCTGCGTTCACTGCTAGACACTTCTGGTTCCTCCCAATGCCTAGTGTAACTCCGGCTGGGGCGTGGTGTTGAATGGAGCCTCTCCCTGCTATGAGAATACGCTTGCTGTTGTACTAACGCCGTATTAAGTAGATCCTTGACCCTGCGTGCCTCCAACGCCACAGGGGATGTCCCCTCAATGGGTAAAGCGGCCAAGCGTGAAGCAGCAGCAACGATGTTGTCCAAAGGATTCGAATAATGATCCGGAGGGGTAGGAACGTGAGGTGCAGATGTGATCCGCCGATCTTGCTCCGTAGTAGGCTGCTGAACCGGCTCATCCCTCGCTGGGGGTGCCCTCCGGTTTAAAGCCGGATCATTGCTGGTACCCGCCCCTGGTGTCCTGAAAAGATCCGTCGCCTCGTAAATCGGCGGTAGACGAGACTGGTACTTTCGACTCCTTACTCCCTGTGCAGAGGCCTGCTCCATCCTTAGATGAAAAGCCTGATCATTCAGCTCTGCCTGCCTCATTGCTATCATAGCCTTCTCTGTTTTCAGACTTTCCCTCGCTTGATCAATCCGGCCTTTTAGCTGTAGGAGCTCTGCATCATGTTGCGCCTTGTCTGCTGGAGCTACCTCCGCCATGGCTCGGGCTGTGAACTCCTCGACCAAGGTGGATAGAACGTCAGCGGGTGAGAGGGCCTGGCCGCTCCCCTCCGCACCAGCTTCTGTTGTCGCCTCGATCACCATGGACTGCGGCGTAGATTGTGAACCGGCCATAAAGACAGACACCCGGTTTGGCGGGTCAAAGGGGCCCGAAATACTGTCTCCATCGGACTCACCCTCGGACCGGCCGTCCCGCAACTGATACAAAGACTCAGTCTCTCCAGATGAAGATTCATCGTCGGAACAGACAACTGTCTCGCCACCGGAATCCGATCCGTCCTCAGCTTGAACCCCGTGAACTGCTCCAACGAAAACGTGCCTCATGGTGGGCTGAATCCGGGCTAATCTCGCACGCTGAGCCGGCTCGACGATGTTGGGGAAGACGTCCGGCTCAGGTCCCGGTTCGCCGATCTTGCCGATGAAGACGTGGATACCGCCAAAGGGAACCCGGTACTCGTATTCAATTGAATCGGCCTCCGGTCCCCAGCCTGCGTCGTCGATGTAGATCCGGCCGCGACGACTCTTGGTCATCCGGCCGACCGCGTAACCCTTGAGCCCTTCAAAGCTGCCCTTCAAGAACTCGAAACCATCGTGCGGAGGCCCCACGGTGGGCGCCAACTGTCGTGGAATTAACACGGCAGATGTCCGGTTTAACGGACTTGATGATGGAACCATCGCACGGGTTAGCTTGAAGGGGTTAAAAGCACACAAAGGACACAAATGATTTATACTAGTTCAGCCCCTTCGATGAAGGTAAAAGCCTACGTCTAGTTTGGTTTGGTATTGCTTGGGCGTCGGTGAACAGGGAGCGGAATCACTTGCATGTGTTTCGACGGGTTGTTTCTTGCTCTTCCCTGAACCGTCGCCGGGTCGTCCCTTTATATAGAGGCAACGCCCGGTCCGGTTTACAGAGTCCCGAGGCCGGCTCATACTTGTGTCCGCCTCGGTCTCTGCTCTTTCTTTCTTATTTCTCAAGTTACATGATCAGGCAGTTTCCAAACCATAACGTTACAAACAGACCCTAAACCTTCATGGGCCGTAACTCCTACTGGGTATTACAATTATACAACTGAACTACCATAATCCGGTTTACACTAGCCGGTTTATACCTGCTCGTAATATCCCTGACACTATTAGTATTATTAAGAATAGATCCTCCTAACGTAGGTAGTGCACCGGCACAAGTAAAGAAATCTTGAATAACACCTTTTGCAATAATGTTGCCACTACCCACTCGATTTTTTTTATGACAATAGGCTCCTTTTCATGAGGATAAGCATTAGCAACATTATCAACTTTTTCTCTTAGATCATTACCATCTTTTTCAATGATAACCTCCTCCGATTCAAACATGCTAGCCGAGAGATTTAGCACACAATCAAACAAAAAGATGAACAGAAAAGGACGAATAAAAAGGCAAATATTTTTGTGTTTTTATAAAGACGTTTTAGAAGTGGGGGAGATGAAAAACGAGAGGCAAATGGCAAATAATGTAAGTGCAAAAGATGAGAGTTTATGACAAGTACTTCGTAGGCCTAATGTAGACCTCCCCAACAATGGCGCCAGAAATTCATCCTGCTACTTCTTGAGCTTGCGTTGATTTTTCCCTTGAAAAGGAAAGAGTGATGCATCAAAGTAGTGATAAGTATTTCCCTTAGTTGAGAACCAATATATCAATTCAGTAGGAGGTACAAGCAAGCCACAAATATATGCACCTGCACAAACTAACAAACACTTGCACACAACGTGGAAAAGGGGTTGTCAATCCCTTCAACGTCAAGAACAAGAGTGAGATCTGATAGAGATAGATTTAAAACTAAAGTAAAAAGCTAAATTATGTAAACACAAAATAATTGCAGCAAGATATTTTTTGAGTTTTTGGCTTTATAGATCATAAAATAATAGATGTAAAATAGACCCGATGGCCATAGGTTTCACTAGAGGCTTCTCTCTTGAATAAAGCATACGATGGGTAAACAAATTATTGTCGAGCAATTGATAGAAAATCGCAAAGTTATGATGATATCTAAGGCAATGATCATGAATATAGGCATCACGTTCGTGACAAGTAGACCGACTCCTGACTGCATCTACTACTATTACTCCACACATCGACTGCTATCCAGCATGCATCTAGAGTATTAAGTTCATAAGAATGGAGTAATGATGTCACTTAAAGCTACGTCGGTTTTTCCCCAAAGAGGAAGGGATGATGCAGCACAACGGCGGTAGGTATTACCCTCAGATGTGAAACCAAGGTTATCGAACCAGTAGGAGAACCAAGCAACACAACGTAAACATCACCTTCACACAAATAACAACACCTCGCAACCCGACGTGTTAAAGGGGTTGTCAATCCCTTTTGGGTAAGGAACATGAGAGATGTATAAATATTGGTAGATTGGTTGATAAATAAGATAAATTGCAGCAAGATATTTTTGTATTTTTGGTTTAATAGATCTGAAAATAAAAGCAAAGGCAAATAGATCTCAATGGCAAATATATGAGAAAGAAGACTCGTGGGCTGTAGGTTTCACTAGTGGCTTCTCTCGAGAAAAATAGCAAACAGTGGGTAAACAAATTACTGTTGGGCAATTGATAGAGCCTCAAATAATTATGACGATATCCAGGCAATGATCATTACATAGGCATCACGTCCAAGATTAGTAGACCGACTCCTGCCTGCATCTACTACTATTACTCCACACATCGACCGCTATCCAGCATGCATCTAGTGTATTAAGTTCATGGAAAGACGGAGTAATGCATTAAGAAAGATGACATAATGTAGACAAGATCCGTTTATCTATGGCGTTAGATATGGATCTCGTCGTTTTATCCTTAGTGGCAACGATACATACATGTCGGTTCCCTTTCTGTCACTGGGATCAAGCACCGTAAGATCGAACCCACTACTGTGCACCTCTTCCCATTGCATGATAAATATATCAAGTTGGTCAAACAAAACCTAAATATCGGAGCAGAAATATGAAGCTATAAGAGATCATGCATATAAGAGAACAAAGAAACTCAAATAACTTTCATGGATATAGAAAGATAGATCTGATCATAAACTCAAAGTTCATCGGATCCCAACAAACACACCGCAAAAAGAGTTACGTCATATGGATCTCCAAGGGACAATTGTATGGAGAATCAAAAGAGAGAGAGGAAGCCATATAGCTACTCACCACGGACCCGTAGGTCTACAAGGAACTACTCACGCATAATCGGAGAGGCACCAATGGAAGTGGTGAACCCCTCCGTGATGGTGTCTAGATTGGATCTGGTGGTTCTGGACACTCCAGCGTCTGGATGAATATTTTGTCGACTCCCCTAGGGAATCTAGAATATTGTGGTATTTATAGGGCAAAGAGGCGGTGCGGGAGGCCACCGAGGTGGGCACAACCCACCTGGTTGCGCCAGGGGGCCTGGCGCGCCTTGGTGGGTTGTGCCCCCCTCGAGGCACTCCCCAAGTGCTACCTTGGCCCATCAGGTGTTTTCTGGCCCATAAAATTTCTCCTAAAAGTTTCGCGGTGTTTGGGCTCCGTTTGATATTGATTTCCTGCGATGTAAAAACATGCAAAAAACAACAACTGGCACTTAGCACTATGTCAATAGGTTAGTACCGAAAATGATATAAAATGATTGTGAAACATCCAAGAATGACAATATAACAGCATGGAACAATAAAAAATTATAGATACATTGGAGACGTATCAGCATCCCCAAGTTTAACTCCTGCTCGTCCTCGAGTAGGTAAGTGATAAAAACAAAAATTTTGATGTGGAATGCTGCCTATCATATTCTTTTCTTTATAGCATGGACATTTGGATTTTTATATGGTTCAAAGCAATAGTCTAGTTTTGACATAATAATTTAGATACTCAAGCATATCCACAAGCAACCATGTCTTTCAAAATATCAATGCTAAAATAAGTATCCCTAGCCCATTATGCTCAAGCATTGATCCATTCATGAAACACATCCGTATATTAGTTACGCCCAATGCTCAAGTACGATCATAGTGTTTCCTAGTTGGTGCTTGTAAGAGAAGATGGAGACTCAAATTAAAAAATAAAAATTGCATAAGTAAAAGAAAGGCCCTTCGCAGAGGTAATGTAGGGATTTGTAGAGGTGCCAGAGCTCAAAGCTTAAATTGAGAGATAATTTTTTTTGGGAGGTATACTTTTCCCACCAACGAGAACGACTTGAGGTTCCCAACACTTTCCATGCTAGATATATCATAGGCGGTTCCCAAACAAAAAATAAAGTTTATTCCTTTTCCACCAAACTTTCACAAGCCATGGCTAGCCGAATCCACTGTTGCCTTCCATACCAACACTTTCCAAGGAATTTATTATTTGACAACGTAAAGTAAATTTGTTTTTAATTTCGGGACTGGGCATCCCTAATACCTTTGCCTTACTCTCGTGCAATGACAAGTGAATAAACACCCATCGTGAGAATAACACATCTAGCATGGAAAATATTTGCCACCCCTCACCGCCTCGCGAGCGGTACGGGCACACAAAAGGGAAATTTATTTTGAAAAATAGAGATGGTACATACAAATTTGCTTAGAGCGGCAAAGAAATACTGCATATAGGTGGGTATGGTCGACTCATGTGGCAAAACCGGGATAAAGGATTTTTGATGCACAAGTAGAGATCATACTTAAGCGACCAACCATGAAACAAATAATCTCTTAAGCGAACATTGAGCATAAATAACACCGAATAATGCACCACAAGTAGGATATAATTTCATTGCATTATTATTGACTTTTGTGCTTGCATAGGGAATCACAAACCTTAACATGAATATTCTTACTAAAGCATAATTACTCGTTAACATGACTCACATATCATATCATCATGTCTAAAAACTATTACAAGGAATCAATTTTATTTTGTCCAATGATCTTCATGAAGTTTTCATTATATCCTTCTTGGATATCTATCACTTTGGGACTAATTTTCATGTGTTGCTTTTATTAAGCTTAAACAAATATAAGTGAAGATCATGAGCATGACTTTTCTTTCTTTCTCTCAAAATAATATAAGTGAAGCAAGAGAGAATTTCTTTAAATTTTTACTAACTCTCAAATAAATCTAAGTGAAGCAAGAGAGTATTTCTTCAAAAATATGAAGCATACCGTGCTCAAAAGGTATAAGTGAAGCACTAGAGCAAGTCCTAGCTCATAAAAATTTAAGTGAAGCATAGAGAGCTATTCTAACAAGTCATGGCATAATTTTGGCTCTCTCAAATAGGTGTGTACAGCAAGGATTGATGACTTATAAAGCAAAATAAAGCAAGAAAGGACTCATATCATACAAGACGCTCCAAGCAAAACACATATCATGTGACGAATAAAAATATAGTCTCGAGTGAAATACCGATAGTTGTTGGAAGAAAGCGGGGATGCCACTCGGGGGCTTCCCCAAGCTTAGTTGGTTGCTCATTTTTGGATAATAGCTTGAGATGCTGGGGGCATACCCAAGCTTAGGCTCTTTCATCCTTCCTTCATCCATCGTAAGATAACCCAAAACTTGAAAACTTCAATCACACAAAACTTCAACAAAACCCTCGTGAGACCCGTTAGTATAAGAAAGCAGACCACTACTATAAGTGCTGTGTCAAACCAATTCATATTTTGTTTTTGTATTATATCTACTATATTCCAACTTTTATATGGCAAAAACTCATCAAAGAAAACCAAAGAGCCATCAAAATAAGCACACAGCACAAAGAAAACAGAATCTGTCAAAAATAGAACAGTCTGTAGTAATATGGAAGTTTCGAAAACTTCTGGAACTCTACAAATTTTGAATAAAAATAGGACCACGTGGGAAATGTTTATATTACTCTTTTGCAAAAAGTATCAACTAAAAATCACTTTTCTATTAAAAATGAGAATTTTTCTCGTGAGCGCAAAGTTTCTGTCTTTTTCAGCAAGATCAAACAACTATCACCCAAGAAGATCCTATCGATTCTACTTGGCACAAACACTAATTAAAACACAAAAAACACAATCATACCAGTAGCATAATTGTGTAAACACTCAAGAACAGAAAGAAAAAAGTAAAAATAATTGTTTTTCATTGGGTTGCCTCCCAACAAGCGCTATCGTTTTACGCCCTTAGCTAGGCATAATACCAAGATTTCAAGTATTGTCATCCTTGTTGGATGTTCCATAAGTTGCCCTCATTATAGATTCATAAGGAAATTTGATCTTGGTTCTAGGGAAGTTTTCCATCCCCTTTCTCAAGGGAAATTGGAATTTAATATTCCCTTCTTTCATGTCAATCACCGCGCCAATAATGCACAAAAATGGTCTACCAAGTATAATAGGGCAAGACGGATTGTAATCGATATCAAGAACAATAAAGTCTATGGGTACATAGTTCCTATTTGCAAGAATAAGAACATCATTGATCCCACTCCAAGGCTTTTTAATAGTGGAATCCGCCAAATGCAAATTAAGAGAGCAATCTTCAATATTGGTAAGACCAAGATCATCACAAAGAGATTTCGGAATAGTGGAAACACTAGCACCCAAATCACACAAAGCAAAACACTCATAATTTTTAATTTTGATTTTGATGGTAGGTTCCCATTCATCATGCAACTTTCTAGGAATCGAAACTTCTAATCCCAATTTTCTTCAAAAGCTTTCATCATAGCACCAACAATATGTTTAGTAAAAGCTTTATTTTGTTCATAAGCATGGGGTGAATTAATCATGGATTGCAACAAAGAAATGCAATCAATAAAGGAACAACTATCATAATTAAAGTCTTTGTAATCCAAGATAGTGGGCACATCACTAGCTAAAGTCTTGACCTCTCCAAACCCACTTTTATCAAAACTTTCAACAAGATTTTCACCCTCCGAAATATTGGGACGCCTTCTACCAAAAGTTGACTCTTCTCCAGTCCCTTTATCATCAAGTTGAATTTTACTAAACAAAGAATCAATGGAAGAAACACCAATCATTTTAGTGTCTTCATCATTTTTATGAAAGCAATCACTAGAAAACGCCTTTAAAAACAATTCTCGTTTAGATCTAAACATAGCGATTCTTTTCTTACTTTCATCCGTAGAAACATAAAGAGCTTTAATTAATTCTTCAACTTTAGGCACAAAAATTCGCAACTTGAGATTTTCTACATCATGAGAAATCCTATCAATACTATGGAAGCATTGAAAACCTGTCGAGTATTGATAAATTCTTTAATATCATCGCTCTTATTCAATTTTTCTTCTATGGAAGCATTGAAAACATTTTGAGTATTGATAAATTCTTTAATATTATTCTCTAGATCAGAGGTGTTCCTATTATTATTGTAAGATTGATTTCCATAGGAATTACCATAATTATTAGAGGAATTACTAGGAAAAGGCCTAGGATTAAAATTACCTCTATAAGCATTGCTATTAAAATTATTTCTAGAGATAAAGTTCACATCTATAGCATCACTAGTTTGCTCAATCAAGGTAGACAAAGGCATATCCTTAGGATATATAGGAGCACTTTTACTAGCAACCATTTTCATAAGAGCATCAACTTTTTCATTCAAATAATCAATCTCAACCGCATTAATCTTTTTGCTTGTAGGTGCCCTTTCGGTATGCCATTGCGAATAGTTCGCCATAATATTATCAAGAAATTTGGTGGCTTCACCCAAAGTGATTTCCATAAAAGTGCCACCAGCGGTGGAATCCAAAAGATTTCGAGAAATAAAATTCAATCCCGCATAAAAAAATTGTATGATCATCCAAAGATTTAACCCATGAGTTGGGCAATTCCTTAGCATCATTTTCATCCTTTCCCAAGATTGTGCAACATGCTCATGTTCAAGTTGCTTGAAATTCATGATTTGGGTTCTAAGGGATATAATTTTTGCAGGCGGAAAATATTTAGTGATAAAAGCATCTTTGCATTTGTTCCAAGAACCAATGCTATTGCGAGGTAAATAAGAAACCAAATTTTTGCATGATCTCGCAAAGAAAACGGAAATAATTTCAATTTCACAATATCGTTGTCCACATCTCTTTTCTTTTGCATATCGCATAATTCCACAAAGGTATTGAGATGGGACGCGGCATCCTCATTAGGAGTGTGATACGTCCATTTTGCATCATGCTTATAAGTTGATATTTATTGCATTATGGGTTGTTCATACATGTTTTGTCACAATACTTATGCCTTTTCTCTCTTATTTTGCAAGGTTTGCATGAAGAGGGAGAATGCCGGCAGTTGGAATTCTGGGCTGAAAAAGGAGCAAACTCTGGAAACCTATTCTGCACAACTCCAAAAGCTCTAAAACTCCATAGAACATCGTTTCGGAAAATATAAAAAATATCTGGCGAAAGATACCCACGGGAGGGGCCACCGGCTGGCCTCGAGGGTCGGGGGCGCGCCCCCTTCCCAGGGCGCGCCCCCTGCCTCGAGGGCCAGCCGGCAGGCCCATGGTGCCCATCTTCTCCTATATGAAGCGTTTTGACCTGGAAGAAATCAGGATGAGGCTTTCGGGACCAGACGCCGCCGTCTCGAGGCAGAACCGAGGCGAAAACCAATCTAGGGCTCCGGTAGAGCTGTTCTGCCGGGGATACTTCCCTCCGGGAGGGGGAAATCATCACCGCCATCATCACCAACAACTCTCCCATCTTGGGGAGGGCTATCTTCATCAACATCTTCACCAGCACCATCTCCTCTCAAACCCTAGTTCATCTCTTGTATCCAATCTTTGTATCCAAACCTTAGATTGGTACCTGTGGGTTGCTAGTAGTGTTGATTACTCCTTGTAGTTGATGCTAGTTGGTTTATTTGGTGGAAGATCATATTTTCAGATCCATTATGCATATTAATACCCCTCTGATCATGAACAATATTATGTCTTGTGAGTAGTTACTTTTGTTCCTGAGGACATGGGAGAAGTTTTGCTATTAGTAGTCATGTGAATTTGGTTTTCGTTCGATATTTTGATGAGATGTATGTTGTCTCTCCTCTAGTGGTGTCATGTGAACGTCGACTACATGACACTTCACCATTATTTGGGCCTAGAGGAAGGCATTGGGAAGTAATAAGTAGATGATGGGTTGCTAGAGTGACAGAAGCTTAAACCCTAGTTTATGTGTTGTTTCGTAAGGGGCTGATTTGGATCCATATGTTTCAGGCTATGGTTAGGTTAACCTTAATACTTCTTTTGTAGTTGCGGATGCTTGCATTAGAGGTTAATCATAAGTGGGAGGCTTGTCCAAGTAAGGGCAGCAACCAAGAACTGGTCCAACCACATACCAAATTATCAAAGTACCGAACGCGAATAAGATGATTGTGATGAAAACTAGCTCGACGATAATTCCCATATGTCCTCGGGAGCACTTTACCTTGCATAAGAGTTTGTCCAGGCTTGTCCTTTGCTACACAAAGGATTGGGCCACCTTGCTGCACCTTATTTACTTTTACCGTTTGTCACTTGCTACCAATTATCTTATCACAAAACTATCTGTTACCTATAATTTTAGTGCTTGCAGAAAATACCTTACTGCAAACTGCCTATCATTTCCTTCTCCTCATTGGGTTCGACACTCTTACTTATCCAAAGGACTACGATAGATCCCCTACACTTGTGGGTCATCAGACTCTTTTCTGGCGCCGTTGCCGGGGAGTGAAGCACCTTTGGTAAGGAAAAATTTATATAGTGTGCTGAAATTTATTGTCACTTGTTACTATGGCTCAAAATCCTTTGAGGGGCTTGTTCGGGGTATCTTCACCCCGTACAGAAGAGCAAAGAGTTGCTGCTCAACCTACTGCACCTATTGAAATTTTTTGCTTTGAGATTCCCTCGGGTATGATAGAGAAACTGCTTGAAAATCCCTATACAGGAGACGGAGCACTTCACCCCGATTTACACCTAATCTATGTGGATGAAGTTTGTGGATTGTTTAAGCTTGCAGGTATGCCCGAGGATGTTATCAAGAAGAAGGTCTTCCCTTTATCTTTGAAGGGAGATGCATTGGCATGGTTTAGGCTATGAGATGATATGGGATCTAGGAACTATAATCATCTGAAGTTGGAATTTCATCAGAAGTTCTACCCTATGCACCAGGTTCATCGTGATCACAATTATATTTACAATTTCTGGCCTCGCGAAGGAGAAAGCATCGCTCAAGCTTGGGGAGGTTTAAGTCAATGCTATATTCATGCCCCAACCATGAGCTTTCAAGAAAAATGATCATCCAAAATTTTTATGCTCAGCTTTCTCTCAATAAACGCACCATGCACGATAATTCTTGTTCTGGCTCTTTTATGATGAAGACTATTGAATTCAAATGGGATTTATTGGAAAGAATTAAATGCAACTCCAAGATTGGGATCTCGATGAAGGTAAGGAGTCAGGTATGACCCCTAAGTTTGATTGCGTTAAAGCTTTTATGGATACCGATGTTTTCCGTGAGTTTAGCACTAAATATGGACTTGACTCTGAGATAGTAGCTTATTTCTGTGAATCCTTTGCTACTCATGCTGATCTCCCCAAGGAGAAGTGGTTTAAATACCACCCCTTATTGAAGTAAAAGTAGTTGAACCTATTAAAGTTGAAGAAAAGACTATCACTTATAATGTTGATCTTGTTATACCTACCGCTTATATTGAGAAACCACCTTTCCCTGTTAGGATAAAGGATCATGCTCAAGCTTCAACTGTAGTTCGTAAGAGTAATACTAGAACACCTACACCCTCTGAGCAAATTAAAGTTGAACCTAGTGTTGTTATGGTTAAGGATCTCTTGGTAGAAGATTTAGATGGACATGTTATTTACCTCCAAGAAGATTCTGCTAGAATAGCCAAACCCAATGCTAGGAATAAACATAAACCTGTTGTAGGCTTGCCCGTTATCTCTGTTAAGATAGGAGATCATTGCTATCATGGTTTATGCGACGTAGGTGCTAGTGCGAGCATTATCCCTTTTGATCTGTACAACGAAATTATGCATGATATTGCACCTGTTGAGTTAGAAGGGATTGATGTTACTATTAAGCTTGCTAATAGAGATACTATTTCACCAGTTAGGATTGTTAGAGATATTGAAGTCTTGTGTGAGAAGGTTAAATACCCTGCTGATTTTCTTGTTCTTAGTTCCCCACAAGATGCTTTCTGTCCCATTATATTTGGCAGACCCTTCTTGAATAATTTTAATGCCAAGATAGACTGCGTGAAAGATATTGTCACTGTTGGCTTAGGGGATATGTCTCATAATTTTAACTTTGCTAAATTCCATAGACAACCCCTTGAATAGGCACCACCCAGTAAGGATGAACTTATTAGTCTCGCTTCTATTGCCGTGCCACCTAATGATCCTTTAGAACAATACTTGCTAGACCATGAAAATGATATGCATATGAATGAGAGAAGGGAGATAGATGAAATATTCCTTACACAGGGACCCGTATTGAAAAACAACTTGCCCGTTGAAATCCTAGGGGATCCTCCTCCACCCAAGGGTGATCCCGTGTTTGAACTTAAACCTTTGCCTAATAATCTTAAGTATGTTTATCTTGATGAAAAGAAGATTTATCCTGTTATTATTAGTGCTAACCTTTCAGAGCAGGAAGAAGAAAGGTTATTGAAAACTCTGAAGAAGCACTGAGCTGCTATTGGATATACTCTGGATGATCTTAAGGGCATTAGTCCCACTATATGTCAACACAAGATAAAATTGGAAGAAAATGCTAAACCAGTTATTGATCATCAGCGACAGTTGAATCCTAAGATGAAAGAAGTGGTGAGGAAGGAAATACTAAAGCTTCTAGAAGCAGGTATTATCTATCCAGTTGCTGATAGTCAGTGGGTAAGTCCTGTCCATTGTGTTCCTAAGAAAGGAGGTATGAGTGTTGTCCCTAATGATAAGGATGAATTGATTCCACAAAGAATAGTTACATGTTATAAGATGGTAATTGATTTCCGTAAGTTGAATAAAGCTACTAAGAAAGATCATTACCCCTTGCCATTTATTGATCAAATGCTAGAAAGGTTATCCAAACATACTCATTTCTGCTTTCTAGATGGTTATTCTGGTTTCTCTCAAATACCTGTGTCAAAAGGGGATCAAGAAAAGACCACCTTTACTTGTCCTTTCGGTACCTTTGCTTATAGACGTATGCCTTTTGGTTTTTGTAATGCACCTGCTACCTTTTAAAGATGCATGATGGCTATATTCTCTGATTTTTGTGAAAAGATGGTTGAGGTGTTCATGGATGATTTCTCCGTTTACGGAAATTCTTTTGATGATTGCTTAAGCAACCTTGATCGAGTTTTGCAGAGATGTGAAGACACTAATCTGGTCTTGAATTGGGAGAAGTGCCACTTTATGGTTAATGAAGGCATTGTCTTGGGACATAAAATTTCTGAAAGAGGTATTGAAGTTGACAAAGCTAAAGTTGATACTATTGAAAAGATGTCATGCCCTAAGGATATCAAAGGTATACAAAGTTTCCTTGGTCATGCCGGGTTTTATAGGAGGTTCATTAAGGACTTCTCCAAAATCTCCAGGCCTCTGACTAATATTTTACAAAAAGATATTCTTTTTGTCTTTGATGGTGATTGTCTAGAAGCATTTGAAATACTTAAAAAGCATTAATCTCTGCACCTATTATCCAGCCTCCTGACTGGAATTTACCCTTTGAGATTATGTGTGATGCTAGTGATTATGCTGTAGGAGCTGTTCTAGGGCAAAGAGTTGATAAGAAATTGAATGTTATACAATATGCTAGTAAAACTCTAGATAGTGACCAAAGAAATTAGGCTAGCACTGAGAAAGAATTCTTAGCAGTTGTATTTGCTTGTGATAAGTTTAGACCCTATATTGCTGATTCCAAAGTATTTATTCATACTGATCATGCTGCTATCAAATACCTTATGGAAAAGAAAGATGCTAAACCTAGACTTATTAGATGGGTTCTCTTGGTGCAAGAATTTGACTTGCATATTATTGATAGAAAGGGAGCTGAGAACCCCGTAGAAGATAACTTGTCTCGGTTAGAGAATATACTTGATGACCCACAACCTATTGATGATAGCTTTCCTGATGAACAACTAGCTGTCATAAGTACTTCTCGTACTACTCCATGGTATGCCGATTATGCTAATTACATTGTTACTAAGTTTATACCACCTAGCTTCACATAACAGCAAGAGAAAAAGTTCTTCTATGATTTGAGGCATTACTTTTGGGATGACCCACATCTTTATAAAGAAGGAGTGGATGGTATTATTAGATGTTGTGTGCCTGAGCATGAACATGAACAGATCCTACGCAAGTGCCACTCCGAAGCTTATGGAGGACACCATGTGGGAGACAGAACTGCACACAAGGTATTGCAATCCGTTTTTTATTGGCCTACTCTCTTCAAGGATGCCCGTAAGTTTGTCTTATCATGTGATGAATGTCAAAGAATTGGTAATATTAGTAGACGTCAAGAAATGCCTATGAATTATTCACTTGTTATTGAACCATTTGATGTTTGGGGCTTTGATTATATGGGACCTTTTCCTGCCTCTAATGGGTACACACATATTCTAGTTGCTGTTGATTACGTTACTAAGTGGGTAGAAGCTATTCCAACTAGTAGTGCTGATCATAACACCTCTATTAAGATGCTTAAAGAAGTTATATTTCCGAAGTTTGGAGTCCCTAGATATCTAATGACTGATGGTGGTTCACACTTTATTCATGGTGCTTTCCGTAAGATGCTTTCTAAGTATGATGGCAACCATAGAATTGCATCACCATATCACCCACAGACTAGTGGTCAAGTTGAATTAAGTAATAGGGAGTTGAAATTAATCTTGCAAAAGACAGTTAATAGGTCTAGAAAGAATTATCCAAGAAACTAGATGATGCATTATGGGCCTATAGAACTGCATACAAAAATCATATGGGTATGTCTCCATATAAGATGGTATATGGAAAAGCATGTCACTTACCTCTTGAGCTTGAACATAAGGCATATTGGGCTATTAAAGAGATCAACTATGATTTCAAACTTGTCGGTGAAAAGAGGTTATTTGACATTAGCTGTCTCAACGAATGGAGAATGTCGGTGTACTAAGGTAGGGGTACCTTAGTATCCCAACTTGTGCACGGGCAGTAGAAGCCTCCCGTGGCAGGGCTTGCCACGCACCCGCCAAGGCCCACTATGGTTCCTTCGGAGCCATTCAAGAACAAAGTATTCAAGTTAAAGAAACAAGACCCCGGCAAGAGGAGCTTGCCGGGAAGGCCGCTCCAGGCTCAAAACCACCCCTTTGGCACAAGACCCTGGCAAGAGGAGCCTGCCAGGAAGGCCAAAACATGGCATATCAGGAGACTTGCCGTGGCGCATCGCGCGCCCCGGCAAGGCCCGGAGAGCGACAAGCTCCCGGACGTGACAAGTTAGCGACCGCGGCAAGGTGCAAGCCGCGGCAAGCTTCCACTACGTGCCCACGCTCCAGCTCATCCGGCCACGCGTCGCCCTGGGGCCCTTCCAGGTGCACGTGGCGGAAGGCTGTGCAGCCTGGGGTACACGGTGGCGAGCCGCGATGACGAGGCCACCATCGTGGCGGACGGAGACGCCCTGACGGACGCTTTTTGCACTGTTTGGGGCGACGACGACGGGCATTTCATGCCCTTGTCCCCTGCCGTCAGGGTTAGGTATAGAGCCCTATGCATACACTATTACAACTACCACCACTTTTACGTTTTTTCCCTCGACTGCGTTGCCACCTGTCGGTGACCCCTTTGACCTATAAAAGGAGGCCCATGCGCAACGTAGAGGGGGGTCCGAGGTTCCGATCCTCGATCACTCACACGCTTGGTGTTGCTAGCGACAAGCATTGTAGCCTTTCTCGGTCCCGAGCCAAGAACACAATACAAACCAAGGCAGGAGTAGGGTTTTACGCATCCGTGCGGCCCGAACCTGGGTAAACTGCTCGCGTGCACGCTTCGATCCGCTCTTCGTGCATCCTCCGCCCCCTTGCCGTACCGAAAAGGGGCTCCGGTCCCATAGGTGTTCGTGGGCGATCAGTTTCCCCGACATCTTTGGCGCGCCAGGTAGGGGGTGCGTCGAGGTTGTGTGAACCCGATCCAGTGTTCACGCGAGCGAAAACTTCAACAACTTCATCTACTTCATCAACATGCCACCGAAGAAGAAGGCTTCGGAGGTAGCAGGCTCGTCCGCGTCGATCCCGCCGCCACCGGAGCCAACGGTTGGTGGGGTAGACGCCAGCAGAAGGGCAGACGCCGGCGAGGAAACTCACGGCGTCGCCAAATCCAAGGACAAGACGGACGACCGAGCGCACTCCAAGACCTCGGCGTCCGTACACGCACCACGCCCCTCTCAGTAGGTGCCGGACCGGCAGCGACGTGGTACCCAAGGTACCATACGCTTGCTGGGACAAGGTCAAGCTGGCGGGTCGCGGGACGCTCAAGGCCAACGCGCTGGCACGAGCAAGGCGCGGTCGCTGGGGCGAGAACCTGCTCCTTCTAACGCAGTTAGAAGTCCGAGCATATCTCGCTCCTCGCACCGCTCGCCACCGCTCCCCTCCACTCCAGCAGAAGCTCTAGCCCGAGCTCAGCTGCTCCTCGACTTCCCTCCAGCGGCAGACAAGGCCGACGACTGGAGGGCCACCATCCAGAGCCTCATCGCCTTCGCCAACAACGACACGCCGCATCAGCCGACGACGTCGCGGCCACGGCAAGTCAGCCAGGCGCGGGCCGATGAAAACAAGACCGCCGGGGGTGCGACTACCGTGCACTCCCCGCCCCGAAGGCCGAAATCGCCGACTCGCCGGATCAACATCGACGATGACTCCACGGCGTCGTCGGATCCGCGGGCTCGCCGCGATCAATGCCAAGTCCTCGACGACAGACGACAAGAGGACGCTCGAACTCGCATCGAGCGTCGAAGAGAAGCGCGGCGGCAATCCGACCAGCGCGCTGGGCCCGCTGTCGACATGCACGCGCCCGGGGAACCAGGCGACTTGCCGTACGCGGCGGGTTGTCCTGCGTTCACCCGTGAGCTGCGACAAGTCCAGTGGCCCAGCATGAAGAACTTCAAGCCCGACGTACCCGAGAAGTACGACGGCAAAACTCATCCGTCTGAGTTCCTCAGCATCTACACCATTGCGGTGCAGGCTGCCGGGGGACGAGACGAGAAGATACTAGCGAATTACTTCCCGCTTGTGCTCAAGCCGAACGTCAGATCTTGGCCATGCACTTGCCGGAGAACTCTATTTCTTCTTGGGCCGACCTGTGCCACCAGTTTGTCGGCGCCTTCACGGGCGGCCACAAGCCCCATGGCCAGGAGAGCGACCTTCATATACTTGCCCAGAAGGAAGGAGAGTCCCTGCGAAAATACATCCAGAGATTCAGCCGCGTCCAGCACAACATCCCGGACGTCCACCCTGCCGCGGTTATTAGCGCTTTCCATCAGAACGTGCGTAACCGCAGGATGAGGGAGGAAATGGCGATGTGTAAGATCCGAGACATCAGTGAGCTCTATGCCCTGGCCGACAAATGTGCACGCGCTGAAGAGGGGAGGAGACTCCCCGGAGAGGATACTGGAGCAGGGGGAACAGATAGTGAGGATGCCGCCCCGGCAAGGAAAAACCAGCGGCGGAACAACAAGAGGAAGAAGAACAAAGAAGTACTGGTCGTTGAGCAGTCCGGCAAGGAGGCTGGCGCCAAGAAAGCTCAGGCTGGTGGCTCCGGCAAGGAAGCTACCACTGTAGCGGCCGCCGACAAGCAGGACGGCACCGACAAGCAGTACTGCAAAATCCACCGCACCAAGGGCCACGATCTCCAGAATTGCAAAAGGGTCGAGTACCTCGTCGAACAGCAGAAGGCTGAGTACGAGCGACGCGACAAGGAGAAGGCCCAGGGAGGTGGAGGAGAGTCCGGCAAGAAGCGGCCATTCAATGGCCGGGGAGGACGCCGCGGCAAGGCCAAGCAGCGGCAAGGAGATAGACCTCCCCGCGGCCGCGACAAGGACGAAGACGAAGACGACGACGAGGACATGGACGACGGAGACAACAGCGAGCATGAGTTCCAGAAGGCCACAGAAGTTCTGTGCGTCGATGGAGGTGCCTCTCTGCATACTTCCCACCGCCAACTCAAACAATGGGTGCGGGAAGTTAATGCAGCGGAGCCACCCGTCGAGTCGCGCAAACTCCTGAAGTGGTCCAGCACGCCCATCATCTTCGATATTGAGGATCACCCTGACCGCACAACTGCGGTCGGGTGTTTGCCGATGTTGGTTTCACCAACCTTCCGCAACCTCAAGGTCACCAAGATGCTGGTTGACGGCGGGGCTGGCCTGAACCTGATTTCCTCTGCTGTGGTCCGGAAACTACAGATCCCCGACAGCGAGCTCGAGGAGACCGGCACATTCCAAGGGATCAACCCGGGAAGGAGCAAGCCGAAGGGGAAGATCACACTACCCGTAACCTTTGGCGGAGAGCTAAATTTCAGGACTGAGAGGATCACCTTCAACGTCGCCGATATCCCGTTGCCATACAATGGGATACTTGGCCGTCCGGCGCTCGCCAAGTTCATGGCAGCCTCTCACTACGCCTACAACATGCTCAAGATGCCAGGCCCGATAAGCGTCATCTCTGTCCCCGGCGACAAGAAGGACGCGCTTATCTGCGCCGACAAGATTTACCGGGACGCAGCAGCTGCTACAGATAGCAAGGCACTTGCCGCTGAAGCTCCCGGGGGGAAGAACAAGAACAAGTCCGGCAAGAGCTCTGGGGCCCACTCCGGCAAACGCACCTCTTCGGAGTGCTGCGCTGCCGTCGAGGACGCACCATCGAGCTCCACCGGCAAGTGCAAGAAGGGAATGGCAGCTCCACCTGCAACCAAGAAGGTGTCCGCCAAGGAGGACGGCACTGGTGGTACATTCACCATCAGTGCCACGCTCGATCCTAAATAGGAAAGCGCGCTCGTTGCTTTCCTGCGGGCGAATGTCGACGTGTTTGCATGGCAACCATCTGACATCCCCGGCGTTCCCAGGAAAGTGATTGAGCACAAGCTTGCCATTTGTCCTCACGCGCGGCCCGTCAAGCAGAAGGTCAGAAAGCAAGCGATGGAGCGCCAAGAATTTATCGCGGAAGAAATCAAGAAGCTGGAAGCGGCAGGCCTTGTTAGAGGTGTACTTCATCCCACGTGGCTGGCCAACCCTGTTGTCGTGCGCAAAGCAAATGGGAAGTAGAGGCTTTGTATATACTTCACTGATGTGAATAAAGCTTGTCCCAAAGATCCATTTCCCTTGCCGCGCATTGACCAGATCGTTGACTCCATGGCTGGATGTGAGTTGCTTTCATTCCTTGATGCATATTCCGGATACCACCAGATATTTATGGCTGAAGAAGACGAAGAGAAGACCGCGTTCATTACTCCATGCGACACTTACTGCTTCATACGCATGCCCTTTGGATTGAAGAATGCAGGTTCAACGTTTGCGAGGTTAGTCCACACTGCTTTTGAGTCACAGATACACAGGAATGTAGAAGCTTACATGGATGATATAGTGGTCAAGAGCAAGGACAAGGATACCCTGATTCAAGATCTAGATGAAACTTTTGCGAATCCACGCAAGATACAACTCAAGCTTAACCCCGAGAAGTGTGTGTTCGGAGTCCCCTCCGGCAAGCTTCTCGGGTTCTTTGTGTCCCAGAGGGGGATTCAAGCCAATCCCGACAAGATCAAAGCCATTGAGCAGATCGAAGCTCCAAAGCGCGTCAAGGATGTACAGAGGCTTGCCGGTTGTGTGGCTGCCCTCAGCAGGTTCATTTCTAAGTCTGCAGAACGCGCCCTGCCGTTTTTCAAAATCTTGAAAAGGGCAGGTCCAATGAAATGGACTCCGGAGGCGGAGGTAGCGCTGCAAGACTTGAAAGGATACCTGTCCTCCACTCCAATACTTGTCGCACCTAGACCGCAAGAGAAGTTGCTGCTGTACTTAGCATCAACCAATCAAGTGGTTAGTGCTGCGTTAGTAGCGGAAAGGGAGGCAGATGAGCAGCCCACGGCCCCGGCAAGCACATCCAGCGACAAGTAGGGGGCTTCCCCGACAAGCTCTGGCCCCGACAAGGATGAGTCTACGCAGATGCAAGAAGAGGTGCGGAAGAAGATGGTGCAGCGCCCAGTTTATTTTGTCAGTTCCCTCTTGCAGGGGGCTAGGTCAAGATATTCTGTGGTGCAGAAGCTGCTTTTCGGCCTTCTTATGGCCTCGAGAAAGCTGCGCCACTACTTCCAAGCACATGAGATAACGGTGGTCACTCGCTTTCCGCTGAAAAGGATATTGCAAAATCCAGAAGCAACAGGCAGGATTGTCGAGTGGGCACTGGAGCTGTCAAGCTTTGGCCTCAAGTTTGAAAGTACTTCTACTATCCAGAGCAGAGCATTGGCAGAATTCATAGCAGAATGGACACCAACGCCAGATGAAGAAATTCCAGAGACAAGCATCCCCGTCAAAGAAGCGAGCAAAGAATGGATAATGTACTTTGATGGTGCCTTCTCGCTGCAAGGCGCCGGCGCTGGCGTGCTGCTTGTCGCGCCCACCGGCGAGCACCTCAAGTACGTCGTCCAGATGCACTTTCCCAAGGAGCAAGCGACGAATAATACTGCGGAGTATGAGGGTTTGCTTGCCGGCCTCAGAATCGCAGCAGAGCTTGGGACCAAGAAGCTGATTGTGCGGGGTGATTCGCAGTTGGTTGTCCGCCAAGTAAACAAGAGCTACCAGAGTCCATTGATGGAAGCTTACGTCGACGAAGTGAGAAAGCTTGAAGAGCACTTTGAAGGCCTACAGATGGAGCACGTTCCAAGAGCTCAAAATGACATCGCAGACGGCCTGTCAAAGTGTGCTGCACTAAAGCTACCTGTGGAACCAGGAATCTTTGTGCTCAAGCTAACTCAACAATACGTTACACCATCAATTGGACAAAGTAAGAAGAGAAAGTTGGTCTCTGGTGACTACTTGCCGGCAGAACTTCCTGAAGCCACAGCCAAGGTCCCCAAGATCAACGACAAAGTTGCTGAGGAACAGTCTGCTCCTGCAGACCCTGGGGTTTGTACAGTTGAAGCAGGCGTTCCCGACAAGTTTTGCCCCGGCAAGCTTGCCGGGGAACGTCCAGCTCCGGCCGAGCCACATGTTCTTGCCGTAGAAGCTGACGTTCCCGCAGCAGCACTGATGCCTTTAGTCCTCATTGTTGAGCCCCAGGCTCCAGCATGGGCGCAGCAGATTGTCCGTTTCCTTCAAACTAGAGAACTTCCCGAAGAGCCAGAAGAAGCAGAAAGAATAACCCGGCAGTCAAGTATGTATCAGTTCGTCGGCAATGAACTGTACAGAAGAAGACTCAACGGTGTTAGACTGAAGTGCATACCCCGGGAAGATGGGCAAAAGCTGTTGGCAGAGATACATGGAGGAATATGTGGCCACCACATCGGCGCAAGAGCACTTGTCGGCAAGGCGTTCCGGCAAGGTTTCTTTTGGCCAGAAGCCCTCCAAGATGCAACTGCACAAGTAATCAAGTGTGAAGCGTGCCAGTTCCATGCCAAGCAAATACATCAGCCAGCTCAAGCTCTCCAGACGATCCCTTTGTCCTGGCCATTTTTGGTCTGGGGGCTCGACATCCTCGGCCCCTTTCCCCGCGCAGCCGAGGGCTTTGAGTACTTGTACGTCGCCATCGACAAGTTCACAAAGTAGCCGGAAGTGGAACCAGTGAGAAAGGTGACCACACAGTCAGCAGTCAAGTTCTTCAGGTCGATTGTTTGCCGTTTCGGAATCCCTAACAGGATCATCACCGACTACGGCACACAATTCACAAGTCGCACCTTCATGCAATACGTCCAAGACCTTGGCGCCAAGGTCTGCTTCGCTTCTGTTGCTCACCCGAGGAGCAATGGTCAAGCGGAGAGGGCAAACACTGAAGTGCTGCGCGGACTCAAGACAAGAACTTTCGACAGGCTGCACCAATGCGGAAGAAACTGGATTGAAGAGTTGCCGGCGGCTCTTTGGTCAATCAGAACGACACCAAATCGAGCCACTGGACAGACACCCTTTGCTCTTGTCTATGGAGCAGAGGCAATTCTCCCCACGGAACTCGTATACGGGTCACCTCGAGTGCTCGCTTACGATGAGCTCGAGCAAGAGCAGCTGCGGTAAGACGACGCACTGCTCCTCGAGGAGGACCGTCTTCAGGCTGCTGTACGAGCTACTCGATATCAGCAAGCTTTGCGCCGCTACCATAGCCGCAAAGTTAAAGCCATAAGTCTCGAGGAAGGCGACCTTGTTCTTCGGCGCGTTCAGTCCGCCAAGAATTCCAACAAGTTGACGCCGAAGTGGGAAGGCCCTTATCGGGTGAGACAAGTCACAAGGCCCGGCGCTGTCCGCCTTGAGACCGAAGAGGGCTTACTGGTGAGCAACTCCTGGAACATTGAGCACCTTCGCAAATTTCACCCATAAGGCGCGGTTGCCGTGATCCGCTCCGGCAACCACCTTTTGTACAAGTCTTGCCGCTGTTGCATGTAAACCTTTGTACAAAGCCGGGCGCAGACCCCGTGCATCAGTAAAACTTATGTGCCTCACACAACTTGTCGTTTCATGCCTTTTCGTTTTTCTTGCATGTATTATCTGACACTTTGTGCAGCACGCACCCCCGGTAAGCAATAACGAGACGCAAGGCTCCATATCTATGTTTCCTCCCTTTTTCCTTTTTTCTCTCAAGCAGAAGAAGTTTTCCTCGCGCACAAGTTTGCCGGGGGGGAAGGAGACAGTGGTATGGACCAAGTGCCGTTCAAGAAAGCATTGCCTTTGCCGGGGAGCAAACGACGCACAAAAGCTAAGTGGCCAAAGTTTGAGCATTCAAATTTTTAAATTTTTAAGGTTATCTTCCTTGAACGACCACACTTTGTATGGAAAACCTGTGCGCGGAGGAACCAACTCGTAGCTAGCCGCGCCCTTCCTTTGTTTCGAGCACGCTCAACGGCTTAAGCGTGCTGCGACAAGTGTCGCGCCCTTACTTCGTTTTCGAGTTCGCTCAACAATCTAAGTGTGCTGCGACTAGCTGCGACAAGGTTTCTTGTCGGCAACGGCACTGCCAGCAGGCTGCTGAAGTTCCGCACTCAGCACTCGCGGCAAGGGTCCCTTCACCGGCAAGTTCCTTAAAAGCGTAGGGTAAAAGCATACAAAGTAAAGGAGTCGAGTAAAGGAAATAACATTGCGTCA
Organism: Secale cereale; assembly: GCA_902687465.1. Lineage (NCBI taxonomy): Eukaryota > Viridiplantae > Streptophyta > Magnoliopsida > Poales > Poaceae > Secale > Secale cereale. Next base: position 52,859,061 of record LR738713.1, on the reverse strand, counting down.
ACTACCCAAAATAGAGTTATATTACAAGATGACTTGTCACTGTTATAACAAACTATTGTCCATAACGTGATTGGCAGCGACAAAGGAAGCAAAATGGAAAACAGCCTAGTCCGCGCGGTCGCCGTCGACTCTCTTGATCTTGCCCACCTTGGCCACGATGGGTGCGATAAGGGTCTTGAGCGCTTCCTGGTCGGCGTCGGGCGGCAAGGTCCTGAGGACGTTCTCGAGATTGAGTCCTGGGTTGCGGTAGGCTATCTTCATCAGCACCCTCTCCATGACTCCCGTGCAAAGCCTGCGCGCCTCGTTCGCCAGCTGCATGGGGATCCTCTCCCGGAGCTGCTCAAGGGCCGGCGCCACTCCCCTGAAGAATAAGCTCAGCTTGGCGATGTGAGGGAGGTTCGCGTCGGGGGAGTACCCGAGGTGCTCCGTCCCCAGCCCCGCCAACTCCCTGTCGATGTCAGCGGCGGCGACGACAAGCCCCTCGGTCCATTGCTCCACCGTCTGCCTGAAGTTGTTTTGGGTGAGGGCGGCGCTGTCCAACAGTGCCCTCTCAGCCCTGAGGTCCTCCTTCAGCTTCGTCTTTCGATTTCTGGCGCTATCAAGTGACGCGGTGAGGGTGGATAGCTTCAATTCCAAGTCTGCAACAGAATCCTTGGCGATGGTGAGCTCCTTGCCCTTGTCGGAGAGACGGACCTGCAGCTCGGAGTGACTGTGGGCGTCCTTCTCCCTCTCCAATGTGAGCGCAACAACCTTCTCCTCGCTCGTCTTCAAGTGGATCTCCAATTGTGCCACCCTCGCCTCCAAGTCTCTCTTGGGGGTCTCTGCAGCTGCAGCGGCGTCCCTCGCTTCGTGCAGAGCTCCGCCAAGGGACTGTTCGCGCGCGGCAAGGTCGTCCTCGTGGCTATCGAGGTCGACCTTCCGCTGCGTCAGCTCACCTTCCCGCCGAGACAGCTCTTCGGCGGCGAGCCGTTGCTGCTCTTTTGCTTCGGCCTTTTCAAGGATGAACGCCTGATGCGCCTCGGCGAGCTCCTCCCGCTCCTCCGCCAAGGACCGGAGGGCCGCCTGGTTGGCGGCCCGGAGCTCTTCGGCGCGCTTCTCCAAGTCGACGCCCGCCTTGGCGGCCAGAGCCTCTCGGGACTCCAGCTTGGCCTGCCTGGCGCGGTATAGGGCCAGGAGCCTCCGCAGAAGCTGCTCCTCCTCGGGCTCGCTACTGCTGCCGGGCGCGTCGACGAACTTCAGCTCGGCGGAGGTGAGGACTTCGCCATCGAAAACCTCTCCCCCCGCGAGCGCCCTTGACGTAGATGCCCACGGAAGCTGAATGAAGACCACGTTTCCAGCCTCCAGGTAGGCACCAGTTCCGGCCGCGGCAGCAGCAGGGTCAGCGGTCGGCGCAGCGTCGGACGCTCCTGCGGCCTCAGGGCCGTCAGTGCGACCGCCGGACCCCTCCTCAGCTGCCGCGTCGGCGGCCCTGGCTGCCTCTTCGACGGCAGGCTCGTCCGTACCGATCGCCTCTTCGGTGGCCGCGGCGTCACCAGCGTCGCCGCGCGCGGCCTCCTCGGTGGCGGCCTCCGTCTCCGTAGGCTCTGGAGCGGACGAGTCTGAAGACAAGAAAAGAAGAAGAAAGAAGAAAGTAACTGTCAAGCAAATATCCAAAAAAGAGAAATCCAAGAGAAGAAAAGTACAAGGGTTACCTGCGCGGGCCTCTTCTTCGACGGGGTTCCTTGCCGGGGAGTCCTCCCTCGGCGACGTAGTGGTAGCCCCCGCCGGCGGAGGGCCGCTGGCGCCTTCCCATGGCGGGGTGCTCGCCCTTGGCGGAGTACTCGCCCTTGGCGGAGTACTCGCCCTTGGCGGCGTATCTTCCCTCGCCGGGGAGCTCCTCCTTGGCGGGGAAGTCGAGATGTGCGGCTCGTCGGGAGAAACCTCTTGGCGCTCCTGAGGCTGCTGTTCTGCTTCTGCGCAAGTCAACGAACAAGCAAAACATTAACAAGGATGAAAAGCCCACGCGCGCCCGACAAGCGGAGAGTGGCCAGAAGACTTACGCTGGGGGCTGCTCTGCGGAGCAGCTGGCTGGTCCGGCAAGCCTGTTGCTGCTGCGACGGGCTCGTCCTCAAGGTCGACCACTGGGATCTTGGCCCTCTTCGCCGCCCTTTGGGCCAGGGTCCTGGAAGACAGACAAACAGAATCAGATAAAGAAAATTCGAGACAAGAGCAATAAAAATCGAAAGAAGCAAGAGTTGCCAGTACTTACTCTTCCTCCTCCTCGTCGGAACTGAGCACGGAGAAGTCAAAATCCGCCTCGCGCGTCCCGGCGCGAGGAGCTGGAGGAGTAGGCGCCCTCGGCCGCTTGGCGGGAGCAGGGACGATGGTCTGAGAAGACCCCGCCCCAGTTGTCGCTGAGGCCCGAGGGGCGGCAGGAGCGTTGGCCCCAGCCCGGGAAGATCCTCCTCCAGCCGCTGCTGAAGCGCGGGGCACTCCCTTGGCGGCCTTGCCCGGCGCAGTGGCGCGTGTCGGACGGCGCTGCGGCTGCTGGCCCGCCGGCTGCCCCGCCACGTCTGCGGCTTTGCGGAGGCGCTTTCTCGCTGGAGCCGGAGGACTTGCCGGTGGCGGTGAACTTCCCGAGGATGAAGAAGAAGAGCCGAGGTTCAGGGACCCGCCTGAGTCTTCGGCAGAATCGCTTGATTCGACGCCCTGCTCGGCGGGCCCGCTCGACTCTTTGCCTTGCTCGGCGGCCTCGCTTGTCCCAGCGGGTTGCCCGGCAGGCTTTATCAATTTGAGGAGCTCTTCCTCCTCGGCCCGACTTACCGCCTCCGCTGCATCCGCCTCCTACAAGGTATATCCGAACTCGCCCGCGGCCGCGGCTGCGGCTGCCTCTTCCAACCTGGTGGCAATATAAGCCATCTCCTGGTCGGTGGTGTCGCGGGTGAGGCCTCTCTTCTCGTCGGGATTGATTGGCAGCTCCACCAAGTTGTCAAAGAACGTTTGCACGGCTTCATCAGAAGGCTCCCGCCAAGTGGGGTCAATCCCATGGGAGTCACACCACGGCATCGCCGCGCGGATAGCGCTGAGCGACGAATTGTTGCATAGCGGAACTATGCCCCGCGGCAATGCAAACCACTCCGGATGTTTGGCGTCGTGCTTGAATAGCTCGTGGAGCATCCCGTTGAGCTCCAAGACAGTGAAATTGTAGTTGAGGCCTGGGCGCAGCCTCGTAAAGTCTGCCGCGTTACCAAACTCCCAAGCAGGCCTCTTCCTCTCCTGCAAGGGGGCGATGCGGCGGCGAAGGAAATCTGCTCCGACAGCCCCTACAGTGAGCTTGGCTTGCCGGAGGCGAAGGATCCTAGTGATGGCTATCTTCAGCTTGTCGTCCTTAGGGGCCAGGTCACTCCAGTCATTGCCGCGCACTATTGCAACTTGGCGCAGGGAAGTGAACTGCTGGGGTTCATCCTCCATGATCCAACACCAGTTGGCCCTCCACTCCTCCCACTTGCCACGGAGTTCCTCAGTCAAGTATGCCTCTTTCTTATGAAGCCTAAATATCCAAGAAATCCCGCCGGACAGAGGAGACCCAGACTCGACTCGAGGCGTAAAATAATGGCGGAAGAGTGCTACGTTGGGGTACACTCCGACAAAGTTCTCGCACAGATGTGCGAAAACGGCCATGGTCAAGACGGCGTTTGGGGTGAAATCAAGGAGATGAAACCCGTAGGTATTCATGATATCACAGAAGAATTCGGAATATGGTGGGCAGAGTCCGCAATGGAAGAACAGAGAGAAATAGGCGTACCCTCCCGGAAACATGTCGCAGGCCTCGGCGGGGAGTACCCTGGTGCGCGGGTGCGCTTTTGTCTCCCTCGACCAGAAGAGGTAGAAGGAGTCCTTCAGCTCCCTTACGCCGAGCCTCGGCGGGAAGACCGCCATCTTCTTCCGCATTGCTGCCAGCTTCAGCGCCCTGGCAGTCTTCGCGGCTTTCTCCTTGTCCCCTTCGGGGCCATGGCGGGGACGGCGAGGGAAGTCGACGGCGCTGGAGATGCTGGCGGCGGCGGAGGAAGGGCGGAGCGCTGATCTCTTTCAACCTTCGAGGATGAGGGGAGCAGCGAGGGTTTCTGGAGGTTGAAGAAGCACTGAGAGAATGGGAGGAATTGTCCCTGTTTCCCCTGCTTTTGAGGGGGGGAGGGGGACGTTCCGCATTTTCTCCATTAAAGAAACAGGCCACGATCTCTCCCACGACGCCGCAATCGACGCGTGCCGTTAGGGAGGGGCGCGGCGGATACGGAGTGGGATACGGCGCGCCGTGGGCCGCGTGTGCCCGTGCACTGTTCTGGGCCTGGCCCAACAGCGCTCGGCACCGTGTGTGGCCCAGGCCCGGGGGCTCCTGTCAGTGTACTAAGGTAGGGGTACCTTAGTATCCCAACTTGTGCATGGGCAGTAGCAGCGTCCCGTGGCAGGGCTTGTCACGCGCCCGCCAAGGCCCACTATGGTTCCTTCGGAGCCATTCAAGAACAAAGTATTCAAGTTAAAGAAACAAGACCCCGGCAAGAGGAGCTTGCCGGGAAGGCCGCTCCAGGCTCAAAACCACCCCTTTGGCACAAGACCCTGGCAAGAGGAGCCTGCCAGGAAGGCCAAAACATGGCATATCAGGAGACTTGCCGTGGCGCATCGCGCACCCCGGCAAGGCACGGAGAGCGACAAGCTCCCGGGCGCAACAAGTTAGCGACCGCGGCAAGGTGCAAGCCGCAGCAAGCTTCCACTACGTGCCCACGCTCCACCTCATCCGGCCACGCATCGCCCTCGGGCCCTTCCAGGTGCATGTGGCGGAAGGCTGTGCAGCCTGGGGTACACGGTGGCGAGCCGCTGTCACACCCTGCATTTTGTAACATGTTATTTGTATCTTTGAAGCATGAAAATTTGGACCAGCAATTTTTTTTGGCATCATTTGGCTTTTATTTGAAGTTGAGTTTTCTTCATGTGCTTTTTCTTGTGCTCATTAAAGTCAACTATTACCTCTTGTAGAATTCATCTCCATACCTAAAACTTCTGCCCAATGATCATGCCAAGTGTTATATAACAGTATAGTATTTTCTTACAAAATTAATTTGGCCAAAATACATTTTATAAATTTAGTTTTCCAAAAACCCCTGAATTGAGATTTGCACTGCAAGTACTTGATTTAGGGTGAGAAAATTATTTCAAAAGGTTTATTTGAGACCTAGTAGTCATAGGACTCCCAGAAACCACAAAAGTATAATTTTAAAAGTTATTTTCCTATTTTATTTAAAAGCTTTTTCTTAAGGCCAGAAATGGTCTTTAATAGGGGAAAATTATTTAACTATTTCAAAAATATTTGCCAAAATTCAGGGAGACTCAGAGGACATATATTGTCCATATATAAGAGTTTCAGCACTTGGTCATGTTCAAAATAATGGGCTAAAGCCTCTAAAACCCTTTTTGGATATTTCAAGCTTTTGAAATATTTACAAAGGAAATATTCTCCAAAAATTCCAGGGAAATTCTATCATGTCATATATGACATATTTGATGATCTTGCCAAGTCCCATGCCTTGGGAAGCAATAAAACATCATCTAATCCCCTTAAAACCATTCTGTCCATATCTGAAGTTCGAGCAACTTTACATTGCCAAACTTGTCCAAATGCTCTCAAATTTGGTGAACATGCTAGAATGACCTAATAAGGCATCTAGACCAAATGGCACAAGATTTGGAATAAAGCAACTTGATCTGATCACCCCAAAACCCTTTCTGTTCAAATGCAAATTTGAACAACTTTACATTACCAACTTTTTACCTGGAGCTTCAAACTTTGTGGGCATGATCAATACCCCAAATGATGATGCTAGACCAAGTGGTGCATCAAGGGGAGATGATTAGCTTGACTCAATCAAGATGAAGCTGTTTCTGTTGATTTCTAGGGTTCACCAAAGTTACATTGGCTAGTTTCTTCAAATGAGCCCAAATTTGGTGAAGCACCCTATTTTCACATGTTATTCAATCCTGTTATGTGCCATGTCAAGTGGAGGTCATTTGCTTGACCAAACACTGATCAAACACCTTCTGCAGATTTACTAAAACCCTCATCTTGATCACTTTTACTCTTCTCCATGGCCTCAACTTTTTACCACATGTTCATTCAGTTACTGGCTACCTCCAGTAACTTCCCCAGCACCCCAGCTCCATGTTTGAGGGGTAAGAACCCAAGTTTACCCTGCTGGACAGCCAATTCTCACCAAGTTACCAGCTTCCTCTCTCTCTCCCTTTGACTCTCCAGAGCATCCTATGCTACAGGCGAAGTGCTTGCATCACCCTGATCACCCCAGACACGGTGGGCGCGTCCAGAGGCCCAATGGCATGCCGTGGCATGCGATAAGGGCGCTCTGGAGCACGCTACAGTGCACCTCCGCACGGTGGCTTCAGCCAGTCGCTGGCCCCCGACAGCCTCGGGCCTCTCCCTCGTGCCAGTCGATGCTCCTCGACGTCCGCGACCGCCCCGGTGTTGTCCCCCCTCCTCCTGCGCCCTCCAGTGATCATCGTCGCACGCGCACCGGCCGCCCGCAACGGCCACTCTTCTGCCTCGCACGCGCGCGCGGTCTAGAAGCTCCCCCGCTCCTCCTCTCACCTCAAATGGACGTGGAGCTCGTCCAGCAACACCATGGACTCATTCCAATCGCTCCCCGTGCGCTGTAGCATCGAGCTGGAGCTCGCCGGCGCACTAGACCTCGAGGCTCCGCCGTCCCCCTATAAATAGGACCCCCCCCCCCCGGGGCCTCTCCAACAGCATCAGCAGCTCCACCACACCTCACTGAGCCCTCCAGCACCACCCATTCCTCCCCAAGAAGTCCCAGTGCTCGGGATCGACCGGAGCTCCGCCGCGTCGGGCCGCCGGTGATCTCGCAGTACGGGCCTCCCCTGCCCCTCCTTTTGCCCGATTTGGAACCCCCTCACCTCACTGATCGTTTCCCCTCTGTTTCCCCCTTCTGTTGCAGTCGGAAACGACCGAAGCAACGACCTCCCGACGAACCTACGCCGTCCCACCTCGCCGCCGGCGAACCCGACCTCCCCGGCGTGCCGCACCACCTCCACTGCATCCTCCACTCGACGCTGGTCACGCCCCTGCCCTCCATTGCCGTCGCCGTGGCCGGAAACCTCGCCGGTGAGCTCACCGTTGCCGTGGCCGTGAGGTTGGAGATGACAGGCGGGCCCCGCCTGTCATCCCCACACCTCTCTCCCCCTCCTCTCAGCCACTGACCGCCGGGCCCCGCCCGTCAGGTTTAAAAACCTGACGTGCGCGCGCAGGCACCCGTGCGGCTGGGTTGGTCCGCCCTGGGCCGTGCACTGTGGCCCTCTGGCCCAGTTGCACAGGGGCGATTTTTCTTTATTCTTTCTGTAAATATTTCAAACATTTTTACAAAAATGAATAATGGTCCAAATAAAATAATTCCAACTCCTAAATTCCTGTAATATTCCAACCTATTTAATGGTACCACTTTCACTCACATCTATGAAACTTTTCTGTTCTGTTCAAATTTAAATTCAAATTTGAGCAGTAAAACTCCTGTTCAAAAATCAATAGATTCCATTCTGTTACTCCAAAACTCCAACTAAGAATTTTCCCCATCTTAGAAATTCCTCTAGTATTTCAAAAAAATGAGTTGACATTTTTCTGAGCACTTTGATTTTTCTGTTTTATTTGTGGTCTTATTTTCCCGTGGTTATTATGCGACGTATAAATCCCGTATTTGACGAAGTTGCTGAGGAAGGAGAAGGAGAAGGAGTTGAAGCCTTTGAAGACCAAGCCAATCCAGGCAAGCAGCCCTTTGACCATGATACACTTGTTCTTCGGAACTCGTTTGTTTCCGATGCATGATGATAGGATTACGATGATGACCTAGTTGGAACCACCACATGATGCATGCTTGATCTTGATCTTGCTAGGTGCTAGATGACATGCAAATAGTTGGTCATGATGCTTAAATGATGCATGTGTAATTTGAACCTTCATAATTGAAATCTTTGCATGAACCCATCGGGTGCCCCTAATGCCCGAGGGTGATGTTGTGTTAGGACATCACTTGAGGAAGAAGAGATGTGCCGATAAATCATGTGCATGAGTGAAATGATGGATTAGATTTATGTGTGACTACCGTCCCAACCAAACATGTGCTACCACACTACCCCTTATGGGACGGGGCTTTATTGATTACTTAGGTCGATACTAGCATGGTGTCCGCATTACTAGTGATGGGAAGACTTGAGGTCTTTCCCGGGACGGGGTCGTGCTTGGATAGACGACCATGACTGTTTTCACAGGGCACCGGGCACACCGTTGGTCCCTTCGGGTACGCGTGACATTGAAATTAGGGCAAGTCCCGTGATCTATTGTTTGTACCCGAGGGCCGTATACCAACGAGTGGACTCTATGTTAGTGTCGTCTAAGGAAAGGTAATGACCGGGTGCTTACCCCGGGTACTTGAGGTACCGCGGGTCGTGGATGACACGGAAGTTCCCCGGATCTTGTGGGTAAAGTGCGCAACCTCTGCATAGTGTAAAACTATTCGAATAGCCGTGTCCACGGTCATGGACAGTTGGGTGGTGCTACTTAAACTATGTCCAGAATTTTGCTTCTTCAATGAAAGTATATGTGTGTGATGAGTCAAGGTGGTGACTTGACTCGACGAGTTGAATCTTATTCATGTTGATATCGGTAACCTGTCTTCGAGGTTACGCGAGTTTATTGATGTATAAACTTGATGGTAGAATATTCATTCTAGCTCTTGCTAGATTGCTCATTATTGTTCAATTGCATTGTTACTTTGAACCATATCATGGGTTGCTTGCGAGTACATTCAAAGTACTCATTGGCTTGCCACTGGTTATTTAATTGGCCAGGCATGGAAGAACAGGAATATGAGGAAGAGTTCTTTGGAGACGAACATGCGAACTAGGACGCTATCCCAGTCAGAATGCCTGTAGGGTTAAGGCAGATGGCATGGGTTCTACCCGTTATCGAAGACTTCCGCTATTTGAGTTATTTGCTATTCAGCCCGTGAGGCTTTGTCTATGTAAGACTTGGCCATAATGGCCATAATTCGTGTAAGACTATTTGTATGGATGTAAGACTCTTGTTATTTCAGCTTCTGTGTGTTCAGTGAGCATTGATCTCTGGGATCACTGTACACGGGCATTCGGTGATCTCGACTTCTAAGTCGGGGTCCCCACAGCCGCGATGACGAGGCCACCATCGTGGCGGACGGAGACGCCCTGACGGATGCTTTTTGCACTGTTTGGGGCGACGGCGACGGGCATTTAATGCCCTTGTCCCCTGCCGTCAGGGTTAGGTATAGAGCACTATGCATACACTGTTACAACTACCACCACTTTTACGTTTTTGCCCTCGACTGCGTTGCCACCTGCCGGTGACCCCTTTGACCTATAAAAGGAGGCCCATGCGCAACGTAGAGGGGGGTCCGAGGTTCCGATCCTCGATCACTCACACGCTCGGTGTTGCTAGCGACAAGCATTGTAGCCTTTCTCGCTCCCGAGCCAAGAACACATTACAAACCAAGGCAGGAGTAGGGTTTTACACATCCGTGTGGCCCGAACCTGGGTAAACTGCTCGCGTGCACGCTTCGATCCGCTCTTCGTGCATCCTCCGCCCCCTTGCCGTACCGAAAAGGGGCTCCGGTCCCATAGGTGTTCGTGGGCGATCAGTTTCCCCGACAGAGAACCCCAAGCTATTTAAATAAATAGTTAAAAGATGGCATGACAAAAGGATACAAAAGCGTGAGTTTAACGTAGGTGATTATGTTTTGCTATATAACTCTCGTTTAAGATTTTTTGCAGGAAAACTTCTCTCCAAATGGGAAGGACCTTACGTTATCGAGGAGGTCTATCGTTCCGGTGCCCTAAAAATCAACAACTTCGAAGGCACAAATCCGAAGGTGGTGAATGGTCAAAGGATCAAACATTATATCTCAGGTAATCCTATAAATGTTGAAACTAATATTATTGAAACCATAACCCCGGAGGAATACATAAGGGACACCTTCCAGAATGATTCAGCCTCCGAAAAGGAAGAGGTACGTGATAGGGAAAGTAAACCGACTCCAAAACAGTTCTAAAGGCAATTTTTCGCTGTTTTGGAATATTTAGAAAAGTAGAAAAATAAACCGCAATCCGGAGGAGACACGGGGCCTCCTCGAAGGTAGGGGGCGCGCCCCCCTTCCCAGGGCGCGCCCCTTGCCTCGAGGGCACCCCGTGTGTCCCCTGGACTCCATTTTCTTGTGGGTTACTCCTTTCGTTCGGGAAAAAATCATTATATATACTCCCGAAGGTTTTGACCTCTATATCACGCTGAAATCCTCAGTTTTCGTTTCGAGCTGCTGTTTTTGACTGGTCTAGATCATCATGGCATCCTCCAACACCCCCGATGACAAGTTCTTCGAGAAGTTCATCAACCCCTACCTTGCGGAGGTGCTGCACCACCCCAAAACCATGGAGTTGCATGAGGGGGTGCTGCACATCCGTGATGTTGAGGGCCCGAGAAGGCCCGGAAGTGGGGAGACAAGACTCGAAGCAATGGAGCAACAAGTTTTCAAGTGCCAAGATATGCTGGAACGAGGACTCGACGCCAACCACATGATGATCTCAGAGCTTGCCAACAACCTCAAGATGGACTCGAGGATCTTCGGGGAAGCTATCTCTAATCTTCAAGAGAAGATCGATCACCTCCAAGCCCAGATCTATGACCTGCAGAACCAAAACTGTGAGTATGAATATAGATTCAAGAACATGAGTTTGGCTGCAGATTTGAGTATCCCGGAGACTCGATCATCCTTCTACGATGGTGAGCTCGTGCTTTGGAAGATGAGCATCAAGCCTACATCAGCAACAACTCCATCATCACCAACCCCGAAGAAGGAGTATAATCATATGGGTATGGGCACTCCCCTTGGCAACTGCCAAGCTTAGGGGAGTGACCCCGGTATCGTATCACCATCACTCCTATATTTACCATTTTACTTAGTTCAATCCTTTTGGTAGTATCTTGATCTATTAGAATAAAGTTAGCATGATCTAGTCGTGAGCTTTTTCTTTGTGAGCTTTATCCTTTGTAATCGAGTCCGTGAGCTATATAATAAAGATTAGTGTTGAGTCAAGGGCTTGATTTCCTCACTTGGGTCATGATAAAAAGAAAGAAAACAAAAAGAGTATCAAAGAGACTAAAGTTGTTAGTTTCCAATGAAGTTTATGATTCATACTTGATATTGTGGATGAATTGTTACTTTAGCATAATGATCATATGACTATATTTATATAAGTTGCTGTTATAAGAATGATCATGATGCCCTCATGTCCGTATTATGTTTTTATCGACACCTCTATCTCTAAACATGTGGACATATTTTTCGATATTGGCTTTCGCTTGAGGACAAGCGAGGTCTAAGCTTGGGGGAGTTGATACGTCCATTTTGCATCATGCTTATAAGTTGATATTTATTGCATTATGGGTTGTTCATACATGTTTTGTCACAATACTTATGCCTTTTCTCTCTTATTTTGCAAGGTTTACATGAAGAGGGAGAATGCCGGCAGCTGGAATTCTGGGCTAAAAACGGAGCAAACTCTGGAAACCTATTCCGCACAACTCCAAAAGCTCTGAAACTCCACAGAGCATCGTTTCGGAAAATATAAAAAATATCTGGCGAAAGAAACCCGCGGGAGGGGCCACCAGCTGGCCTCGAGGGTGGGGGCACGCCCCCTTCCCAGGGCGCGCCCCCTGCCTCGAGGGCCAGCCGGCAGGCCCACGGTGCCCATCTTCTCCTATATGAAGCGTTTTGACCTGGAAAAAAATCAGGAGGAGGCTCCCGGGACCAGACGCCGCCCTCTCGAGGCGGAAACCAATCTAGGGCTCCAGCAGAGCTGTTCTACCGGGGATACTTCCCTCCGGGAGGGGGAAATCATCACCATCGTCATCACCAACAACTCTCCCATCTTGGGGAGGGCTATCTTCAACAACGTCTTCACCAGCACCATCTCCTCTCAAACCCTAGTTCATCTCTTGTATCCAATCTTTGTACCCAAACCTCAGATTGGTACCTGTGGGTTGCTAGTAGTGTTGATTACTCCTTGTAGTTGATGCTAGTTGGTTTATTTGGTGGAAGATCATATGTTCAGATCCATTATGCATATCAATACCCCTCTGATCATGAACAATATTATGTCTTGTGAGTAGTTACTTTTGTTCCTGAGGACATGGGAGAAGTCTTGCTATTAGTAGTCATGTGAATTTGGTCTTCGTTCGATATTTTGATGAGATGTATGTTGTCTATCCTCTAGTGGTGTCATGTGAACGTCAACTACATGACACTTCACCATTATTTAGGCCTAGAGGAAGGCATTGGGAAGTAATAAGTAAATGATGGGTTGCTAGAGTGACAGAAGCTTAAACCCTAGTTTATGCGTTGCTCCGTAAGGGGCTGATTTGGATCCATATGTTTCAAGCTATGGTTAAGTTTACCTTAACACTTCTTTTGTAGTTGCGGATGCTTGCATTAGAGGTTAATCATAAGTGGGAGGCTTGTCCAAGTAAGGGCAGCACCCAAGCACCGGTCCACCCACATACCAAATTATCAAAGTACCGAACGCGAATCACATGATTGTGATGAAAACTAGCTCGACCATAATTCCCATTATCCCATATGTCCCGGGGAGCACTTTACCTTGCATAAGAGTTTGTCCAGGCTTGTCCTTTGCTACACAAAGGATTGGGCCACCTTGCTGCACCTTATTTACTTTTACCGTTTGTCACTTGCTACCAATTATCTTATCACAAAACTATCTGTTACCTATAATTTTAGTGCTTGCAGAAAATACCTTACTGAAAACTGCCTATCATTTCCTTCTGCTCCTCGTTGGGTTCGACACTCTTACTTATCGAAAGGACTACGATAGATCCCCTACACTTGTGGGTCATCAGAGTGCCGGAAAATTGATCGTTCATGATAAGATTCAACAAAGCAGTATTAATATCACAAGTCTCCGCACTAGTGGCGGGAGGAGCAATCGGAGTGCCAATAAAATCATTGTTGTTGGTATTGAAAAAATCACACAACTTAGTGTTCTCTTGTGCCATTTTTGAGCAATTTTAAACAAGAACACAAGTGGTGATAGATCCGACCGGCAAACGACAAATGTAAAAGAGGGCGAATAAAACGGCAAATATTTGTGAAGTGGGGGAGATGATAACGAGAGGCAAATGGCAAATAATGTAAATTGAAAGGAGATGAGATTTGTGATTTGGAACCTGGTTATGTTGAAGGTGCTCCCTGGCAACGACGCTAGAAATTCCTTTTTATGTTGCTTAAAGCTACGTCGGTTTTTTCCCCAAAGAGGAAGGGATGATGTAGCACAGCGGCGGTATGTATTTCCCTCAGATGTGAAACCAAGGTTATCGAACCAGTAGGAGAACCAAGCAACACAATGTAAACATCGCCTGCACACAAATAACAACACCTCGCAACCCGACGTGTTAAAGGGGTTGTCAATCCTTTTCGGGTAACGAACGTGAGAGAGATATAAATATTGGTAGATTGGTTTATAAATAAGATAAATTACAATAAGTTATTTTTGTATTTTTGGTTTAATAGATCTGAAAATAAAAGCAAAGGCAAATAGATCTCAAAGGCAAATATATGAGAAAGAAGACCCGGGGGCCGTAGGTTTCACTAGTGGCTTCTCTCGAGAATAATAGCAAACGGTGGGTAAACAAATTACTGTTGGGCAATTGATAGAACCTCAAATCATTATGATGATATCCAGGCAGTGATCATTACATAGGAATCACGTCTAAGATTAGTAGACCGACTCCTGCCTGCATCTACTACTATTACTCCACACATCGACCGCTATCCAGCATGCATCTAGTGTATTAAGTTCATGGAAAAACGGAGTAATGCATTAAGAACGATAACATGACGTAGACTAGATCCGTTTTTCTATGGCGTTAGATATGGATCTCGTCATTTTATCCTTAGTGGCAACGATACATACGTGTCGGTTCCCTTTCTGTCACTGGGATCAAGCACCACAAGATCGAACCCACTACCGGGCACCTCTTCCAATTGCAAGATAAATAGATCAAGTTGGCCAAACAAAACCCAAATATCAGAGAAGAAATACGAGGATATAAGAGATCATGCATATAAGAGATCAAAGAAACTCAAATAACTTTCATGGATATAAAAAATAGATCTGATCATCAATTCAAAGTTCATCGGATCCCAACAAACACACCGCAAAAAGAGTTACATCATATGGATCTCCAAGAGACCATTGTATTGAGAATCAAAAGAGAGAGAGGAAGCCATCTAGCTACTAACTACGGACCCATAGGTCTACAAGGAACTACTCACGCATCATCGGAGAGGCACCAATGGAAGTGGTGAACCCCTCTGTGATGGTGTCTAGATTGGATCTGGTGGTTCTGGATTCTGCGGCGGCTAGATGAATATTTTGTCGACTCCCCTAGGGTTTCTAGAATATTTTGGTATTTATAGAGCATAGAGGCGGTGCGGGAGGCAACCGAGGTGGGCACAACCCACCTGGGCGCACCAGGGGGCTAGCGCGCCCTGGTGGGTTGTGCCCCCCTCGAGGCACTCCCCAGATGCTGCCTTGGCCCATCAGGTGTCTTCTGGCCCATAAAAATTCTGCAAAAAGTTTCGTGATGTTTGGGCTCCGTTTGATATTGATTTCCCGTGATGTAAAAAACATAGAGAAAATAGCAACTGGCACTTGGCACTATGTCGATAGGTTAGTACCAAAAAATTATATAAAATGATTGTAAAATATCCAAGAATGATAATATAACAACATGGAAAAATAAAAAATTATAGATACGTTGGAGACGTATCAAGTAACGGCTTAAGCAAGATGACATGATGTAGAGGGATAAACTCAAGCAATATGATGTAAACCCCATCTTTTTATCCTTGATGGAAACAATGCAATACGTGCCTCGCTCCCCCTTCTGTCGCAGGGTGAGGACACCGCAAGATTGAACCCAAAGCGAAGCACCTCTCCCATTGCAAGAACTACCAATCTAGTATGCCAAACCAAACCAATAATTCGAAGAGAAATACAAAGATATCAAATCATGCATATAAGAATTTAGAGAAGATTCAAACAATATTCACAGCTAAACTGATCATAAATCCACAATTCATCAGATCTCGACAAACACACCTCAAAAAAAGATTACATCAAGTAGATCTCCAAGAACATCGAGGAGAACATTGTATTGAAGACCAAAGAGAGAGAGAGAGAGAAGAAGCCATCTAGCTACTAGCTATGGACCCGCGGGTCAGTGGTAAACTACTCACACATCATTAAAGGGCAGCAAGGTTGATGTAGAAGTCCTCCGTGATCGAGTCCCCCTCCGGCAGAGTACCAAAAAAGGCCTCCAGATGGGATCTCATGAGCTCAGAAACCTGCGGTGGTGGAAAAGTATATTTGTGGACGCTTCTGGTCGTTCGAGAATAATTCTGAATTTATAGGCCAAAGATTAGGGCCGGAGGAGTCCCGTGGGGCCCACAAGCCAGGGGCGCCCCCTATGGCGCGCCCTGAGGGCTTGTGGAGCCCTCAGGACTCTTATGACTTCTTCTCCAAGTCCTACATGTGTCTTCTGGTCAAAGAAAAGTCATCGCGAAAGTTTTATTCCGTTTGGACTCCGTTTGATATTCCTTTTCTACGAAACTCAAAAACAAGGAAAAAACAGAAACTGGCACTGGGCTCTAGGTTAATAAGTTAGTCCCGAAAGTAATATAAAATAGCATATTAATGCACATAAAACATCCAAAGTTGATAATATAATAGCATGGATCAAACAAAAATTATAGATATGTTGGAGACATAGCAAATACCTCATGGGTGTGGACTACCGATGGTATCCACCCCACGGCCTGTGCTTAAGAAGTTCTATTACATGGATCCTATCCCATGTTTCTCACCATGAAGAGTTAGTACACACATGCCAAGACAAGATGGAACTTCTGCGCCTAGCTTGTCCTTTATAGGAGAATCATCGGTCCCGACATGCTTGCCACTTTTGGGTGGTCGCACAACGTGATATGTCAGCTATGTCAGTGTTGCAAGCCAGAGACCATCGCACGCCTTTGTAAGGACTATTCCTTCTCTCCAGGTTGCTTAGGGACATATAAGGGGATGGACGGGTGAGACCATCCCATCTCCAACGACAACTTCAACTCCCATGGGGTTTTGGATTGGTGGGAGTCTATGGCTGCCTTTGTATCCAAGGATGCTGAGCATCGTCAAAGCGGGAGACGGCTCTACACGATATGAAATATTTGGAAGGATCGCAACCACCTTATCTTTAACAAGATCCTTCTCATCCACATTGAAGTGGACACTATGGCCTTGGGGTGCATTAAACAATGGGACATGGCTTTTGTTAGCACAAGACAAAGCTAGGGGATTGGTTAGCTCATAATCGGTTTTGATTTTATTTAAGGGGTTTCATTGAGTCCCTCTCCAAAAATTATCACTTCATGTATATAAGCCCTCTTTCTGACTAAATGAATAGGCGGTCCTCCTGCCAGTTTATCATTTTTTTAAAGTTAACATTCAGTTGCCTTAAAGAAATCCGGAAACAAAGATTGAAATTGTGATCATACCCAATGGTCAAATCCCCACGTCCCGATCTCAAAATTTAAGCCTAGGTCCTTCAATCCTCAAATTAGTTAGCAATCTTACCTAATCATCAGGAAGAACATGACGAGCAGCAGAGGATGCAAGTCCCTCCTAGGGTGGATCCCACCAGCTTTCAATCCGCCAGCCGAGTGCCCAGTCTAGTAGTCACGCGCCGATAGTCATCTCCACGATAGGTGAGAAACAAACAGTCCAAGTGGTGAATGAGGATGTGTACTGCTCGTGTTCTTAGAGTGCTTGCGTTGGAAATTAACTAGGTTGTAACAACTAACTTCTTGCTTGGATGCTTGGTAGGCCTAGAAACAGGTTAATTAGCACATTAGGTCACTACTTAAGGAAGCCCAACACAGTTTGCCTGGGTAAACCACGATGAGGATTTGCCCCGTTGTGACAAGTCACCATACGTTGTCCACTAGCCAACAAGCTCGGGCAAGTACCCAGGGCCGCCAGGCGCTAGCTACGCCCCTGAATGAACTAAACACATGCCTAATATATTTTGGCACGACTAAGTTAGGCATGGCAACCTTAGGCTGTAAATCGAACATGCCCGAAGATATGTATCTTCTTGATACCAATGAACTTTTGTTTTGAATCATATGGATCTGAACATTCATCCCAAATAAAGAATAAATACATTTCTAAATAGGCTAGGTAGCATTCCACATCAAAATTCCGTTTTTATAATTTACCTATTCGATGACGAGCATGAATTAAGCTTGGGGATGCTTGATACTGATGGCTGCTAAAGCTACGCCGATTTTTTCCCCAAAGAGGAAGGGATGATGCAGTATAGCAGTGGTAGGTAATTCCCTCAGTAATGAAACAGATGTTATCAAACCAGTAGGAGAACCAAGCAACACAATGTAGACAACACCTGCACACAAATAAAAAATACTCACAACCCGACGTGTAAAAGGGGTTGTCAATCCGTTTCGGGTAACGGACGTGAGAGAGATATAAATATTGGTAGCTTGAACGGTAAATAAGATAAATTGCAGCAAAGTATTTTTGGGTTTTTGGTTGAATAGATCTAAAATAAAAGCAAAGGAAAAAAAGATCGCAAAGGCAAATAGTATGAGAAAGAGACCCAGGGCCCGTAGATTTCACTAGTGGCTTCTCTCGAGAAAATAGCAAATGGTGGGAAAAACAATTACTGTTGGGCAATTGATAGAACTTCAAACAATCATGACGATATCCAGGCAATGATCATTATATAGGCATCACATCCAAGATTAGTAGGCCGACTCCTGCCTGCATCTACTACTATTACTCCACACATCGACCGCTATCCAACATGCATCTAGTGTATTAAGTTCATGGAGAAACGGAGTAATGCAATAAGATTGATGACATGATGTAGACAAGATCTATTTATGTAGAAATAGACCCCATCGTTTTATCCTTAGTAGCAACTATACATATGTGTCGGTTCCCCTTCTGTCACTGGGATCAAGCACCTCTTTCCATGGCAAGATAAAGAGATCAAGTTGGCCAAACAAAACCCAATATTGGAAAAGAAATATGAAGCTATAAGCAATCATGCATATAAGAGATCAAAAGAAGACTCAAATAACTTTCATGGATATAAAAAGATAGATCTGATCATAAACTCAAAGTTCATCGGATACCAACAAACACACCGCAAAAGAGTTACATCATATGGATCTCCAAGAGACCATTGTATTGATAATAATAAAAGAGAGATGAACTATATAGCTACTGACTACAGACCCGTACGTCTACAAGGAACTACTCACACATCATCGGAGATGCACCAATGGAAGTGGTGAACCCCTCCGTGATGGTGTCTAGATTGGATCTGGTGGTTCTGGACTCTACGACAGCTGGATCGAAATTCCGTCTTCTCCCATAGGGTTTCTGGAATATTGGGGTATTTATAGATCAAAGAGGCGGTGTGGGAGGCCACCGAGGTGGGCACAACCCACCTGGGCGCGCCAGGGGGGCTGGCGCACCGTGGTGGGTTGTGCCCCCCTCGGGGCACCCCCCAGGTACTGCCTTGGCCCATCAGGTGTCTTCTGGCCCATAAAATTTGTCCAAAAAGTTTCACGGTGTTTGGGCTCCGTTTGATATTGATTTCTTGCGATGTAAAAAACTTTTAGAGAACAACAACTGGCACTTGGCACTATGTCAATAGGTTAGTACAAAAACATGATATAAAATGACTATAAAATGATTGTAAAACATCCAAGAATGATAATAGAACATCATGGAACAATTAAAAAGTATAGATACATTGGAGACGTATCAGCATCCCCAAGCTTAACTCATGCTCGTCCTCGAGTAGGTAAGTGATAAAAACAGAATTTTTGATGTGGAATGTTGCCTATCATGTCATATCATATTCTTTTCTTTATAGCATGGACATTTGGACTTTTATATGGTTCAAAGCAATAGTCTAGTTTTGACATAATAATTTAGATACTCAAGCATATCAACAAGCAACCATGTCTTTCAAAATATCAATATTAAAATAAGTTATCCCTAGCCCATTATGCTCAACCATTGATCCATTCATGAAACACATTCGTATATTAGTTACACCCAATGCTCAAGTACGATCATAGTGTTTCCTAGTTGGTGCTTGTAAGAGAATATGGAGACTCAAATTCAAAAATAAAAATTGCATAAGTAAAAGAAAGGCCCTTCGCAGAGGGAAGTAGGGATTTGTAGAGGTGACAAAGCTCAAAGCTTAAATTGAGAGATATTTTTTTGGGAAGTATACTTTTCCCACCAACGAGAACGACTTGAGGTTCCCAACACTTTCGATGCTAGATATATCATAGGCGGTTCCCAAATAGAAAATAAAGTTTATTCCTTTTCCACCAAACTTTCACAAGCCATGGCTAGCCGAATCCACGGTTGCCTTCCATACCAACACTTTCCAAGGAATTTATTATTTGACAACATAAAGTAAATTTATTTTTCATTTCGGGACTAGGCATCCCTAATACATTTGCCTTACTCTCGTGCAATGATAAGTGAATAAACACTCATTGTGAGAATAACACATCTAGCATGGAAAATATTGGCCACCCCTCACCGCCTCGCGAGCGGTACGGGCACACAAAAGGGAAATTTATTTTGAAAATTAGAGATGGCACATACAAATTTGCTTAGAACGGCAAGAGAATACCGCATATAGGTAGGTATGGTGGACTCATGAGGCAAAACCGGGATAAAGGATTTTGGATGCACAAGTAGCGATCATACTTTTTGCAAAATGAAGGCTAGCAAATGACTGGGAAGCGACCAACCATGAAATGAATAATATCATGAGGGAACAATGAGCATAAATAACACTGAATAATGCACCACAAGTAGGATATAATTTCATTGCATAATTATTGACTTTCATGCTTGCATAGGGAATCACAAACCTTAACACGAACATTCTTACTAAAGCATAATTACTCATCAACTTGTCTCACATATCATATCTTCATGTCTCAAAACTATTACAAGGAATCAAGTTTATTTTGTCCAATGATCTTCATGAATGTTTTTATTATATCCTTCTTGGATATCTATCACTTCGGGACTAATTTTCATGTGTTGCTTTTAATAAGCTCGAACAAATATAAGTGAAGATTATGAGCATAATTATTCTTTATTCTCTCAAAATAATTTAAGTGAAGCAAGAGCGAATTTATTTAAAATTTTACTAGCTCTCAAATAAATCTAATTGAAGCAAGAGAGTATTTCTTCAAAATACTAAAGCGCACCATGCTCAAAAAGATATAAGTGAAGCACTAGAGCAAATCCATAGCTCATAAAATTTTAAGTGAAGCATAGAGAGCTATTCTAACAAGTCATGGCTTAATTTTGGCTCTCTCAAATAGATGTGTACACCAAGGATTGATGACTCAAAAATGCAAAACAAAACAAGCAAAGACTCATATCATACAAGACGCTCCAAGCAAAACACATATCATGTAATGAATAAAAATATAGTTTCAAGTGAAATACCCATGGTTGTTAGAAGAAAGAGGGGATGCCACTAGGGGGCATCCCCAAGCTTAGTTGCTTGCCTCTCTTTGGATAATAGCTTGGGATGCCGGGGCATCCCCAAGCTTAGGCTCTTCCATCCTTCCTTCATCCATCGTAAGATAACCCAAAACTTGAAAACTTCAATCACACAAAACTCCAACAAAACTTTTGTGTGATCCATTAGTATAAGAAAACAAATCACTATTGTAAGTACTGTAGTAAACCCATTCATATTTTGTATTTGTATTATATCTATTGTATTACAACTTTTCTATGGCAAGAACTCATCAAAGAAAACCACAGAGCCATCATAATAAGCACACAACACAAAGAGAACAGAATCTGTCAAAAACAGAACAATCTGTAGTAATCTGGAAGTTTCGAATACTTCTGGAACTCTAAAAATCTTGAAAAAATAGGTCCACGAAGGAAATTTGTATATTAATCTTCTGCAAAAAGAGTCAACCAAAAAGCACTTTTATGTTAAAAATGAGATTTTTTCTCGTGAGCGCAAAAGTTTCTGCTTTTTTCACCAAGATCAAATCTACTAACACCCAACATGTTCCTAAGGCTTTGCTTGGCACAAACTTTTATTTAAACCATAAAACACATCTCAGCAGAGATATTAAAGGGTTTTTTCTCAAGAACATAAAATAAAAAGCAAAATTTTATTTTATTCGTTGGGTTTCCTTCCAACAAGCTCTTTCTTTATAGCCATTAAGATAGGCTTGGAATTTCAACGATGCTCACATGAAAGACAAGAATTGAAGTACAAAGAGAGCATCATAAAATATGTGACAAACAAATTTAAGTCTAACATACTTCCTATGCATAGGAATTTTATAAGCAAACAAATTACCAAGACAAGAAATGTCTAGCATATGCAAAGGAGAGGAATAAAACATTGAAAATCTTAACATAACGAGAGGTGATTTAGTAACATGAAAATTTTTAGAACCATATTGTCCTCTCTCATAATAATAACATGTATGATCATACTCAAATTCAACAATATAGCAATCATATAAAATTTTCTTTTCATGATCCACATGCGTAAAAGTCTTATAATCTTCCAAGATAGTGGGACTAACATCAAATAAAGGCATGACCTCTCCAAACCCAATTTCAATATTATCGCAAACATATTCATCATGAGGCTTAAATAAAATTTTGATATCATAACAAGAATCACCCCAATCATGATCATTGCAATAAGTAGAGGACATATCAAAATTAGCGTCCCCAAGCTTGGAGTTTTGCATATTAGTAGCATAATTGACATTAATAGAATTTATTGTAACACCACTGCAATCATGCTTTTCATACAAGGAGCTATCATGAATCACTTCATAAATTTCTTCTTTTACCACTTCATCACAATTATCAGATTCATGAATCTCAAGCAAAACTTCATAATGATAATCTAGTGCACTCAATTCACTAGCAATTGGTTCAACATAATTGTATCTTTTAAAAAGATTGGCAAGTGGATGAGGATCCATAAACGCTTTCCTTACGTTTTCCAATAAAATACCCAATTATACCAAACAACCAAGCAAAGTAACCAAGTAAGACATAAGGGCAAACGAAAACAGATCTAACGAGAAAACGACAAACAAAAAAGAGGCGAATAAAAAACGACAAATGTTTGTGAAGTGGGGGAGATGAAAACGAGAGGCAAATGGAAAACAATGTAAATAGCGAGGAGATGAGATTTGTGATTAGGAACCTGGTATATGTTGAAGGTGCTCCTCGGCAACGGCACCAGAAAACTCCTTTTGATGGATGCTAAAGTTACGTCGGTTTTTCCCCAAAGAGGAAGGGATGATGCAGTATAGCAGTGGTAGGTATTTCGCTTAGTAATGAAACCAAGGTTATCAAACCAGTAGGAGAACTAAGCAACACGACGTAAACAACACCTACACAGAAATAACAAATACTCGCAACCCGACGTGTAAAATGGGTTGTCAATCCCTTTCGGGTAATGGACGTGAGATATATATAAATATTGGTAGATTGGTTGATAAATAAGATAAATCGCAGCAATGTATTTTTGTATTTTTGGTTTAATAGATCTAAAATAAAAGAAAAGGAAAAATAGATCGCAAAGGCAAATAGTATGATAAAGAGACCCGGGGGCTGTAGATTTCACTAGTGGCTTCTCTCGAGAAAATATCAAACGGTGGGAAAAACAATTACTGTTGGACAATTGATGGAACTTCAAATAATCATGACGATATATAGGCAATGATCATTATATAGGCATCACATCCAAGATTAGTAGACAAACTCCAGCCTGCATCTACTACTATTACACCACACATTGACCGCTATCCAGCATGCATCTAGTGTATTAAGTTCATGGAGAAATGGAGTAATGCAATAAGAACGATGACATGATGTAGACAAGATCTATTTATATACAAATAGACCCCATCATTTTATCCTTAGTAGCAACGATACATACGTGTTGGTTCCCCTTCTGTCACTGGGATCAAGCACCATAAGATCGAACCCACTACAAAGCACCTCTTCCCATGGCAAGATAAAGAGATCAAGTGGGCCAAACAAAACCCAATATCGAAGAATAAATATGAGGCTATAAGCAATCATGCATATATGAGATAACAAGAAGACTCAAATAACTTTCATGGATATAAAAAGATAGATCTGATCATAAACTCAAAGTTCATCGGATCCCAACAAACACACCGCAAAAGAGTTACATCATATAGATCTCCAAGAGACCATTGTATTGAAAATGAAAAAAGAGAGATGAAGCCATCTAGCTACTGACTACAGACCCGTAGGTCTACATGGAACTACTCACGCATCATCGGAGAGGCACCAATGGAAGTGGTGAACCCCTCCGTGATGGTGTCTAGATTGGATCTGGTGGTTCTGGACTCTGCGACGGCTGGATCAAAATTCCGTGTGCTCCCCTAGGGTTTCTGGAATATTGGGGTATTTATACAGCAAAGAGGCGGTGCGGGAGGCCACCAAGGTGGGCACAACCCACCTGGGCGCGCCAGGGGGGCCTGGCGCGCCCTGGTGGGTTGTGCCCCCCTTTGGGCATCCCCCAGGTGCTGCCTTGGCCCATGAGGTGTCTTCTGGCCAATAAAAATTCTCCAAAAAGTTTCGCGGTGTTTGGGCTCCGTTTGATATTGATTTCCTGAGATATTAAAAACATGCAGAAAACAGCAACTGGAACTTGGCACTATGTCAATAGGTTAGTACCAAAAATGATATAAAATGACTATTAAATGATTGTAAAACATCCAAGAATGATAATATAACAACATGGAACAATCAAAAATTATAGATACGTTGGAGACGTATCAAATACGTCTCCAAAGTATCTATAATTTTTTATTGTTCCATGCTATTATATTATCAACTTTGGATATTTTATATGCATTAATATGCTATTTTATATTATTTTTTGGACTAACTTTTTAACCTAGAGCCCAGTGCATATTTCTAAAAAAATTCTCGTTTTTCAGTTTCGCAGAACAGGAGTATCAAACAGAGTCCAAAAAGAAAAAACATTCGCGATGCTTTTTCTTGGACGATAAGACACACGTAGGACTTGGAGAAGAAGTCCGAAGAGTCCCGAGCGATCCACAAGCCCTCAAGGCGTGTCCTGGGGGGCACCCCCCTGGCTTGTCGACCCACGGGACTCCTCCAACCCTAATCTTTGGCCTTTAAATTCAGAAATATTCCCGAATTACCACAAGTGTCCACGAAAATACTTTTCCACCATTGCAAGTTCCTGATCTCGTGAGATCCCATCTAGAGGCATTTCTGGTACTATGTCGAAGGGGGATTCGATCACGGAGGGCTTCTACATCAACCTTGCTGCCCTTCCGATGATGCGTGAGTAGTTTACCAAAAACCTACTGGTCCATAGCTAGTAGCTAGATGGCTTGTTCTCTCTCTTTGATCTTCAATACAATGTTCTCCTCGATGTTCTTGGAGGTCTATTCGATGTAATCTTCTTTTGCGGTGTGTTTGTCGAGATCCGATGAATTGTGGATTTATGATCAAAACTATGAATATTATTTGAATCTTCTCTGAATTCTTATATGCATGATTTGATATCTTTGTATTTCTCTTCGGATTATTGGTTTGGTTTGGCCAACTAGATTGGTCATTCTTGCTATGGAGAGGTGCTTAGTTTTGGATTTAATCTTGCGTTGTCCTCACCGAGTGACAGAAGGGGTAGCGAGGCACACATTGCATTGTTGCCATCAAGGATAAAAATATGGGGTTTATATCATATTGCTTGAGTTTATCCCTCTACATTATGTCATCTTGCTTAAGGTGTTACTCTGTTCTTATGAACTTAATACTCTAGGTGCATGTTGGATAGCGGTCGATGTGTGGAGTAATAGTCATAGATGCAGGCAGGAGTCGATCTACTTGTCACGAACGTGATGCCTATATTCATGATCATTGCCTTAGATATCATCATAACTTTGCGCTTTTCTATCAATTGCTCGATAGTATTTGTTTACCCATCGTATGCTTTATTCAAGAGAGAAGCCTCTAGTGAAACCTATGGCCCCCGGGTCTATTTTACATCTATTATTTTCAGATCTGTAAAACCAAGAACCCAAAAATACATTGCTACAATTATTTTATGTATACTTTATTTAGCTTTTTTTACTTTAGTTTTAATTCTATCTCTATTAGATCTCACTCTTGTTTGTGACGTTGAAGGGATTGACAACCCCTTTTCAGCGTTGTGTGCAAGTGTTTGTTAGTTTGCGCGGGTGCATATATTAGAGACTTGCTTGTACCTCTTACTGGATTGATACTTTGGTTCTAAATACATCACCATTTCCTCTTCAAGGGAAAAATCAACGCAAGCTCAAGAAGTAGCAACTACCTTCTGTCCCCACCTTTATTTACGGTTTCTCTTAGTTTAATAAAAATAAAATGTCATGCTTTGTTTTTTTACTATTTTTTCATGCAATAAAAATGATGCAAAATAAAAGTGCTCAGAATGCCCTGAAAATTTAACACGTTTTTTTTCTGAATTTTTAGTGGTAATAACATCAGAGGGGGGGTTCACGAGGTGGGCACAACCCACCTACGCGCGCTAGCAGCCCCAGGCGCACCCTGGTGGGTTGTGGTCCCCACATGGCCCCCCTCGCTTATCTCTTTAGCACATGTCATCCCCTACCTTCATATAAAATCACCATTGCTCTCTCTCTCTCTCTCGTGTTCTTGCTCTCAAACCCACGGATTTTGATCTCTTTGCTCGAAACTCCGTTTCCAAAACTTTTTTGGGGGATTACTACTTGGTATGTGACTCCTCCATTGCTCCAATTAGTTTTTGCTTTAGTGGTTTCTATTTTGAATAATTAGCTACTCTTGGTGTTACTGTTGATGAGCTTGCATGTTGAACTCTTAGAGTTCTAAGTAGTTTGAATGCTTAATATGGCCTCTATGCATGCTTATGAGTAGTTGCTATCGTTCTTGTGAAGTTTAGTTGAAAAAATATTGTGGACCAAAAAATTCAGAAATTGTACGCAAATAAATGTACCTATTTGGGAGGAATTCTTCGAGGAGGAGGTCCTCGGAAGCATCATCCAGTAGTGGCTCGATACGTCGGTCTTATGTTGAACCAAGCGCAAGCTCAATACGAGAGGCCGCTATCAAATCATGCTTATGGCCGTGCAATGAGTTCATGGTGTGTGCAGGTATTAAATAAGAATTTGAGCAATATATTCACAACAACGAGCTCGGTCCCTACATCGAAGATAAGTGCAACCAGCATCTCAACCTCACAGAAACATTTACTAAAGAATTTAAATTTCATCCTCGTGAGTCTAGAGTAAATTGTATGATAGTCCATTTACCCTGCCTCTAGAAATGTTTTCTAATATCTGCTAAATTCCATTTTGGGGTTCGCTAGACGAACCACCACGGTCTGAGTATGAGACATTCCTGACTAGCCTTTGTTATGGAGAGGATAGAGGAGTGACACAAGGTAGAATAAAAAGCATTCACTTTCCATCAATTCAATACTTTGCACTGTTTAATGGTAAATGTATCGTAGGCAAACAGGACTGTAGTACACTGTGTGCTCCTGACTTGAGCCTCGTACACACTGCCCTCACCGGTATCCATTGTTATAACCTTCGAGCGGTTGTGGCACGTAGATTGCAACACAACGCTGGTAGCGGTTATATTTTATGGTGGGATTTATGCCTCACGATTAGCAAGGGAGCTGTGTGTTTTGCTTTGTCCTAATGACCCTATTTTACCTACTAAGTACTTAGACTATGAGGCCATGAAGCGCCATAAGTTCCGTAAAGGAAAATCGATAACTACACTTATAACTTGAGGTTCAATAAAGATTCTATTATGCATACCTTTTTGCCTGCACATGCTCTTTTTGATTTTTACAGCAAAAGAAGATATTGTATTTCTGAGAGCGAGGCTCATGCACACAACGTGGAGGTTGCGGCTACTCGGCAGGCTGAGGTGGTTGCACCAAGAGCCTCCGTGAGCTACCACTTTGACTACTATGCAGGCTGCGGATGATGGTTGCCAAGCTAGGCGAAAAGCCTAAGCTTGGGGAGTACATGTTTCCACCAACATTATATTCATGTTCACACATTTCATTCCAGTTGTCGGTGTTCCCACCTTTTCATTGTATCATCCATGCTAGATTTATTTTCTCGCTTTCTTTTTCTGTGTTTGGAAAACTTCGAGAAAACCCAAAAACATTTCCTGTTTCTTTTCAGTTTTTCTTTCTGGTTTAATTAGCTGTAGAACAAATGTAGCGACCCGACCCGGATGGATCCAGTCTCTGTGCTTAAGTGTCATCCCTGGATCGGTATGCTGACACACACAATACTCGAGGACTTATAACAGAGGTAAATCACATGTATAGAGTAACGTAAATACTATTACCTCGATCAACATATCGAAAGTAACAACAAGGTTGTGGAGTGCCTTCAACACCAACGACAAAGTTGAGTGTAGACATCACAACCCTAACGCATCACTTACTCATCGGATAGTTCCTGCAACATGAGACGTTGCAGCCATATAGGTCAGTAGATTGAATGTACTGGCAAATTCACACCATAGAATAATGATGAACAGTATCTATCACTACATGCGTATTTGGCTGGTGGAGGCTCTAAGGTTTGTTTTGCATAAAGCTAGTTTTTCCCTACAATAGAGGAATACATTTTATTTACTACTAAGTTGAATTAATCAATATTGAGAGTGGTTCCTCCATCTCAATCCAAAATTACCAAAGTCATTAATAACCCAACAAATTAATTAAATAGGGTGATGAGATCAATAAAAATAATCCACTTCTAGATACTCAAAGATGTCCGTAACCGTGGACATGGCTAATCATGATCAGTTTGTACACTCTGCAGAGGTTTGTGCACTTTTCCCTACAAGACTCGATCTCCTCCGTTGAACTTCTCGCACTTTACTTAACAATGCCAGAGCCCATAATGGCTTGTGGCTGCACATGGAAGTTTCTAGGCATGAAATATCATATGATCTCTTTAAGCATGGGTGGCATTCCGTAGGATAATCACACGGGTCCTCCGGGATTTCCTAGGACAACAACGGATTCTCCAGGTGCCCAGCAACCAATCCACCCAGTGGTGTATTAAAGTTACCACCTTAAACATTCCCTTAGTTGTTATTACACTCACAACTTCCATGAAATCTCACATACCAATCCACGTATACAAGCATGGCTAAGCAATAAGTAACAAAACGTATATTCCCTTGGGTTTATCTCAAGTCATTGGGTTCCTACCTCATGAACTACTAAGGAATACCACATGTAATCAAGTCCTACTCATGCAATCTTTGAGGATAGAACTAATGCAATAAAAACTGGGTATTGGAAAGTATGATCAAAGTATGAACTTGCCTTGTACTGTTGATAAATATTTTCTTCGCACTCATAACTCGTGATAGTTCTACTCCTCACACTCCATTCAATCTATCATAAGGAATCAATAGTAACCATACATAGTCAATCACTCAGAACATCGGAAAGAACGAAGAAAACACTTCAGCAAACTTCAAAACCAAACAAATAGCTCTTGCAACAGAAAACAATTTCTAACAACACCAAAATTGGGTGAATTTGGCCTTATCAGAAAGTTTAGGTGAAGAGCTTCGATTTGCAAAAAGAATCAACTCAAACGGAGTTATAAAACTCAAGTTATGATAAAAAGAAGTTCAAATCAAATCTGTTTGAATTCAAATTTTAAAACTTTCAAAAATATTTTTAGTTTGGTTTTCTGGATAGATGAGATCATGACGAATATTTTGGCATTGGTTTCATTGGATTTGGACAAACGGTGTAAAAAGTTGTGCTAGTTTGAAAAACATGGTCTAAACTTTAATGGAAATAACTACTAACAGGCCCCTGGCTGAAAATAAAATTAAAAAGAAAAAACCTATCGGACGAACGTCCGCTACAGAAGACTAATGAACGAAATCGTTCGCTACAGGAGTTAAATGAACGAATGTTAGTTGACAGATCTAAATGAACGAAAGTTCGCTAGATAACTAATCTAATAAAAAACAAAAAAACGAGTCGGGCGGCGGTTTTATAACTCCGTTAGCGAGTCCGGCGGGGCGTCGGCGGCGGCGGTAGTCCGGCAGCGACGACGGGGGCGGAGGGGGGTGGTGGCCAAGGTGAGGTGAGGGCGAAGCGGGGCGGTGCGGTGGCTAGGTCAAGCGGCGGCGGCGGCGCAGACGAGCAGCAGCGGCGGCGGCGGTTTGCGGCGGCGAGGGCGGCGGCGTTGCACTCGAGGGAGGAGAGAGGGGGCCGGGGCGCGGGGTATTTATGGAGGGGAGGGTAGGCGGTGTCTTGGCGGAGGGGCAAGGCGATGGCCGCGTCGGGCACGGCGCCGGACTCGTCCTGGAGTCGGTCGGGAGCTCGGGGACGAGGCGATGGGCCGGCTGGGCCGCGGCATTACTTGGAGCTGGGCCGGCCCATTTCGGTAGGGGGGAAGCTTCTTTTAAATAGACAAAATAAAAGAAAACTGTCGGTGTACTAGAGTAGGGGTACCCTAGTATCCCGAACTTGTGCACGGGCAGGCGCAGCATCCCGCGGCAAGGCTTGCCGGGTGACCGCCAAGGTCCTCTGTGGTTCCTTTGGAGCCATTCAAGAACAAAGTATTCAAGCCAAGGAGACAAGACCCCGGCAAGAGGAGCTTGCCGGGAAGGCCAACCAAGGCATCTCAAGGAACTTGCAGCGACGCGCCACGCGTCCCGGCAAGGCTCGGTGAGCGACAAGCTCCCGGACGCGACAAGACAACGACCGCGGCAAGGCGCTTGCCGCGGCAAGCTACCACTCTGTACCCGCGCTCCAGCGCATCCACCGACGTGTCGCTCTGGGACCCTTCTAGGCGTACGTGGCAGGAGGCTGTGCAACCAGCGGTACGCGGTGGCAAGCGGCGCTGACAAGATTGCCGTCGTGGCGAGCGGTGGCATCCCTGACGGACCCTTTTGCACTATTCGGGCGACGCACACGGGCATTCAATGCCTTTGTCCCCTGCCGTCAGGGTTAGGTATGATACACCGTACAGGTAGTTGTACCAACCGCAACACCTTTCCATTTTTTCCCTTGTTTACGTTGCCACCTGTCGGTGACCCCTTGAGCATATAAAAGGAGGCCCATGCGCAACGTAGAGGGGGGTTCGGACGGAGAAGAACACTCACGCTCGGTCTCGTTAGCTGCTGGTGTGTACTGTAGCACTCAGCGCTCCCGAGCAAGAACTCAATACAAACCACAAAGCAGGGGTAGGGTTTTACGCATCCTTGCGGCCCGAACCTGGGTAAACTGCTCGTGTGCTTCGCCTCGATCCGCTCTTCGCGCGAACTCCGCCCCCGCCGAACCGAAAGGGACCCGGTCCGCCGGTCCCATAGGTGCGTGTGGATCAGTTTCCCCGGCATCTTTGGCGCGCCAGGTAGGGGGCGTCGAGGTTGTGTGAACCTGATCCGGCGTTCACACGAGCTAGATCTACATCGTCTTCGTGGACATGCCGCCGAAGAAGAAGGCTTCGGAGGCGGCTGCTCCGTCCGCGCCGAACCCACCACCGCCGGAGCAAACGGCTGGTGGGGTAGACGTCGGCGGAAGAACGGGCGTCGACGAGGGAGCTCACGGTGCTGCCAGGTCCAAGGACAAGGCTGCGCTGCCCATCGGCGGCGTAGTCTCCTCCCACAATGACCGGGCGCACTCCAAGACCTCGGCGTCCGTACATGCACCGCGCCCATCTCAGGAGGCGCGAGACCGGCAGCGTCATGGTACCCACGGTACCATACGTTTGCTGGGCCAAGATCGAGCTGGTGGATCTCGGAGTGCTCAAGATCAGCATGCACGCCAACATGCTGGCACGAGCGAGGCACGGTCGCCTGGACGGGATACTGCTCCTTCTAACATAGTTAGAAGTCCGAGCATATCCCGCCCCTCACACCGTTCGCCACCGCCACCCACCACCTCAGCAGAAGCATTGGCGCGAGCTCAACTGCTCTTGGACTACCCTCCAACGGCAGACAAGATCGACGAATGGAGGGCCACCATTCAGAGTCTCATGGGCTTCGCCAACGGCGACACTCCACGGCAGCCGAGTACATCGCAGCCGTGGCAAGTCAGCCAGGCGCAAGCCGGTGGCGACAAGACCGGTGGGGGTGCAACCACCGTGCACTCTCCGCCCCGAAGGTCAAGATCGTCGACTCGCCGGATCCACCTCGACCACGACTCCACCGCGTCATCAGATCCACGAGCTCGTCGCGACCAGCGCCAAGTTCTTCACGAACGACAGTAAGAAGACGCTCGTACTCGCATCGAGCGCCGAAGAGAAGCATGGTGTCAATCGGACCAGCGCGCCGGGCCCTTTGTCGACATGCATGCGCCAGGGGAACCAGGCTACTTGCCGTACGCGGTAGGTTGCCCTGCGTTTACTCGTGAGCTGCGGCAAGTCCAGTGGCCCAGCACGAAGAATTTCAAGCCAGACGTACCAGAGAAGTACGACGGCAAGTCGCAATCGTTGGAGTTCCTCAGCATCTACACCATCGCGGTGCAAGCTGCCGGGGGGCGGGACGACAAGATCCTTGCCAACTACTTCCCGCTGGTGCTTAAGCCCAACGTCAGGTCCTGGCTCATGCACTTGCCGGACAACTCCATATCCTCCTGGGCAGATCTATGCCATCAGTTTGTCGGCGCCTTTATAGGCGGCCACAAACCTCATGGCCAAGAGAGTGACCTTCATCTACTCGCCCCGAAGGAAGGAGAGCCCCTGCGCAAGTACATTCAGAGATTCAGCCGTGTACAGCACAACATCCCAGACGTCCACCCTGCCGCGGTCATCAGCGCGTTCCATCAGAACGTGTGTAACCGCAGGATGCGGGAGGAGATGGCGATGTGCAAGATCAGAGACGTCAGTGAGCTATATGCCCTGGCTGACAAGTGTGCACGTGCTGAGGAAGGGAGGAAACTCCCCGGAGAGAATACAGGAGCAGGAGGGTCTGACAGCGAGGATGCTGCCCCGACAAAGAAAAACCGGCGGCGGAACAATAGGAAGAAGAAAGGCAAAGATGTGCTAGTCATTGAGCAGTCCGGCAACGAAGGTGGCGCCAAGAAAGCCAAAGCTGGTAGCTCCGGCAAGGAGATTTCCGCATGCACCAACTGCCAGGCTGTGGCGGTCGCCGACAAGCAATACTGCAAGATCCACCGCACCAAGGGGCATGACCTTCAGAGCTGCAAGAAAGTCGAGTAGCTTGTCGAGCAGCAAAAGGCTGAATACGAGCGACGCGACAAGGAGAAAGCCCAAGGAGGTGCTGGAGGATCCGGCAAGAAGCGCATCGCCCGGGGAGGACGCCGCGGCAAGGCCAAGCAGCGGCAAGGAGACAGACCTCCCCGCGGCCGCGACAAGGATGAAGACGACGACGACGATGATGACATGGATTATGTCGAGACCAGTGAGCAGGAGTTCCAGAAAGCCACAAAGGTCTTGTGCGTTGACGGCGGTGCTTCTCTGCATACTTCACAGCGCTGATACGTCTCAAACGTATCTACTTTTCCAAACACTTTTGATATTTTTTTTGGCCTCATTCTTGCATGATTTGGACTAAACTAACCCAGACTGACGCTGTTTTCAGCAGAGCTGCCTGTATGGTTTATTTGTGTGCAGGAAAACGGATTTTTAGGTATCTCAGAAAAATCCACGAAAAATCACAGAAAATCCACGCACTCGAAGGAACCAGGAGCCAGAAGTGGGGCCAGAGGGGGGCCAGGGGGTACCCAGGCGCCCTGTGGGCGCCCCCCCCCCTGGGCCGCGCCGGGGGCCGCCTGGGTGGGTCCCACACCCCCTGGTGCCCTACTTTGCCTCGTATTTTTACTCCCGACGCAGAAACCCCTGATCAGAAGTTCTTTTTGCAGTTTTCCGTCGCGGAGCCGCCGCCACCCTCTGTTCTTCCTCGGGAGGGCTAATCTGGAGGCTGAATTGGCCTCCGGAGAGGGGAGATCGTCGCCATCGTCATCATTATCACCACTCCATCATCCCTCCATGACTTCCCCTTTCATGTGTGAGTAATTCCCCTGCTGTAGGCGAAGGGGATGGTAGGGATTGGATGAGTTAGATCATGTAATAGTTTATTAGATCGTTGGGGGCATGTTACCTATCATCTACTATGGTGTTTATCATCTTTGCTTCAACTTGTTATTCTTAATGCTTGACACTTAGGGCCCGAGTGCCATGATTTCAGATCTGAACCATATGTGTTTGTATGAATATATTTGTGTTCGTGATCCTATCTATGAGTTGTTTGCACCTGTTACGGTCCGGAGCCGGCGATCCCAAAAGTGACAGCTTGGGACACCAAAGGGGACGGTCCGTAGTTTGAGGATTACATGTATCCATTGAGTTCATTGCTTTGTTCCGGTGCTCTTTGACAGGAGCACCTTAATACCCATAAGTTCCTTTTGGCCCCGTTCGTAGCGGGATGGTAGGACAAAAGATGTTGTGCAAGTTCTTATTGCAAGCACGCACAACTACCTACGGGATACATGCCTAATGTTTGATATTTGCCTAGATGATCATTACTTTTCCGTGTGCCGTGCCCCAAGTTAGAATCTATCTCATCCATGCAGCGCCCAACCATCCATCTCCCTAGCCTACAGTGTTTTAAATCCTGCTTGTCACTAGTTGCTACTTTTGCCATTTACTACTGCTATTTACTTTTGTTGTTTACTTTTACTATTACTATCATCACTATCATATCACTGTTACCACTTATCTTTTGTTGCAAGTAAGTATATTTCAGGTGCGGTTGAATTGACAACTCAACTGTCGAAGCTTATAAATACTCTTTGGCTTCCCGTGTGTCGAATCAATAAATTGGGTTATTCTTACCCGCGAGGACTATCTCGATCCCTTACGGTTGAGGGTTATCAAGTACCGTTTTCTGGCGCCGTTGCCGGGGAGCATAGAAATATTTACAAGTCTACTTGAGGTATCCTACCTGCTGCACTTCATCCACTATGGGTAAGAAAGGAGACCCTAAGGTTTCGATCTTACTATCCACTACAAGAAGAGGTACTGCTCTGAGCACTAGTGCTACGCTTGATTCACCTTCTGTTATGAGTAAGTTTGCCTCACCACCACCACATGATGCTCCTACTGAATCTGTTACTATGTCTGATACTCTTGATGATGCTTCTACTACTTTTGATGATATTAGTTCGCTTGGTTATGCTCTTGAGAAACAAATTGCTGCTGCTGCAAAAAAATCTGGAATTGAACTCCCTGTTACTCGCTACCCTATTGGTGAAACTTATGATTATCCTGATTTGAGTAAACTCAAGGAGAGTCTCCTTGATGATGATTACTATATACTAGATGAAGATTTATGCAGGGAACTGACAGAGTTTTCCGGCTCTGACCCTGAAGCTATTAAGAAACTGTTTGAAAAACACTCTCTGAAGAACAAAACCGTTCCTAATCCTGAATTTGCTACATCCCCTATATGCATTGATGATCCTGATTCTGATTTCTCTGTTGATCTTTCACTTATACCTATGGTTGAAGCTGACCCCTTTTATGGCAGAGAAAATGATGATGCTATTGCACACCTGACTAAACTCGGTGAGTTGGGTAGCCTGTTTACCACAGATGAGAAGATACGATACTTTTATGTGACCAAGCTTCTTCCTTTCTCCTTGAAGGAGGGTGCTAAAGCATGGTATGATTCACTCCCATGCGGTTCCATTAAGAGTCCTCAGGACTTAGCTCACTCTTTTGTTGATAAGTACTTTCCTGCTCACATGCAACATGCTGCTTTACAAAGAATTTATAACTTTAAACAGTTGCAGGATGAGTCCCTCCCTAAAGCTTGGGGGAGGTACTGCGGTCTGATTCGGGCTAGACCAGGACATGAAATCCCTAAGAATGAATTAATCGATATATTCTATGCTGGTCTAACTGATGAATCCAGGTCCTATTTGGACAGTTGTGCTGGTTGTGTTTTCAGGAAAAGAACAACGGACGATGCGGAAGATTTAATGGGCAGGATTGCCAAAAACCATGAAGATTGGTCCGTCCCTGAACCACCTCCACCAACAAAGAAGAGGGGCATGTTTGTTCTGAGCCCCGAGGATATGCGAGAAGCAAAGAAGTCTATTAAAGAGAAAGGTATTAAAGCTGAAGACGTGAAGAATCTACCCCCTATTGAGAAGTTGTGTGAGCCTACCACTCACCCTCCTATGGTAGAGGTACACTCTCTTTTAGATTTCAACGCAAGTGACATCCCTCATGGTAAGCCTCTTGATCAATGTTTAGATGAGTTTGATAATTTTATTATGAAACAGAATCATTTTAGTGAGAGGATAGAATGTCAGTTGCATGACAATTCCCTTGCTATTAAAAGACTGCTTGATGTTTTAGATAGAACAGTTAATGATGTTCAATGTCGTGTAAAGCATTTTCATATGGTTCAAACTCAGCTTGATCAAATTTCTAATGTGCAAAGAGATTTGCTTGCTAACAATGCCAAACAAGATAATTTGCAGGCTTTCGGGATTAAGACCCGAGGAGGAACTAGCACTCAAGATCTTCTCTACCCAGAGGGTCATCCGAGGAGAATCGAGCAAGATTCTCAAATGCAGGAAGAAGAAATTGTTGTCTCTCCACAGAAGAAGAAGAAACATAAAGAGACTGACAATTCTAATGATCCTATTGCAGATGAAGAGCCAGCTATTGATCCCAACAGTGTATCTATCTCCGATGCTGAGACTGAAGACGGTGCTGAACCTGAAGGTAATGATAATGAGAAGAATGATCCGCCTGAAGTACGAGAAGAAGAAGCACCTGACAAACGTAAGAGGTACACTAAAGAAGACTTCATCGCAAGAAAACATGGGAAGGAATGGTACCGAAACCCATGCCCTTTCCAGGTAAGTCCATCAAATCCAAAGAAGAAGAGCATTATAATAAGTTTTGTGAGTGGATTAAACCTCTTTTTCTTCAAATCCCTTTGACTGATGCTATTAAGTTACTTCCTTATTCAAAATATATGAAAGATATTGTCACTAACAAAAGAAAAGTTCCTAATGATGCAATATCTACTATGCTTGCTAACTACTCTTTCAGTGGAAAGATTCCTGAGAAGCTCGGTGATCCAGGTATACCCACCATTCCTTGCTCCATAAAGAATAATTATGTCAAAACTGCTTTATGTGATCTTGGAGCAGGAGTGAGTGTTATGCCTCTCTCTCTTTACGAGAGGCTTTGTTTAGAGAAACTAATTCCTACAGATATCTCCCTTCAGATGGCTGACAAGTCAACCGCTGTTCCGATAGGTATTTGTGAGGATGTTCCCGTAGAAGTTGCTAATTGTTTAATTCTTACTGATTTTGTTGTGCTTGACATGCCCGAGGATGGGAGCATGTCCATTATTCTTGGTAGACCTTTTCTTAACACCGCAGGTGCTATTATTGATTGCAATAAAGGGAAGGTTACCTTCCATGTGAATGATAAACAACACACGGTATATTTTCCGAAGAAGATCGACAGGAGGCATGGCCTCAACTCTATAGAGAATATCGAGACCGTGAAAATTGGAGAATGGGACTGTCCACTACATGTGCCTCACAAATATAAAACTATCATGGTGGGGACAATGTCCATCAAAGTAAAGGTTTAGTAACTACTTCGTAGGAGGTGAGACTTTTTGCTCTATATATCGCCTGTTTGTTGGTAAGACTTGATCAACCTTACTAGTGAACATGTTTTATATGGATAAAAAGTTGAGCTTGTTATGTTTTCACTTGTTTACAGTTTTGTCCTACTTGTTGTACCAAGTATTTATGTTTTTGGAGCTTCACAATACTACTAACTGCTTCAAGTTTTCAGAGAGTTTCGCAGCTTTTTGAACTTCGAAAAAATTTCAACAGTGAAGTTTTCAGAAAAATTCCAGAAAAATTATATTAAAAATTTCCACGTCGGGAGAGACCCAGAGGGGCCTGGGGCCAGCCAGGGGGGGGGCCACCAGTGGCCCAGGCGGCCAGCTGGCGCGGCCCAGCCCCTGGCCGCGCCCATAGGGCGCCTGGGGCCCACAGGGCCCCCCTCCAGGTATGTCTTCTTCCTCCCTCTCTCTCTTTCTCCAAAAACTCGAGTTCTGCTCTTGTTCTTGTGTTCTTGCTGTTCTTGGAGGCGATTCTTCGATCTCTCTCTACAGCCCATCATTTGAGCTGAAATTTTGAGCAAATACTCCCTGGTATGTGACTCCTCCACCCCTCCAATTAGATTTTTGATTGGTGGCTTCATTTGTGAGTATTTAGTAGTTCTTGGTGCTGTATAGATGAGCTTGCATGCATATGTAGAAAGTTACTTTTCAAGTTTTGATGCAAGTTTATGCCTTGGGCAAGTGAGTTGAGTAGTTTGCCTTAGCTCACTTTGTTTTAATTCTCGTTTTTGTAAATTGTAAAAAAAATTCAGAAATGAGTTTGTTAGGAAGGGCAAAAGGATGGCTTGAGAAGAGGAGGCCCGCACACTCCGATCGAGTTACTAGAGCCGCAGCTTCACCATCGACTGCTAGGGTGAGCTATAATGAAGATCACGTGCCCCTGGAGTTGTTGGAAGACACAAGTCCAGCACCTGCGATGACATTTCCATGTGATGAATTCATGGAAGCTGCGGGAATCAAGGATGAGTTTTATAATCTTTGTGCTAATGCAGGTTTGACACGGCTGGTCACGAGCCGTGTTACTCAGTATCAAAAACTCACCTCCAGTTTCATTAATAGTTTTAGATATAATCCTGATTCAGGTGCTATTGAGTTTAAAATTTATAATGATCTTATCACCATGACTTTGGGGAATTTTTGTGAAATAATAGGTGTGCCGAACGTTGGGAGGACGGCTAGGATGGCCACTCAGCCCTCCGAGCTGAAAACCGTCATCAACTCTCTCTGCAGCATGGGTACGAGGGATATTCATCGGTCGAAGATCTCCAGCATCTTATTTCCTCACCTCAGGTATTTTGCATATTATATTGCTAGAGGGGTGTTAGCTCGTGACAACACGAGCAACATTTCTGCTCTGGATATTGCTATCCTGGCAGCAGCCCTCTCAGGAGGTCTGATTATAATCTGGGTACCTTAATTGCTCGACGTCTTGCTATGAACGGTAACAAGGGGGACTTATATGGTGGCGTCTACGCCAGACTTATCTTAGAGCATCTTGGAGGCACCCCACACCCTGATGATACTCCTTTTACTTATTTAAGCTTTGATCTTGCTGCTATGAAAAGGCATAAGTTTGTTACCATGGGTTCTGAGCTTGATAATCTTATTTATATCTTGCGTTTCGGAACTGCCGCGGAACGCGAGATCCGTCTACCTGCACCTCTTTTGTTTGATTTTTCTCGCAGGAACGGATGGTCCTTTGATGTTGTTCTGTTCGATGAGTTCACGGTCCAGCATCAGTTTCATAACCCCATGGAGGGGGTTGTGCCCGACGAGGAGAGGCACGGTGAGATACCACATTTTCAGGAAGAGACCGCCACCGAGTTTGGTGAAGGGTCTTCCTCTGTTTGGCGTTCGGAACCTTCCTCGTGGGAGACTCCGAGGAGTTCGGTGTACGCGCCAGCATCCTTCTACGACCCTTGGACTCACCACCATACCCCTGGAGCAGGAGGCTCCTGGGGGCAGTAGCTGCTACCAACTTAGGCCAAAAGCCTAAGCTTGGGGGAGTACGTGCCCTTCTCACTTTTCCATTGTATTATCCGTTTTATTCGCTTTGATCTTTTCGAAGTTTTTGCCCGTTCTTCTTTGTTTCTCTCTTTGCAAAAACAACAAAAAAGATTTTTTCTTTCTTTTGCTTTTATTCAACCTTTGAAAAATCCAAAAAGATTTCCTTTCTCTCTTTAGTTTGCTTTGTTTTCAGAGATCAGCTCGAGTCCGTGATGGCATTTAATTACATTTCCTACGTTCGATCGTGCAAGTGACAAGCAGTAATGACGAAGATCGACTGAAGGGGAGCAACAAGGAAGACCGGTATGAACTCTTTTTGTTTCTACTTTTGTACATATGAATGTACTTATGATCTAGAGACCAGCTTGTAGCGACATAGTGCTATGTT
The DNA here is from genome assembly GCA_902687465.1 of Secale cereale. Taxonomy (NCBI): domain Eukaryota; kingdom Viridiplantae; phylum Streptophyta; class Magnoliopsida; order Poales; family Poaceae; genus Secale; species Secale cereale. The sequence goes on along the minus strand of LR738713.1, from coordinate 52,819,673 downwards.
TACAATGCTCTTTCAGTGGTTCATGCTTTCCTTGTTGCTAGTCTCGAATAAATAGAGTATATAATGTGTTATTGAAATGATCTACATGCATTGCACTGTTCATAGTCTGGTATACTAAGGTGGTATTTCCCTTTAGAGAATTTTTGGATTGACTTGGCACATGCTTACACATGTTTAAGACTAAAAAGTCTACTTTGCCTTGATGATCTTTGAGTTTTAGAATAGTTATATCACTTTCATGCCCGATTCAATGTTGCTTTGTCGCTCTGCATGATTATGACCGTTATTGCTCTCTAGTTGGTCGCTTCCCAGTCTTTTGCTAAACCTCCACCTGTACTAAGCGGACTGACTGCTTGTGCATCCAAAATCCATAAAACCAGTTATGCCATATGAGTCCACTATACCTTCCTATACATGGTATCTACCTGCCATTCCTAACGAAGACTTTCATGTACCATCTCGAAACTAATCAAAAGCATTTCTTTTTTGTGCCTATGTTTTAGCTCATGAGGAAGTAGTAGTTAATTCATGATCTTTTTAAGTTGGACAAGTTTCACCCCTGGATTGCATGTATAATGTGCAAACCCCTAATACGAAAAGGAACTGGCATTGAGTGCGCCGGGCTCAAAAAGATAATATAACAAACAAACCCTCCTTCACGCTTTGTTCATGAGAAATCAGAAAACTTTGGCAGTGATAAACAAAGGAGATTAAGAGGATGTGATCGTCCTCATGCGGGAGTCGTTCGTCGAGACTTGTCCACTCAAAAAGTGATTGAGTTATCTGCTAGCATTCGTTGACGAAATATGCACTTCTCAAAACATGTTTATCTCTGTTTTTAAAACCAAGAGCTCTGGTACATGTTTAGTTTTTGTTTCCAATCACGGGTTTTCAACTTTGCCAATAAAAGCCACGGTTCGAGAGTCTCACCTTCTTTCTTCAAAGCATCAACTATGAGAGCATAATTGTCATTCTGAGTGTAACGTGCATTGTCCCAAAGTATTACATTGTCTTCTGCATACTTGTGATATGATTTATTCTGAAATTCTCAGTTCTAGTCTCCTTTAAAACTCTGGAGGAGTCTCTGCATTTATGTTTTGCTTCACTCATGGAGGCTAGCGAGATACCACCCTAGTATGCTCAAGCTATGTGCAATGTAATCTTGTTTTGATTTTCAATAGTATATGATTTACTTTTAAGAATTTGTGACTAGTCACTTGAAGGAAGGACTGCTCCTTGCATTGTCCTCATAGTACTGTTTCAATACTTGCTAAACTCTTTTCGTAGTACATGCTTATATACATCTAATGAAGCAAAAGAGTTTGTCAAAGTTTTCTTTGTCGCGTTCAGTTCGTTGAACTGAATTGCTTGAGGACAAGCAATATGCTAAGCTTGGGGGAGTTGATACGTCTCAAACGTATCTACTTTTCCAAACACTTTTGATATTGTTTTGGCCTCATTCTTGCATGATTTGGACTAAACTAACCCGGACTGACACTGTTTTCAGCAGAGTTGCCTGTATGGTTTATTTGTGTGCAGGAAAACGGATTTTTAGGTATCTCAGAAAAATCCACGAAAAATCACAGAAAATCCACACACCCGAAGGAACCAGGAGCCAGAAGTGGGGCCAGGGGGTGCCCAGGCGCCCTGTGGGCGCCCCCCCCCCCGGGCCGCGCCGGGGGGCCGCCTGGGTGGGTCCCACACCCCCTGGTGCCCTACTTTGCCTCATATTTTTACTCCCGACGCAGAAACCCCAGATCAGAAGTTCTTTTCGCAGTTTTCCATCGCGGAGCCGCCGCCACCCTCTGTTCTTCCTCGGGAGGGCTAATCTGGAGGCTGAATTGGCCTCCGGAGAGGGGAGATCGTCACCATCGTCATCATCATCACCACTCCATCATCCCTCCATGACTTCCCCTTTCATGTGTGAGTAATTCCCCTGCTGTAGGCGAAGGGGATGGTAGGGATTGGATGAGTTAGATCATGTAATAGTTTATCAGATCGTTGGGGGCATGTTGCCTATCATCTACTATGGTGTTTATCATCTTTGCTTCAACTTGTTATTCTTAATGCTTGACACTTAGGGCCCGAGTGCCATGATTTCATATCTGAACCATATGTGTTTGTATGAATATATTTGTGTTCGTGATCCTATCTATGAGTTGTTTCCACCTGTTACGGTCCGGAGCCGGCGATCCCAAAAGTGACAGCTTGGGACACCAAAGGGGACGGTCCGTAGTTTGAGGATTACATGTATCCATTGAGTTCATTGCTTTGTTCCGGTGCTCTTTGACAGGAGCACCTTAATATCCATAAGTTCCTTTTGGCCCCGTTCGTAGCGGGATGGTAGGACAAAAGATGTTGTGCATGTTCTTATTGCAAGCACGCACAACTACCTACGGGATACATGCCTAATGTTTGATATTTGCCTAGATGATCATTACTTTTCCGTGTGCCGTGCCCCAAGTTAGAATCTATCTCATCCATGCAGCGCCCAACCATCCATCTCCCTAGCCTACAGTGTTTTAAATCCTGCTTGTCACTAGTTGCTACTTTTGCCATTTACTACCGCTATTTACTTTTGCTGTTTACTTTTACTATTACTATCATCACTATCATATCACTGTTACCACTTATCTTTTGTTGCAAGTAAGTATATTTCAGGTGCGGTTGAATTGACAACTCAACTGTCAAAGCTTATAAATACTCTTTGGCTCCCCGTGTGTCGAATCAATAAATTGGGTTATTCTTACCCGCGAAGACTATCTCGATCCCTTACGGTTGAGGGTTATCAACCGCCAACTCAAGCAGTGGGTGCGGGAAGTCAATGCGGCAGAACCACCTGTCGAATCACGCAAGCTTCTGAAATGGTCCAGCACGCCTATCCTCTTTGGTATTGAGGACCACCCTGATCGCACAACTGCGGTCGGGTGCTTGCCGATGTTGGTTTCACCAACTATCCGCAACCTCAAGGTCACTAAGATGCTAGTTGACGGCGGGGCCGGCTTGAACCTGATCTCCTCCGCTGTACTCCAGAAACTCCAGTACCCTGACAGCGAGCTCGAATAGACCGGCACATTCCAAGGAATCAACCCGGGAAGGAGCAAGCCGAAGGGGAAGATCACGTTGCCGGTGACATTTGGCAGCGAGTTGAACTTCAGAACTGAGAGGGTCACTTTTGACGTTGCCGATTTTCCATTGCCTTACAATGGGATACTCGGCCGTCCAGCACTCGCCAAGTTCATGGCAGCCTCTCACTACGCATACAACATGCTGAAGATGCCAGGCCCGATAAGTGTCATCTCTGTCCCTGGCGACAAGAAGGATGCTCTTATCTGCGCCGACAAGATCTACCGGGAAGCAGCAGCCGCAACAGATCGCAAGTCACCTGCCGTTGAAGCTCCCGGGGGGAAGAAGAAGTGCAAGTCCAGCAAGAGTTTTGATGCCCACTCCGGCAAGCGCACCTCTTCGGAGTGTTGCGCTACCGTCGAGGACGCACCATCGAGCTCCACCGGCAAGTGTAAGAAGACAATGGCAGCTCCGCCAGAGACCAAGAAGGTGTCCGCTAAGGAGGACGGCACTAGTGGTACCTTCACCATCAGTGCCACTCTTGACCCTAAATAGGAAAGCGTGCTCATTGCTTTCCTGCGGGCGAACGTCGACGTGTTTGCGTGGCAACCGTCTGACATCCCCGGTGTTCCCAGGAAAGTAATTGAGCACCATCTTGCCGTCTGTCCTCATGCGCGGCCCGTCAAGCAGAAGGTCAGGAAACAAGCAGTGGAGCGCCAAGAATTCATCGCAGAAGAGATCAAGAAGTTGGAAGCAGCAGGCCTTGTCAGAGGAGTGCTCCATCCTACGTGATTGGCCAATCCTGTAGTCGTGCGCAAGGCAAACGGGAAATGGAGGCTTTGTATCGACTTTACCGATGTCAATAAAGCTTGTCCCAAAGACCCATTTCCCTTGCCGCGCATTGACAAGATTGTTGACTCCACGGCCGGATGTGACTTGCTTTCATTTCTTGACGCATACTCAGGATACCATCAGATCTTCATGGCAGAAGAGGATGAGGAGAAGACCGCATTCATCACTCCATGTGGCACATACTGTTTCAAACGGATGCCTTTTGGTTTAAAGAATGCTGGTTCAACATTTGCAAGGGTAGTCCATGTCGCTTTTGAGCCGCAAATACACAAAAATGTGGAAGCCTACATGGATGACATAGTGGTCAAGAGCAAGGACAAAGCAACTTTGATTCAAGATTTAGACGAGACCTTTGCAAATCTGCGCAAGTTCAGCCTCAAGCTCAACCCCGAGAAGTGTGTGTTTGGAGTCCCTTCCGGGAAGCTTCTCGGGTTCTTCGTGTCTCAGCGGGGAATTGAAGCCAATCCCGACAAGATCAAGGCCATTGAGCAGATTGAAGCACCAAAGCGCGTCAAGGATGTACGAAAACTTGCCGGTTGCGTGGCTGCTCTCAGCAGGTTTATCTCTAAGTCTGCTGAGCGCGCCCTGTCGTTTTTCAAAATATTGAAAAAGGCAGGTCCAATGAAATGGACTCCAGAAGCGGAGGCTGCGCTGCAAGACTTGAAGAGATACCCGTCCTCCACTCCAATACTTGTCGCACCTAAGCCACAAGAGAAGTTGCTGCTGTATATAGCGGCAACCAATCAAGTGGTTAGTGCTGCGTTAGTAGCGGAGAGGGAGGCAGATGATGCACCGGCAACCACGGCAGGCGCATCCAGCGACAAGCAGGGGGCTCCCCCGACAAGCTCTGGTCCCGACAAAGATGGATCTGCGCAGGCGCGCGAGGAGATACAGAAGAGAATGGTTCAGCGCCCAGTTTACTTTGTCGGTTCCCTTCTGCAGGGGGCTAGGTCAAGGTACTCTGGTGTGAAGAAACTGCTTTTCGGCCTTCTCATGGCCTCGAGAAAGCTGCGCCATTACTTCCAAGCACATGAGATCACAGTTGTCACTCGTTTTCCGCTGAAGAGGATACTACAGAATCCAGAAGCAACAGGCAGGATTGTTGAGTGGGCACTGGAACTGTCAAGCTTTGGCCTCATGTTTGAGAGCACCTCAACTATCCAAAGCAGAGCATTGGCAGAATTCATAGCAGAGTGGACGCCAACACCAGATGAAGAAATTCCAGAAACGAGCATCCCCGTCAAGGAAGCAAGCAAAGAGTGGCTGATGTACTTTGATGGTGCCTTCTCGCTGCAAGGCGCCGGTGCTGGCGTGCTACTTGTCGCGCCCACCGGAGAGCACCTCAAATACGTAGTACAGATGCACTTTCCCAAGGAGCAAGCAACAAAAAATACCGCAGAGTATGAAGGTTTGCTTGCCGGTCTCAGGATCGCGGCAGACCTTGGGATCAAGAAGCTCATTGTCAGGGGTGACTCGCAGCTTGTCGTCCGCCAAGTGAACAAGAGTTATCAGAGTCCGTTGATGGAAGCATACGTTGACGAAGTGAGAAAGCTAGAAGAGCACTTTGACGGCCTACAGATGGAGCATGTTCCAAGAGCTCAGAACGACATTGCTGATGCCTGTCGAAGTGCACCGCATTTAAGTTACCTGTGGAACCAGGGATCTTTGTGCTCAAGCTGACTCAACCGTCTGTAACGCCATCAACTGGACAGAGCAAGAAGAGGAAGTTGATTTCTGGTGACTATTTTCCGGCAGAGCTTCCCAAAGCCGCCGCCAAGAAGGTCCCCAAGATCAACACCAAGAGTGCTGAGGAGCAGTCTGCTCCGGCAAGCCCTAGGGTTTGTTCCGTTGAAGCAGAGGCTCCCGACAAGTTTTGCTCCGGCAAGCTTGCCGGGGAACGTCAAGCTCCGGCTGAGCCGCAGGTTCTCGCCGTAGAAGCGGATGTTCCCGCAGCAGCAGATGTGCCTTTAGTCCTTGTTGTCGAGCCACAAGCTCCAGCATGGGCACAACAGATTGTCCGTTTCCTTCAGACAGGAGAACTTCCCGAAGAGCAAGAAGAAGCGGAAAGAGTAGCCCGACAGTCAAGTATGTACCAGTTTGTTGACAACACACTGTACAGAAGAAGACTCAACGGTGTGAAATTGAAGTGCATTCACCGGGAAGACGGACAAAAGCTGTTGGCAGAGATACATGGAGGCATATGTGGTCACCACATTGGCGCAAGAGCACTTGCCGGCAAAGCATTCCGGCAAGGTTTCTTTTGGCCGACAGCCCTCCAGGATGCAACTGCACAAGTAACCAAGTGTGAAGCGTGCCAGTTCCATTCCAAGCAGATACACCAGCCAGCTCAAGCTCTCCAGACGATCCCTTTATCCTGGCCATTTTCGGTCTGGGGGCTCGACATCCTCGGCCCCTTTCCCCGAGCAGTCGGGGGCTTTGAGTACTTGTACGTTGCAATCGACAAGTTCACAAAGTGGCCGGAAGTGGAAGCAGTGAGGAAGGTGACAGCACAGTCAGCAGTCAAGTTCTTGAGGTCGATTGTTTGCCGCTTCGGGATCCCTAACAGGATCATCACCGACAACGGTACGCAATTCACGAGCCGCACCTTCATGCAGTACATCCAAGACCTTGGCGCCAAGGTCTGCTTTGCTTCTGTTGCTCACCCGAGAAGCAACGGTCAAGCGGAGAGGGCAAATGCTGAAGTGCTGCGTGGGCTCAAGACCAGGACTTTCGACAGGCTGCGCAAGTGCGGAAGAAACTGGATTGAGGAGCTGCCAGTGGTTCTTTGGTCGATCAGGACGACGCCAAATCGAGCCACTGGCCAGACACTTTTCGCTCTAGTCTATGGAGCAGAGGCAGTTCTCCCCACGGAACTCGTATACGGGTCACCTCAAGTGCTCGCTTATGATGAGCTTGAGCAAGAGCAGCTGCGACAAGATGACGCGCTGCTCCTTGAGGAAGACCGTCTTCAGGCTGCTGTACGAGCTGCTCGCTACCAGCAAGCTTTGCGCCGCTATCATAGCCGCAAAGTTAACGCCAGAAGTCTCGAGGAAGGCGACCTTGTTCTTCGGCGCGTTCAGTCCGCCAAGAATTCCAACAAGTTGACGCCAAAGTGGGAAGGCCCTTACCGGATGAAACGAGTCACTAGGCCTGGCGCTGTCTGCCTTGAGACCGAAGATGGCATTCCGGTGAGCAACTCCTGGAACATTGAGCATCTTCGTAAGTTTTACCCGTAAGGCGCGGTTGCCGGAACCTGTTCCGGCAACCACCTTTTGTACAAGTCTTGCCGCTGTTGCATGTGATCCTTTGTACAAAGCCGGGCGCAGACCCCGTGCATAAGTAAAGCTCATGTGCTCCGCACATCTGGTCAATTTCATGCTTTCTATTTTTTGCATGTGTTATCTGACACTTTGTGCAGCACCTACCCCCGGTAAGCAATAACGAGCCGTAAGGCTCCATATCTTTATTTTCTCTTCTTTCTTTTTCTCGAGGAAAGGAAGGTTCCCTCGCCCACAAGTTTGCTGGGGGGAAGGGAGAAGATAATGATATGGTGATATGGACCAGGCGTCGTTCAAGAAAGTTTCGCCTTGCCAAGAAGCAAACAACAGAAAAGCTAAGTTGCCAAAGTTTGAGCAATCAGATTTTTTAAATTTTTAAGTTATCTTCCTTGGACGACCGCACTTTGTATGGAAAACCTGTGCGCGGAGGAACCAACTCGTAGCTAGTTGCGCCCTTACTTTGTTTTGAGTCCGCTCAACAACTTAAGCGAGCTGCGACTAGTTGCGACAAGGTTTCTTGTCGGTAGCGGCACTACCAGCAGACTGCTGACGTCCCGCACTCAACGCTCGCGGCAAAGGTGCCTGCGCCGGCAAGTTCCCTAAAAGCGTAGGGCAAAAACATACAAAGGAAGGAATCAAGTAGAGGAAATAACATTGCAATCATTACCCAAAATAGAGTTATATTACAAAGTAGCTTGTCGCAGCTCTAACAGATTGTTCTCATAACATGATCAGCAGCGACAAGAAAAGAAGAAAACGGGCAGCCTAGTCTACGCGATCGCGCTCGATCCTCTTGATCCCGCTCACCTTGTCCACAATGGGTGCGACAAGGGCCTTGAGCGATTCCAGATCAGCATCCGGCGGCAGGGTCTTGAGGACGTTGGTGAGGTTGAGGCCCGGGTTGCGGAAGGCCACCTTCACCAACACCTTTTGAAGAGCTCCCGCGCAGATCTTGCGCGACTCGTCGGCCAGCCGCTTTGGAGTCATCTCCCGGAGTCGCTGGAGGGCCGTCGCCACGCCTTTGAAGAACAAGGTGAGCTTGGCGCTGGATTGGAGGTTCTCATCAGAAGGATACCCGAGATCCTCCATCCCCAGCTGCGCCAGCTCCCTGTCGATATCTGCGGCAGCATTCACGAGACCCTCCGTCCAGTGCTCCACATTCTCCCTAAAAGTATTCTGGGCGGCAGCAGCACTCTCCAGCAGCGCCTTGTCGGCCTTGATCTCCTCCTTCAAGGCCACCTCCTGCTCCCTGGCGCCGTCCAGCGTCTTGGTCAGAGTAGTCAGCTTCAACTCAAGATCTGTGTTGGAGTCCTTGGCGGCGCTAAGCTCCTTGCCCTTCTCAGCAAGACGAACCTGTAGCTCTGAGTTGCTGTGGGCGTCCTTCTCCCGCTCACGCTTGAGCGCGGCAAGCTCCTCGCCGCTCGCCTTGAGATCGGCCTCCAGCCGCGCCACCTTCGTCTCCAGCTCCTTCTTGGCGGCCTCGGCAGCTGCGGCAGCATCCTCTGCTTGCTTGAGGGCTTCGCCAAATGATTGCTCGCGCGCGGTAAGCTCCTCCTCGTGGCTGTCGAAGTTAATCTTCCGCTGCGCCAGCTCGCCCTCCTGCGCAGACAGCTTCTCAGCGGCAAGCCGCTGTTGCTCTTCAACTTCAGCCTTCTCGAGGAAGAAGGCTTTCTGCTCCTCGGCGAGTTGCTCCCGCTCCTCTGCCAGAGACCGGAGAGCTTCCTGGTTAAGACCACGGAGCTCCTCCGCGCGCTTCTCGATGTCCACTCCCGCCTTCGCGACAAGCGCCTCTCGGGACTCCAGCTTGGCTTGCCGAGCGCGGTAGAGCGACAACAGTTTCCGCAGTAGCCGCTCCTCCTCAGGCTCGCCGCTGCTGCTGCTCGGCGCATCAACTAGCGTCAGCCCAGCGGAGGCGAGCACCTCTCCATCAAAACTCTCTCCTTCGACCGGCGCCCTGCAGCTTGACGCCCGGGGGAGGTTGATGAAGACGCCATCGCCGGCCTTCCAGTAGACGCCTGGCTGGGGCTCTTCGGAGCCTAGCGCTGCAGCAGCGGCGGAGGGATCGGCGGTCGGCGTAGCGCCTGGCGCTCCTGCGACCCCAGGGCTGTCAATGCGATCGCCAGACCCCTCGCCAGCTGCTGCGGCGGCAGCCTTGGCGGCCTCTTCGCCGGCGGGATCATCAGCGCCGGCTGCTTCTTCGGTGGCGGCGGCGTCATCGGCAGCAACCTCGGTCTCCATCGGCTCCGCAGCAGATGGGTCTGACGGACGGAAAAGGGAGAAAAGTCAAGCAAATATCCAAAAAGAAGATCAAAAGAAGAAGAACCCAAGGGAAGCTTTGAAGCGAGAAGATTGCCTGTACTTGGTTCTGCAGTCGTTGTCTCCGCCGCCGGGGGGCCGCTGGCACTCCCCCTTGCCGGAGAACTCCCCCTTGCCGGAGAACTCTCCCTTGGCGCGTAGTCGAAGCAGATGGCATGTCGGGGGCGGTCTCCGGGCGCTCCTGGTGGGGCTGCTCTGCTCCTACACAAACCAACAAACAGATGTCAGCAAAGAAAGAGCATCCATGCGCGCCTAACAGCGGAAAGCGAACCATATACTTACGTTGGGGGCTGCGCTGGGGGCTGCTCTGGAGAATAGTTGCCGGGTCCGGCAAGGTGGTCTCGGGCGCATCCTCTACTGTCGCAGTGGGTTCGTCCTCGACGATGATCATCTCCTTTGGACACGCTGGGACCTTGGCTCTCTTCGCCGCTCTCTGGGCCAGAGTCCTGAAAAGGAATAAGTTCGGAGCAAGGCAAATGAGATACAAGACAAAACAGCAAGAATTGAAGAACTACAAGTACAGTAAAGAATCTTACTCTTCTTCTTCCTCGTCGGAGCTGAGCGCGGAAAATTCGAAGTCCGGCTCACGTCCGGCGCGAGGAGGCGGAGGAGTAGGTTCCCTTGGCCGCTTGGCGGGAGCAGTGGCGGTGGTCCGAGACGACCCCGCCTCGGCTGCCGCCGCGGCGTGGGAAGCGGCAGAAGCAGAAGCGATGGTCCGGGAAGAACCAGCTCTAGTTGCCGCAGCAGCGTGAGGTGCTCCCGCGGCAACAGTACTTGCCGCGGTGGAGCGTGTCGCACGGCGCGGCGGCTGTCGACTCGTCTGCCGCTCTGCTACGTCCCCGGCCTTGCGGAGACGCCTTCTTGGTGGAGCCGGGGGCTCTGCTTGCGGTGAGCTGCCCGAAGATGAGGAAGAAGAGGAGTCGATCTCCAACGAGCCGCTCGTATCCTCGGCGGGCTCGCTCGACTCGACGTCATGCCCGGCAAGCTCCTCCTCGCCGGCAAGCCCCTCTCGCTCGGCAAGGCTTGCCGCCTCTGCTGCCTCTGCCTCCTCCACGGTGAATCCGAACTCGCCCGCGGCTGCGGCTGCCGCCGCCTCTTCCAACCTAGTGGCGATGCGTTTCATCTCCGCGTCGGTGGTGTCGCGGGTGAGGCTTTTCTTTTCATCAGAGCGGACCGGCTTTTCTACCAAGCCGTCGAAGAACTCCTACACGACGACTTCTTCAGGCTCTTGCCAAGTTGGGACAATTCCATGCGAGTCGCACAGTGGCATCATTGCACGGATGCGGTCGAGTGCGGAGTTGTTGCATAGCGGAACGACGTCCTTCGGCAACCTGAACACTTTGGGATGCTGAGGGTCGTACTTGAACAGCTCCTGGAGCATCGCGTTAAGTTCCAGAACAGTGAAGTTGAAGTTGAGGCCCGGACGCAGCCTCATGATATCCGCCGCATTCTTGAACTCCCAGGCGGGTCTCCTCCTCTCCTGCAGGGGGGCGACGCGGCGGCGAAGAAAATCTGCGCCAACTGCACCTACAGTGAGCCCGGCAAGCCTGAGGCGTTGGATCCGGGTGACGGCAATCTTCAGCATGTCATCTTCCGGGGCCACGTTGCTCCAATCGCTGCCGCGCGCTACTGGGGCTTGGCGCCGGGCGGTAAACGGCTGCGGGTTCTCCTCGACAATCCAGCACCAGTCTGCTGTCCATTCCTCCCACTTGCTGCGGAACTCTCCCTCCAGATAAGCGTCCTTCTTGCCGGCCCTTGAGATCCAGGCGATTCTGCCGGATAAAGGCTCTCCTCTCTCAACTCGGGGCATAAAGAAGTGGTGAAAAAGGGCTACATTTGGATAGACTCCGACAAAGTTTTCGCAGAGATGTGCGAAAACTGCCATGGTCAGAACAGCATTGGGGGTGAAGTCAAGGAGGCGGAACCCATAGGTGTTCATAATATCGCAGAAAAACTCAGAGAAAGGCGGGCAGAGCCTGCAGTAGAAGAACAAGGCGAATAACGGATATCCATTTGGAGCCATTTTCCAAGCGACGGCTGGAAGTACCTTCGTGCGCGGGTGCGCCCGCGTCTCCGTCGACCAGAAGAGGTAGTAGTACTCCCTCAGCTCCCTCGCAGCGAGCTTGGGGGGGGAGATTGCCCGCTCCTTTTGCAGCGCCGCGAGCCGCTGCGCCTCGGCCGACTTCACGGCCTTCCCCTTTTCGGCTTTCGGAGCCATGGCGGAAGTGGTGAGGGAGGTCGACGGCGTTGGTGGTGCTGGTGGCGATGGGGGGCAGAGCGCTGCTCTCTTTCAGTTTTGGGAAGAAGGGGGAGCAGCGGAGAAATAGCAACCGGCGAATGGGCGAACTGCCCCTGTTTCCCCTGCTTATAAGGAGGGAGGGGGCGGACGTTCCGCCTTTCCGAATAAAGAAACCACCCACGATCTCTCCCACGACGCCGCATTCAACGCATGCTGTTCGGGGAGGGCGCGGTGGATACGGAGTGCGATACGGCGTAACCCAGGCCGCGCGTGCCCATGCCCTGTTTTGGGCCTGGCCCAACAGCGCTCGGCACCGTGTATGGCCCAGGCCCGGGGGCTCCTGTCGGTGTACTAGAGTAGGGGTACCCTAGTATCCCGAACTTGTGCACGGGCAGTCGCAGCATACCGCGGCAAGGCTTGCCGGGTGACCGCCAAGGTCCTCTGTGGTTCCTTTCGAGCCATTCAAGAACAAAGTATTCAAGCCAAGGAGACAAGACCCCGGCAAGAGGAGCTTGCCGGGAAGGCCAACCAAGGCATCTCAAGGAACTTGCCGAGACGCGCCACGCGTCCCGGCAAGGCTCGGTGAGCGACAAGCTCCCGGACGCGACAAGACAACGACCGCGGCAAGGCGCTTGCCGCGGCAAGCTACCACTCTGTACCCGCGCTCCAGCGCATCCACCGACGTGTCGCTCTGGGACCCTTCCAGGCGTACGTGGCGGGAGGCTGTGCAGCCAGCAGTACGCGGTGGCAAGCGGCGCTGACAAGATTGCCGTCGTGGCGAGCGGTGGCGTCCCTGACGGTCCCTTTTGCACTATTCGGGCGACGCAGACGGGCATTCAATGCCTTTGTCCCCTGCCGTCAGGGTTAGGTATGATACACCGTACAGGTAGTTGTACCAACCGTAACACCTTTCCATTTTTTCCCTTGTTTACGTTGCCACCTGTCGGTGACCCCTTGAGCATATAAAAGGAGGCCCATGCGCAACGTAGAGGGGGGTTCGGACGGAGAAGAACACTCACGCTCGGTCTCGTTAGCTGCTGGTGTGTACTGTAGCACTCAGCGCTCCCGAGCAAGAACTCAATACAAACCACAAAGCAGGAGTAGGGTTTTACGCATCCGTGCGGCCCGAACCTGGGTAAACTGCTCGTGTGCTTCGCCTCGATCCGCTCTTCGCGCGATCTCCGCCCCCGCCGAACCGAAAGGGACCCGGTCTGCCGGTCCCATAGGTGCTCGTGGATCAGTTTCCCAGGCAAAAACCTAATATAATAAAAATATAATATAGGCATATTATATATATATATATATTCAGAAAAAGATTTCCTACAACATGAACATTTTTTCTAGAGACAAATAATATCCACAAAAAATTAAAATAAGCAAACAGTGCTTCTGGTTTATTTAAAAATCAAATTAAAATATTTTAAAATACCAAAATTACTTCAAACTCATTTTTCTCCATTTTTCTACTATAGGGAATCATTTTACCCTATTTTCCATATATTTTTTTGGAGAAAAATAATTTGAATAAAAATGAAATACCTCAAAATTTGAAAATGAGTTTCAAAATATTTCAAAAGAACTTCGAACTCATATTTCTTATAATTTGAAGAAGTCATTTTATTTTCTCTCATGAAAATCATTGAGTTGCATAAAGTTTCTGAGTTTGAAATATTTCAAAATAGAATTCAAATCTTTTCAAAACCCTTTTCATTTTATTAAATGGAAGAAGTCATATCATCTTCACTCTAGGGTCTTTTGATGAAATGAATTTGAATTCACGGAGATCAGAAGGAAAAATGAAATTTTGGGAAAGTCCTTTTATTCCGTGTAATTTAACTTTCAAAAGTTTCAAATTTCACTCAATTTCACACAACACATCACACAAGCAATTAAAACTATCTATTTAATATAACATTCCAAAATTTAGAATTTTGGGATGTTACAACAAAGAGAAAACGCAAAAAAAAAATCTCGATTCTTCTCTTTGTTTGTTGCGAGCTTTCCCATGTAAATAGTTTTTCTTGTTTTGTTTTTCTTTATTTTGCCTTCTTCAAGAAAAACTAAAAACTCCAAAAACAGTGTGTTTCTCTGAATTTCTTTCCTGGTTTTTGAGTTATACTATGGAGAAGACCACGATGAAAATGTTGAGTGGCTCTCATATGTATTATCGCTTGTCTAACAAAGAGCCCAATCTGCCTTGTCTTCTCCTTTTTGAATAAAATGTTTGCAGATTCCAGCTTATTCCACGGCATTCTTGCACTATTATTATTCTTATATCATTCAGTCATGCAAGTGAAAGGAAATAATGACGATATTTGATGAACCAGATGTGGTTGAGAGAAATGGGTATGAACTCAACTTGTTATATTTTTGTAAATATGTTTAACCTAGTATCCATGAATAGGCCTATTATGATCAAACATGTTTGCAATGACAAATAGAGATTATAGTTCCTCATGCCACGCTTAAGTAGCTAGGAGTGGATAATGAGTTATCTTGGAGGTCAACATTGCGTTAAAATGATTGTGATGTGGTATGATGATATGGATCCTCCTTTGAATGTTTCAAGTGGCTTGACTTGGAACATGTTCATGTGTGTAGTTGAATCAAAACCAACATAGCCTCTATGATATTTATGTTCATGGTGTGCATATCCTACTCATGCTGGTATTCAATGTTCATTATTCATAATGCATGCTCATGACCGTTTTCGCTATCTAGCTGGCCGCTTCTCAACCTATTTGCTAGCCTTCGCCTGTACTCAGCGGGAACACTGCTTGTGCATCAAAATCCCAAACCAAAGTTATCCCAGATGAGTCCACCATATCTACCTATATGTGGTATTACCATGCCGTCCTAAGTAAATTTGGATGTGCCACCTCAAAAAAAATCAAATAAACATCCTTTTTGCGTTTCTAGATTATTCATAGAGCGACAAGGGGTGGTCGGTATCTTCTATGCCAAGCGGGTTATTCTCATGGCGAGTCTTTATTCACTTGTCCTTGCACGAGAGGCACGGTAATAGGGATTCCCAGTCCCGAATTCAAAAAAAAGAGACTTACAAATAATCAAACAAAACTCCTATGGAGTAAAACCTTTACTTTATCGCTTGGGAACCGCCACTAATGTGATTAGCATGGAAGATATAGATAACTTTCGGTTGAGAAGTAAACAGGAAGGGTGCATTTTCTCAAAATTACATTTATCTCTGTTTTAAAAGTGTGAGCTCTGGCACCGCTACAAATCACTGCTTCGCTCAGCGAAGGGACTATCAATTTACTTTTATGTTGAGTCATCACCTTCTCAAATAAGTGCTAGATCTGAGAGCACTATTTTCATCCTCATGCATTGTGTATAGTTAATGTTGGGTGTTAGCATGACTGGATATTTTCTACCATGAATTACAATGTTTAGTCGCTGCTTGAACTTTGGAGGTGCTCTGCATTTATGTTTTGCGGTCTCAGAAAGGGCTAGCGAGATACCATTGTTGTCATATTATATTATGGTTGTTTTGACAAAGTGTTGTCATTGGAGATATCTTATTATTGCTCTCTAGTTGTTTATGCCATTGATTTGAGTTAATATAATTTCTAAGAGTTATTGTTGATATGGTTAGTCATGATCTTTGCTGAAAACCTGGGTGCTACTTAAGCTTGTTTATGTAAACAAGACCAAAAGAGTTTGTAAAAGTTTTTCTTTTTCACTTTCAGTTTGTCAATTGAATTGCTTGAGGACAAGCAAAGGCTTAAGCTTGGGGGAGTTGATACGTCTCCGTCGTATCTACTTTTCCTAACGCCTTTTCTCTTATTTTGGACTCTAATTTGCATGGTTTGAATGAAACTCAGACTAATGATGTTTTCGACAGAACTACCATGTGCTACCTCTTAAGCTTGCGTTGTATTCCCTCGAAGAGGAAAGGGAGATGCATCATAGTAGCGTAAGTATTTCCCTCAGTTTTTGAGAACCAAGGTATCAATCCAGTGGGAGACCACGCGCCAGTCCCTCGCACCTGCACAAACAAATAAAAACTTCGCAGCCAACGCGATAAGGGGTTGTCAATCCCTTTACGGTCACTTACGAGATTGAGATCTGATAGAGATGATAGTTATATTTTTGGTATTTTAGGTTTAATAAAACAGCAAATAAAAGCGGTAAAACTAAAGTAGATGTAGATTGATATGTTGAGAATAGACCCGGGGGCCATAGTGTTCTCTAGTGGCTTCTCTCATGATAGCGATATTCTACGGCGGGTAAACAATTTACCGTCCAGCAATTGATAGAAAAGCGAATAATTATGAGACTATCTAGGCATGATCATTGTATATAGGCATCACGTCCGAGACAAATAGACCGACTCCTGCCTGCATCTACTACTATTACTCCACACATCGACCGCTATCTAGCATGCATCTAGTGTATTGACTTCATACGAACAGAGTAACGCCTTAAGCAAGATGACATGATGTAGAGGGATAAACTCAAGCAATATGATGAAAACCCCATCTTTTTATCATCAATGGCAACAATACAATACGTGCCTTGCTGCCCCTACTGTCACTGGGAAAGGACACCGTAAGATTGAATCCAAAGCCAAGCACTTCTCCCATTGCAAGAACTATAGATCTAGTAGGCCAAACCAAACCAATAATTTGAAGAGACTTGCAAGGATATTATGAGCACACATAAAAAGTTCAGAGAAGAACCAAATATCTTTCATAGATAACCTTGATCATAAACTCACAATTCATCGGATCTCGACAAACACACCACAAAAAGAGATTACATCAAATAGATCTCCTCGAAGACCGAGAAGAACTTTGTATTGAGATCCGGAGAGAGAGAAGAAGCCATCTAGATACTAGCTATGGATCCGAAGGTCTGTGGTAAACTACTCACAACTCATGGTGAGGGCGATGATGATGATGATGAAGGCCTCAGTGATGGACCCCCCTCCCGGAACAGGCTCCAAGATGGGATCTCCACGGGAACAGAAGCTACAGCGGTGGAATTAGGGTTTTCTCTCTGCGTATGGACTTTCTGGGGTACGTAGGTATATATAGGAAGAAGGAGGGCACCGGGGGCCGTGTGGGCCAGCCTCGAGGCAGGGGGCGCGCCCTGGGAAAGGGGGCACGCCCCCATCCTCGAGGGCTGGCTCTTTGCCCCCTGACTTGGTCCTGACATTTCCCGAGCGTGATTTCCTCCAAAAATATCTCTCGCGAAGGTTTCATTCCGTTTGGACTTCGTTTGATATTCCTTTTCTGCAAAACCCGGAAATAAGCAAAAAAACAGCAATCTGGACTGGGCCTTTGGGTTAGTAGGTTAGTCCCAAAAATGATATAAAAGTGAATGATAAAGCCCATTAAACATCCAAGACTTCATAAATAATAGCATGGAACAATCAAAAATTATAGATACGTTGGAGACGTATCAAGCATCCCCAAGCTTAATTCCTTCACGTCCTCGAGTAGGTAAATGATAAAGAAAGAATTTTTGATGTGAAATGCTAACCAATATAGTTTATCAATATAATTCTCTTAATTGTGGCATGAATGTTCAGATCTAAAAGATTCAAGATAAAATTCTATATTGACCTAAGAAATAAGAATACTTCAAGCAATACTAACAAAGCAATCATGTCTTCTCAAAATACTATGGCTAAAGAAAGTTATCCCTATTAAATCATATAGTGTTGGCTATGCTCCCTTGTTATCACACTAAATATTCATATTATGCACAACCCCGATTTCAGCCAAGCATTTGCTTTCATGCTCTATCTTTTCAACCTTTCAACTTTCACGCAATACATGAGCGTGAGCCATGGACATAGCACTTTGGCTGGAATAGAGGTGGTTGTGGAGAAAAAAGAGGGAGATAGTCTCACATCGACTAGGCGTATCAACGGTCCATGGAGATGCCCATCAATAGATATCAATGTGAGTGAGTAGGGATTGCCATGCAATGGATGCACTAGAGCTAAATATGAATGAAAGCTCAACAAAAGAAACTAGTGGGTGTGCATCCAACTTGCTTTCTCACGAAGACCTAGGGCATTTGAGGAAGCCCATCATTGAAATATACAAGCCAAGTTCTATAACGAAAATTCCCACTAGTATATGAAAGTGACTAAACATGAGACTCTCTACAATGAAGAACATTGTGCTACTTTGAAGCACAAGTGTGGAAAAAATAGTAGCAATTGTCCCTTTTTTTGGGCCTTTTTTTCTTTGGCCTTTCTTCTTTTTTTTCCTTTTTTTGCGGAGGGGCTTTATAGATTCAGCCTTTCCTCCCATGGGACAATGCTCTAAAAATGATGATCATCACACTTTCATTACAACACAATATTACAACTCGATACTACAAAAACAAAGTATGACTCTATATGAATGCCTCCGGCGGTGTACCGGTATGTGCAATGAAACAAGAGTGACATGTATGAAAAGATTATGCATGGTGGCCTTGCCACGAATACGATGTCAACTACATGATCATGCATGGCAATATGACAATATGATGCGTGTCATATAAACGGAACGGTGGAAAGTTGCATGGCAATATATCACGGAATGGCTATGGAAATGCCATGATAGGTAGGTATGGTGGCTATTTTGAGGAACAATATGGTGGCTGTTTTGAGGAAGGATATATAGTGGTTTTATGGCACCGGCGAAAGTTGCGCGGTACAAGAGAGGCTAGCAATGGTGGAAGGGTGAGAGTGCGTATAATCCATGGATTCAAAATTAGTCATAAGAACTCATATACTTATTGCAAAAATCTACGAGTCATCAAAACAAAGCAATCAACGCATGCCCCTAGGGGGGAGGTTGGTAGGAGTTAACCATCGCGCGCCCCCGACCTCCACACAAAGGTTGACACTCTACAAATACCTGGCTTTAACTTAGTCACACAACGGTTCACCATACGTGCATGCTACGGGAATCACTAACCTTAACACAAGCATTTCTCAATTTCATAATAACTCCACTAGCATGACTCTAATATCACTATCCTCATGTCTCAAAACAATTATCAAGCATCCAACATCTCTTTCTATTCAATGCACTTGATGTGATTTTTTTTACTACATTGACGTTGGATGTTTATCATGTGAAGACTAGTTTATTTAGCCTAAACACATTACCATGCTGTTTTAATAGACTCTCAAATAGATATAAGTGAAGCATGAGAGTTCTACAATTTCTACAAAATATTCCCACCACCATGCTCTAAAAGATATAAGTGAAGCACTAGAGCAAAAACTATTCAACTCAAAAGATATAAGTGAAGCACATAGAGTGTTCTAACAATTTCTAGGCCATATTTAACTCTCTCAAATAGGTGTGTCCAGCAAGTATGATTGTGGAAAACTAACAAGCAAAGACTCAAATTATACAAGACGCTCCAAGCAAAACACATAACATGTTGCGAAGTATAGTTACCGATGGATGAAGACGAAAGAGGGGATGCCTTCCCGGGGCATCCCCAAGCTTAGGCTTTTTGATTATCTTGAATTTACTTGGGGTGCCATGGGCATCCCCAAGCTTGGGCCTTTTCTACTCCTTGTTCCATAGTCCATCAAAGCAATACTCAAAACTTGAAAACTTCACAACACAAAACTTAGACAAAAATTCTCGTGAGCTTCGTTAGTAAGAGAAAGCAAACCACTACTCAAAGGTACAGCAAAGAATTCATTCTTTGTTTATAATGGTGTTAAACCTACTGTACTCCAAGTTCTCTATGGTTCATATCCTCCAATATTACTCATAGATGCATCGGAATAAGCAAACAACACACGAAAAACAGAATCTGTCAAAGACAGAACAGTCTGTAGTAATCTGCAGGGTTCGCCTACTTCTGGAACTCCAAACAATTTCAAACTAAATTGGTAAATTTTCGCAATTTGTCTACCAATCAGCAGCAAAAATAATCAACTAAAAAGCACGCTCCAGTAAAATCCAACGACTATTTCGGCAAGCGCTAACGATTCTGTTTTTCACAGCAAGATCATATAAACTTCACACAAGACTTACCAAAGGTTCTACTTGGCACAAACACTAAACAAAACGTGAAAACACATCTAATCAGAGACTAGATGCAATATTTATTCCCTAAAAGCAACAAAAACATAAAACATAAAATTGGGTTGTCTCCCAACAAGCGCTACCGTTTTACGCCTCTAGCTAGGCACGATTTTAGTGATGCTCTCATGAAAGACAAGAATTGAAGCACAAAGAGAGCATCATAAAACATCTGACAAACACATCTAAGTCTAACATACTTCCTATGCATAGGCATTTTTATAAGCAAACAAATTATTATAGCAAGCAAGAACTAGCATATGCAAGGAAGAAGACAGAAACAAGATCAATCTCAACATGAAGAGTGGTAATTTAGTAACATGAAGATTTCTACAACCATATTTTCCTCTCTCATAATAATTGCATGTAGGATCATAAGAAAATTCAACAATATAGCTATCACATAACATATTCTCAACACGATCCACATGCATACGAAGTTGACACTCTTCCAAAATAGTGGGATCAATATTAACTAAAGTCATGACCTCTCCAAACCCACTTTTATCAAAAAAATCATAAGATTGATCATACTCCAAATATGTGGGATCTAAAGTTGACACTCTTCCAAACCCACTTTCAATATTATTTCAAACATTATAATCAATCTTCCATTCATCATGGGGCTTAAATAAATTTTCAAGATTATAAGAAGAATCACCCCAATCATGATCATTGCAACAAGTAGTAGCTATAGCAAAACAAGCATCCCCAAGCTTAGGGTTTTGCATATCATTAACACAATTGACATCAAGAGAATTTATAATAGCATCAATCATGGTTTTCATCGAAGGAACTATCAAGTATGGGTGCAATAGCAACGATCTCATGTTTAACATAGGGAACTATAGCAAATTCTTCATCATAAATATTGGCATCATGTCCACGAGAATAGCAAGCATCATGTTCATCAAGGGATATTTCAATCAAATCATCGGAGTCATAATTATCTATAGATTCATGCATATCATTATTTTCCTTCAAAGCATCGGTCATTCCTTCAATAAATTCTTTGATATTGGCATTATGAGCATAGTTTTCATAGCAATATTTAAGTATGTCAAAATTTTCAGATTCATAGAGAGTAATATCATACTTTTCAATCAAAGAAGCAACTTCATAAGCACCCTTAAAAGCAATGAATTTTTCAATTCGTTCGATATCATAGTAACTATAAACACCCTTTGCATAAGAAGATAAGATTTCATTATCATTAAACTCACATATGTAGGGGAGGTGTTTTTCAGGGTTCTTAGAGCAACAAGTAAAATCATAGATTTCACAAAGATTCCCATCATAACACAACAATCTGTTTATCTGATCCCATAAGAGTATCCCCTTTTCAGACAAATGGTGACGCACAAAATGAGCATGCTCATCTAAAGATTTCCCGTCAACTAGGCTAGTTGGGGTTTCAGCCCGAGCGCATAAGGATCGAAGATGATCCAAGTAGAACACCTTAAGGTGATCCATAACAATAGATTTTTAGCCAGCAAAGATGCAAGCTAATTGAGGGCACATAGCACACAAGAAAATGAGAGGCAAGCGAACAATAAACACACGGCAGAAGAAGGGCGGATAAAGCGGCAAAGGTGAAGTGAGGGAGAGGAAAACGAGAGGCAAATAAATGTAATGCGAAGGATAAGGGTTTGTGATAGGTACTTGGTATATGACTTTTGCGTAAGCCTCCCCGGCAACGGCGCCAGAAATTCTTCTTGCTACCTCTTGAGCTTGCGTTGTATTCCCTTGAAGTGGAAAGGGAATTGCAGCACAGTAGCGTAAATATTTCCCTCAGTTTTTGAGAACCAAGGTATCAATCCAGTAGGAGACCACGTGCCAGTCCCTCGCACCTGCACAAACAAATAAGAACTTCACAGCCAACACGATAAGGGGTTGTCAATCCCTTTAAGGTCACTTACGAGAGTGAGATCTGATAGAGATGATAGTTCTATTTTTGGTATTTTAGGTTTAACAAACAGAAAATAAAAGTGGTAAAAGTAAAGTAGATGTAGATTGATATGTTGAGAATAGACCCGTGGGGCATAGTGTTCTTTAGTGGCTTCTCTCATGATAGCGATATTCTACAGCGGGTAAACAAATTACTATCGAGCAATTGATAGAAAAGCGAATAATTATGAGACTATATAGGCATGATCATTGTATATAGGCATCACGTCCGAGACAAGTAGACCGACTCCTGCCTGCATCTACTACTATTACTCCACACATCGACCGCTATCCAGCATGCATCTAGTGTATTGAGTTCATACGAACAGAGTAACGCCTTAAGCAAGATGACATGATGTAGAGGGATAAACTCAAGCAATATGATGAAAACTCCATCTTTTTATCCTCGATGGCAATAATACAATATGTGCCTTGCTGCCCCTACTGTCACTGGGAAAGGACACCACAAGATTGAACCCAAAGCCAAGCACTTCTCCCATTGCAAGAACTATAGATCTAGTAGGCCAAACCAAAGCAATAATTCAAAGAGACTTGCAAGGATATTATGAGCACACATAAAAAGTTCAGAGAAGAACCAAATATCTTTCATAGATAACCTTGATCATAAACTCACAATTCATCGGATCTCGACAAACACACCGCAAAAAGAGATTACATCGAATAGATATCATCGAAGACCGAGGAGAACTTTGTATTGAGATCCGGAAAGAGAGAATAAGCCATCTAGATACGAGCTATGGACCCGAAGGTCTGTGGTATACTACTCACAACTCATGGTGAGGGCGATGATGATGATGATGAAGGCCTCCGTGATGGATCCCCCTCCCAGAACAGGCTCCAAGATGGGATCTCCACGGGAACAGAAGCTACGGCGGTGGAATTACGGTTTTCTCTCTGCGTATGGAGTTTCTGGGGTACGTAGGTATATACAGGAAGAAGGAGGGCACCGGGGGCCGTGTGGGCCTGCCTCGAGGCAGGGGGCGCGCCCTGGGAAGGGGGGCGCCCCCCACCCTCGAGGGCTGGCTCTTTGCCCCCTGACTTGGTCCCTACGTTTCCCGAGCATGATTTCCTCCAAAAATATCTCTCGCGAAGGTTTCATTCCATTTGGACTCCATTTGATATTCCTTTTCTGCAAACCCCTGAAATAGGCAAAAAAACAACAATTTGGACTGGGCCTTTGGGTTAGTAGGTTAGTCCCAAAAATGATATAAAAGTGAATGATAAAGCCCATTAAACATCCAAGACTTCATAAATAATAGCATGGAACAATCAAAAATTATAGATACGTTGGAGACGTATCACCATGGTGTTGTTTTTGTGCAGAAATAAAAGTTCTCGGAATGGAACGAAACTTTTTGGAGAATTATTTCAGAATAAAAGAAAAATATTGGAACCAAGAACCACCGGAGGGGGGCCCTGGGTGAGCACAACCCACCACTCCACCAGGGCGCCCCCCTCCATGCGCGCCTAGGTGGGTTGTGCCTACCTGGTGGCCTCGTAGACCCCGATTCCAGCTCCATAAATACCTATTTTCCAGAAAAAATCAAGGAGGAAGAAT
Source organism: Secale cereale (assembly GCA_902687465.1). Lineage (NCBI taxonomy): Eukaryota > Viridiplantae > Streptophyta > Magnoliopsida > Poales > Poaceae > Secale > Secale cereale. The sequence continues at coordinate 52,796,321 of LR738713.1, read as the reverse complement.
TATCTCATTTCGTGATACGGAGCCGCCGCCACCTCCTGTTCTTCATCGGGAGGCCATATCTGCAGTCCATTTGGGGCTCCGGAGAGGGGGGCCTTTGATCTTCGTCATTATCAACCCTGCTTCATCACCAATTCCATGATGCTCTCCACCGGGAGTGAGTAATTACTTCATAGGCTCGCTGGTCGGTGAGGAGTTGGATGACATACATCATGTTAACGAGTTAGTTTTGTTAGCGCTTGATCCCTAGTATCCATTATGTTGTGATATTGATGTTGTTATGACTTTGCCATGCTTAATGCTTGTCACTTTGGGCCCGGGTGCCTTGAACTCAGATCTGAACCATTTATGTTTTCACCATTATATATGTGTTCTAGATCCGATCTTGCAAGTCATATTCACCTATTATGTGTTATGATCTGTAAACCCCGGAGTGACAATAGTCGGGACACTTTCCGGTGATGACCGTAGTTTGAGGAGTTCATGTATTCGCTATGTGTTAATGCTTTGTTCCAGTTCTCTATTAAAAGGATGCCTTAATATCCCTTACTTTCCTTATGGACCCCGCTTCCACGAGAGAGTAGGACAAAAGATGTCATACAAGTTCTTTCCATAAGCAGGTATGACTATTTACGGAATACATGCCTACATTATATTTATGAACTGGAGCTAGTTTTGTATCGCCCTAGGTTATGTCTGTTATATGATGAATATCATCCAATAAATCGCCGATCCAATGCCTATGAATTTCCTACATATTATTCTTGCTAAGTTACTACTGTTGTTGTTACCGTTACAACTGCTACAAAGTCATTGCTATCACTGTTACCGTTACTATTGCTTTTACCACTACTATCAAAACTATCATATTATTGTGCTACTGATTACTTTGCTGTAAAGAATTAATCCCCAGGTGTGGCTGAACTGACAACTCAGTTGCTAATACTTGCAAATATTCTTTGGCTCCCCTTGTGTCGAATATATAAATTTGGGTTGAATACTCTACCCTCGAAAACTATTGTGATCCCCTGTACTTGTGGGTTATCAGGTGCGTAGACACACTCTCCCCTCTCGTTGCTATGCCTCTCCTAGATAGATCTTGGGTGTTTGTAGGATTATTTTTTTCATTCTTCGTTCCCTATCAATGGCATCAGGAGCTAGGTCTATGCATAGATGTATATGCACGAGTAGAACACAAAGAGTTGTGGGTGTTGATGCTCAGATTGCTTACCTCTCTTGTTTTATTTGGTTTCGGTGGTATTGTGGGATGAAGAGGCCCGGACCAACCTTACTTTTCCACGCACAAGAGACTGGTTCCACCGACAAACATGCAACTTGTTTTTCATAAGGTGGCTTGCGGGTGTCTGTCTCTCCTACTTTAGTTGAATCTAATTTGATGAAGGCGCTCCTTGTAGAAGGTTAAAAGGCAACTTGACTATCATCATTGTGGCTTTACGTAGGTAAGAACGGTCCTTGCTAGTTACCCATAGCAGCCACGTATAATTTGCAACAACAAAGTAGATGATGTCTAACTTGTTTTTGCAGGGCATGTTGTGGTGTGGTATGGCCAAAATGTGATGTGATATATGTTGATGTATGAGATGATCATGTTTTGTAATAGGTTCACGACTTTCATGTCGATGACTACAGTAACCGGCAGAAGCCATAGGGTTGTCTTTAATCTATTATTCGTCATGTACTTGCTCTACTTTATCGCTATGTGTTAGCCATAGTTGTAAAACCAATAGGTTGCGAGACGACCATGTGATGCCACGATGATAGAGATCATGATGATGGAGATCATGGTGTTATGTCGGTGACAACGGAGATCATGCCGGTGCTTGGATATGGAGATCAAAGGCACGAGATGATAATGTCCATATCATGTCACATATTGGTTGCATGTGATGTTTATATTTTTATACATCTTATTTTGCTTAGAACGACGGTAGCATTATAAGATGATCCCTTCACTTGATTTCAAGAACGACGGTAGCAAAAGTTTGTCGTTTCGAAGCACTTCGTGATGATCAGGTGTGATAGACTCTACGTTCGCATACAATGGGTGTAAGCCAGTTTTACACATGCATAATACTTGGGTAAAACTTGACGAGCCTAACATGTACAGACATGGCCTCGGAACACAGGAGACCGAAAGGTCGAACATGAGTCATATAGTAGATATGATCAACATGGAGATGTTCACCATTGATGACTACCCCATCTCACATGATGATCAGACATGAGTTCATTGGTTTGGTCATGTATCACCTAGACAGCTTGAGGGATGCTGATTTAAGTGGGAGTTCATTAGTAATTTGATTAACTAGACTAAATTATCATGAGCTTAGTTTTAATTGTCTTTGAAAAATATATGTTGTAGTGTTGGGGAACATTGCATGGAAAACAAAAAAAATTCTACACATACGTAAGATCTATCCATGGAGATGCATAGCAATGAGAGGGGAGAGTGTGTCTACGTACCCTCGTAGACTGTAAGCGGAAGCGTTTATTAATGCAGTTGATGTAGTTGAACTTCTTTGCGATCCAACCGATCAAGTACCAAAATTATAGCACCTCCACGTTTAGAACACGTTTAGCTCGGTGATGTCCTCCCTTTCTTAATCCAGCAAGACGGGTGAAATAGTGGATGAGTTTCATCAGCATGACAATGTGGTGACGGTGGTGGTGATGCAATCTCCGCAGGGCTTCGCCTAAGCACTACAAAAATATGACCGAGGGACGAACTGTGGAGAGGGGCGCCGCACATGGCTAAGAGATTGTTCTATCCTTTGTGTGGCACCCCTCCCACATATATATTGGCGGGGGAGAGGGGAGGCAGCCATGAGGCGCCCCAAGGGTGGATGAATCCCACTTGGGTTCCTGTCCTCGGCTGACGCCCCCTTTCTTCTTTTTGTGCGGGAGGAAGGCAGGGGGAGATGCCCCCCCTTTCCTTTCTCTCATGAGGAGGGAAATGCAGGAGGGGCCAACCCTCCCCCTTTCCTTCCCCTAGGGTCGGCGGCCAGGGAGAGCGGCACACCAGCCCTTTGTGGGCTGGTGCGTTCCTCCATTTGGCCCATTAAGCCCATATAGCCTCCCAGGCTTCCCGGAATCCCTTCCAGTGATCTGATGACTACCCGGCCGGTACCTCCCAAAACTCTTCCGGTGTCCAAATAGTATCGTTCTATATATCAATCTTTAACTCCTGACCATTCAGGATCTCCTTGTCATGTCTGTGATCTCATTCGGGACTCCGAACAACATTCGGTCACCAAATCACATAACTCATATAACACTATATCATCAACAAATGTTAAGCGTGTGGATCCTACGGGTTCGAGAACTACGTAGGCATGACCGAGACACTTCTCTGGTCAATAACCAATAGTGGAACCTGTATGCCCATATTGGTTCCTACATATTCTACGAAGATCTTTATCGGTCGAACCGTTATGACAACATATGTAATTCCCTTTCTCCGTCGGTATGTTACTTGCCCAAGATTTGATCGTCGGTATCTCCATACCTAGTTCAATCTCGTTACCGGGAAGTCCCTTTACCCGTTCCATAATACATCATCTCGTAACTAACTCTTTAGTCATTTTGCTTGCAAGCTTCTTATGATGTGTAGTACCGAGAGGGCCCAGAGATACCTCTCTGATACAGTGGGTGACAAATCCTAATCTCGATCCATGCTAGCTCAATAGACACCTTCAGAAATAGATGTAGAGCATCTTTATGATCACCCACTTATGTTGTGATGTTTGATATCACACAAGGTATTCCTCCGGTATCCATGAGTTGCATGATCTCATAGTCGAAGGAATATGTATTTGACATTAAGAAAGCAATAGCAATAAACTGAACAATCATATGCTAAGCTAACAGATGGGTCTTTTCCATCACATCATTCTCCTAATGATGTGATCTCGTTATCAAGTGACAACACATGTCTATGATTAGGAAACCTTAACCATCTTTGATCAACGAGCTAGTCTAGTATAGGGACACGGTATTTGTTTATGTATCCACACATGTATTTAAGTTTCCAGTCAATACAATTCTAGCATGATGAACCTTTATCTTGATTAAGGAAATATAATAATAGAGTCGGTAATCATAGAGTCAATAATATAGTTCACATCACCATGTGATTAACACCCAAAGAGTTTACTAGAGTCAATAATCTAGTTCACATCGCCATGTGATTAAGACCCAAAGAGTTCTAAGGTGTGATCATGTTTTGCTTGGGAGAGAGGGTGTTAGTCAACTGGTCTGCAACATTCAGATCCGTGTGTACTCTGCAAATACATATGTCTACAATGCTCTGCATAAAGCTACTCTAGCTAATTGCTCTCATGTTCAATACGCATCTAGATTGATACTCAGAGTATTCAGGATTAGTGTCAAAGCTTGCATTGACGTAACCCTTTACGACGAACTCTTTATCACCTCCATAACCGAGAAACATTTCCTTATTCCTCTAAGGATAATTTTGACCGCTGTCCAGTGATCCACTCCTGGATCACTCTTGTACCCCCTTGCCAGACATGTGGCAAGGCACACATCATGTCTGGTACACAGCATGGCATGCTTTATAGAACCTATGGTTGAGGCATAGGGAATGACTTTCATTCTCTCTCTATCTTGTGTCGTGGTCGGACTTTGAGTCTTACTCAATTTTACACCTTGCAACACAGGCAAGAACCCTTTCTTTGACTGATCCATTTTGAACTTCTTCAAAACTTTATCAAGGTTTGTGCTTGGTGAAAGTCCTATTAAGCATCTCGATCTATCCCTATAGATCTTGATGCCCAATATATAAGCAGCTTCACTGAGGTCTTTCTTTGACTTATTCAAATATACTTTTATGCTATCCAGAAATTCTATATCATTTACAATCAGCAATATGGCATCCACATATAATATTAGAAATGCTACAAAGCTCCCACTCACTTTCTTGTAAATACAGGCTTCACCGTAAGTTTGTATAAAACCATATGCTTTGATCACCTCATCAAAGCGTATATTCCGACTCCGAGATGCTTGCACCAATCCATAGATGGATCGCTGGAGCTTGCACACTTTGTTAGCTCCTTTAGGATCGACAAAACCTTTTGGTTACATCGTATACAATTCTTCTTTAAGAAATCGATTAAGGAATGCTGTTTTGACGTCCATTTGCCAGATTTCATAATCAGAAAATGCGGCAATTGCTAACATGATTCAGACAGACCTAAGCATCGCTACGGGTGAGAAAGTCTCATTGTAGTCAACCCCTTGAACTTGTCAAAAAACTTTTGCAACAAGTCGAGCTTTGTAGATTGTGATATTACCATCAGGGTACGTCTTCCTCTTGAAGATCCATTTATCCTCAATGGCTTGCAGATCATCGTGCAAGTCCACCAAAGTCCACACATTGTTCTCACACATGGATCGTATCTCAGATTTCATGGCCTCAAGCCATTAGTTGGAATCTGGGCTCATCATAGCTTCTTCGTAGTTCGAAGGTTTGTTGTTGTCTAACAACATGACTTGAAGGACAGGATTACTGTACCACTCTGGTGCGGTACGTATTCTGGTCGACCTTCGAGGTTCAGTAGTAACTTTATCTGAAGTTTCATGGTCATCATTAGCTTCTTCTCTAGTTGGCGTAGGCAACACGGGAACAGTTTTCTCTGATGTGCTATTTTTCAACTCGAGAGAAGGTACAACTACCTCATCAAGTTCTACTTTCCTCCCACTCAATTCTTTCGAGAGAAACTTGATACTTCTCCAACGTATCTATAATTTTTGATTGTTCTATACTATTATATATTCTGTTTTGGATGTTTAATGGGCTTTATTATACACTTTTATATTATTTTTGGGACTAACCTACTAACCCAAGGTCCAGTGCAAATTTCTGTTTTTTTGCCTATTTCAGTGTTTCGCAGAAAAGGAATATCAAACGGAGTCCAAACGGAATGAAACCTTCGGGAGAGTTATTTTTGGAACGATATCTTTACGAGAGACTTGGAGTACAAGCCAGAGAAGAAATATGGTGCCCACGAGGGGGCAGGGCGCGCCCAGGGGGGCAGGCGTGCCCCCCACCCTCGTGGGCCCCATGTTGCTCCACCGACGTACTTTTTCCTCCTATATATATCCACGTACCCTGAAAGCATCGAGGACGACCAAGAAACCCTAATTCCACCGCCGTAACCTTCTGTTCCCGTGAGATCCCATCTTGGGCCTGTTCCAGAGCTCCGCCGGAGGGGGCATCGATCACGGAGGGCTTCTACATCAACACCATAGCCCCTCCGATGAGTTGTGAGTAGTTTACCACAGACCTTCGGGTCCATAGTTATTATCTAGATGGCTTCTTCTCTCTCTTTGGATCTCAATACAAAGTTATCCTCGATCTTCGAGCAGATCTATTCGATGTAATCTTTTTGCGGTGTGTTTGTCGAGATCCGATGAATTGTGGGTTTATGATCAAGAATATCTGTGAAAAATATTGGATACTTTTCTGAAATCTTTTATGTATGATTATAATATCCTTGCAAGTCTTTTCGAATTATTGGTTTGGTTTGGCCTACTAGATCTATAGTTCTTGCAATGGAAGAAGTGCTTGGCTTTGGGTTCAATCTTGCGGTGTCCTTTCCCAGTGATAACAGGGGCAGCAAGGCATGTATAGTATTGTTGCCATCGAGGATAAAAAGATGGGGTTTATATCATATTGCTTGAGTTTATCCCTCTACATCATGTCATCTTGCTTAAGGCGTTACTCTGTTCTTATGAACTTAATACTCTAGATGCATGCTGGATAGTGGTCAATGTGTGGAGTAATAGTAGTAGATGCAGAATCGTTTCGGTCTACTTGTTACGGACGTGATGCCTACATACAATGATCATGCCTAGATATTCTCATAACTATGCGCTTTTCTATCAATTGCTCGACAGTAATTTGTTCACCCACCGTAGAATTCTGCTATCATGAGAGAAGCCACTAGTGAAACCTATGGCCCCCGAGTTTATCTTTATCGTATTACTTTCCCGTCAACTAGCTAATTTCTTTCGCTGTTGCTTTACTTTGCTTTATTTACTTTTTCTCTATACCAAAAATACCAAAAATATTATCTTATCATATCTATCAGATCTCACTCTCGTAAGTGACCGAGAAGGGATTGACAATCCTTTATCGCGTTGGCTGCGAGGTTCTTATTTGTTTGTGCAAGTGCGAGGGACTCGCGCGTGGTCTCCTACTGGATTGATACCTTGGTTCTCAAATACTGAGGGAAATACTTACGCTACTGTGCTACATCACCCTTTCATCTTCGAGGGTATACAGCGCAACTCGATAAGTAGCAAGAAGAATTTCTGGCGCCGTTGCCGGGGAGATCTACGCAAAAGTCATATACCAAGTACCTATCACAAACCCTTATCCCTCGCACTACATTATTTGCCTCTCGTTTTCCTCTCCCCCACTTCACCCTTGCCGTTTTATTCGCCCTTCTTTTTCCGTGTGTTTTACCGTTCACTTGCCTCTTGTTTGCTTGTGTGTTGGATTGCTTGCTTGTCACTATGGCTCAAGATAATACCAAATTGTGTGACTTTTCCAATACCGACAATAATTATTTTATTAGCACTCCGATTGCTCCTATCTTAGATGTTGAATCTTGTGATCAATGCTGCTCTGTTGAATCTTTTCATGAAAGATCAATTTTCTGGCCTTCCTAGTGAAGATGCCGCTACCCATCTAAACAACTTTGTTGATTTGTGCGATATGCAAAAGAAGAGAGATACGGATAATGATATTGTTAAATTGAAGCTATTTCCATTTTCACTTAGAGATCGTGCTAAAACTTGGTTCTCCTCTTTGCCTAGAAATAATATTGATTCATGGAATAAATCTCTAAGTATTTTCCTCCCGCTAAGATTATCTCTCTTAGAAACGATATTATGATTTTTAAGCAACTAGATCATGAGCATGTTGCACAAGCTTGGGAGAGAATGAAATTAATGATACGTAATTTCCCTACACATGGTTTGAACTTATGGATGATTATACAAAAAAATATGCCGACCGGCTTGAATTTTGCTTCTAGAAATCTTTCAGATTCGTCCGCGGGGGGCACTTTCATCGAAATCACTTTAGGAGAAGCTACCAAACTCCTAGATAATATTATGGTTAACTACTCTCAATGGCACACCAAAAGATCTACTAGTTAAAAAGTGCATTCTATTGAAGAGATTAGTGTTTTGAGTGGAAAGATGGATGAACTTACGAAATTATTTGCTACTAAAAGTGCTTCTTCCGATCCTAATGATATGCCTTTATCCACGTTGATTGAAAATAATAATGAATCTTTGGATGTGAATTTTCTTGGTAGGAATAATTTTGGTAACAATGCTTATAGAGGAAACTTTAATCCTAGACCTTTTCCTAGTAATTCCTCTAATAATTATGGTAATTCCTACAATAACTCTTATGGAAATTTTGGTAAGATGCCCTCTGAATTTGAGACTAGTGTTAAAGAGTTTATGAATTCGCAAAAGAATTTCAATGCTTTGCTTGAAGAAAAATTGCTTAAGATTGATGAGTTAGCTAGAAACGTGGATATAATTACTCTTGATGTTGATTCTTTGAAACTTAGATCTATTCCACCTAAGCATGATATCAATGAGTCTCTCAAAGCCATGATAATTTCCATTGATGAGTGCAAAGAAAGAACAGGTAGGATGCGTGCTAAAAGAGATTGCTTTATGAAAGCGTGTTCTTCTTGTTTTCATGAAAGCAAGGATGAAGATCTGAAAGTGATTGATGTATCTCCTATTAAATCCTTGTTTTCTAGTATGAATCTTGATAATGATGGGACTGAAGATGAGTCTACTTTAGTTAAAAGGCGTCCCAATGATTCAGAGTTTTTAGATCTTGATGCTAAAATTGTTAAAAGTGAGATTGAAGAGGTCAAAACTTTACATAGTAATGAACCCACTATCTTGGATTTCAAGGGATTTAATTATGAAAATTTATCTTTAATAGATTGTATTACCTTGTTGCAATCTGTGCTAAATTCTTCGTATGCTTATAGTCAAAATAAGGCTTTTACCAAACACATAGTTGATGCTTTAATGCAATCTTATGAAGAAAAACTTGAATTAGAAGTTTCTATCCCTAGAAAGCTTTATGATGAGTAGGAACCTACTATTAAAATTATGATTAAAGATCATGAATGCTTTGCTTTGTGTGATTTGGGTGCAAGTGTTTCCACAATTCCAAAAGCTTTGTGTGATATGTTAGGTTTCCATGAACTTGATGACTGTTCTTTAAATTTGCATCTTGCAGATTCTACCATTAAGAAACCTAGGGGAAGGCCGTAGATTTCATCGTTCTTGATATAGATTGCAATCCTACATGTCTTATTATTCTTGGTAGACCTTTCCTTAGAACGATTGGTGCAATTATTGATATGAAGGAAGGAAATATTAGATTCCAATTTCCGTTAAGGAAAGGCATGGAATATTTTCCTAGAAATAAAATCAAATTACCATCTGAATCTATTATGAGAGCCACTTATGGATTGCCTACCAAAGATGGCAATACCTAGATTTATTCTTGTATTGTGCCTAGCTAGGGGCGTTAAACGATAGCGCTTCTTGGGAGGCAACCCAATTTTATTTTATTTGTTTTTTGCTTCTGTCTAGGAATAAATATTGCATCTAGCTTCTGTTTAGATGTGGTTTTATGTTTTAATTAGTGTTTGTGCCAAGTAGAACCTTTGGGAAGACTTGTGTGAAGTTTATGTGATCATGCTGTAAAAAATAGAAACTTTAGTGCTCACGAGATTAGCTGTCATTTTTTACTTGAGAGTGCTTTTTAGTTGATTCTTTTGCAGATGATTAATAGACAAATTCCTCACGTCCACCAAGTTATTTCAATTTTTTAGAGTTACATAAGTATTCGAAAGTTACAGATTACTACAAACTGTCATGTTTTTGATAGATTCTATTTTTCGTGTGTTGTTTGCTTATTTTGATGAATCTATGAGTAGTATCAGGGGGTATGAATCGTAGAGAAGTTGGAATACAGTAGGTTTAACACCAATATAAACAAAGAATGAGTTCATCACAGTACCTTTGGATAGTGGTTTGTTTTCTTATACTAACGGAGCTCACGAGATTTTTGGCTAAGTTTTGTGTTGTGAAGTTTTCAAGTTTTTAGTAAGGATTTGATGGACAATGGAACAAAGAGTGCTAAGAGCCTAATCTTGGGGATGACCAAGGCACCCCAAGGTAAAATTCAAGGATAACCAAAAGCCTAAGCTTGGGGATGCCCCGGGAAGGCATCCCCTCTTTCGTCTTCATCTATCGGTAACCTTACTTGAGACTATATTTTTATTCACCACATGATACATGTTTTGCTTGGGTCGTCATGTATGATTTGAGTATTTGCTTTTAGTTTGCCACAATCATCCTTGCTGGACACACCTTTTGAGCGAGATAAATATAATTTAGAATTTATTAGAATACTCTATGTGCTTCACTTATATCTTTTGAGCTAGATAGTTTTGCTCTAGTGCTTCACTTATATCTTTTAGAGCACGGTGGTGGTTTTATTTTGTAGAAATTATTGATATCTCATGCTTCATTTATATCTTTTTTAGAGTCTCTTATAACATCATGATAATGTGCTTTGGTTATAAAACTAGTCCTAATATGATAGGCATCCAAGATGAGTATAGTAGAACTTTCATACAAGTGCATTGAATATTATGAGAAGTTTGATACTTGATGATTGTTTTGAGATATGAGGATGGTGATATTAAAGTCATGCTAGTGGAGTAATTGTGAATTTGAGAAACACTTGTATTAAAGTTTGTGATTCCCGTAGCATGCACGTATGGTGAACCGTTATGTGATGAAGTTGGAGCATGATTTATTTATTGAGTGTCATCCTTTGTGTGGAGGTCGGGATCGCGCGATGGTTAACTCCTACCAACCCTTCCCCTAGGAGCATGCATTGAATACTTTGTTTTGATAACTCGTAGACTTTTGCAAGAAGTATATGAGTTCTTTTTGACTAATGTTGAGTCCATGGATATTACACACTCTCACCCTTCCACCATTGCTAGCCTCTCTTGTACCGCGCAACTTTCGCCGGTACCATACACCCACCATATACCTTCCTCAAAACAGCCACCATACCTACCTATCACGGCATTTTCATAGCCATTCTGAGATATATTGCCATGCAACTTTCCACCGTTCCGTTATTATGACGCGCTTCATATTGTCATATTGCCATGCATGATCATGTAGTTGACATCATATTTGTGGCAAAGCCACCATTCACAATTCATTCATACATGTCACTCTTGATTCATTGCTCATATCGGTACACCGCCGGAGGCATTAACTTAGAGTCATATTTTGTTCTAGCTTCGAGTTGTAATCTTTGAGTTGTAAGTAGATAAAAGTGTGATGATCTTCATTATTAGAGCATTGTCCCGTGTGAGGAAAAAAAGAAAAAGGCCAATTAAAAAAATGAGAAGGCCCAAAAAAAAGGGGGGAGAGGGGCTAAAAAAAGAAAAGCCCCTCCAAAAACAGAGAGAGAGAGAGAAGGGACAATGCTACTATCCCTTTCCACACTTGTGTTTCAAAGTAGCACCATAATCTTCATGATAGAGAGTCTCTTGTTTTACCACTTTCATATACTAGTGGGAATTTTCATTATAGAACTTAGCTTGTATATTCCAACGATGGGCTTCCTCAAAGCGCCCTAGGTCTTCATGAGCAAGCAAGTTGGATGCACACCCACTTAGTTTCTTTTGTTGAGCTTTCATACACTTATAGCTCTAGTGCATATGTTGCATGGCAATCCCTACTCACTCACATTGATATCTATTGATGAGCATCTCCATAGCCCATTGATACGCCTAGTTGATGTGAGACTATCTTCTTCTTTTGTCTTCTCCACAACCACCACTCTATTCCACATAGTGCTATATCCATGGCTCACGCTCATGTATTGCGTGGAAGTTGAAAGGTTTGAAAGAATTGAAGTGTGAAACAATTGCTTGGCTAAAACCGGGATTGTGCATGATTTAAATATTTTGTGTGCTGAAGATAGAGCATAGCCAGACTATATGATTTTTTTAGGGATAACTTTCTTTGGCCATGTTATTTTGAGAAGACACGGTTGCTTTGTTAGTATGCTTAAAGTATTATTATTCTTATGTCAATATAGACTTTTGTCTTGAATCTTTCGGATCTGAACATTCATGCCACAATAAAGAAAATTACATTGAGAATTATGTTGGTTAGCATTCCACATCAAAAATTCTATTTTTATCATTTACCTACTCGAGGACGAGCAGGAATTAAGCTTGGGATGCTTGATACGTCTCCAACGTATCTATAATTTTTTATTGTTCCATGCTATTATATATTCTGTTTTGGATGTTTAATGGGCTTTATTATACACTTTTATATTATTTTTTGGACTAACCTACTAACCCAAGGCCTAGTGCAAATTGCTGTTTTTTTGCCTATTTCAGTGTTTCGCAGAAAAGGAATATCAAATGGAGTCCAAACAGAATGAAACCTTCGGGAGAGTTATTTTTGGAACGATATCTTCACGAGAGACTTGGAGTACAAGCCAGAGAACAAACGTGGTTCCCACGAGGGGGCAGGGCTCGCCCAGGGGGGCAGGCGCGCCCCAAACCCTCATGGGCCCCGCATTGCTCCACCGACGTACTTTTTCCTCCTATATATATCCACGTACCCTGAAAACATCAGGGACGACCAAGAAACCCTAATTCCACCGCCGTAACCTTCTGTTCCCATGAGATCCCATCTTGGGGCCTGTTACGGAGCTCCGCCAGAGGGGGCATTGTTAGGGATATTACTACCAGGTATAAACCGCCCAGGAGGGGCCGGTTTATGTTATCAAGATTATTTTATTAAAACCCCAGTTGAGCAGGAAGCAAGAGACTTTAGCCCAGGAGGTTTCGAGCCCAAGTGTTAGGGCCCGTGACTTGTAAACCGCCATACTATGTAACTTGAGATGTAAGATAGAAAGAATAGAGAACGAGGAGGACACGTTTATGAGCCGGCCTCGGGACTCTGTAAACCGGACCGGGCATCACCTCTTATATAAAGGGACAACTCGGCGACGGTTCAAGGCAGAGAACAACAGTTCGAGACACAGGAAAAGCGGATTGCTCCCTGGTTATCGAAACCCTAGCAATACACACCAAACTAGACATAGGCTTTTACCTTCATCGAAGGGGCCGAACTAGTATAAAATCCCTATGTCCTTGTCCGCTTTAACCCCCTTAAGGTAACCCATAGCGATGGCCTCACGACTAAGTCCTTTTGCTAGGACATCTGCCGTGACAAAACCACGACAATTGGCGCCCACTGTGGGGCTATCGCACGATGGTTTCGAGTTCTTGAAGGGCAGCTTTGAAGGACTCAAGGGCTACGCAGTGGGCCGGATGACTAAGAGTCGTCGCGGCAAGATCTACATCGACGATGTAGGCTGGGGCCCCGAGGCCGATTCAATCGAATACGGGTACCGGGTCCCCTTCGGCGGCATCCACGTCTTCATCGACAAGATCGGCGAACCGGGCCCTGAGTCGGACAGCTTCCCCAACATCGTCAAGCCAGCTCAGCGTGCGAGACCAGCCCGGGTACAGCCCGCCATGAAGCACATCTTCGTTGGAGCAGAGCATGGAGTACAAGCCGAGGACGGATCGGACTCTGGCGGGGAGACTGTTGTCTATTCCAGCGACGAATCATCCTCAGGAGAGACAGAATCCTTATATCTGCTGCAGGACGGCCGATCAGAGGGATGTTCCGATGGTGACAGTATTCCGGACCCCCTCAATCCGCCAAACCGGGTTGCCGTCTTTGTGGCCGGATCACAACCTATGCAGCAGTCCTCAATTACAGCGGCGTTAACATCAGACGCGGTGGGGGCTAGGGCTGGAGATCCTGCCCCGTCACCGTCTGAAACTTTATCCGTCTTGGTCGATACTTTGATGGCGCTATTAACAGCAGAGGTAGCCCAGGCCAATAAGGAGCAGCATGATGCGGAGGTCGCCCAGGTGAAGAGCCCGATTGATCAAGCCAAGTTGGACCTAGCTGCTGAGAAAACCAGGATGGCTGCAAAGCAAGCTGAGCTTGATGCTCAAGCCTATCGAGTCATGTTGGATCAGACCGCTTCACGCGAGGTGATGATGAGAAGGCAACGATCTCGCCTGCCACCGGTTTATGAGGCAAGGAACATCTTTAGCACGCCAGGAGCGGGAACTAGTAACCAGCCGGAGATAAACCGGGGAGGAGTGTTGGGCACAGGAGCGTCGGTCCAGCCGCCGTCCGCAGAGCCAACCCGTCAGGTTGTGCCATCACAGCATGTGCCCACCCCTCCTGGTCATTACTCCAACCCGTTGGATAACATAGTCGCCGCCGCTTCATGACTGGCCGCCCTTCCCATTGAAGGAACGTCCCCCATAGCGGTGGAGGCACGACAGGCCAGGGAGCTTTTGGAGACGGCGCTAACTCAACAGCAAGCTTATTCTCACAGCCGTGAGAGGATTCATTCAACTCCTCGCCCAAGCTGGAGTTACACTAGGCGTCTGGATGAGCCAGTCGTGTCAAGCAACGCACGAAGACGTAATCCGCCACGGTAGGATAATCCAGCGGGAGACCCGAATGCTCAGAACGTAGTGGATCAGGGAAGGCAACGCCGGGAGGCCGAGTTAACAGCACAACACGAAGCCCGTCAGGTGACGCCGGTTCGTCCCTCTACCACAGTTGAACCGGGGGTTATGTCTAGCTCCCTAGGAGTGCCTTGTCTTACTCTCGCTTTGCGGAATGTGAAACTGCCCAAGGATTTCAAAGGACCGCGCAAGGTGCCCAATTACACGGCAGATCTGTCCCCGGAGGCATGGGTTGAGAGCTATGAGATGGCAACGGAGATGCTGGATGTGGATGATGCAGCGTGCGCTAAGTATTTTACAATGATTCTAGAGGGCACAACTCGCACTTGGCTGAAGGGGTTACCACCCAATTCCGTCGGATCATGGGCCGAATTGCGCCGCCGGTTTATCAAAAACTTCAAGGACACGTGCAAGCAGCCAATGTCTGTCGTCGATCTAGTTGCCTGCGTTCAAGGAGAGCATGAGTCTACAAGTAGTTGGGTGCGTCGAGTGTCAGAGATCCTGCATTCCTCCAATAGCATCAACCCAAGCACAGTCGTGGTAACCTTGGAAGGCAATTGCCGGTTTGAACCTTTGAAATTGAAGTTGGGACGGCTTAAGCGTAATTGTGATGACATGGGGACACTCATGGGCGCTTTGGTGAAGTATGCAGACTCCGATAATACCAAATACCCAAACGCCGATAGTGACAAGTCAGGGAAGGCAAACAAGAGTGGTAAGGCGCTACAGCCCAACCCGGCAAATCAAGGATACAACAGTAAGCGTAAAGCGGATGGTGGTTCGGATTTTGTGGCCAACACCAATGCTCAGGAGGACGGACAGCGCCGCAAGGGTAGACCGCCCCCACGAAATGGGAGGCCGCCTATTAATCTAGAACGCCAGTTGAACGTACCTTGCCCGAAGCACGGTACAGCAGAAAAGCCAGCTACGCTTCTCTTGAAAGATTGTTTTATTATGCAGGAATTCATGAACCGGTCTCGGTACGATCACGGACCATCCGGCGGATCAGGCCCCGGTTTTCAAGGACCGGGTTATCAAGGTGGTGGATCCGGTTCAGGGTACCAAGGCAATAACGGCAACCACAACGGGCACAATCAGCATAACCAACAGCACGGCCAGGGCGGTTATAACAATCAGAGAAATCAACAGCGTCAATAGCAGTAGTAATCCGGATATCAGAATAATCCGAAGGAGCTGAGAAGTGGACAGTATCATGTCTTCACCACGAGCTTGTGCAAACGTGATCAGAAAGTTCTAAAGAGGGCAGTACATTCTATTGAACCGGCGGTGCCACGTTACCTGCGTTGGTCAGATCAGCCCATTGTGTGGAGCAGAGAGAATCATCCGCCCCGGGTTGATAATCCGGGTCAGCTGGCTCTAGTTGTGGCACCTCAGGTGGGTGGCTACAAGTTTACCAAGGTACTTATGGATGGAGGTAGCAGCATCAACATTTTATACTATGAGACTTTTCGGCGCATGGGGCTGACAGATAAAAAGCTTCGGCAGTCCAACACAGTTTTTCATGGGGCAGTGCCCGGTAAATCGGCATATCCAGTTGGCAAGATCGATCTGGAGGTTACTTTTGGAGATGAACATGATTCCAGGTCGGAGATCTTGACCTCTGAGGTGGTAAAGATCAAGAGACCGTATCACGCTTTGTTTGGGCGACCAGTTTATGCCAAGTTCATGGCAAGGCCGTGTTATGTTTATCTACAGCTCAAGATGCCAGGGCACAAGGGAACCATTACGGTCCATGGGAGTATCAAGATTGCGTTGGAGTGCGAGGAAAGTGATGCAGCTTATGCTGAAGCGATTTGTGCAACTAAGGAGTTAAAATTTTATAAAGACAACGTTGATCCGGCGAATATGTCTCCACTGAAGAAACCAACCACAGAGCATGATCCGGCCTTGAAGTTCAAATCAGCTAAAGAGACCAAACAGATTGACTTCGTTCCTGGTGATTCATCCAAGCAGTTTACCATCAGTGCTAACCTAGATCCGAAATAGGAAAGCGCGCTCATCAAGTTCATCCGTGAGAATCGGGACATCTTTGCATGGAAACCTTCTGACGTGCCAGGTGTACCGAGGGAACTCGCTGAGCACAACCTCAACATTGATCCTAAGTTTAAACCGGTTAAGCAATTTCGGCGCCGCTTCAATGAAGAAAGGCGCAAGGCTATTGGAGAAGAAGTGGCTAGGCTCTTGGCGGCAGGCTTTATAGTTGAGGTTTTTCATCCAGAGTGGTTGGCTAATCCGGTGCTAGTAATTAAGAAAAATCGCATAGATCTGAACAAAGCTTGCCCAACTGATCCCTTTGCCCTCCCCCGTATTGATCAGATCATTGATGCTACGGTAGGTTGTGAGCGGCTAAGTTTTTTGGACGCATATTCAGGTTATCATTAGATCAAGATGGCAGTTAAGGACCAGGAGAAGACGGCCTTTATAACTCCCTTTGGAGCCTTCTGCTACGTATCTATGCCATTTGGGCTTAAGAGTGCCCAGGCGAACTATCAGCGTTGTGTGCAGAACTGCCTTCATGAACAGATTGGGCAGAATGTTCATGCATATGTGGATGACATTGTGGTGAAATCCAGGAAGGAGGAGACATTGGTAACAGACTTGAAAGAGACCTTCGACAATCTCCGGGTTTATAAAATGATGCTTAATCCGGAGAAGTGCATTTTCGGTGTTCCGGCAGGCAAGCTCCTGGGGTTCTTAGTATCGAACAGGGGAATCGAAGCTAATCCGGAGAAGATCAAGGCGATTACATCCTTGGCTAAACCGGCGTGCATCAATGATGTCCAACGCGTGGCGGTCCGTATTGCAGCGCTCAGCCGGTTTATCAGCCGTTTCGGGAAGAAGGCTATCCCGCTTTATCAGATGATGAAAAAGACAGATCGCTTTATCTGGAGTGCCTGCTCATGCTGCGTTTGAGGACTTGAAGAAGCAATTAGCAGAGCCACCAGTCCTTGCTGCCCCAGTTGACAATGAGTCGATGTTGTTGTATGTGGCTGCTAATGCCCGTGCGGTAAGCGTTGCCATTGTGGTAGAGCACAAGGAGGCAGGCAAAGAATATCCGGTTCAACGGCCGGTTTATTACATCAGTGAGGTGCTCATTGAATCAAAATAGAGATACCATCATTGGCAGAAATTGGTATATGGAGTCTTCATGGCAAACCGGAAGCTAAAGCACTATTTTCAAGGCCATCCAATCACTGTTGTCAGTTCAGCTCCGTTGGGGGATATAATCCAGAACAGAGAGGCTACTGGTCGGGTTGCAAAGTGGGCCATTGAGCTTAGCCCGCACGGATTGAAGTATGTGCCCCGTACTGCGATAAATCCCAAGCATTGGTGGATTTCATCAACGATTGGACAGAGTTGCAAGCACCTGAGGAAAAGCCGGATCACACATATTGGACTATTCACTTTGATGGATCTAGGCAATTGGAGGGCTCAGGGGCTGGAGTCATGTTAACTTCCCCATGAGGTGATAAGTTCTGTTATGTCCTCCGTTTAATGTTCCCTTGTACTAACAATGCAGCTGAGTATGAAGCTCTCCTCCATGGTCTGCGGATGGCCAAGGAGATGAACTTAAGCCGGGTTAAATGCTTTGGCGATTCAGACCTGGTGGCACATCAAGTATCTGGCAAGTGGGATTCCAAGGATCCACTCATGGCGGCATATCAACAAGAGGTAGACACTGTTGCTGGACACTTGAAGGGTTATCAGGTGGATCATATAGACCAGCGAAAGAATGAAGCGGCTGACGCGTTAAGCCGGCTGGGTTCTCAGCGTAAACCAGTTCCACCCAATACCTTCTTGGATGTATTACACAATCCGTCGGTGCAATTACCTTCAGAAGAGGACTTGGCTGTTCCTAATCGGGAGGCATAGTTGGTCGCGGTGCTTCATGTTATTCCGGATTGGACGCTTCCCTACCTGGCGTACATGAACCGAGGTGAGTTACCAAAGGACGAAGTCTCGGCTAGACAGATAATCTGTCGATCCAAGTAGATGACTATTGTCAATGGAGAACTTCATCATCGCAGCGTCTCTGGGGTGTTTCAGCGGTGTGTGTCACCAGAGGAGGGTTGTGACATTCTTAAAGAGATCCATGAAGGAGATTGTGGTCATCATGCCGGTTCAAAATCTTTGGTGGCTAAAGCTTTTCGTCATGGGTTCTACTGGCTGACGGCTCATGCCGACGCAGAGGACTTGGTCAGAAAATGTGATGCTTGCCAGAAATTCTCACGGCGTGCTCATATACCGGCGCATGAGTTGAGGATGATTCCAATTACTTGGCCGTTTGCGACTTGGGGGCTTGATATGGTTGGACCCTTCAAGATCTCCCAAGATAAGAAGACCCACCTTTTGGTGGCAGTGGACAAATTTACCAAATGGGTTGAAGCGGAACCAATCACTAAGTGTGATGCAGCAACGGCGGTTCAGTTCATCAAAAAGGTGATTTTCCGGCTTTGCTTTCCACACAGCATTATAACTGATAATGGTACCAATCTATCCAAGGGGGCTATGGAGGAGTTCTGTCAACGAGAGCACATCCGCCTTGATGTATCATCAGTAGCTCACCCTCAGTCTAATGGCCAAGCTGAGAGAGCCAATCAAGAGATCTTGAGAGGCATCAAACCCGGCTTATGGTTCCTTTGCAGAGGACACCGGGTTGTTGGGTGGAGGAGTTACCTTCTGTACTATGGAGCATCAACACTACGCCTAACAGATCCACATGGTACACGCCTTTCTTCATGGTATATGGAGCTGAAGCGGTCCTCCCTACTGATATCTATCATGACTCGCCGTGGGTGGCGGCTTAAGTTGAAGCGGATAACGAAAAAGCAAGGCAAGATGCATTGGACCGGCTGGATGAAGAACGGGACATGGCAGCAGCTCGATCGGCGATTTATCAGCAAGATCTGTGCCAGTACCACAGTCGTCGGGTTAAGACCAGGACGTTTCAAGAAGGAGATCTGGTGCTCCGGCTCATCCAAGACCAGACAGACATGCACAAGCTATCCCCACCTTGGGAAGGACCATTTGTGGTCAGCAAGAACCTGCACAACGGATCATACTACCTCGTCGATGTTCGAGAACATAAGGACTCACGTACGGCGGAGGAGGAGACCAGACGGTCGTGGAACATCGCTCTTCTTCGACCTTACTACGCTTGAGCCATAGGCTCCGCTTTATGTACATATCTTGACAATGTATATACTATGATCAATATAATAAACCGGCGCCCCCGATAAAGCGGGGTATCAGCCGCCTTTTTTCATAAGAGTGTCACATGGGGGCTTCTATGTGCAAGGGAGTTCCTATGGCCTCTTAAACCGGCGACCACATCAAGGCCATCATAAGAGCATAGCTCTGGTTGCTTCGGCAATTTCCACATGATGATGAGGGGCAAAAGAGAGTTTGATGCCTAGCACAACTCAAACATAGGCCCCGACGAGCAATGCTCAAATGCTACCTGGGGACTCCTGATGCAAGACATCAACGAGTTGACAACCCTTGTAGTAAACACGGCTTGGAAGCTTGGTGTATACACCTAAAACCCCGGATTAACCTGCCTGCATCAAGTAAGTCACTCCGTCCAGGTAAACCTGGTACGACCCGTCAAACGTACACACAAGTCAATCTATACAGACCCTGAACTTGGTAACGTTAAATTGACGATCATCAAGTGATTACACAAGTCAATCTTTACAAGATTTTTTGAACTTGGTAGAATTTGACATTGATGATTTGGTTAAGGATTGAGGACCATCTTAACAGGCTTTGCAAAATGGTTAATGACAGTAGCCTGGCAGCTCATAAAAAGCCTCGAATTTGGAGCCTCGCAGCTCGTAAAAAGCCTCGACTACATGGTCTTATTTTCCCAAAACTTTATTTTTATTTTTTTATGTTTTATCAAATCTTTATCCTCAAGGTCATTGGTTTTTCAACCAAGTCCATCGATTCTGGAAGTGGATGACTATAAGTTGCCACTACATCTGCGTTTACAGAGTTCTAGTCTGGGTTATAAACACCAGTACTAACTACAGCTACACCGGAGTTCATCATAACCCGGATCGGTTTTCATGATGAACCGACAAATAATCAAGGGAGTCACCGGCACTTACACCTTGAATCATTATTTCTTCCTGTCGGATTAAGGTTTATTGTGATACACTTAATCACAAGTATGATACATACTTATACTTTATACACAGTTCAAGTTATCAACTTAGATCATGTGCTTGGGCATTATGACCCGTCCGGCGATAAATCGCCAGGACACTTTGAACATTGTTTTATGCAGAAGCATGTAGAATAAACCGTCAAAAGCATTGAAAGCAGGATATATTTCAGAAGTTGCCAATTGAAGAATTCTCACAAAATATAGTATGGGGCGAACACAGAGTATCTCAGTTATCATATTACAAGGCGCTGGAAGGCCCAAAAGAATATCAGTTTTTTCTCGAAGTACTGAGACATATAGGTAAACCGGCGTTGGTTTAAGATTCTTCGTCAGCTCGCCGTGAAGATTGAGGATCAGCTTGCTCCGGTTCTTCGGCAATTTCTTCCAGCTGCTGGAAGTCAATAGTGGTCCAGTCAATCTTGGCCAGAGCTCGGAAATAAACTTCGTCATTTATGAGGTCTGACGGATCAATGTCAGGAGCAAAGGTGTGCTTACGGACGGGCGGAATAAGATTTTCAATATCATAAGACGGACAATCTGGCCGCACGTTCTCCGCATCATAGCCTGGATGATATCTAGATAGATCGGCTTCGTCGGCAATTTTGCTAGCCAGAGGCCGCATATCCTTGGTTAAGGCGCGTAAATCATCACTGGAAAAGGCTGATCCGTCTTCCTTCATGCTTGGGTAGCCGTTCATCGCCTTCGCCGGATCAAAATCGGGAACCCAAGCCTTCGCTCGAGTCAAAGCCATCAGAGCACCTGCCCCTGCGGATGACTTCTTTACCTCTACGAGGCGGGTAGGCAGAATGGACAGCTTCTCTAAAGTACCTTGGATTGTGGAAGGAGCCGGTTTGTTGTGTGAGATAGCGCTGATAGCCCTTTGAGCGCCGGAATATAGCTGCTCCACCAGAGTGTATGCAGATTTCAATTTCCTCCGCACATCATCACCAAGATGAGTGATACGCCTCCCTGCGCCAAAATTATGAATTAAACCGGAACGGTACAAGATTGCAAGGTTTAGGGTTGTGTTAACAGTACTTACCAAAGATGACGGACGTCATGTCACTTATCTGCTGCTTCAATCCGGACAGTTCCTTTGTCACCGGGTTAAGGGCAGCCTCTGCATCACTGGCTTTCTTCTCCAAAGCAGCCTTTTCAGACTCCCAGCCTGACCGCTCTGTTTCAAAGTCTTTCTTCAGCTTCTCTATACTTGCTAAAGCAAGTGTAAGCTCGTCCTTGACTTTGACAGCAGTAGTCTCTTGGAATTTCAAGTTATCCCGGAGCTCATTTATTTCAGAGGTTTTCTGGTTCAAATCAGTCTGTCAAAATGAAAGTACATTATATAATCAGGAAGCATTTCAGTCAAAGTCCCAAGCACATATCAAGTTATGCACTTGACACTTGGGGGCTAATGTATATTTGCAGTGAAAACAGGTATTATTCAGACAAGTCCCAAGCACATAAACAAGTTATATACTTGGCACTTGAGGGCTAATGTGACATTGTTCTGAAAATAAGTAGAAGTCCCGGTTCATCCTAAAGGAAGTAAACCGGCCCTTGGGGCTACACATGTGCAAAACAAAACTATCCACTGGATCTACTGAAGTCCCGGTTCACCTTAAAAGGTTAAACCGGCACTTGGGGGCTACGATGGAATAAAGATACAGTTGCAGGATGCAAGCAGAAATAGAGGACAAGACAAAGGAGAAGAAGTTACCTCATAACGCTCCTTCATCAAGTTTACCAATCCAGCTTCATAATCACGGCTGGTATGTAGCCGGTTTAAATATCCGGAATGAAGCTCCTGAGCGCTGAGCTGGGAGTAACTGGACAAATCAGTATTCCACTTGCCCTTGTCCTTGTTGAGAAATTCTTCTTTGGCAGTATGCTTAGCCAAAGCGACAGGCTCCCCTAGGGTAGTAAAACCGGTCCCAGTGATTTCAACATCACCAGGTGAAGCGACCGCTTGCTTAGGAGGACTAGCAGGAGCAGGACTAGCTCGGGTAGGGCTGGCCGGTTCAAGATCATGCTCCATGGGATCGCTCCCTGATCAACAAAGGTTTCATGATCCATGTGTCGGGGAAACTGGTCGCCCACGAACACCTATGGGACCGGAGCCCCTTTTCGGTACGGCAAGGGAGCGGAGGGAGCACAAAGAGCGGATCGAGGCGAGCACGCGAGCAGTTTACCCAGGTTCGGGCCGCACGGATGCGTAAAACCCTACTCCTGCCTTGGTTGTATTAAGTTCTTGGCTCGGGAGCAAGAAGATCTACAGTGCTTGAGGCTAGCTACACCGAGCGTGAGAGTGATCGAGAGTTCGGAACCCCCTCTACGTTGTGCATGGGCCTCCTTTTATAGTTCAAAGGGGTCTCCAACAGGTGGCAACGTAGACGAGGGTAAAAACGTAAAAATGGTGGTAGTTGTAATAGTGTACGCACAGTGTCTTGTACCTAACCCAGACGGTGGGGGACAAGGGCATTGAATGCCCGTCGCCGTCGCCCCAAAACAGTGTAAAAAGCGTCCGTTCGGGCGTCTCCGTTCGCCACGACGGTAGCCTCGTCATCATGGCTTGCCACCGTGTACCCCAGGCTGCACAGCCATCCGCCACGTGCCCCTGGAAGGGCCCCAGGGCGACGCGTGGCCAGATGAGCTGGAGCGCAGGCGCACAGTGAGAGCTTGCCGCGGCAAACACCTTGCCGCGGTCGCTACCTTGCCGCGCCCGGAAGCTTGTCGCTCTCCGGGCCTTGCCGGGGCGCGCGATGCGCCACGGCGAGTCTTCTGAAATGCCATGCTTTGGTCTTCCTGGCAAGCTCCTTTTGCCAGGGTCTTGTGTTAAAGGGGATGGTCTTGAGCCTGGAGAGCTTGCCGGGGCCTTGTTTCTTTGTCTTGAATACTTTGCTTTTGAATGGCTCCAAAGGAACTAGAGTGGGCCTTGGCGAGCACGTGGCAAACCCTGCCACGGGACGCTGCTACTGCCCGTGCACAAGTCGGGATACTAAGGTACCCCTACTTTAGTACACCGACAGGAGCCCCCGGGCCTGGGCCACACACGGTGCCGAGCGCTGTTGGGCCAGGCCCAAAACAGTGCATGGGCACACGCGGCCCACGGCGCGCCGTATCCCACTCCGTATCCGCCGCATCCCTCCCTAACGGCACGCGTCGATTGCGGCATCGTGGGAGAGATCGTGGCCTGTTTCTTTAATGGGAAATGCGGAACGTTCCCCGCTCCCCCTTAAAAGCAGAGGAAACAGGGGCAGTTTCCCCCATTGCGTTCATTGCGTCTTCAACCTCCAGAAACCCCCGCCGCTCTTCTCCTCCTCAAAGGTCGAAAGAGAGCCGAACTCCACCCATCTTCCGCCGCCGCCAGCCTCCCAAGCGCCGCCGACCCCCATCGCCGTCCCCGCCATGGCCCCGAAGAGCGACAAGGCGAAGAGCGCGAAGTCCGACAAGGCGGTGAAGCTAGCAGCAATGCGGAAGAGGATGGTGGTCTTTCCGCCGAGGCTCGGCGCGAGGGAGCTGAGGGACAAATACTACTTGTTCTGGTCGAGGGAGACGAAGGCTCACCCGCGCACCAGGGTTCTCCCCGCCGAAGCCTGCGACATGTATCCGGGAGGTTACCATTACTTTGCTCTGTTCTTCCATTGCGGTCTCTGCCCTCCATACTCTGAGTTCTTCTGCGACGTTATGAACACGTATGGATTCCATCTCCTCGATTTCACGCCGAACGCCGTCCTCACCATGGCCGTTTTCGCACATCTGTGCGAAAACTTCGTCGGAGTCACCCCCAACGTAGCTCTCTTCCGCCATTTCTTCACACCTCGAGTAGAGCCTGGGTCCCCTCTGTCCGGTGGCATCTCTTGGATCTTTAGGCTCAACAAGAAAGAGGCATACTTGATTGGAGAGCTCCGCGGCAAGTGGGAGGAGTGGAGGGACAATTGGTGCTGGGTTATGGAAGACGAACCCGAGCAGTTTACATCCCCTCGTCGAGCTGCAATAGTGCGCGGCAAGGATTGGAGTGATCTGGCCCCGGAGGATGAGAAGCTGAAGGTTGCCCTCACTAGGATCCTCCGCCTCCGGCAAGCCAATCTTACTGTAGGTGAGGTCGGGGCGGATTTCCTTCGCCGCCGCATTGCTCCCTTGCAGGAGAGGAAGCGGTCTGCTTGGGAGTTCGGCAACGCGGCAGACTGCATGAGGCTGCGCCCCGGCCTCAACTACAATTTCACCGTTCTGGAGCTCAAAGGGATGATCCGTTCACTGTTCAAGCATGACCCCAAGCACCCGGAGTGGTTTGCCCCGTCGCGGGGAGTAGTTCCATTATGCAATAACTCGTCACTTAGTGCTATCCGAGCGGCAATGCCATTGTGCGACTCCCACGGGGTTGATCCCACTTGGCTGGCGCCTTCAGAAGAAACTGCACAAGCTTTCTTCGACAACTTGGTTGAGCTGCCGATCAATCCCGATGAGAAGAAGGGTCTCACCCGCGACACCACCGACCGGGATTTGGCGTATATCGCCACCAGGATGGAGGAGGCGGCTGCAGCTGAGGCCGCGGGCGAGTTCGGGTACTCCTTGGACGAGGCGGACGCAGCGGACGCGGTGAGCCGGGCCGAGGAGGAAGAGTTCCTCAAACTGCTGAGGCCTGCCGGGCAGCCTGCCGGGACGAGCGAGGCTGCCGGGCAGGGCACAGAGTCAAGTGAGCCCGCCGAGGAGGACGCCGAATCGGGCGACGATTCGGGCGACCCTTCAGAAGACTCTGGCGGGTCTTTGGGCCTCGACGACGCCTCCTCATCCTCGGAGAATTCTCCGCCACCGCCAAGTCCTCCGCCTTAGCCAAAGAAACGCCTCCGCAAGGCCACTGACACGGCGAGGCAGCCGGCGCCCCAGCAGCAGCCGCAGCATCGCTCGACGCGTGCCACCACGACTAGCAAGGCCGTCAAGGGGGCGCCCCGCGCCTCAGCGGCAGGCGGAGGGGGATCTTCCCGAACTGATTCTGGCGTTCCTTCCGCCCCTCGGTCTTCGGCGACGACCGGAGCGGGGTCTTCTCAGCCCACGGCTCCGGAGGCCGCCAAGCGCCCGAGGGAGCCTACCCCTCCAGCTCCTCGCGCCGGGACGCGCGAGGCGGACTTCGACTTCTCCGTCCTTAGTTCCGACGAGGAGGAGGAAGAGTAAGCACTTGCAACTCTTTATTTCTTTTGATTTTTTGTTGCTCTTGTCTTGAATTCTCTTTGCCTGATCTTGTTCATCTTCCAGGACCCTGGCCCAGAGAGCGGCGAAGAGGGCCAAAATTCCGGTGGTCGATCTTGAGGACGAGCCCGTCACCGCGGCAGGAGATGCGCCCGCGACAGGCTCGCCGGACCAGCCTGCTGCTCCGTAGAGCAGCCCCCAGCGCAGCCCCCAGCGTAAGTCTTTCATTCACTTCTCTGCTTATCGGGCGCGCTTGAGCTTCTTATCCTTGCTAATGTCTTGTTTGCTTGTTGACTTGTGCAGAAGTGGAGCCGCAGCCTCCGGAGCGTCAAGAGACTGCTCCCGACGAGCCGCTCGTCCCACCCTCCCCGCCAAGGAGGAGCTCCCCGGCGAGGGAGAGCGCTCCGCCAAGGGCGGTTACTCCGCCAAGGGCGAGTACCCCGCCAAGGGCGAGTACCCCGACAAGGGTGGGCACCCCGCCAAGGGAAGGCGCCAGCGGCCCTCCGCCGGCGGGGGCCCCTACTACGCCGCCAAGGGAGAACTCCCCGGCAAGGATCCTCGTAGAGGAAGAGGCCCGCGCAGGTAACCCTTGTACTTTCCTTCTCTTGAATTCTTCTTTTTGGATATTTGCTTGACGATTCTTCTTTTCTTTTTCTTCTGTCAGATCTGCCCGCCCCGGAGCCGATGGAGACAGAGGCCATCGCCGAGGAGGACGCGCGCGGCAATGCTGGCGACGCCACCACCGCTGAAGGGATGGCCGGCGCCGACGAGCCAGCCGCCGATGAGACCGCCGCGGCCGCTGACGCGGCAACTGGGGAAGGGACCGGCGACCGCACTGACGGCCCTGAGGCCGCAGGAGCGCCGGACGCTGCGCCGGCCGCCGACCCTCCCGCTGCCGCGACCGGGTCGGGTGTCTATCTGGAGGCCACCAACGGGGTCTTCATCCAAGTCCCGTGGGCATCTTCATCAAGGGCGCCCGTGGAGGGGGAGAGCTTCGATGGAGAAGTCCTTGCCTCTGCCGGGCTGAGGCTCGTCGACGCGCCCGGCAGCAGCAGCGAGCCCGAGGAGGAGCAGCTCCTGCGCCGGCTTCTGGCCTTGTATCGTGCCAGGCAGGCCAAGCTGGAGTCCCGAGAGGCTCTGGCTGCCAAGGCTGGCGTCGACTTGGAGAAGCGCGCCGAGGAGCTCCGCGCCGCCAACCAGGCGGCCCTCCGGTCCTTGGCGGAGGAGAGGGAGGAGCTTGCCGAGGCGCACCAAGCGTTCATCCTCGAGAAGGCCGAGGTTGAGGAGCAGCAACGACTAGCCGCCGAGGATCTGTCTCGGCGGGAAGGTGAGCTCAGGCAGCGGAAGGTCGACCTCGATAGCCATGAGGACGACCTTACCGCACGCGAGCAGTCCCTTGGCGGTGCTCTGCAGGAGGAGAGGGACGCCGCTGCAGCCGCAGAGACCGCCAAGAGAGACTTGGAAGCGAGGGTGGCACAGTTGGAGTCGACCCTGAAGACGAGCGAGGAGAGGATTGCCGCGCTCACGCTGGCGAGGGAGAAAGACGCCCATAGCCACTCTGAGCTGCAGGTGCGTCTCTCCGACAAGGGCCAGGAGCTCACCGCCGCCAAGGACTCCATCGCAGGCTTGGAGTTGAAACTGTCCACCCTCACGGAATCACTTGACGGGGCCCCGAACAGGGAGACAAAGTTGAAGGAAGATCTCCGGGCTGAGAGGGCACTGTTAGAGAGCGCCGCCCTCACGCAGAGCAACTTCAGGCAGACGGTGGAGCAGTGGACCGAGGAGCTCGTCGCCTCCGTCGCCAACATCGACAAGGAGATGGTGGCGCTGGGGACGGAGCACCTCGTGTACTCCCCCGACGAGAACCTCCCCCACAGCGCCAAGCTGAGCTTGTTCTTCAGAGGAGTGGCACCGGCCCTCGCGCAGCTACGGGAAAGGCTCCCCACACAGCTGGCGAACGAGGCGAGCAGGCTTTGCACGGGTACTGTGGAGCGAGTGTTGACGAAGATCGTCTACCGCAACCCCGGGATCAACCTTGAGAACGTCCTCCGGACCTTGCCGCCTGACGCTGACCAGGAGGCATTGAAGGCTCAAGTTGCCCACATCGTGGCCAAGGTGGGGAAGATCAGGAGAGTTGACGGCGACCGTGTAGACTAGGTTGTTTTCTTTCTGCTTCCCTTGTCGCTGCCAATTAAGTCATGGACAGTAGTTTGTTAGAACAGCGACAAGTCTTCTTGTAATATAACTTTATTTTGGGTAGTTAATGCAGAGTCATTTCCTTGTTCAACTCCTTTACTTTGTATGCTTTCACCCTTCGCTTTTAGGGAACTTGCCGGCAAAGGGACCCTTGCCGCGAGCGCCGAGTGCGGAACTTCAGCAGCCTGCTGGCAATGCCCCTGCCGACAAGAAACCTTACCGCAGCTAGTCGCAGCACACTTAGATTGTTGAGCGAACTCAAAAACGAAGTAAGGGCGCGACACTTGTCGCAGCTCACTTAGGCCGTTGAGCGTGCTCGAAACAAAGTAAGGGCGCGGCTAGCCACGGGTAGGTTCCTCCGCGCACAGGTTTTCCATACAAAGTGTGGTCGTTCAAGGAAGATAACTAAGATTTTTAAAAATTTGAATGCTCAAACTTTGGCAACTTAGCTTTCATGGGTTGTTTGCTTCCCGGCAAGGCTTTCCTTTCTTGAACAGCACTTGGTCCATACCACTGTCTCCTTCCCCCCCCCCCC
>LR738713.1:52706644-52767423 GCA_902687465.1 Secale cereale | reverse complement strand
CCCCCCGGCAAACTTGTGCGCGAGGAACACTTCTTCTGCTTGAGAGAAAAAAAGAAAAAGGGAGGAAACACAGATATGGAGCCTTGCGGCTTGTTATTGCTTACCGGGGGTGTGTGCTGCACAAAGTGTCAGATAACACATGCAATAAAACGGAAAGGCATGAAATGACAAGTCGTGCAAGGCACAAAAGTTTTACTGATGCACGGGGTCTGCGCCCGGCTTTGTACAAAGGTTTACATGCGACAGCGGCAAGACTTTGTACAAAAGGTGGTTGCCGGAGCGGATCACGGCAACCGCGCCTCATGGGTGAAACTTGCGAAGGTGCTCAATGTTCCAGGAGTTGCTCACCGGTAAGCCTTCTTCGGTCTCAAGGCGGACAGCGCCGGGCCTTGTGACTTGTCTCACCCGATAAGGGCCTTCCCACTTCGGCGTCAACTTGTTGGAATTCTTGGCGGACTGAACGCGCCGAAGAACAAGGTCGCCTTCCTCGAGACTCCTGGCCTTGACTTTGCGGCTATGATAGCGGCGCAAAGCTTGCTGGTATCGAGCAGCTCGTACAGCAGCCTGGAGACGGTCCTCCTCGAGGAGCGGTGCATCATCTTGCCGCAGTTGCTCTTGCTCGAGCTCGTCGTAAGCGAGTACTCGAGGAGACCCGTATACGAGTTCCGTGGGGAGAACTGCCTCTGCTCCATAGACAAGAGCAAAGGGTGTCTGCCCGGTGGCTCGATTTGGTGTCGTCCTGATTGACCAAAGAGCCGCCGGCAACTCCTCAATCCAGTTTCTTCCGCACTTGTGCAGCCTGTCGAAAGTTCTTGTCTTGAGCCCGCGCAGCACTTCAGCGTTTGCCCTCTCCGCTTGACCGTTGCTCCTCGGGTGAGCAACAGAAGCGAAGCAGACCTTGGCGCCAAGGTCTTGGACGTATTGGATGAAGTTGCGACTTGTGAACTGTGTGCCGTTGTCGGTGATGATCCTGTTAGGGATTCCGAAACGGCAAACAATTGACCTGAAGAACTTGACTGCTGACTGTGCGGTCACCTTTCTCACTGGTTCCACTTCCGGCCACTTCGTGAACTTGTCGATGGCGACGTACAAGTACTCGAAGCCCCCGACTACGCGGGGAAAGGGGCCGAGGATGTCGAGCCCCTAGACCGAAAATGGCCAGGACAAAGGGATCGTCTGGAGAGCTTGAGCTGGTTGATGTATTTGCTTGGCATGGAACTGGCACGCTTCACACTTGGTTACTTGTGCAGTTGCATCTTGGAGGGCTTCTGGCCAAAAGAAACATTGCCGGAAAGCCTTGCCGGCAAGGGCTCTTGCGCCAATGTGGTGGCCACATATGCCTCCATGTGTCTCTGCCAACAGCTTCTGTCCATCTTCCCGAGAAATGCACTTCAATCTGACACCATTGAGTCTTCTTCTGTACAGTTCATTGCCGACGAACTGATACATACTTGACTGCCTGGTTATTCTTTCTATCTCTTCTGGCTCTTCGGGAAGTTCTCCAGTTTGAAGAAAACGGACAATTGGTTGTGCCCATGCTGGAGCCTAAGGCTCAACAACAAGGACTAAAGGCATCATTGCTGCTGCGGGAACGTCAGCTTCTACGGCAAGAACCTACGGTTCTGCCGGAGCTGGACGTTCCCCGGCAAGCCTACCGGGGCAAGACTTGTCGGGAACGCCTGCTTCAACTGTATGAACCCTAGGGTCCGCAGGAGCAGACTGTTCCTCCGCAAATCGGTCGTTGATCTTGGGGACCTTGGCGGCGGCTTCAGGAAGATCCGCCGGCAAGTAGTCGCCGGAGACCAACTTTCTCTTCTTGCTTTGCCCAACTGACGGTGTAACGGATGGTTGAGTTAACTTGAGCACGAAGATCCCTGGTTCCACAGGTAGCTTCAGTGCAGCACAATTTCACAGGCCGTCTGCGATATCATTTTGAGCTCTTGGAACGTGCTCCATCTGTATGCCTTCACAGTGCTCTTCAAGCTTTCTCACTTCGTCGACATAAGCTTCCATCAATGGGCTCTGGTAGCTCTTGTTCACTTGTCGGACAACCAACTGCGAATCTCCCCGCACTATTAGCTTCTTGATCCCAAGTTCTGCTGCAATTCTGAGGCCGGCAAGCAAACCTTCGTACTCTGCAGTATTGTTTGTTGCTTGTTCCTTGGGAAAGTACATTTGGACAACGTACTTGAGGTGCTCTCCGGTGGATGCGACAAGCAGTACACCAGCACCGGCGCCCTGCAGCGAAAAGGCACCATCGAAGTACATTATCCATTCTTTGCTTGCTTCTTTGACGGGGATGCTTGTTTTTGGAACTTCTTCGTCTGGCGTCGGCGTCCATTCTGCTATGAACTCTGCCAAAGCTCTGCTCTGGATAGTTGACGTACTTTCAAACTTAAGACCAAAGCTTGACAGCTCCAGTGCCCACTCGACAATCCTGCCTATTGCCTCCGGATTTTACAATATCCTCTTCAACGGAAAGCGAGTGACCACTGCTATCTCATGTGCTTGGAAGTAATGGCGCGGCTTTCTTGAGGCCATGAGGAGGCCGAAAAGAAACTTCTCCACCCCAGAGTATCTTGACCTAGCCCCCTGCAAGAGGGAGCTGACAAAATAGACTGAGAGCTTGTCGGGGAAACCCCCTGCTTGTCGCTGGATGTGCTTGCCGGGGCTGCTGGCTCCTCATCTGCCTCCCTTTCCGCTACCAACGCAGCACTAACCACTTGATTGGTCGCTGCTAAATACAGCAGCAACTTCTCTTGCGGCCTAGGTGCGACAAGTATTGGAGTGGAGGACAGGTATCCTTTCAAGTCTTGCAGCGCTGCCTCCGCTTCCGAAGTCCACTTCATTGGACCTGCCTTTTTCAAGATTTTGAAAAACGGCAGGGCGCGTTCTGCAGACTTAGAAATGAACCTGCTGAGGGCAGCCACACAACCAGCAAGCCTCCGTACATCCTTGACGCGCTTCGGGGCTTCGATCTGCTCGATGGCTTTGATCTTGTCGGGATTAGCTTCAATCCCCCTCTGGGACACAAAGAACCCGAGAAGCTTGCCGGAGGGGACTCCGAAGACGCACTTCTCGGGGTTCAGTTTGAGTTGTATCTTGCGCAGATTTGCAAATGTTTCATCCAGGTCTTGGATCAGGGTATCCTTGTCCTTGCTCTTGACCACTATATCATCCATGTACGCTTCTACATTCATGTGTATCTGTGGTTCAAAAGCAGTGTGGACTACCCTTGCAAACGTTGAACCCGCATTCTTCAATCCAAAGGGCATGCGTATGAAGCAATAGGTGCCACATGGAGTAATGAATGCGGTCTTCTCTTCATCTTCTTCAGCCATGAATATCTGGTGGTATCCGGAGTATGCATCAAGGAATGAAAGCAACTCACATCCGGCCGTGGAGTCAACGATCTGGTCAATGCGCGGCAAGGGAAATGGATCCTTGGGACAAGCTTTATTCACATCAGTGAAGTCTATACAAAGTCTCCACTTCCCATTAGCTTTGCGCATGACAACTAGATTGGCCAGCCACGTGGGATGAAGTACACCTCTAACAAGGCCTGCTGCTTCCAACTTCTTGATCTCTTCAGCTATAAACTCTTGGCGCTCCACCGCTTGCTTCCTGACCTTCTGCTTGACGGGCCGCGCATGAGGACAAACGGCAAGCTTGTGCTCAATTACTTTCCTGGGAACACCGGGGATGTCAGACGGTTGCCATGCAAACACGTCCACATTCGCCCGCAGGAAAGCAACGAGCGCGCTTTCCTATTTAGGATCAAGCGTAGCACTGATGGTGAAGGTACCACCAGTGCCGTCCTCCTTGGCGGACACCTTTTTGGTTGCAGGTGGAGCAGCCATTCCCTTCTTGCACTTGCCGGTGGAGCTCGATGGTGCATCCTCAACAGCAACGCAGCACTCTGAAGAGGTGCGTTTGCCGGAGTGGGCCCCAGAGCTCTTGCCGGACTTGGTCTTGCTCTTCCCCCCGGGAGCTTCAGCGGGAAGTGTCTTGCTGTCTGCCGCGGCTGCTGCATCCCGGTAGATCTTGTCGGTGCAGATAAGCGCGTCCTTCTTGTCGCCGGGGACAGAGATGACGCTTATTGGCCCTGGCATCTTGAGCATGTTGTAAGCATAGTGAGAGGCTGCCATGAACTTGGCGAGCGCCGGACGGCCAAGTATCCCATTGTATGGCAACGGGATATCGGCAACGTCGAAGGTGATCCTCTCAGTCCTGAAGTTTAGCTCTCCGCCAAAGGTCACTGGCAGTGTAATCTTCCCCTTCGGCTTGCTCCTTCCCGGGTTGATTCCTTGGAAAGTTCCGGTTTCCTAGAGCTCGCTGTCGGGGATCTGCAGCTTCCGGATCACAGCAGAGGAGATCAAGTTCAGGTCGGCCCCGCCGTCAACCAGCATCTTGGTGACCTTGAGGTTGCGGATGGTTGGCGAAACCAACATCGGCAAGCACCCGACCGCCGTTGTGCGGTCAGGGTGGTCCTCAAGGTCGAAGATGATGGGCGTGCTGGACCACTTCAGGAGCTTGCGCGACTCGACGGGTGGCTCTCCTGCATTTACTTCCCGCACCCATTGTTTGAGTTGGCGGTGGGAAGTATGCAGAGAGGCACCTCCATCGACGCACAGAACTTCTGTGGCCTTCTGGAACTCCTGCTCGCTGTTGTCTCCGTCATCCATGTCCTCGTCGTCGTCTTCGTCTTCGTCATTGTCGCGGCCGCGGGGAGGTCTATCTCCTTGCCGCTGCTTGGCCTTGCCGCGGCGTCCTTCCCGGCCATTGAATGGCCGCTTCTTGCCGGACTCTCCTCCGCCTCCTTGGGCCTTCTCCTTGTCGCGTCGCTCGTACTCAGCCTTCTGCTGCTCGACGAGGTATTCGACCCTTTTGCAGTTCTGGAGATCGTGGCCCTTGGTGCGGTGGATCTTGCAGTACTGCTTGTTGGAGCCGTCCTGCTTGTCGGCGGCGGCTACAGTGGCAGCCTCCTTGCCGGAGCCACCAGCCTGAGCTTTCTTGGCGCCAGCCTCCTTGCCGGACTGCTCCACAGCCAGTACTTCCTTGTTCTTCTTCTTCTTATTGTTCCGCCGCCGGTTTTTCCTTGCCGGGGCGGCATCCTCACTGTCCGTTCCTCCTGCTCCAACATCCTCTCCGGGGAGCCTCCTCCCCTCTTCAGCGCGCGCGCACTTGTCAGCCAGAGCGTAAAGCTCGCTGACGTCCCGGATCTTGGTCATCGCCATCTCTTCCCTCATCCGGCGGTTACGCACGTTCTGATGGAACGCGCTAATAACCGCGGCAGGGTGGACGTCCGGGATGTTGTGCTGGACGCGGCTGAATCTCTAGATGTACTTCCGCAGGGACTCTCCCTCTTTCTGGGCAAGTATGTGGAGATCACTTTCCTGGCCGTGGGGCTTGTGGCCGCCCGTGAAGGCGCCGACAAACTGGTGGCACAGGTCTGCCCAAGAAGAGATGGAGTTCTCCGGCAAGTGCATGAGCCAAGATCTGACATTGGGCTTGAGCACAAGCTGGAAGTAGTTTGCTAATATCTTCTCGTCGCGTCCCCCGGCAGCCTGCACCGCAACGGTGTAGATGCTGAGGAACTCCGAGGGATGGGTCTTGCCGTCGTACTTCTCGGGTACGTCGGGCTTGAAGTTTTTCATGCTGGGCCACAGGACTTGCCGCAGCTCACGGGTGAACGCAGGGCAGCCTGCCGCGTACGGCAAGTCGCCTGGTTCACCGGGCGCGTGCATGTCGACAGCGGTCCCAGCGCGCTGGTCGGACTATCGTCACGCTTCTCTTTGACGCTCGATGCGAGTCCGAGCGTCTTCTTGTCGCCTGTCGTCGAGGACTTGGCGTTGATCGCGGCGAGCTCGCGGATCCGACGACGCCGTGGAGTCGTCGTCAACGTTGATCCGGCGAGTTGGCGACTTCTGCTTTCGCGGCGGGGAATGCACGATAGTTGCGCCCCCGGCGGTCTTGTCCCCATCAGCCCGCGCCTGGCTGACTTGCCGCGGCCGTGATGTTGCCGGCTGCTGCGGCGTGTCGTTGTTGGCGAAGGCGATGAGGCTCTGGATAGTGGCCCTCCAGTCTTCGGCCTTGTCTGCCGCTGGAGGGAAGTCGAGGAGCAGCTGAGCTCTAGCTAGAGCTTCTGCTGGAGTGGAGGGGAGCGGTGGTGAGCGGCGCGAGGAGCGAGACATGCTCGGACTTCTAACAGCGTTAGAAGGAACAGGTTCTCGCCCCGGTGACCGTGCCTTGCTCGTACCGGTGTGTTGGCCTTGAGCGTCCCGTGACCCGCCAGCTTGGCCTTGTCCCAGCAAGCGGATGGTACCCTGCGAGGGGCGCGGTGCGTGTACGGACACCTCCTGAGAGGGGTGCGGTGCGTGTACGGACACCGAGGTCTTGGAATGCGCTCGGTCGTCCGTCTTGTCCTTGGACTTGGCGGTGTCGTGAGTTTCCTCGCCGGCGTCCGTCCTTCCGCCAGCGTCTACCCCACCAACCGTTGGTTCCGGTGGTGGTGGGATCGACGCGGACGGGCCTCCTACCTCCGAAGCTTTCTTCTTCGGTGGCATGTCGATGAAGCTTACGAAGTTGGTGAAGTTGCTGAAGATTGCGCCCGCGTGAACGTCGGATCAGGTTCGCACAACTTCGACGATCCCCACCTGGCGCGCCAAAGATGTCGGGGAAACCGGTCGCCCACGAACACCTATGGGACCGGAGCCCCTTTTCGGTACGGCAAGGGAGCGGAGGGAGCACAAAGAGCGGATCGAGGCGAGCACGCGAGCAGTTTACCCAGGTTCGGGCTGCACGGATGCATAAAACCCTACTCCTGCCTTGGTTGTATTAAGTTCTTGGCTCGGGAGAAAGAAGATCTACAGTGCTTGAGGCTAGGTACACCGAGCGTGAGAGTGATCGAGAGTTCGGAACCCCCTCTACGTTGTGCATGGGCCTCCTTTTATAGTTCAAAGGGGTCTCCAACAGGTGGCAACATAGACGAGGGTAAAAACGTAAAAATGGTGGTAGTTGTAACAGTGTACGCACAGTGTCTTGTACCTAACCCAGACGGTGGGGGACAAGGGCATTGAATGCCTGTCGCCGTCGCCCCAAAACAGTGTAAAAAGCGTTCGTCCGGGCATCTCCGTTCGCCACGACGGTAGCCTCGTCATCGTGGCTTGCCACCGTGTACCCCAGGCTGCACAGCCATCCGCCACGTGCCCCTGGAAGGGCCCCAGGGCGACGCGTGGCCAGATGAGCTGGAGCGCAGGCGCACAGTGAGAGCTTGCCGCGGCAAACACCTTGCCGCGGTCGCTACCTTGCCGCGCCCGGAAGCTTGTCGCTCTCCGGGCCTTGCCGGGGCGCGCGATGCGCCACGGCGAGTCTTCTGAAATGCCATGCTTTGGTCTTCCTGGCAAGCTCCTTTTGCCAGGGTCTTGTGTTAAAGGGGATGGTCTTGAGCCTGGAGCGGCCTTCCCGGCAAGCTCCTCTTGCCGGGGCCTTGTTTCTTTGTCTTGAATACTTTGTTTTTGAATGGCTCCAAAGGAACTAGAGTGGGCCTTGGCGAGCACGTGGCAAACCCTGCCACGGGACGCTGCTACTGCCCGTGCACAAGTCGGGATACTAAGGTACCCCTACTTTAGTACACCGACACCATGGGAGGAGGATTATCATGCGGAAGCTCACCGTTGTCTTCAGAAGGTTCAGCAAGTTCAGGATCTTCTACCGGTTCAGGAGTGGTGTTATCGACTGCCGGCTTACTTAGTTTGGCCTTTTTGC
This sequence comes from Secale cereale, assembly GCA_902687465.1. Taxonomy (NCBI): domain Eukaryota; kingdom Viridiplantae; phylum Streptophyta; class Magnoliopsida; order Poales; family Poaceae; genus Secale; species Secale cereale. The sequence continues at coordinate 52,759,656 of LR738713.1, read as the reverse complement.
TAGGCTTGGGCTTACTGTGAGAGTTAAAAATAATGAGAATCAGAAGTCAAAGACGAAATGTTAAACCGGAAAGAGTGAAAAACAGCTTACCCAGGAATGGTCTTGAGGGGAGGGATTTGTGTGGTTGTTGATTCGCCAGAAGATGAAAGAGGAGTTTCCTGATAATCCAAATCAGAAGGATTAAGAGGTTGTCGAATAAGACCTGCCTTGGGGTAAAGAGTAGTTGGAGTATGTAAAACCTCGGAACGACGCCTCCGAGCTGGAGTGTGCGGTAATCCGGTGGATTCAATAGCGTGACCGCTATGGCGAGTGGTGCGACAAGCTTCATGTTGCTATTTCTTCAAAAGAAAGTTTGGATCCAAATAAGCATAAGGATGAGAAAATTGAAATTTCCGGACTGTCCGACGAATTTTTGGTGGTGGCAGCGGTTCTGAATCGGTAGAGAGAGTGATTACCTCAACATCGTCCGCTTTACTGCCTTCGGCACGTCCCTGGGAACAGTCATGGTCAAAAGAATGCAAATAAAGAAAAGACAAGGAAGTTGAAAGAATTAGGTGGTACCTCAGAGGCCGGATCATCTTCTTCCGCATTGGATCCCGACGCGGCAGTGCTCTTCTTTTTATTTCTCTTAACAGCTTGGGTCTTTTGGCGAGCTGCTTTCGCTGGTTTATCCTGAGTTTTTCTTTTCCAGAAAGGGTCATTGTCCTGTTGAAAGAAATAAAGACATTTCAAGACAAGTGTTGCAGACGGATTAAAACAAAGCAAACAATAGGGAAGAGTTTTTACCGACGGTGGTTTGTTGGTTACACAGAAGGGTGCCAAGCCGGTCCGGCTGCAAGCTTCTAGAGGTAAATTCAGCAGCTTCTTGACGGATTCATTAATCTCATTTTCTGGCAGCACCATCTTTGTGTGGCGCAAAGGGTCTTTGGGATTCCTAGTATACTCACACATTAAACCGGAGTGCCGGCTTAGCGGGAGAATACTCCAGGAAAGCCACCAGTGGACAAAATCAACCCCAGTCAGACCGTTGGCCACAAAGGCCCTGAGCTTTGAAAGCTGAGGGGCATACTGAGCTCGTTCCTGGGCACTTAGCCGCTGTGGAAAAGGGTGGTTCTCTGGAAGACGGTGGGAGCGATAAACCGGCAAGGGATTTTCTTCTTCCGGTGAAGTGTCTACGCAGTAAAACCAAGTCTGGTTCCAGTCCTTTGGATGGCTGTGGAGAGTGGCATGAGGAAAACTAACATCCTTTCTTTTCTGAATAGACATCCCACCAAGTTCAGTGTTCGGACCGTCATGAAATTCAGTGCAACAGTTTAGGTGAAATAAATCCCGTAATAGCTCCACTGACGGCTCCTCTTGTAGATAAGCTTCACAAAAGACTTAGAAGTTGCAAATATTTGATACAGAGTTGGGACCAATATCTTGTGGATGAAGTTGGAAGTTTGCTAACACATCACGGAAGAATTTTGACCCGGGAGGGTTGAATCCCCGGGCCAAGTTATCAAAGAAGACGACAATTTCTCCTTCTTTGGGCTTTGGAGGACATTCTGATCCGGGAGCCCTCCAGTGAAGGACATCCTTGGGGCCTAAAGCGCCAATTGAGGCCATTTTCTCTAAATCATCCTCGGTAATCCGGGATTGAACCCAGTTGCAGGAAACAAACTGCTTGGCTTGAGTGGTCATTTTTTCGAAGGAAAAGGCTGAAAATACAATGAAGAGCCGGCTTATAATCCAAGCAAGTTTAAACCGGCCGGCTTTATAAAGATACTGGTCTAGATGGCGGTTTAAGCAGGGGCCTAATGGTATCTACCGGATTAAAGTATCTGAAAAACAGCTATAGCAGTGACATTTGCCGGATTATAGGATCTGGTAAGGCTAAAACGCCGACAAGGGTAAATAAGATACAGATCGGAAGTGTGGAGAAACAATTTTCGCATGGGCAGTAATAAAATACGAATCTACGGCATGTTAAAAAATCCCAAGATATTCAAGATTATATACAGCGGACGTGATGAAGATCTTAACGGATGCAATCTAACTATTCATATTGGGAAAGATTAAGCCACGGTGAAGAAGCAAAGTTACTCTTACAGTTATCAACTTGGAGACTTAGATCTACGGCGAAGCTACTGAGCTATGGCAGAGAACTGCGAAGAACAAGGGCCTATCCGCGAGCTCGTATGAAGAAACCCTAAAACCAAGATCTATGAACGGGGAAGAAGAGGATGTACCTGAAGCGACGGATGCGGAGAAGTGCTGGCGAATCTCTGGAAACGATCAGGTTGATGCAGCGGCCGGGCTTGACGAAGATGCAGAGCTCGGCGAACGGCGGCGGAGCTCGAGTGCGAGTGGACAGAGGAAGAAGAAGAGGCAAGGGGGGGAAGCAGATGCCCCTCTGCCCTATTTATAAGCCGAAGGGATAAAACGACACGCGTGGGAATCAAGGAGCCTAAAAAGTGGATATGGACGATGATGCCCCCTCGATCTTCGGAGATTTAATGAATAAAAGATAAAAAAACAGGTGCAAGTATTAAATGCGCAGATGGCGTCACGGCGGGTTAAAGTAATTTGAGAAGATGACGTCACGACCGGTTTATGAAGCATTGTGAAGCTGCAGAAAGGGAAGATTTGTACAAGACTTTGAAGATTGACATGAACAGGTTCAAATCAATCTGGGGCCTAATGTCGGGGATATTACTACCAGGTATAAACCGCCTAGGAGGGGCCGGGTTATGTTATCAAGATTATTTTATTAAAACCCAGCGGAGCAGGAAACAAGAGACTTTAGCCCAGGAGGTTTAGAGCCCAAGTGTTAGGGCTCGTGACTTATAAACCGCCATACTATGTAAATTGAGATGTAAGATAGAAAGAATAGAGACCGAGGCGGACACGTTTATGAGCCGGCCTCGGGACTCTGTAAACCGGACCGAGCGTCACCTCTTATATAGAGGGACAACCAGGCGACGGTTCAAGGCAGAGAACAATAGTTCGAGACACAGGCAAAGCGGATTCTCTCCCTGGTCATCGAAACCCTAGCAATACACACCAAACTAGACGTAGGCTTTTACCTTCATCGAAGGGGCCGAACTAGTATAAAATCCATGTGTCCTTGTCTGCTTTAATCCCTTTAAGCTAACCCGTAGCGATGGCCTCACGACTAAGTCCTTTTGCTAGGACATCTGCCGTGAAAAAACCACGATAGGCATCGATCACGGAGGGCTTCTACATCAACACGATAGTCCCTCTGATGAGTTGTGAGTAGTTTACCACAGACCTTCGGGTCCATTGTTATTATCTGGATGGCTTCTTCTCTCTCTTTGGATCTCAATACAAAGTTCTCCTCGATCTTCGAGGAGATCTATTCGATGTAATCTTTTTGCAGTGTGTTTGTCGAGATCCGATGAATTGTGAGTTTATGATCAAGATTATCTATGAACAATATTGGATTATTTTCTGAAATCTTTTATGTATGATTATAATATCCTTGCAAGTCTCTTCGAATTATTGGTTTGGTTTGGCCTACTACATCTATAGTTCTTGCAATGGGAGAAGTGCTTGGCTTTGGGTTCAATCTTGCGGTGTCCTTTCCCAGTGACAGCAGGGGCATCAAGGCACGTATAGTATTGTTGCCATCGAGGATAAAAAGATGGGGTATATATCATATTGCTTGAGTTTATCCCTCTACATCATGTCATCTTGTTTAAGGCGTTACTCTGATCTTATGAACTTAATACTCTAGATGCATGCTGGATAGCGGTCGATGTGTGGAGTAATAGTAGTAGATGCGGAATCGTTTAGGTCTACTTGTTACGGACGTGATGCCTACATACAATGATCATGCCTAGATATTCTCAAAACTATGCGCTTTTCTATCAATTGCTCGACAGTAATTTGTTCACCCACCGTAGAATTCTGCTATCATGAGAGAAGCCACTAGTGAAACATATGGGCCCCGGGTCTATCTTTATCATATTACTGTCCTGTCAACTAGCCAATTTCTTTCGCCGTTGCTTTACTTTGCTTTATTTACTTTATCTCTATACCAAAAATATTATCTTATCATATCTATCAGATCTCACTCTCGTAAGTGACCGAGAAGGGATTGACAACCCCTTTTATCGCGTTGGCTGCGAGGTTCTTATTTGTTGGTGCAGGTGCGAGGGACTCGCGCGTGGTCTCCTACTGGATTGATACCTTAGTTCTCAAATACTGAGGGAAATACTTGTGCTACTGTGTTGTATCACCCTTTCCTCTTCAAGGGAATACAACGCAAGCTCGAGAAGTAGCAAAACTCCTTCTCTAGAAAGGACCCATTCTTATCAACAAAGATTTTGTCTTCGGATGTGTGGTAGAAGGTATACCTAGTAGTTTCTTTCGGGCATCCCCAACGACAGCTTAGGTTTCTTGCCAAACCACAGTTCATATGATGTCATCTCAACGGATTTAGACGGTGCCCTATTTAACGTGCATGCGGCCATCTCTAATGCATAACCCCAAAATGATAGTGGTAAATCAGTAAGAGACATCAAAGATCACACCACATCTAATAAAGTACGGTTATGACATTCATACACACCATTACGTTCTGGTGTTCAAGGTGGCGTGAGTTGTAAAACAATTCCACATTGTTTTAAATGAAGGCCAAACTCATAACTCAAATATTCGCCTCCGCGATCAGATCATAAAAAACTTTATTTTTTGTTTATGATGATTCTCCACTATTGTCAGGGATATTACTACTGGGTATAAACCGCCCAGGAGGGGCCGGTTTATGCCTGTCAAGATTATTTCTACTGAAACCCAGCGGAGCATGGAGCATGACGCTTTGTACCAGAAAGACTTAGAGCCCAAGATATGTTAGGGCCCATGATTTGTAAACCGCCATACGACGTGTAACTTGTGATGTAAGATAGGAAAGATAGAGACTGAGCCGGACTACGTTTATGAGCCGGCTTCGGGACTCTATAAACCGGACTGGGCGTCACTTCGTGTATATACAGGGACGACCCGGCGACGGTTCAGGGACAGAGAACAACAACTCGAGACACAGGCAAAGCGTATTCGCTCCCTGGTCATCGAAACCCTAGCAATATTACACCAAACTAGACGTAGGCTTTTACCTTCATCGAAGGGGCCGAACTAGTATAAAACCCTTGCGTCCTTGTCCGCTTTAACCCCTTTAAGCTAACCCGTAGCGATGGCCTCACGACTAAGTCCTTTTGCTAGGACATCTGCCGTGACAAAACCACGACAGTTGGCGCCCACCGTGGGGCCTGCGCACGGTGGTGTTGAGTTCTTGGAGGGATCTTTTCTAGGGTTCGAGAAGCCCGTGAAGAGAAGTCAGAATAGTTAAGTCTTAAGTCCGAGTTGGACTCTACATGTAACCCGCCCCTTCAACATATATAAGGAGGGGCAGGGCTCCCTAAAGAGGGACAAGTTCTCACAAGTTAGAGGCGCCATATTCTTTACGGCTATACACAACTAAAGGATCGCCGGTTTACCGGCGACTCCATGAGGTTCATAATGAGATCTAGCCTCAAATAGCATGTAGGGTTGTTACCGGATGATGTTTCCCGTGGCCCGAAGCTGTCTAAATCCTTGTCTTGTGTTGCGTCTCTCGATTCCGCTCAACCCCTCTCAAGCTACCACATAGATGCGTTGGCCTCGCGACTAAGTCCTCATACTAAGGACATCTGCCATGACAATTCCACGACAGTTGGCGCCCACCGTCGATATGAGATTGAGATTGTTTTAGGGTTACGTATTGTACGGCTGCCTCACACGCCGTGGTAATCCGCCGAGTCAGAGGCGAGGTCTTCCACAGGAGGCGATTTATCTGCCACGTTCTAATTCCGAGGCCGACTGAAAATTCAGACGATCTGTCTGACCGCAGGTTCCGCCGAGTTATCGTAGCCACAACTCTTTATCCATTTTACCCGGTGGAAATCCCTAAAGGTTGCAACCGTCCTTGCTATTCCGGCGCGTTGCAACTGCTTCTCCATACGTAGCGTCCATGAGGGAGTCAAGTCCCGAGGAAAGCATTGATATACCGCTGCTGCTTTACCAAAGTCAAATCATCAACAACTACGCCATTGTCCACTAGAACGTGTGGAGACGTACAGAGCATTAGCAGAATAAACTGATCCAAACCGGATTGCTGAGCGTATTGAAAAAAAGAGAGGGGGAAGACCATGACTCGGATGTGGATTGATCCAACTGGCCACGACTCGGAAGTGGGGATGGGCACGGCTCTGTTTCTGCGGCCTCACCTTGCGAGCGCCTCTCCGTTCCTACGACATGCCTCTGCAGCCCTGTCTCCGGCGGGGCTTCGTGCAGTTTCATTCATCATCAAGCCGCCTCGGCCGACAAGTTGATTATGCCACGGAGACTAACCGCCCGAGCCACCTGATCCGAGCCGCCGTCTCCTTCGCGTCACGACTTCGCCTTAGAGCCGGCTGTCTCCGCCTCACACTACTTCTGGTGTGGCCGTGCTAAGCCGCCATGCGGAGAACCGCCGCTAGAGAGCCGTCTTGTTGAGCTGCCCAACGCCTCTGCTGCCGTCTCATCCTTGTTGAACCGCCCGTTGAACCGCCCCCGTCTTACTGCAGCGGGAGAGCCGTCACATGCGTCGACGGCAGTGGGAGAGCCGCCGAGGCCGTAACCCGCCGCCGGACCACCCCTCAGCTCCGGGTTAAAACTTTACCTCGGGCGACCGCAGGCCGGCCTGGCCGTCTCAGCCGCCGTTTCTGAGCCGCTTTCACCATGACCCCGAGCTGCTGGTCTCCGCCGGCGCACCGCAGCGGTTGAGCCGACCCCACCTCTGCTCCGTCACAAGCGAACTTCCGCCGGATTTTCTCTTCAAACCGCTAGTTGCCGTGGTTCCATTCGACACCTCCGCCTCTGCCGGACCGCTGAGCCGCCGTGACCGCGCAAGCCGGCCCGGCGTGAGCATCTTCATCGGCCGAGCCGTGCCCCTGTTTCAAATTGTTGTATTGACCCGCCACCGTGACCCGCCGGCATGCCACCTGCAAACCGCTCCAGCTAGAGCCGCCTCCTTGGCCTCCTGTGAGATGGTTCCCCGGCGCCGCCCCGCGCCTGGTTGTGCTAAGCTTCGGTTCCAGGTCGTCACCCAGGCCCTGTTTCCCCGCTGTGGTTGGCGGCCCGTGCAAAAGAAGAGCCAGAATCACTTAAAAAATCTGGTCAGGCGCATGCATGGAGAAGGCAAAAGGGATCCATTACATTGTTTATTGGCACATATCTTGAAATTGGAGAAGCACTAGGCCTACTACCAGCTGCTGATAGTCGCCACGCATGGCGAAAGTAAAACCTGCCCGAAGCCATTTGATTAAAAGAAATACAGAGAAGAAGAAGCGGCCAGGCTAGCGCTTCTCACGTCTCATCAAGTTGGCAAGTACATATGATGTTTTTTCGTCCTGGCTGTGTCCGGCATTATTAAACGCGAGTGTCCACGTTCGCCCGACGAAACATCAGGTGATATTCATCCAAATTTGTTTTATCATGCCTTGGTCTGTGGTATTTTTTTTTGTCAAAGAACAGTTTATCTTTGCCCTGGTCTGTGGTATTGTTTCGCAGGACAATTATTCATTACAAAATGGCATTATACCACGAAGATGGAGATGTGCCAACATCGTTCGACACAGGTGGACGTCCTTACTCAACGGACTCCTGCGTCGGTTTACAATGCCTTGGACGACTCGCCCATCCGCGCCACCTTACAACGCCACGGACGACTCGCTCATCTGCCCTCGTGGCGGTTCACGCGTCCGCACCGGTTTACAACACGGATGACAACTTGCTCGTCTGCGTCAGCTTACGACACTACGGCCGACTCATGTGTCTGGGCTGCCTCTGATGTTGTGGTCGTTTTACCGTCCGCCCTGCGGTCCGGCTTACTCAACATGCCGGGTTGGCTAACGGACACCGATGAGGATCATAAGGTCCAAATACATCAGGTGATGTCTATCTAAATCTATTTTCTTAGTAAATATTGTTTTCCTCAAGAAAACAGTTACTTTGATCCGTATATTTTGATATGCACGACAGTTATTTATTATAAACATGGTTTATACCATGGGTACGAAGCACGCGCTGGCAACGTCCTTCTCGGCGTTCGTCTGTGCCACATTACACGATTTTCTTTCAATAAAATGGAGGCAAATTATCATATGCTATCAACCGCCATCTGCACTGGGTGGCTCAATGGGCAGGCGCACAAATCTCCGCCATTACAGTTTGGTTAACTTCAAATCGCTAGTTGGAAGGAACCATTGGCCGAGTTGCTGACACGGCTCATACAGGATCATTTATAACCCGCCGCAGTCACCTCAATTTTCTATGGATTCATATCGCAATGTCAACAACAATGATGGACTCCTTATGCTATGGTCAAATATGGAGAGTCTCAAGACAACTCCTCGAGTCGTCTTAAGACTCGGGGGCTGTGATGACATGATTCAGAAGAAGTTTCTCGGTCATCAAAAGGGAATCCGGTTTAAAATCCGGTTCAATGGACATCAGTCTTACCGAAGCTCTTAAATATCCGGTTTACAATCCGGTTCAAGGGAAATATGTCTCCTACAAAGCTCTAAAGCTCTCAAATCCGGTTTAAGAATCTCCGGTTTAAAAAGAATTACTCTCTCGCAAGTTCGAGTTTAAAGGCTGTCAGAAAAATTCTGGCTGAAAATAAAGATTTCGGTTTAAGATCCAGTTCAAGGGAAAGATGTCTCCCACAAAGCTTTTAAGCTCTCAATATCCGGTTTAACATCTGGTTCAAGAAGAAGTATCTCTCGCAAAATTCGAGTTCTCAGAAAAGTCAAAAGAGGCCAAAGAGACTGTTGCAAAAGCACAACTCAAGCATAGGTACCCACTGAGCACAACTCAGAAATATATCACATGGGGGCTTCTGTTTATAAAGCGGAGTTCTAATTACCCTATTGATCCGGCTATTAAGTCAATACACTCATAAGATCATAGCTCTGGTTGCTTCGGTAATCTGGCTATCAAAGCCCACATGATGATGAGGGGCAAAAGAGAGTTCGATGCATAGCACAACTCAAACATAGGCACCTGACGAGCATAGCTCACAATGCTACCTCGGGGCTCCTGACGCATAGCGTCAACGAGTTGACAACCCTTGTAGTAGGCTATCAAGCCACGGCTTGAAAGCGTGGTGTATACACCTAAAAGCCGGATTAGCCTACCTGCATTGAGTAAGTCACTCTGCCCAGGTAAACCTGGTATGACCCATCGAACGTTTCACAAGTCAATCTTCTTACAGACCCTGAACTTGGCAACGTTAAATTGACGATTGGTTAAGGATTGAGGTCCATCTTAACAGGCTTTGTGAAATGGTTAATTCAGTGGCCTGGTAGCCCATGAAAAGCCTCGAATTTGGAGCCTAGAAGCTCGTAAAAAGCCTGGACTACAGGATTTTATTTTGACAATGTTTCTTTGATTTTGCCAAGTTTCTTATCCTTTGGGATCATTGGTATTCATCCGATATCTATTGATTCGGCCTAGTGGTTGACTACAAGTCACCACCATCAAGTAAACCGGTGTTCATTAACCCGGCTTGGCTTTCAACTACAAGTTGTCAGTACATGATCAGTTATAATGACCGGTGTTTATTAACCCGGACTGGCTTTTGACTATAAGTCGCCAGTATGAGATAAGATAATGACCGGTGTTTATTAACCCGGCCTGGTTTTGTTTATAAACCGGCAATCTATGATAATCACCAATGTTCAAATTTTGTGTTATCATCCTTACTACACTGGCTTGGTAAAACCAAACGTGTGATCAAACATCACTGGAACCGGTTTTCAAACCGGGTTATACTATTCAAATCTTTAATAGCCAACATGGCTGGATTTTTATTATGGTTATCAATAACCAATATTATGATTGAGGTTTTCAAAGTCGCTTCAGTGCAATGGATATCATATTGTCAATGGTATGATTTATTCTACAAAGGAATAGTCCCGAGTCGCTGCAGGCTTACAACCCGGCACTTGGGGGCTACATTATTCAAATTGAGATTACATCAAATATGCAAGTCTCATGTCACTGCAAGCATGCACCATGACACTTGGGGGCTAATGCAAAGTCATTTTTTGCTCACCTTATTGAAGACCCGACTCATCACATTATAATGAGCTGGCCCTTGGGGGCTACCAATGTCTCCTGTCAACAATTCAAGGTACACAGGTTTTAATCCATTATATTCAAGGGTCCACTGCTCAGTTGGTAAAGCACAAAGCTCTTAACCTTGTGGACGTGGATTCAAGCCCCATGATGGGAGTTACATTATATGAAGTTCTTTTCAAAGAGGTATACATAAAGTCCCAACTCAATATTATTTTACTGAGCCGGCCCTTGGGGGCTACACGTTGCAATTCAAGTCTACATGATCATATTTGTAAAGTCCCTGCTCATTATTGCATAATGACCCGGCCCTTGCGGGCTACACTGGTTGAATTGTTTTGAGCATCAGGCAATTACAAGTCCGAGGTTGCTGCAAGCATGACAACCCGGCATTTGGGGGCTACATAATATGGAGTATTCAGTTTTTACTAGTGACTGGGATGAACAATCTGGATTTCTTCAAGGTTGCAACATTTATATTGAAACAAGTCTTAAGCTATCACTATGTTCTCTTCTTAAGACTTGGGGGCTACAGGTAATATGAATATAAAGGAGGAACATCTTCAAATTCTCAGTTTTGGGCAAATCAGGAAGATTAATTGTGTGATCCGGTGTTGGCAACAATCATAACCCGGCGTCTATAAACAGTCATGACCCGGGACATCAGTTTTTATAACCCGGCAATTTTGGCAATCATAAACCGGCAAGTTCTACATCTTCAAGCTGGCTGGATATCAATTGAATATGTAAAGACCAATATTTTTGTCAAATCAGAGCATTGAAGGCCGAGTCAAATGGATTCTTTATTTACAATATTTTTTCTACAAGCAAATTGATTATGAAGCTGGTCTACTGACCCGGATTTTCAGAAGGAAGAAAGGACAAGGACTTAAGGATGATCAAGTACCGGTTTATAAGAATATTTAAACCGGAGCGCAACCTATCAAATTCGTTCTTGTGTTTATGTTTCAGGATCAGTTTAACATGGATAAATCCAAATTAAACTGGGGGCTAATGTCGGGGATACACCCTGCGGCATAAACTGCCAGATGTATGACTCGGCTGGAGTTTGGCGATTCACAGGCGACCCGCTTTGACCTGGCGGTTTATGATTCATTGGTAATCCGGCAGGCGGGTCAGAGGAGCGACAAGACCCGATGGCCCAACGGGCGGTTCATGAAAGGCCAGCTCATGTTATGGTGGGTCGGTTTATGACGAAAGCACAAGGAATATTCTCCTACAAAGGAAGCAAGACTAGGACTCCTTGTAATAGAGTAATCCCAATCCTACTAGGACTAGTCATGTAACCCGCCCCTTCAACATATATAAGGAGGGGCGGGGCTCCCCAAAGGGGGACAAGTTCTGACAAGCAAGAAGAAACAATCTCTAAGGACATCTGCCGTGACAATTCCACGACAACTATACTCTAAAATTCTTTGAACTTTTCAAATGTTTTAGACTTGTATTTCATTAAATAGATATATCCATACCTACTTAAATAATCTGTGAAGGTTAGAAAATAATGATACCCGACGCATGCTTCAACACTCATCGGACCGCATACATCGGTTTGTATTATTTCCAATAAATCATTAGCTCACTCCATTGTTCCGGAGAATGGAGTTTTAGTCATCTAACCCATGAGGCATGGTTCGCAAGTATCAAATGATTCATAATCAAGTGATTCCAAAAAGTCCACCTGCATGGAGTTTCTTTATGCGCTTTACACCAATACGACCTAAACGGCAGTGCCACAAGTATGTTGCACTATCATTACCAACTTTACATCTTTCAGCATCGGTATTATGAATATATGTATCACTACAATCGAGATTCAATAAACCATTCACATTGGGTGTATGACCATAGAAGGTTTTATTCATGTAAACAGAACAACAATTATTCTCTGAGTTAAATGAATAACTGTATTGCAATAAACATGATCTAATCATGTTCATGCTCAATGCAAACACCAAATAACATTTATTTAGGCTCAACACCAATCCCGAAGGTAGAGGGAGTGTGCGATGGTGATCATATCAATCTTGGAAACATTTCCAACACACATCGTCACCTCGCCCTTAACTAGTTTCCATTTATTCTGCAACTCCTACTTCGAGTTACTAATCTTAGCAACTAAACTGGTATCAAATACTTAGGGGTTACTAGGAGCACCAGTAAGGTGCATATCAATAACATGTATATCAGATATACCTATGTTTACTTTGCCATCCTTATCTGCCAAGTATTTGGGGCAGTTTCGCTTCCAGTGATCATTTCCTTTGTAGTAGAAGCACTCAGTTTTAGGCTTGGATCCAGCTGTGGGCTTCTTCACGAGAGCGCTAACTTGTTTGCTATTCTTCTTGAAGTTCCCTTTCTTTCCCTTGGCCTTTTTCTTGAAATTAGTGGTCTTGTTAACCATCAACACTTGATGCTCCTTCTTTATTTCTACCTCCGCCAATTTCAGCATCGCGAAGAGCTCGGGAATTGTTTTCTCCATGCCTTGCATATTATAGTTCATCACGAAGCCTTTGTAGCTTGGTGGCAGTGATTGAAGAACTTTGTCAATAACACTTTCAACTGGAAAATAAATTCCCAGTCGAGTCAAGTAGTTATGATACCCAGACGTTCTGAGTATGTGTTCACTGACAGAACTATTCTCCTCCATCTTGCAGCTATAGAACTTGTTGGAGACTAAATATCTGTCAACCCGGGCATTACCTTGAAATGTAAACTTCAGTTCTTAGAACATCTCATATGCTCCATGACGTTCAAAACATTTTTGAAGTCCCGGTTCTAAGCCGTAAAGCATGGCACCTTGAACTATAGATTAGTCATTGTTCTGCATTCGTCAGGCGTTCATAGCGTCCAGATTAGGAGGAACGGGTGGGTCACCTAGCGGTGCATCAAGGACATAATTCTTCTGTGCAGCAATGAGGATAATCCTCAAGTTATGGACCCACTCTGTGTAGTTGCTACCATCATCTTTCAACTTAGCTTTCTCTAGGAACACATTAAAATTCAGGGGAACGGTAACATGGGCCATTGATCTACGACATAGATATGCAAAACTATTAAGACTAAGTTCATGATAATTTAAGTTCAATTAATCAAATTGCCAATGAACTCCCACTTAAATTAACATCCCTCAAGTTATCTAAGTGATACATGATCCAAATCAACTAACCCATGTCCGATCATCACGTGAGATGGGGTAGTCATCAATGGTGAACATCTATATGTTGATCATATCTATTATATGACTCACATTCGACCTTTTGGTCTCCAGTGTTCTGAGACCATGTCTGTTCATGCTAGGCTCGTCAAGTTTAACCCAAGTATTCCGCATGTGTAAATCTGGCTTACACCCGTTGTATGTGAACAATAGAGTCTATCACACCCGATCATCACGAGGTGCTTCGAAACGACGATCTTTAGCAACGGTGCATACTTGGGGAGAACACTTTTATCTTGAAATTTAGTGAAGGGATCATCTTATAATGCTACCGCCGTTCTAAGAAAAATAAGATGCATAAAGGATAAACATCACATGCAATAAAAATATGTGACATCATATGGCCATCATCATCTTGTGCTTTTGATCTCCATCTCCAAAGCATCGTCATGATCTCTATCGTCACCGGCTCGGCACCTTGATATCCATCATTGCGTTGGGGTCGTCTCGCCAACTATTGCTAACGCACAGCGATAAAGTAAAGTAATTATATGGCGCTTGCGATTCATACAATAATTAAGAAACAACCCTAAGGCTCCTGCCGGTTGTCGATATTACAAAACACGATCATCTCATATGACAACGTATATCACATCATGTATTGACCATATCATATCACAACATACCCTGCAAAAACAAGTTAGACATCCTCTACTTTGTTGTTGCAAGTTTTACGTGGCTGCTACGGGCAACTAGCAAGAACAATTATTACCTACGCAAAACCACAACAGTGATTTATCAAGTTTGTTATTTTAACCTTCTTCAAGGACCGGCCGTAGTCAAATTCGATTCAAGTAAAGTAGGAGAAATAGACACCCGCCAGCCACCTTTATGCAAAATAAGTTGCATGCCTGTCGGTGGAACCGGTCTCATGTACGTGGACATGTAAGGTTGGTCCGGGCCGCTTCATCCCACAATGTCGCCGAATCATAAGACATTGGTGGCAAGCAGTATGAACATCACCGCCCACAACTTCTTTGTGTTCTACTCGTGCATATCATCTACGCATAGACCTGGCTCATGATGCCACTGTTGGAGAACGCTGCATGGAACAAAAAAATCTACACACACGCAAAATCTATCCATGGAGATGCATAGCAACAAGAGGGGAGAGTGTGTCTACGTACCCTCGTAGACCGTAAGCGGAAGCGTTAATTAACACGGTTGATGTAGTCGAACTTCTTCGCAATCCAACAGATCAAGTACCGAACTTACGACACCTCCGCGTTCAGCACACGTTCAGCTCAGTGGCGTCCTCACCTTCTTGATCCAGCAAGACGGTCGAAGTAGTGGATGAGTTCCGGCAGCATGATGGTGTGGTGATGCTATCTCCGCAGGGCTTCGCCTAAGCACTACGAAAATATGAACGAGGGACAAAACTATGGAGAGGGGCGCCGCACATGTCTAAGAGATTGTTCTATCCTTTTTTGTGGCGCCCTGCTACTTCTCGAGCTTGCGTTGTATTCCCTCGAAGAGGAAAGGGTGATGCAGCACAGTAGCGTAAGTATTTCCCTTAGTTTTTGAGAACCAAGGTATCAATCCGGTAGGAGACCACGCACGAGTCCCTCGCACCTGCACAAACAAATAAGAACTTCGCAGCCAACGCGATAAGGGGTTGTCAATCCCTTTACGGTCAATTACGAAAGTGAGATCTGATAGAGATGATAGTTTGATATTTTTGGTATTTTTGGTTATAAGAACAGAAAGTAAAAGTGGAAAAGTAAAGTAGATTGTAGATTGATATGTTGAGAATAGACCCGGGGGCCATAGGGTTCTCTAGTGGCTTCTCTCATGATAGCGATATTCTACGGTGGGTAAACAAATTACTATTGAGCAATTGATAGAAAAGCGAATAATTATGAGACTATCTAGGCATGATCATTATATATGGGCATCATGTCCGAGACAATTAGACCGAAACGATTCTGCATCTACTACTATTACTCCACACATCGACCACTATCCAGCATGCATCTAGAGTATTAAGTTCATAAGAACGGAGTAACGCCTTAAGCAAGATGACATGATGTAGAGGGATAAACTCAAACATAGTGGTATAAACCCCATCTTTTTATCCTCGATGGCAACAATACAATATGTGCCTTGCTGCCCCTACTGTCACTAGGAAAGGACACCGCAAGATTGAACCCAAAGCCAAGCACTTCTCCCATTGCAAGAACTATAGATCTAGTAGGCCAAACCAAACCAATAATTCGAAGAGACTTGCAAGGATATTATAATCATACATAAAGAGTTCAGAAAAGAACCAAATATTTCTCATCTTGATCATAAACCCACAATTCACCGGATCTCGACAAACACACGGCAAAAAGAGATTACATCGAATAGATCTCCTCGAAGACCGAGGAGAACTTGGTATTGAGATCCAAAGAGAGAGAAGAAGCCATCTAGATACTAGCTATGGACCCGAAGGTCTGTGGTAAACTACTCACAACTCATGGTGAGGCGATGATGATGATGATGTAGAAGCACTCCATGGAAGATCCCCCTCCGGCGGAGCTCCGGAACAGGCCCGAAGATGGTATCTCACGGGAACAGAAGATTGCGGCGGTGGAACTAGGGTTTTCTTTGTTTTTCTGATAGTTTCGGGGTACGTAGGTATATATAGGAGGAAGGAGGGCACCGGAGGCTAGACGAGATGCCCATGAGGCAGGGTGCGTGCCCTATAGGGGGGCGCCCTCCACCCTCGTGGACGCCACGTCAGCCCTACTCCGTGGTTCTCAAGTCTCCCGTGCATATTTTGCTCCAAAAATATCTCTCCCGAAGGTTTCATTCCGTTTGGACTCCGCTTGATATTCCTTTTCTGTAAAACCCTAAAACAGGCAAGAAACAGCAATCAGGACTAGGACTTTGGGTTAGTAGGTTAGTCCCAAAAATAATATAAAAGTGTATAACAAAGCCCATTAAACATAGATGTCTACTACGCAACCTTCTTCTTGTAGACGTTGTTGGGCCTCCAAGTGCGGAGGTTTGTAGGACAGTAGCAAATTTCCCTCAAGTGGATGACCTAAGGTTTATCAATCTGTGGGAGGCGTAGGATGAAGATGGTCTCTCTCAAACAACCCTGCAACCAAATAACAAAGAGTCTCTTGTGTCCCCAACACACCCAATACAATGGTAAATTGTATAGGTGCACTAGTTCGGCGAAGAGATGGTGATACAAGTGCAATATGGATGGTAGATATAGGTTTTTGAAATAAGAAAATATAAAAACAGCAAGGTAACTAAAGATAAAAGTGAGCATAAACGGTGTTGCAATGATAGGAAACAAGGCCTAGGGTTCATACTTTCACTATTGCAAGTTCTCTCAACAAGGATAACATAATTGGATCATATTGCTAGCCCTCAACATGCAACAAAGAGTCACTCCAAAGTAGCTAATAGCGGAGAACAAACGAAGAGATTATGGTAGTGTACGAAACCACCTCAAAGTTATTCTTTCTGATCGATCTATTCAAGAGTCTGTAGTAACGTTCAATCTATCATAGAGTTCGTACTAGAATAACACCTTAAGACACAAATCAACCAAAACCCTAATGTCACCTAGATACTCCATTGTCACCTCATGTATCTGTGGGCATGATTATACGATATGCATCACACAATCTCTGATTCATCTATTCAACCAACACAAAGAACTTCAAAGAGTGCCCCAAAGTTTCTACCGGAGAGCCAAGACGAAAATGTGTGCTAACCCCTATGCATAGATTCCCAAGTTCACGGAACCCGCAAGTTGATCACCAAAACATACATCAAGTGGATCACATGATATCCCATTGTCACCACAGATAAGCACGTGCAAGACATACATCAAGTGTTCTCAAATCCTTAAAGACTCAATCCGATAAGATAACTTCAAGGGGAAAACTCAATCCATTATAAGAGAGTAGAGGGGGAGAAGCGTCATAAGATCCAACTAGAATAGCAAAGCTCGCGATACATCAAGATCGTGCCATCTCAAGAACACGAGAGAGAGAGAGAGAGATCAAACACATAGCTAATGGTACATACCCTCAGCCCCGAGGGTGGACTACTACCTCCTCGTCATGGAGAGCGCCGGGATGATAAAGATAGCCACCGGAGAGGGTTCCCCCCTCCGGCATGGTGCCGGAACGGGATCTAGATTGGTTTTCAATGGCTACAGAGACTTTCGGTGGCGGAACACCTGATCTAGGTTATTTTCCAGAGGTTTCTGTATATGTAGGAGGTGTTGGAGTCGGGGCCAAGCCAAGGGGGGCTACGGGCTGTCCACGAGGCAGGGGGGGCACGCCCTAGGGGGCACACGCCCCCACCCTCGTGGGCAGCCCGTGGACCTTCTGGTCCCCTCTGGCACTTCCTGGGCTTCTTCTGGTCCAAAAATAAGCTCCGTTGAATTTCAGGTCAATTGGGCTCCGTTTGATATTCCTTTTCTGCGAAACCCTAAAACAGGAGAAAAACAGAAACTAGCACTGGGCTCTGGGTTAATAGGTTAGTCCCAAAAATAATATAAAAGTGTATAACAAAGCCCATTAAACATCCAAAACATCATAAATAATAGCATGGAACAATCAAAAATTATAGATACGTAGGAGACGTATCAACATCCCCAAGCTTAATTACTGCTCGTCCTCGAGTAGGTAAATGATAAAAACAGAATTTTTCATGTGTTATGCTAACCAACATAATTTTCAATGTAATTCTCTTAATTGTGGCATGAATGTTCAGATCAGAAAGATTCAAGACAAAAGTCTATATTGACATAAGAAATAATAATACGTTAAGCATACTAACAAAGCAATCATGTCTTCTCAAAATACTATGGCTAAAGAAAGTTATCCCTACAAAATCATATAGTCTGGCTATGCTCCCTCTTCATCACACAAAATATTCATATCATGCACAACCCCGGTTTCAGCCAAGCACTTGTTTTCTTACTCTATTCTTTCAAACCTTTCAACTTTCACGCAATACATGAGCGTGAGCCATGGACATAGCACTATGGGTGGAATAGAGTGGTGGTTGTGGAGAAGACAAAAAGGAAGGAGATAGTCTCACATCGAATAGGCATATCAATGGGCTATGGAGATGCCCATCAATAGATATCAATGTGAATGAGTAGGGATTGCCATGCAACGGATGCACTTGAGCTAAAAAAGTATGAAAGCTCAACAAAAGAAACTAAGTGGGTGTGCATCCAACTTGCTTGCTCACGAAGACCTAGGGCATTTGAGGAAGCCCATCGTTGGAATATACAAGAAAAGTTCTATAATGAAAATTCCCACTAGTATATGAAAGTGACTAAACATGAGACTCTTTATCATGAAGAACATGGTGTTACTTTGAAGCACAAGTATGGAAAAAGACTTTAGCAATTGTCCCTTATTCTTTTATTTTTTTATTTTTTTTCTTTTTTTTGGAGGGTCTTTCTTTATTTAGCCTTTCCTCACATGGGACAATGCTCTAATAATGATGATCATCACACTTTCATTGAATTACAACTCGATATTACAACTCGATACTAGAACAAAGTATGACCTATATGAATGCCTCCGGCGGTGTACCGGGATGTGCAAGGAATCAAGAGTCACATGTATGAATAATTATGCATGGTGGCCTAGCCACAAATACGATGTCAACTACATGATCATGCATGGCAATATGACAATATGAAGCGTGTCATATGAACAGAACGGTGGAAAGTTGCATGGCAATATATCTCGGAATGGCTATGGATGCCATGATAGGTAGGTGTAATGCCCAGGATGGGACTATACCTCCTACGTGTCGAGGCACGACTTAAAGGTATAAGCCCATCCTAGAATGATCTCAAGTTTGGTATCTTTGCACGACTCATGTAAAAGAGGGATTAAAATGCAAAAGGAGATAGTTGGCTTACACTCGCCACTTCACACAATACATTAAATAAGCAGAACATCATTCAAAACATCACAACCCGACTACGGGCGAAGATCCAAAGAAAGATACCAAAACAACATAAAGCCACAGGTCAGGATCGAATCCTAGTAGAAGAACCACTACTGATCGTCGAAACGTCACAAGCATACGGCCACTCTCTTCATCGAGCTCCCAGTGAAGTAGTTGAACCAGCTCCTGCATCAAACTCGGCTGAACCTGCATCTGGTGTTGTAGTATCTGTGAGCCACGAGGACTCAGCAATCCCATAACCATGGGTATCAAGACTAGCAAAGCTTTATGGGTAGGAAGAGGTAAAGTGGTGAGGCTGCAGCAGCGGCTAAGCATGATATGGTGGCTAACTTACGAGTACCAGAATAAGATGAGAAGATATGCAAACGGTCGCAAAAGTAGTGATCGCTAAAGATCCTAACTACATACGGTCAAACATAACCCCACCGTGTTCTCTTCTCAAAGTGAAAAGAGATAGTCACGGTTACTCACACAGTTGTGTGTTTTACTTCGGATCATCTGTCAAGTTTTCTACAACCGGACATTAACAAATTCCAATCTGCCACATAACCGCGGGCACGGCTTTCGAAAGATCATAACCCTGCAGGGGTGTCCCAACTTAGCCCATCACAAGCTCTCACGATTAGCTGAAGTGATAAATATAATATCATCACCCCTTATCTTAGGGAAAATCCGATCAGGCTCGGCATCCCGGTAGCACAAGTCATTTCGACAATGGTAAAACAAGTCCAGCAAGACCTCCCGGCGTGCCGACACCCTGATAGTAGCCGCGCGTATCTCGTCTCAGGCCACAACCGGATGGGTGATCCTACAGGTTATACCAGATACCTCGGGTTTCCCCAAGGCGGCCCCGCAGTCTCCCCGTTTGGGACCAACACCATCAGCACTGCCCCCCCTGCTATGTAGAATTAAGAATCCTCGGGTAGCGCTAACTCCCTATGCAATTTAATTAAATAATTAAGTTGTTATTATGAGCAAATTAAAACCAATGTTGGGCCTTGCTGGAGGAGTTTTATTCAAAGTCGAACTGTCAAGGTGTCCCCATTTCACCCATCGTGTAAGGAACGCAAAATCAAGGAACATAATGCCGGTTTATCGGCGCCTAAGGTGGCATGAGAGGAACAAAACACCGAGCAAAAGGCCAAGCCTTCCACCCATGCCCAGTATATAGGTGTGTTAAAATAATTATAGATATTGTGATATATCCAACAACAAGTTCCCTTCTGGAACAAACTTCATCTTCACCTGCAACTAACAACGCTATAAGAAGGACTGAGCAAGCGAGGCTGAGCAAGCGGGTAACATAGCCAAACAGTGGTTTTGCTAGGAAGGTGTCAAGGTTAGAGGTTTCATGGCAACAAGGAGAGGGCTGACATAAAAATGGGTAGCGCGACATGTAACGATAGCATCGAGACAACTAAGCATGGCAATGGTAGTAAAGGTATCCAAGGGTATGATCATCTTGCCTGTGATTCCACAAGGGAGAAGAACGGATCCATGAAGTAGGCGGAGCAACACAGACGAGAGAATCCTCACAACTCCGGAACGAAACCGAAGCTATCAAGAGAAGCAACCGGAAAGGAAGAAACAACAGGGTAAACACACAAGCATAAACATGGCATACGATGCACATCCAAGTATGATGCATGTCCGGTTTAAATATGCATGGCATGGCAAAGGCACAAACAAATACTACAAGTTAAGTGGAGCTCAATATGCAACGAGTTGCATATTGACGAAACACCACATTTAATTATTTAGTTGACTCTCGTTATTTACAAGACAAGATTAAATGTTGGTTAACATGGCAAGAGGTGAAGCATAATAAACTACACTATTTAGGCATTTTAAATGAGGCCGGAGAATAACAACAACAAATTCCGGAAAATCCCCATGAGCATGTTTAGTAATTATTAAAGCAACAACAATTAAACATTCTCATGTTGTTATCATGATGCAGATGACATGATCAAGTTTATGCAATTTTATTAAAAGGTTAACAAGAAGATGATATGAAGTAGTGTCACCGTGGTGGAAGGAAAGGGTGCCACGGCAACAATCCGAAAGTGATGCAACGGCATCATATCGGTTCCGGTAACTCGTTGAGAGTCCGGTGCAAAAGGAAAGAAGGCGTGAGCGGGTCAACGAGATGAAAGTGGGTTGATCCCGTCACCGGGTTCCCACGAGTCGGTGATGAGGCAACCGAGGAACATGACAAAAGGACGAAATGGCACGGAGCACACACGGGAAACATTTCATACAACACGAGCAAACATCTCACGGGTCATGTCTCGGGGTTATACCTTCGGAACAAACGTTCACGGGGCGGTTCGAGAGCGTCGAGGAAGTAGTGGAAGTAGTGGTACACGTTCGTAGAGGAAGAAGTCGTTCTCGTTAGTGTAGTGGTACTCGCGGTCGTAGAGGAAGTAGTTGTACTCGTTTCATCACCGAAGGTGGTCATACACGTTCGTTCCGTAGAGGTACTTGGTGCATCGGTAGGGGTACACGGCGACGGTAGACGAACTCGTTCGTAGATGTACTTGGCGCATCCGTCTTTTCCGGGCGACGGTAGTGGTACTTGGTCGTGGAACTTGTCGGGTCGCCGTGTAGAGGTACTTGCTGTCCCGTGGGTACTTGAGAAAAAAAACAACAACAAAAGAGTACATGGCGGTCTTGGTACTTGGACAGCAGCAGCAGCAAAACAACCACGGCCCGGAGGATCCGGGCCGAAGGGTGCAGTGGCTCGGCGCGCACTGGTCGGAGGGAGGCAGGGGCCTCGGTGCTGTTGCGGAGGAGGGCCAGAGGCGAGGAGGCGGGGGCCTCTGGCCAGAGGGAAGGCCACGGCGTGCTGGAGTTCGGAGACGTGGCATGGAGGCTTCAGTGCTCGTCTCCCTTTCGGACGAGGGCGAGGCAGGAGGGGAAGGGCGCTCGGGGCGCTGCCGCTGCTCCTGGCCGGCCCTGGCGCGCAGGAGGGACCGAGCGCGGCGGCTTCCGCGGCAGAGTCCGGGCGCACGGGGACGGGCGATGGAGGGCGCGTCCAGGCGCGGAATGGAGGGGCTCGGCGCTGCTGTGCCTGCTGATTTGGCGAGGGAGAGCGGCGAGGGAGGCCACGGCCAGGGAGGAAGGAGGACGGGCGCGGCCTCTGCCCGGGCGCGATGGAGGGAGGCGCTAGCGCGGAGGGAGCGAGGAGCGGTCGGGGCGAAGGGGGAGAGCGAAGGGGATCGGCCTGCCTGGAGATCGAGGGGAGAGGGGGAGTGCGAGGCGACTGCGGTCGCTAGAGAAGAGTGGCGGCGGACGAGAGGGAACGAGGGGAGATGGGGATGTGTTCGCTAGGGAGCTAGGGTTACAGAGCGCTGCGGGGAGTGGCCTTGGGCCAGAAGGCTGCGGCCTGGAGGAGGCCCAAGAGGCTGGAGGGCCGGCCCGAAGGAGGAGAGGGAGACAGCTGGGAAAAAAGGCCTAGGAGGAGAAAAACAAAAGGCTGGGCTGCCTCCGATTCTTTAAATAAATAAATAAAAACGAAGCCGAAACAAAAAAATAGAAGAAGAGGAAAGAAAAAGGTTAGGAGAAGAATTTAGGCAAGAGGGTATTTTCTCGGGCTCATTACAATAAGCGCGGCTCGAGAAGATAGAAAAGGCATGAACGAGAAATATAATTCAAACACATTTGAATTTAATTCAAATGGGTTTGAACTAAGACTTGATTATTGATGTGTCCAAAAAATGTTCGAATTTTTGGAGGAACCTCGAAACAACGGAAAAGAAATTATTGGCAAGGTTTGACGGTGAAACTTGAAGTGAAATAGACATGGGGAAATTTGCAAGTGTGTTACGGTGATCCCAAACAATTGGAATATTTTAATATAGCTCCCTAACTATTGAGAGGCTTTATATATGTTATAAAGAGAAGACATTCTTCCCTCGATTTAAATGGACCGAAGGTCCACACGATTTATTTAGGTTGAGATGCAAAGATTAATATGACATGATGGCATGATGACATGATGCAATGCAAAAATAAATAACACAAGCACAAAAGAACACACGGGCAACCCGGAACATCTGGAATCTTCGGGAATCCTCTGGAATCTTCTGGGACGTCGGTCTCGGGCGTCACAACTCTCCCACACTAACAGAGGATCTCGACCCGAGATCCTTGAGATGGCACCGGATAAAAACGGAAGAGGAAGAGGTAAAACAAAGTTGCTTCTTTGACAGACGAGTGAAACCAGAGAACCTTGAGAGGTTAAACAAACTTGAAAGAAAGAATAGAATGGAGATGAACGAAGTTAAGAGCACTCCGGTAAGCAGGAGGAACAAGGAACATTATGAGAACCTTGTAGGTTAGAAGACATGAAAAAGAGCTTACGAACCAAAAGAATATGAAACTGCAACGGTATAGCCAAGGAATAAGAATGACAGAATTTGGACAGCACTCCGTCTGAAAATGGAAGGAATTAACAGGAACTTGAGAAGATGGAATGATACTGGATGAAAACAGCAACATATTGCCTCCGAAACAATTAAAAGAATGGCACAAAGGGGTAAGAAAGAATTCAGATTGCACTCCGGTTGAAAAGAGAGGCAAAACTTGATAAAAGACGGAGCTGAATGAAGAATACAACACTCCGGTTAAATGATAAGCAAGGGAAAAAGAACATGATTCTCGGTAAAAACGAGATGATGGTCAAGAGAGCAACATCACAAAGGCTCCGGAATGAAAGAATATATGCTAGGTCGGTGGAAAGAAAAGAACGGAGAAGAAAAAGACAACTTCTCCCACGAATGAATTAGGAAAAAATCATCCTTACGAAGAAGGGTTGAATGTGGTTGATGGAAAATCAACAACGAAACGAATAAGCTCGATGTGGGCTTATGGAAAACATCTCAAAATTAAGAGGTGACAATCGGCCACTAACTTAAACAATTGATTTGATTGAGATCAACAAGGAGACGATAAACTTATCTCACCGGAATGATAAATGAAGAACTTGGGTCATTTATAAGCACCATAATTAGCAACAATCCTTAGGGAAAGCTTTTAGGTGAAATACAATCCAAGATTACTCCAACAATAAATTGAAGGGTTGGAAAGATCTCCTGAACAAAGAAAAATGATGGGTTTAAATATCTCATTCTTGATAACTCGTGAGTCATGAAACAAGAAGGGAAATTGTCAAGAATGACATAACACCATCTGAAAAGATAAGGTAGAAAGGATTGCAATTGGAGAACATGATGACGAATGCTTGAGCTCCAACAAGAATCTTGATGAAAACTTCGAGGATGAATTAAACATGATGAACCACCTTGAAAAACTCCGGTAATGAAAGCATGAGAAGTGAAAGATGAAAAGAATAAGATTCAAGGCGTGCGATGAATTAGATGGAGCTTGAAATGATGTAATAGAAATAACTTGGAGCTCCGGAAAACAAGATGAAGAATTAGAACCGAGAATATGATATGATGAACAAGCTCCAGACAAAAGAATTAAATCACCTTGAAGGAATAAGAATAAGAATTATGTCATGCATCTCCTTCACCAATTTAAATTGATGACAACCAAAGGATTTGGCAAACTACTTATTCTCGTTGCAAAGAATTAAGAGAGATCTCGCACAACCTTGAGAATACTCTTGAACGACTCACCGGTAGGATTATGAAAAGAACAAATGAATTAAAATGATAACAACGGAAGAGTAAACTTGAAAGAACCATCGTAATAAATATGGAGACGAACGAAGAGACATCAATGAAGAATATTTGGAGGACGAAGTTGAAAACTGGGAACGAAGAAATATTCTGAAATGATGGCCTTCGAAGGAACACAAAGGAAAAGAATTCATGAAATGCTCCGGACGAGTATAAAAAGAATTCCTCATAATCGAAACAATAATGAGGATGGCATGAAGCTAGAAACACGAATCTTGAAGAGAACGGGCCAAGATTTAAGAGAAACACTTGTCCGGTCTCCAATGCTGAGAATGAAGAAGAGAAATGCCATGAAGAATTGTTGAGCACTCCGGAATGAAGAATTAAAAAGGTTGAACCAATGATGAAAAGAATTTGAAAGCGACCTTGGAGAAGGTATATGACTGATGGAAATCATTCTTACGTCACACTTTGAAAGAATTTGAGAATAACTCCCGAATAATTAGAAGAGTCAGGTAAGATCCTGGAAAAGACCTGTGGGTTAGGGCCCAGTCAAAGAAATCACCGTTGAAAAGATTGCTTAAGAGATATTGCACCGGTTGAATTAAATGGCTTGAATAAGATAACAATCTCAAAATAGTTTGAACGGATTAAGAATGGAATTATGAATCTTCAGCACTCCGGATATGAATAACAAGAGGAGAATGATTAATTGGTTCACCGGAATAAGAAAGCATTGTGAAATGAGTAAAAGGATAAGATCAACACCGAAATCTTGAATTACATCCACCGGCAGAATTTGAGAACAAAAGAATGATGAACTTGAAGCTCTTGAGCATCTTCATGGTAAAGCACCAGATAAGAACATTGAAGGAAAAGAAAAAGGTAGGGAGGGTGGGGAAACAAAGACAACTTGAGACGAACAAAATGGACAGCGGTTGAAAGAATTTAACATGACCATCTCGATGGTCAAGAAGAATTAGCACTCCCATAGAAATATGAGAACACCGATTAGGAAGGTATGGAATCAACATTTGACATCGAAGCAACTCGAATACCAGAATCAAAACGAAAACAAAGGGTAGATGTTTTGCAGCATGATCTTCACAATATCATCCGAACAGAGAATTGAACGAATGAGTTCCGCAGGTACATCAACTAGTCGAGAAGCCACTTGGAGAACAAAAAGGTAAATAATAAAAACAAAGGAACAAGGATCAGATAGAACAAATACAAGATAGAAGCTTCGTTCGACATCTTCGTGCTGAAAGCTCATGGAACGTGTTACAAAAGGGTTTTGCAATCCCCGGATTAGCATAGCCAAGGACCCTTTAAGATGCAACTCCCGATCAGAACAAGTCCATAAAACCACTTCACTCAATGTAGAACCCCGAACTTCATATCGTGCATCCGTTGGAAGAATGCCTAGAACTACTTGATGAACCCACCTATAGATTTCCGAAAGTTTCCAGTTATGCAATCAGGTGTTGGGGATACACGGGAAGCACCGCGCAATCAACTCTAAACCTACATCCAGGTGTATCCATCCTTCAACACATAACCAGTCTTTCTCGGAAACTGTTTACCTCGGACCTTCGAAACACATCCACTATACAAGCTATGGCAATACTCTCGAGCTACCTCCCCAGTACTGGGTGATGTCGGGGTTATCTTGCCACTAACCGCATAGGAGAGTTTTCAATGTCGGCCGTCTTAAGTATTCTAGTACTGTCGCGATGGATTTGTGACGACAACACCTCGGAGCTCAACTCCCCGGGACACTGCCACAACCCCTAATGACAGGAGGCATCGAGAACAATGTTCTCGTCACAAAGACATCGGAACAATCCAAACAATACTCGCGAGATCCTAAAAAAAAAATTTGGTGCAATTTTTGAAAATAGAAGAGACAAGAGTAGTCGTCAGGAGTCCTCACAAGAATGAAAAGAGATGAGGAGCAAAAGAAATCCTACTCTCCGATATAATATAGGACTCAAAAAGTTTTCAGTGTGTGCCTAGACTCAACCGTCAACGATTCGATCAATCAGTGGGGGCTTCTAGGTCGGAGAAGGCTGTGAATACCAACTTGTAATGCCCAGGATGGGACTATACCTCCTACGTGTCGAGGCACGACTTAAAGGTATAAGCCCATCCTAGAATGATCTCAAGTTTGGTATCTTTGCACGACTCATGTAAAAGAGGGATTAAAATGCAAAAGGAGATAGTTGGCTTACACTCGCCACTTCACACAATACATTAAATAAGCAGAACATCATTCAAAACATCACAACCCGACTACGGGCGAAGATCCAAAGAAAGATACCAAAACAACATAAAGCCACAGGTCAGGATCGAATCCTAGTAGAAGAACCACTACTGATCGTCGAAACGTCACAAGCATACGGCCACTCTCTTCATCGAGCTCCCAGTGAAGTAGTTGAACCAGCTCCTGCATCAAACTCGGCTGAACCTGCATCTGGTGTTGTAGTATCTGTGAGCCACGAGGACTCAGCAATCCCATAACCATGGGTATCAAGACTAGCAAAGCTTTATGGGTAGGAAGAGATAAAGTGGTGAGGCTGCAGCAGCGGCTAAGCATGATATGGTGGCTAACTTACGAGTACCAGAATAAGATGAGAAGCTACGCAAACGGTCGCAAAAGTAGTGATCGCTAAAGATCCTAACTACATACGGTCAAACATAACCCCACCGTGTTCTCTTCTCAAAGTGAAAAGAGACAGTCACGGTTACTCACACAGTTGTGTGTTTTACTTCGGATCATCTGTCAAGTTTTCTACAACCGGACATTAACAAATTCCAATCTGCCACATAACCGCGGGCACGGCTTTCGAAAGATCATAACCCTGCAGGGGTGTCCCAACTTAGCCCATCACAAGCTCTCACGATTAGCTGAAGTGATAAATATAATATCATCACCCCTTATCTTAGGGAAAATCCGATCAGGCTCGGCATCCCGGTAGCACAAGTCATTTCGACAATGGTAAAACAAGTCCAGCAAGACCTCCCGGCGTGCCGACACCCTGATAGTAGCCACGCGTATCTCGTCTCAGGCCACAACCGGATGGGTGATCCTACAGGTTATACTAGATACCTCGGGTTTCCCCAAGGCGGCCCCGTAGTCTCCCCGTTTGGGACCAACACCATCAGCACTGGCCCCCCCTGCTATGTAGAATTAAGAATCCTCGGGTAGCGCTAACTCCCTATGCAATTTAATTAATTAATTAAGTTGTTATTATGAGCAAATTTAAACCAATGTTGGGCCTTGCTGGAGGAGTTTTATTCAAAGTCGAACTGTCAAGGGGTCCCCATTTCACCCATCGTGTAAGGAACGCAAAATCAAGGAACATAATGCCGGTTTATCGGCGCCTAAGGTGGCATGAGTGGAACAAAACACCGAGCAAAAGGCCAAGCCTTCCACCCATGCCCAGTATATAGGTGTGTTAAAATAATTATAGATATTGTGATATATCCAACAACAAGTTCCCTTCTGGAACAAACTTCATCTTCACCTGCAACTAACAACGCTATAAGAAGGACTGAGCAAGCGAGGCTGAGCAAGCGGGTAACATAGCCAAACAGTGGTTTTGCTAGGAAGGTGTCAAGGTTAGAGGTTTCATGGCAACAAGGAGAGGGCTGACATAAAAATGGGTAGCGCGACATGTAACGATAGCATCGAGACAACTAAGCATGGCAATGGTAGTAAAGGTATCCAAGGGTATGATCATCTTGCCTGTGATTCCACAAGGGAGAAGAACGGATCCATGAAGTAGGCGGAGCAACACAGACGAGAGAATCCTCACAACTCCGGAACGAAACCGAAGCTATCAAGAGAAGCAACCGGAAAGGAAGAAACAACAGGGTAAACACACAAGCATAAACATGGCATACGATGCACATCCAAGTATGATGCATGTCCGGTTTAAATATGCATGGCATGGCAAAGGCACAAACAAATACTACAAGTTAAGTGGAGCTCAATATGCAACGAGTTGCATATTGACGAAACACCACATTTAATTATTTAGTTGACTCTCGTTATTTACAAGACAAGATTAAATGTTGGTTAACATGGCAAGAGGTGAAGCATAATAAACTACACTATTTAGGCATTTTAAATGAGGCCGGAGAATAACAACAACAAATTCCGGAAAATCCCCATGAGCATGTTTAGTAATTATTAAAGCAACAACAATTAAACATTCTCATGTTGTTATCATGATGCAGATGACATGATCAAGTTTATGCAATTTTATTAAAAGGTTAACAAGAAGATGATATGAAGTAGTGTCACCGTGGTGGAAGGAAAGGGTGCCACGGCAACAATCCGAAAGTGATGCAACGGCATCATATCGGTTCCGGTAACTCGTTGAGAGTCTGGTGCAAAAGGAAAGAAGGCGTGAGCGGGTCAACGAGATGAAAGTGGGTTGATCCCGTCACTGGGTTCCCACGAGTCGGTGATGAGGCAACCGAGGAACATGACAAAAGGACGAAACGGCACGGAGCACACACGGGAAACATTTCATACAACACGAGCAAACATCTCACGGGTCATGTCTCAGGGTTATACCTTCGGAACAAACGTTCACGGGGCGGTTCGAGAGCGTCGAGGAAGTAGTGGAAGTAGTGGTACACGTTCGTAGAGGAAGAAGTCGTTCTCGTTAGTGTAGTGGTACTCGCGGTCGTAGAGGAAGTAGTTGTACTCGTTTCATCACCGAAGGTGGTCATACACGTTCGTTCCGTAGAGGTACTTGGCGCATCGGTAGGGGTACACGGCGACGGTAGACGAACTCGTTCGTAGATGTACTTGGCGCATCCGTCTTTTCCGGGCGACGGTAGTGGTACTTGGTCGTGGAACTTGTCGGGTCACCGTGTAGAGGTACTTGCTGTCCCGTGGGTACTTGAGAAAAAAAACAACAACAAAAGAGTACATGGCGGTCTCGGTACTTGGACAGCAGCAGCAGCAAAACAACCACGGCACGGAGGATCCGGGCCGAAGGGTGCAGTGGCTCGGCGCGCACTGGTTGGAGGGAGGCAGGGGCCTCGGCGCTGTTGCGGAGGAGGGCCAGAGGCGAGGAGGCGGGGGCCTCTGGCCAGAGGGAAGGCCACGGCGTGCTGGAGTTCGGAGACGTGGCATGGAGGCTTCAGTGCTCGTCTCCCTTTCGGACGAGGGCGAGGCAGGAGGGGAAGGGCGCTCGGGGCGCTGCCGCTGCTCCTGGCCGGCCCTGGCGCGCAGGAGGGACCGAGCGCGGCGGCTTCCACGGCAGAGTCCGGGCGCACGGGGACGGGCGATGGAGGGCGCGTACAGGCGCGGAATGGAGGGGCTCGGCGCTGTTGTGCCTGCTGATTTGGCGAGGGAGAGCGGCGAGGGAGGCCACGGCCAGGGAGGAAGGAGGACGGGCGCGGCCTCTGCCCGGGCGCGATGGAGGGAGGCGCTAGCGCGGAGGGAGCGAGGAGCGGTCGGGGCGAAGGGGGAGAGCGAAGGGGATCGGCCTGCCTGGAGATCGAGGCGAGAGGGGGAGTGCGAGGCGACTGCGGTCGCTAGAGAAGAGTGGCGGCGGACGAGAGGGAACGAGGGGAGATGGGGATGCGTTCGCTAGGGAGCTAGGGTTACAGAGCGCTGCGGGGAGTGGCCTTGGGCCAGAAGGCTGCGGCCTGGAGGAGGCCCAAGAGGCTGGAGGGCCGGCCCGAAGGAGGAGAGGGAGACAGCTGGGAGAAAAGGCCTAGGAGGAGAAAAACAAAAGGCTAGGCTGCCTCCGATTCTTTAAATAAATAAATAAAAACGAAGCAGAAACAAAAAAATAGAAGAAGAGGAAAGAAAAAGGTTAGGAGAAGAATTTAGGCAAGAGGGTATTTTCTCGGGCTCATTACAATAAGCGCGGCTCGAGAAGATAGAAAAGGCATGAACGAGAAATATAATTCAAACACATTTGAATTTAATTCAAATGGGTTTGAACTAAGACTTGATTATTGAAGTGTCCAAAAAATGTTCGAATTTTCGGAGGAACCTCGAAACAACGGAAAAGAAATTATTGGCAAGGTTTGACGGTGAAACTTGAAGTGAAATAGACATGGGGAAATTTGCAAGTGTGTTACGGTGATCCCAAACAATTGGAATATTTTAATATAGCTCCCTAACTATTGAGAGGCTTTATATATGTTATAAAGAGAAGACATTCTTCCCTCGATTTAAATGGACCGAAGGTCCACACGATTTATTTAGGTTGAGATGCAAAGATTAATATGACATGATGGCATGATGACATGATGCAATGCAAAAATAAATAACACAAGCACAAAAGAACACACGGGCAACCCGGAACATCTGGAATCTTCGGGAATCCTCTGGAATCTTCTGGGACGTCGGTCTCGGGCGTCACAGTAGGTATGGTGGCTGTTTTGAGGAAGGATATATAGTGGGTGTATGGTACCGGCGAAAGTTGCGCGGTACAAGAGAGGCTAGAAATGGTGGAAGGGTGAGAGTGCGTATAATCCATGGACTCAACATTAGTCATAAAGAACTCATATACTTATTGCAAAAATTTACGAGTCATCAAAACAAAGCAATCAACACATGCTCCTAGGGGGGAGGTTGGTAGGAGTTAACCATCTCGCGCCCCGACCTCCACACAAAGGATGACACTCTACAAATACCGCATGCTCTAACTTCGTCACATAGCGGTTCACCATACGTGCATGCTACGGGAATTACTAACTTTAACACAAGTATTTCTCAATTTCATAATAACTCCACTAGCATGACTCTAATATCACTATCCTCATATCTCAAAACAATTATCAAGCATCCAACTTCTCATCATATTCAATGCACTTAGTGTGAAAGTTTTTACTACATTGATCTTGGATGTCTATCATGTGAAGGCTAGTTTTATAGGCAAAGCACATTACCATGCTGTTTTAATAGACTCTCAAAAGGATATAAGTGAAGCATGGGAGATCAACAATTTCTTCAAAATAAAACCACCGCCGTGCTCTAAAAGATATAAGTGAAGCACTAGAGCAATAACAAACTACTCCGAAAGATATAAGTGAAGATCAATGAGTAGTTGAATAATTATGTAACTATGTGAAGACTCTCTAACATTTAAGAATTTCAGATCTTGGGAAATTATTCAAACAGCAAGAAAAACAAAATAAACTAAATTGACGCTCCAAGCAAAACACATATAGTGTGGTGAATAAAAATATAGCTCCGAGTATAGTTACCGATAGATGAAGACGAAAGAGGGTATGCCTTCACAGGGCATCCCCAAGCTTAGGCTTTTGGTTGTCCTTTAATTTTACCTTGGGGTGCCTGGGGTATCCCCAGGCTTAGGCTCTTGCCACTCTATGTTCCATAGTCCATCAAAGCAATACTCAAAACTTGAAAACTTCACAACACAAAACTTAGACAAAAATCTCGCGAGCTCCGTTAGTATAAGAAAACAAACCATTACTCAAAGGTACTGTAATGAACTCATTCTTTTTTTATATTGGTGTTAAACCTACTGTATTCCAACTTCTCTATGATTCATACTTCCCAATACTACTCATAGATGCATTGAAATAAGCAAACAACACACGAAAAACAGAATCTGTCAAAAACAGAACAATCTGTAGTAATCTATAACTTTTGCATACTTCTGTAACTCCAAAAAATTTGAAATAAATTGGTAAACGTGAGAAATTTGTCTATTAATCATCTGCAAAAAGAATCAACTAAATAGCACACTCCAGTAAAATCTGGTGACTATTCTAGCGAGTGCTAACGATTCTGTTTTTCACAGCAAGATCATATAAACTTCACACAAGTCTTCCCAAAGGTTCTACTTGGCACAAACACTAATTAAAACACAAAACCACATATAAACAGAAGCTAGATGCAATATTTATTCCTAAACAGAAGCAAAAAGCAAAGAACAAAAATAAAGTTGGGTTGCCTCCCAACAAGCGCTATCGTTTAACGCCCCTAGCTAGGCATAATGATTTTAATGATGCTCGCGAAAAAGATAAGAATTGAAACATAAAGAGAGCATCATGAAGAATATGACTAGCACATTTAAGTCTAACCCACTTCCTATGCATAGGAATTTTGTGAGCGAACAACTTATGGGAGCAATAATCAACTAGCATAGGAAAGCAAAACAAGCATAGCTTCAAAACTTTAAGCACATAGAGAGGGAACTTGATATTATTGCAATTCCTACAAGCATATGATCCTCTCTAATAATAATATTCAGTAGCATCATGAATGAATTCAACAATATAACCAGCACATAAAGCATTCTTTTTATGGTCTACTTGCATAGAAATTTTACTACTCTCCACATAAGCAAATTTATTCTCATCAATAGTAGTGGGAGTAAACTCGACAAAATAACTATCATGTGAAGCATAATCCAATTGAAGATTAAAATCATGATGAGAAGTTTCATGGTTATCTTTATTCTTTATAGCATACTTGTCATCACAATAATCATCATAAATAGGAGGCGTGCTTTCATCATAATAAATTTGCTCATCAAAACTTTGGGGACTAAATATATCATCTTCATCAAACATAGCATCCCCAAGCTTGTGGCTTTGCATATCATTAGCATCATGGGTATTCAAAAGAATTCAAACTAACAACGTTGCAATCATGCTCATCATGCACATATTTTATGCCAAGCATTCTATGTAATTCTTCTTCTAGTACTTGAGCACAATTTTCCTTTCCATCATTTTCACGAAAGATATTAAAAAGATGAAGCATATGAGGTAACCTCAATTCCATTTTTTTGTAGTTTTCTTTTATAAACTAAACTAGTGATAAAACAAGAAACTAAAAGATTCGATTGCAAGATCTAAAGATATACCTTCAAGCACTAACCTCCCCGGCAACGGCGCCAGAAAAGAGCTTGATGTCTACTACGCAACCTTCTTCTTGTAGACGTTGTTGGGCCTCCAAGTGCAGAGGTTTGTAGGACTGTAGCAAATTTCCCTCAAGTGGATGACCTAAGGTTTATCAATCCATGGGAGGCGTAGGATGAAGATGGTCTCTCTCAAACAACCCTGCAACCAAATAACAAAGAGTCTCTTGTGTCCCCAACACACCCAATACAATGGTAAATTGTATAGGTGCACTAGTTCGGCGAAGAGATGGTGATACAAGTGCAATATGGATGGTAGATATAGGTTTTTGTAATAAGAAAATATAAAAACAGCAAGATAACTAAAGGTAAAAGTGAGCATAAACGGTGTTGCAATGATAGGAAACAAGGCCTAGGTTCATACTTTCACTAGTGCAAGTTCTCTCAACAAGGATAACATAATTGGATCATATTGCTAGCCCTCAACATGCAACAAAGAGTCACTCCAAAGTAACTAATAGCGGAGAACAAACGAAGAGATTATGGTAGGGTACGAAACCACCTCAAAGTTATTCTTTCTGATCGATCTATTCAAGAGTCCGTAGTAATGTTCAATCTATCATAGAGTTCGTACTAGAATAACACCTTAAGACACAAATCAACCAAACCCTAATGTCACCTAGATACTCAATTGTCACCTCAAGTATCCGTGGGCATGATTATACGATATGTATCACACAATCTCAGATTCATCTATTCAACCAACACAAAGAACTTCAAAGAGTGCCCCAAAGTTTCAACCGGAGAGTCAAGACGAAAACGTGTGCCAACCCCTATGCATAGATTCCCAAGGTCACGGAACCCGCAAGTTGAGCACCAAAACATACATCAAGTGGATCACATGATATTCCATTGTCACCATAGATAAGCACGTGCAAGACATACATCAAGTGTTCTCAAATCCTTAAAGACTCAATCCGATAAGATAACTTCAAAGGGAAAACTCAATCCGTTATAAGAGAGTAGAGGGGGAGAAGCATCATAAGATCCAACTAGAATAGCAAAGCTCGCAATACATCAAGATCGTGCCATCTCAAGAACACGAGAGAGAGAGAGAGATCAAACACATAGCTAATGGTACATACCCTCAGCCCCGAGGGTGGACTACTCCCTTCTCGTCATGGAGAGCGCCGGGATGATGAAGATAGCCACCAGAGAGGGTTCCCCCCTCCAGCAGGGTGCCGGAACGGGGTCTAGATTGGTTTTCGGTGGCTACATGGACTTTCGGCGGCAGAACTCCCGATCTAGGTTATTTTCCGGAGATTTCTGTATATATAGGAGGTGTTGGAGTCGGGGCCAAGCAAAGGTGGGCTACGGGCTGTCCACGAGGCAGGGGGCGCGCCCTAGGGGGGCACGTGCCCCCCACCCTCGTGGGCAGCCCGTGGACCTTCTGGTCCCCCTCCGGCACTTCTTGGGCTTCTTCTGGTCCAAAAATAAGCTCCGTTGAATTTCAGGTCAATTGGGCTCCGTTTGATATTCCTTTTCTGCGAAACCCTAAAACAGGAGAAAAACATAAACTGGCACTGGGCTGTGGGTTAATAGGTTAGTCCCAAAAATAATATAAAAGTGTACGACAAAGCCCATTAAACATCCAAAACATCATAAATAATAGCATGGAACAATCAAAAATTATAGATACGTTGGAGACGTATCAAACATCCAAAACATCATAAATAATAGCATGGAACAATCAAAAATTATAGATACGTTGGAGACGTATGAAGCATCCCCAAACTTAATTCCTGCTCGTCCTCGAGTAGGTAAATGATAAAAATAGAATTTTTATGTGGAATGCTAACCAACATAGTTTTTCAATGTAATTCTCTTAATTGTGGACTGAATGTTCAGATCTAAAAGATTCAAGACAAAAGTCTATATTGACATAAGAAATAATAATACTTCAAGCATACTAACCAAGCAATCATGTCTTCTCAAAATACTATGGCTAAAGAAAGTTATCCCTACAAAATCATACAGTCTGGCTATACTCCCTCTTCATCACACAAAATATTCATATCATGCACAACCCCGGTTTTAGCCAAGCACTTGTTTTCATACTCTATTCTTTCAAACCTTTCAACTTTCACGCAATACATGAGCGTGAGCCATGGACATAGCACTATGTGTGGAATAGAGAGGTGGTTGTGGAGAAGACAAAAAGGAGAGAGATAGTCTCACATCGACTAGGCATATCAACGGGCTACGGAGATGCCCATCAATAGATATCAATGTGAGTGAGGAGGGATTGCCATGCAACGGATGCACTAGAGCTAAAAATGTATGAAAGCTCAACAAAAGAAACTAAGTGGGTGTGCATCCAACTTGCTTGCTCATGAAGACCTAGGGCATTTGAGGAAGCCCATCGTTGGAATATACAAGCCAAGTTCTATAATGAAAATTCCCACTAGTATGTGAAAGTGACTAAACATGAGACTCTCTATCATGAAGAACATGGTGCTACTTTGAAGCAGAAGTGTGGAAAAAGATAGTAGCAATTCCCTTTTTCTTTTCTTTTTATTTTTTTCTTTTTTCTTGGGCCTTTCTTTTTTTCTTTGGCCTTCCACCTTTTTTTGGAGGGGCTTTCTTGATTTAGCCTTTCCTCAAATGGGACAATGCTCTAATAACGATGATCATCACACTTTCATTGAATTACAACTCGATACTAGAACAAAGTATGACCTATATGAATGCCTTCGGTGGTGTACCGGGATGTGCAATGAATCAAGAGTGACATGTATGAAAAATTATGCATGGTGGCTTTGCCACAAATACGATGTCAACTACATGATCATGCATGGAAATATGACAATATGATGCGTGTCATATGAACAGAACGGTGGAAAGTTGGATGGCTATATATCTCGGAATGGCTATGGAAATGCCATGATAGGTAGGTATGGTGGCTGTTTTGAGGAATATATATGGTGGTTGTTTTGAGGAAGGATATATAGTGGGTGTTTGGTACCGGCGAAAGTTGCGCGATACTAGAGAGGCTAGCAATGGTGGAAGTGTGAGAGTGCGTATAATCCATGGACTCAACATTAGTCATAAGAACTCATATACGTATTGCAAAAATCTACGAGTCATCAAAACAAAGAAATCAACGCATGCTCCTAGGGGGAGGTTGGTAGGAGTTAACCATCGCACGCCCGCGACCTCCACACAAAGGTTGACACCTTACAAATACCTCATGCTCTAACTTCGTCACATAGCGGTTCACCATACGTGCATGCTACGGGAATCACTAACTTTAACACAAGCATTTCTCAATTTCATAATAACTCCACTAGCATGAATCTA
This sequence comes from Secale cereale, assembly GCA_902687465.1. Lineage (NCBI taxonomy): Eukaryota > Viridiplantae > Streptophyta > Magnoliopsida > Poales > Poaceae > Secale > Secale cereale. Next base: position 52,722,433 of record LR738713.1, on the reverse strand, counting down.
ATATCACTATCCTCATATCTCAAAACAATTATCAAGCATCCAACTTCTCATCATATTCAATGCACTTAGTGTGAAAGTTTTTACTACATTGATATTGGATGTCTATCATGTGACGACTACTTTTATAGCCTAAGCACATTACCATGCTGTTTTAATAGACTCTCAAATGGATATAAGTGAAGCATGAGAGATCAACAATTTCTTCAAAATTTAATCACCACTGTGCTCTAAAAGGTATAAGTGAAGCACTAGAGCAAAACTATTCAACTCAAAGGATATAAGTGAAGCACATAGAGTGTTCTATCAATTCCTAGGCCATATTTAACTCTCTCAAATAGGTGTGTCCAGCAAGGATAATTGTGACAAACTAAAAAGCAAAGACTCAAATTATACAAGACGCTCCAAATAAAACACATATCATGTGGTGAATAAAAATATAGCTCCGAGTATAGTTACCGATAGATGAAGACGAAAGAGGGGATGCCTACCCGGTGCACCCCCAAGCTTAGGATTTTGGTTGTCCTTGAATTTTACCTTGGGGTGCCTTGGGCATCCCCAAGATTAGGCTCTTGCCACTCTTTGTTCCATAGTCTATCAAAGCAATACTCAAAACTTGAAAACTTCACAACACAAAACCTAGACAAAAATCTCGTGAGCTCCGTTAGTATAAGAAAACAAACCACCACTCAAAGGTATTGTAATGAACTCATTCTTTGTTCATATTGGTGTTAAACCTACTGTATTCCAACTTCTCTATGATTCATACTTCCCAATACTACTCATAGATTCATCAAAATAAGCAAACAACACACGAAAAACAGAATCTGTCAAAAACAGAACAGTCTGTAGTAATCTGCAGTTTTCGCATACTTCTGTAACTCCAAAAAGAATTGAACTAAATTGGTAAACGTGAGGAATTTGCCTATTAATCATCTGCAAAAAGAATCAACTAAATAGCACGCTCCAGTAAAATCTGGTGACCATTCTAGCGAGCGCTAACGATTCTGTTTTTCACAGCACGATCATATAAACTTCACACAAGTCTTCCCAAAGGTTCTACTTGGCACAAACACTAATTAAAACACAATGCCACATCTAAACATAAGCTAGATTCAATATTTATTCCTAAACAGAAGAAAAAAACAAAAAATATAAAATTGTGTTACCTCCCAACAAGCGCTATCGTTTTACGCCCCTAGCTAGGCACGATACATGGATAGATCTAGGTATTTCCATCTTTGGAAGGCAATCCATAAGTGGCTCTCATAATACATTCATATGTTAATTTGATTTTATTTCTAGGAAAGTGTTCCATGCCTTTCCTTAACGGAAATTGGAATCTCATATTTCCTTCCTTAATATCAATAATTGCACCAATCGTTCTAAGGAAAGGTCTACCAAGAATAATAGGACATGAATGATTGCAATCTATATCAAGAACAATGAAATCTACGGCACATAATTCCTATTGTCAACAATAAGAACATCATTAATCCTTCCCATAGGTTTCTTAATAGTGGAATCCGCAAGATGCAAATTTAGAGAACAATCATCAAGCTCATGGAACCCTAGCAAATCACACAAAGTTTTTGGAATAGTGGAGACACTTGCACCCAAATCACACAAAGCAAAGCATTGATGATCCTTAATTTCTATTTTGATAGTAGGTTCCCACTCATCGTAAAGCTTTCTAGGGATATAAACTTCTAACTCAAGTTTTTCTTCATAAGATTGCATCAAAGCATCAACTATGTGTTTGGTAAAGGCTTTATTTTGACTATAAGCATGCGGAGAGTTTAGTACGGATTGCAACTAGGAAATACAATCAATCAAAGAGCAATTATCATAATTGAATCCCTTGAAATCCAAGGTAGTGGGTTCATCACTATGCAAAGTTTTAATCTCTTCACTCCCACTTTTAACAGTTTTAGCATCAAGATCTAAAAACTCTGAATCATTGGGACACCTTGAACTAGAATCATCTCCAATCCTATCTTCATCAAGATTTATACCAGAAAACAAGGATCTAATAGGAGACACATCAATAACTTTCAGATCTTCATGTTCATTTTTATGATAACTAGAAGAACATGCTTTTATATAATTCTCTCTTCTAGCACGCATCCTAGCGGTTCTTTCTTTGCATTCATCAATGGAAATTCTCATGGCTTTGAGAGACTCATTGATATCATGCTTAGGTGGGATAGATCTAAGTTTCAAAGAATCAACATCAAGAGTAATTCTATCCACACTTCTAGCCAATTCATCAATCTTAAGCAATTTTTCTTCAAGCATAGCAGTGAAATTCTTTTGCGAAATCATAAACTCCTTAACACTAGTTTCAAATTCAGAAGGCATCTTTCCATAAGAGTTGTTGTAGGAATTACCATAATTATTAGAGTAATTACTAGGAAAAGGCCTAGGATTAAAGTTCCCTCTATAAGCATTGTTACCAAAATTATTCCTACCAACAAAATTCACATCCAAAGATTCATTGTTATTTTTAATCAAAGTAGACATAGGCATATCATTAGGATCAGAAGAAGCACTCTTAGCAGCAAATAACTTCATAAGTTCATCCATCGTTCCACTCAAAACACTAATCTCTTCAATAGCATGCACTTTTTTACTAGTAGATCTTTCGGTGTGCCATTGAGAATAATTAACCATAATATTATATAGGAGTTTGGTAGCTTCTCCTAAGGTAGTTTCCATGAAAGTGCCTCCTGTGGACGAATCTAAAAGATTTCTAGAAGCAAAATTCAAACCAGCATAAAAGTTTTGAATAATCATCCATAAGTTCAGACCATGTGCAGGGCAATTACGTATCATTAATTTCATTCTCTCCCAACCTTGTGCAACATGCTCATGATCTAGTTGCTTAAAATTCATAATATTGTTTCTAAGAGAGATGATCTTAGCAGGAGGGAAATACTTAGAGATAAAAGCATCTTTGCACTTATTCCATGAATCAATACTATTTCTAGGCAAAGAGAAAAACCATGTTTTAGCACGATCTCAAAGTGAAAACGGAAATAACTTCAATTTAACAATATTATTATCCATATCCCTTTTCTTTTGCATATCACACAAATCAAAAAAGATGTATAGATGGGTAGCGGCATCTTCACTAGGAAGGCCGGAAAATTGATCTTTCATGACAAGATCCAACAGAGCAGCATTGATCTCACAAGATTCAACATCGGTAATGGGAGCAATCGGAGTGCTGATAAAATCATTATTGTTGGTATTGGAGAAGTCACACAGTTTGGTATTGTTCTGAGCCATAGTGACAAGCAAGAAATCCAACACACAAGCAAACAAGAAGCAAGCGAACGATAAACACACGGCAGAAGAAGGGCAAATAAAACGGCAAGGGTGAAGTGGGGGAGAGGAAAACGAGAGGCAAAAAATGTAATGTGAAGGATAAGGGTTTGTGATAGGTACTTGGTGTATGACTTTTGCGTAAGCCTCCCCGGAAACGACGCCAGAAATTCTTCTTGCTACTTCTCGAGCTTGTGTTGTATTCCCTCGAAGAGGAAAGGGTGATGCAGCATAGTAGCGTAAGTATTTCCCTAAGTTTTTGAGAACCAAGGTATCAATCCAGTAGGAGACCATGCGCGAGTCCCTCGCACCTGCACAAACAAATAAGAACTTCGCAGCCAACGCGATAAGGGGTTGTCAATCCCTTTACGGTCACTTACGAAAGTGAGATCTGATAGAGATGATAGTTTGATATTTTTGGTTATAAGAACAAAAAGTAAAAGCGGAAAAGTAAAGTAGATTGTAGATTTATATGTTGAGAATAGACCCGGGGGCCATAGTGTTCTCTAGTGGCTTCTCTCGTGATAGCGATATTCTACGACGGGTAAACAAATTACTGTCGAGCAATTGATAGAAAAGCGAATAATTATGAGACTATCTAGGCATGATCATTATATATAGGCATCACGTCCGAGACAAGTAGACCGAAACGATTCTGCATCTACTACTATTACTCCACACATCGACCGCTATCCGGCATGCATCTAGAGTATTAAGTTCATAAGAACGGAGTAACGCCTTAAGCAAGATGACATGATGTAGAGGGATAAACTCAAACATAGTGATATAAACCCCATCTTTTTATCCTCGATGGCAATAATACAATACGTGCCTTGCTGCCCCTACTGTCACTGGGAAAGGACACCGCAAGATTGAACCCAAAGCCAAGCACTTCTCCCATTGCAAGAACTATAGATCTAGTAGGTCAAACCAAACCAATAATTTGAAGAGACTTGCAAGGATATTATAATCATACATAAAGAGTTCAGAAAAGAACCAAATATTTCTCATAGACAATCTTGATCATAAACCCACAATTCATCGGATCTCGAAAACACACCGCAAAAATAGATTACATCGAATAGATCTCCTTGAAGACCGAGGAGAACTTGGTATTGAGATCCAAAGAGAGAGAAGAAGCCATCTAGATACTAGCTATGGACCCGAAGGTCTATGGTAAAGTACTCACAACTCATGGTGAAGCGATGATGATGATGTAGAAGCACTCTGTGGAAGATCCCCCCTCCGGCGGAGCTCCGAAACAGGCCCCAAGATGGGATCTCACGGGAACAGAAGGTTGTGGCGGTGGAACTAGGGTTTTCTCTGTTGTTCTGATAGTTTCGGGGTACGTATGTATATATAGGAGGAAGGAGGGCACCGAGGGCCAGACGAGGTGCCCACGAGGCAGGGGCGCGCCCTATAGGGGGGCGCGCCCCCCACCCTCATGGACGCCACGTCAGTCCTACTATATGGTTCTCAAGTCTCCCGTGCGTATTTTGCTCCAAAAATATCTCTCCCGGAGGTTTCATTCCGTTTGGACTCCGTTTGATATTCCTTTTCTGTAAAACCCTAAAACAGGCCAAAAACTGCAATCTGGACTGGGCCTTTGGGTTAGTAGGTTAGTCCCAAAAATAATATAAAAGTGTATAACAAAGCCCATTAAACATCCAAAACATCATAAATAATAGCATGGAACAATAAAAAATTATAGATACGTTGGAGATGTATCACGCCCCTCCCACATATATATAGGTGGGGGAGAGGGGATGCGGCCAGGAGGCGTCCGAAGGGTGGCCGAATCCCCCTTGGGCTCCTACCCTCGGCTGCCGCCCCTTTCCTTGTTTGTCCGTGGCAAGAAGGCAGGGGGAGGTGGCGCCCCTCTTTCCTTTCTCTCATGAGAAGGAAAGGCAGGAGGGGCCAACCCTCCCCTTTCCTTCCCCTAGGGCCGGTGGCCAGGGAAAGGGGCGCACCAGCCCCTTGTGGTCTGGTGTGTTTCTCCTTTTGGCCCATTAAGCCCATATAGCCTCCATGGGCTTCCCGCAACCCCTTCCAGTGATCCGATGACTACCTGGTACCTCCCGAAACTCTTCCAGTCTCCAAATAGTACCGTCCTATATATTAATCTTTACCCCCGGACCATTCCGGATCTCATCGCCGTGTCTGTGATATCATCCGGGACTCCGAACAACATTCGGTCACCAAATCACATAACTCATATAACACTATATCGTCAATCAACATTAAGCGTGTGGACCCTACGGGTTCGAGAACTATGCAGACATGACCGAGACACTTCTCCGGTCAATAACCAATGGCGTAACCTGGATGCCCATATTGGTTCCTACAAATTATACGAAGATCTTTATTGGTCAAACCATTATGACAACATACGTAATTCCCTTTGTCCGTCCGTATGTTACTTGCCCGAGATTTGATCGTCGGTATCTCCATACCTAGTTCAATCTCATTACCGGCAAGTCTCTTTACTTGTTCCATAATACATCATCTCGTAACTAACTCTTTAATCATTTTTCTTGCAAGCTTCTTGTGTTGTGTATTACCGGGAGGGTCCAGAGATACCTATCCGATACACGGAGTGACAAATCCTAATCTTGATCCATGCCAACTCAATAGACACCTTCAGAAACACATGTATAGCATATTTTTGATCACCCAGTTATGTTGTGACGTTTGATAGCACACAAGGTATTCCTCCGGTATCCGGGAGTTGCATAATCTCATAGTCGAAGGAATATGTATGTGACATTAAGAAAGCAATTGCAATAAACTGAATGATCATATGCTAAGCTAACGGGTGGGTCTTGTCCATCACATCATTTTCCTAATTATGTGATCTAGTTATCAAGTAACAACACATGTCTATGGTTAGGAAACCTTAACCATCTTTCATCACCGAGCTAGTCTAGTAGAGGCTTACTAGGGACACGATATTTGTTTATGTATCCACACATGTATTTAAGTTTCGGGCCAATACAATTCTAGAATGAATAATAAACCTTTATCATGATTAAGGAAATTTAATAATAACCATTTTATTATTGCCTCTAGGGCATATTTCCATCATGTAGATCAATGGACTGTGTTGTAGTTCCCCTGAATTTAATGTGTTCCTAGAGAAAGTTAAGTTGAAAGATGATGGAAGCAACTATGTGGCATGGGTCTGTAGCTTGAGTATTATCCTCATTGCTGCACAGAAGGCTTATGTCCTTGATGCACCGCTAGATGCCGCACCCCATCCAGCGTCGTATATAAATGTTGTGAACATCTCACAAACACATTCTGATGACTACTCGATAGTTTAGTGCGTCATGATTTACGACTTAGAACGGGGGCTCCAAAGACGTTTTGAGCACCATGGAGCATATGAGATGTTCCAGGAGCTGAAATTGGTATTTCAAGCTCATGCTCGGGTCGAGAGGTATGACACCTCCGACAAGTTCTTTAGCTGCAAGATGGAGGAGAATAGTTCTATTACTGAACATATACTCAGAATGTTTGGGTTTCACAACTGCTTGACTCAGTTGGGAGTTAATATTCTAGATGACACTGTCATTGACAAAGTTCTCTAGTCACTGCCACCAAGCTATAAAGCTTTGTCATGAACTACAATATGCAAGGGATGGATAAAACGGCCCCCGAGCTATTCGCTATGCTTAAGACCGCGGAGGTAGAAAGAAGAAGCATCAAGTGTTGATGGTTAAAAAGACCACTAGTTTCAAGAAAAGAAAGGGAACTTCAATAAGAACGGTGAGATAGTTGCCGCTCCCGTGAAGAAACCCAAGGTTGGACCCCAAACCTAAGACTGAGTGCTTCTACTGCAAGGGGAATGGTCACTGGAAGCGGAACTGCCCCAAGTACTTGGCGGATAAGAAGGCTGGCAACGTCAACAAAGGTATATGTGGTATACATGTTATAGATATCTACCTTACTAGTGCTCATAGTAGTGCTTGGGTATTTGATACTGATTTGGTTGCTAATATTTGTAACTCGAAATAGGAGCTGCGGAATAAACGAAGACTGGCTAAGGACGAGGTGACGATGCACGTCGGCAATGGTTCCAAGGTTGATGTGCTCGTCGTCGGCACGCTACCTCTACACATACCTTCAAGATTAGTTTTAAACCTAAATAATTGTTATTTGGTGCCTGCATTGAGCATGAATATTATATCTGGATCTTGTTTATTGCAAGATGGTTATTCATTTAAGTTAGAGAATAATGGTTGTTCTATTTATATGAGTAGCATCTTTTATGGTCAAACACCCCTTTTGAATGGTTTATTCTTATTGAATTTTGATCATAGTGATACACATATTCATCATATTGATGCCAAAAGATACAAAGGTAATAATGATAGTACCACATATTTATGGCACTGCCGCTTAGATCATATTGGTGTAAAGCGCATGAAGAAACTCCATGCTGATGGACTTTTGGAATCTCTTGATTATGAATCATTTGAGACATGTGAACCATGCCTCATGGGCCAGATGACTAAAACTCCATTCTCTGGAACAATGGAGCGAGCTAGTGACTTACTGGAAATAATACATGCCGATGTATGTTGTCTGATGAGTGTTGAAGCACGCGGTGGATATGGTTATTTTCTTACCTTCAAAAATGATTTGAGTAGATATGGGTATATTTACTTAATGAAACACAAGTCTGGAACATTTGAAAAGTTCAAGGAATTTCAGAGTGAAGTGGAGAATCATCGTAACAAGAAAATAAAGTTTCTACAATCTGATCGTGGAGGTAAATATTTGAGTTACGAGTTTGGTATTCATTTAAGAAAATGTGGAATTGTTTCACAGCTCATGCCTAGGGATGGCAACGGGGCCCCATACCCGCCAAACCCATGGGGATTTCATCTATTAGGGGGTGGGGATGGGCGAAAAACATCCCCATGGGGATATTTACCAAACTAATTTATTCCCCATAGGGTACAATAGGGATGGGGACGATATCCTATTCCCCAGACCCAATACCCATTGGGGACCCGGTTAGTAACTGTGACACTGCGGTCAACCTTAAAATGTTCACAAACAAGCTTGCGAAAACAAAAAAAAAAAGCTCTGGAAAAAAACCTTAAACCTATCTCACGTCCTCATCTCAGCTGCCACCATGACTAAGAAGTTAGTACGACGTAGATATGAATTAGCAGGACAAGGACAACACCATTTATGTATGTTGATTATAGGGTGTCATATTATGTATATGAGTATTTGTTTATGGGTATGGGGACCCTAATGGGGCCCCGTTCCCCAGTGGGGCATGGGTACGGGGAAATTTCATCCCTAGTCATGTAAACGGGGATGGGGATGGGATGATAGGGAATAGATGGGGATGGGGATGTTGTAGGTATCCCCATAGGGGATTGTCCCCATTGCCATCCCTACTCATGCCACCTGGAACACCATAGCGTAATGGTGTGTCCGAACGGCGTAATCATACTCTATTAGTATGGTGCATTCTATGTTGTCGCTTACCGATTTGCCACTATTATTTTGGGGTTATGCATTAGAGACACTCGCATTCACTTTAAATAGGGCACCGTCTAAATCCGTTGAGACGACACCGTATGAGTTGTGGTTTGGCAAGAAACCTAAGCTGTCGTTTCTTAAAGTTTGACGCTTATGTCAAAAGGCTTCAGCCTGATAAGCTCGAACCCAAAGCGGAGAAGTGCGTCTTCATAGGATACCCTAAAGAGACCATTGGGTACACCTTCTACCACATATCCGACGGCAAGATTTTTGTTGCCAAGAATGGGTCCTTTTTAGAGAAGGAGTTTCTTTCGAAAGAAGTGAGTAGGAGGAAAGTAGACCTTGATGAGGTAATCATACCTTCTCTCGAAATGGAGAGTAGCACATCACGGAAAGTAGTTCCCGTGATGCCTACACCAACCAGAGAGGAAGCTAATGATGATGATCATGGAACTTTGGATCAAGTTACCACTAAACTTCGTAGGTCGACCAGGGTACGTTCCGCACCAGAGTGGTATGGTAATCATGTCCTGGAAATCATGTTGTTAGACAACGACGAGCCTACGAACTATGAAGAAGCTATGATGAGCCCGGATTCTGACAAATGGCTTCAGGCCATGAAATCCGAGATAGGATCAATGTATGAGAACAAAGTATGGACTTTGGTGGACATGCGCAGTGATCGGGAAGCCATTGAGAATAAATTGATCTTTAAGAAGAAGATAGACGCTGATGGTAATGTCACCGTCTATAAAGCTCGACTTGTTGCAAAGGGTTTATGACATGTTCAAGGGGTTGACTATGATGAGACAAGTCTGTTAGAATTATGTTAGCAATTGTCGCATTTCATGATTATGAGATCTGGCAAATGGACGTTAAAACGACATTCCTTAATGGGTTTCTTAAGGAAAAGTTGTATATGATGCAACCAGAAGGTTTTGTTGATCCTAAGGATGCTAACAAAGTATGCAACCTCCAGCGATCCATCTACGTATTGGTGCAGGCATCTCGGAGTTCAAATATACACTTTGATGAGGTGATCAAAGCTTTTGGTTTTATACGAACTTACGAAGAAGCTTGTATTTACAAGAAAGTGAGTGGGAGCTCTCTAGCATTTCTAATATTATATGTGGATGCCATATTTTTTATTGGAAATGATATAGAATTTCTGGAAATCATAAAAGGATATTTGAACAAGAGTTTTTCAATGAAAGGCCTTGGTGAAGCTGCTTACATATTGGGCATCAAAATCTATAGAGATAGATCAAGATGCTTAATAGGACTTTCACAAAGCACAAACCTTGACAAAATTTTGAAGAAGTTCAGAATAGATCAGTCAAAGAAAAGATTATTGCCTATATTGCAAGGTGTGAAGTTGAGTAAGACTCAAAGCCCGAACACGGTAGAAGAAAGAGAAAGGATGAAAGTCATTCCATATGCCTCAACCATAGGCTCTATAATGTATGTCATGCTGTGTACCATACCTGATGTGTGCCTTGCCATAAGTCTGACAGGGAGGTACCAAAGTGGTCCAGGAGTAGATCACTGGACAACGGTCAAGAATATCCTGAAGTACCCGAAAAGGACTAATGACATGTTTCTCGTTTATGGAGGTGACAAAGAGCTTGTCGTAAAGGGTTACATCGATGCTAGCTTCGACACAGATCCAGGTGACTCTAAGTATCAAACTGGATACATATTTATATTAAAAGGTGGAGAGGTCAGTTGGTGCAGTTCCCAACAGAGCGTCATGGTGGGATCTACATACGAAGTGGAGTATACAGCTGCTTCGGAAGCAGCGCAAATAGGAGTCTGGATGAAGGAGTTCATATTCGATCTGGGTGTAATACCTAGTGCATCGAATCCAATGACTATTTTTTGTGACAACACTGGAGCTATTGCCATTGCCAAGGAGCCCAGGTTTCACAAGAGAACCAAGCACATCAAGCGCCATTTCAACTCCATTCGTAATTATGTTAAGGATGGAGACACAGAACTTTGCAAAGTACATATGGATCTGAATGTGGCAGGCCCGTTGACTAAACCTCTTCCAGGGGCAAAACATGATCAACACCAAGACTCATGGGTGTTATATTCATAACTACGTAAAGTAGATTATTGACTCTAGTGCAAGTGGGAGATTATTGGAAATATGCTCTAGAGGCAATAATAAATTGGTTATTATCATATTTCCTTATTCATGATAAAGCTTTATTATTCATGCTAGAATTGTATTGACCAGAAACTTAAATATATGTGTGAATACATAAACAAATGATATGTCCCTAGTGAGCCTCTACTAGACTAGCTCGTTGATCAAAGATGGTTAAGGTTTCCTAACCATAGACATGAGTTGTCATCTGATAATGGGTTCACATCATTAGGAGAACGATGTGATGGACAAGACCCAACCGTAAGCTTAGCAGTTGATCATATCAGTTTATTGTTATAGCTTTCTTCGTGTCAAGTACCTATTCCTAAGACCATGAGATCGTGTAGGAGAATGATGTGATGGAGAAGACCCAAGCGTAAGCTTAGCAATTGATCATATCAGTTTATTGTTATAGCTTTCTTCATGTCAAGTATCTATTCCTAAGACCATGAGATCGTGCAACTCCCTGACATCAGAGGAATACTTAGTGTGTATCCAAACGTCACTTTGTAACTGGGTGACATAAATGTGCTCTACAGGATATCACCGAAAGTGTTTGTTGGGTTGGCACGGATCGAGACTGGTATTTGTCATTCTGTGTGACGGAGAGATATCTCTGGACCCTCTCGGTAAATACAACATCGTAAAGAGCTTGCAAGCAATGTGCCTAATGAGTTAGTCACGAGATCTTTTATTGTGGAACGAGTAAAGAGACTTGCCGGTAACAAGATTGAACTAGGTATGGAGATATCGACGATCAAATCTCGGGCAAGTAGCATATCGCCGGACAAAGGGAATTGCATACATGATTAACCGAATCCTTGACATCATGGTTCAACCGATAAAATATCTTCGTGGAATATGTAGGAAGCAATATGGGCATCCAGGTCCCGCTATTGGTTATTGACCTGAGAGGTGTCTCGGTCATGACTACATGATTCCCGAACCTGCAGGGTCGCACGCTTAACGTTAGTTGATGCTAGAGTAGTATTGGGATATTAGATGATTTGTAACCGAATATTGTTTGGAGTCCCGGATGAGATCCCGGACGTCACGAGGAGTCTCGGAATGGTCGAGAGGTAAAGATTTATATATGGGAAGTCATATTTTGGGTTTCGAAAAAAGGTGCAGTTTTTTCAATATTGCACCGGGAAGATTCCAGAAGGTTCCGGTGGATTCCGGAGGGGTCTGGAAGTCCAGAAGTGGGTCCATCACATCCCAAGGGTTGGCGTGGGCTGAGGGGAGGCACCCTGGCCTTATTGGGTTAGGTGCACCAAGTCCTCAAAAGCCCATGTGGCTAGTGAAGGGAGAAAAGGGGAGTCCTAGTAAAATAGGATTGGACTTGGAGTACAAATCCTCTCCCCCTTTCGCCCCAACTCCTATTAGGAGTAGGGCTGGACTCACAGCCCTCCCACACATATAAATATAAGGGAGGGGGCGCAGCAAGGCCCCCCAACACATTGAGCTTGGTTGTTGCCCGGTCTCTTCCTCCATGCATGCTTCATTCCCCAACATAATCAACCCTAACGAGGAGCATTCGAGGAACACGGTGGGGAAAAACTTGCAAGTCTCACCATAAGGTAGAAAAAAACTGTCAAGTCCTAACTGACGAGATTATTTAGTCTGTCGAACTTAGAGGAACTCCAATAACTTCTGGGAAAAACTTCATGTAAACGTTGTTTCACAGGATGACCGTATAATTTAGGCGAAGTTCTCTAACACCTACTTTTTCATTTCCCATAAAATCCCTCCCCCCCCACCCCCCAAATATTTTTTACTATTTCCCGCTAAACCGTGTTGGGGCGTGCGAGTGAGTGACACGATGCTGGGAGTCGCGACGATGGCGGCCTAAGCGGCGAGGCAGGGCAGGGAGGTGTGGCGGCAACGCGACGTGCGGAGCGATGAGGCGGGGCAGAGGAGGCGCGGCGGCGACTTGGTGTGGCGGTAGCACAGAGCTGCTATCGTGAAGTTTCGAGCGGTTTTCAGCCCACCAAATTATATGAGAAGGGCTATCATCCCATAAATGTGGGGGGAGTTGGGAGCAATTATACAGGACCCCATACAAAAAATCGAGTTTAGAGAAGCTGTTGGAGGGCTATTTTTGCCTCAAGGTATTTTATTTAGGAATACGAAAGCTGTTGGAGTTGCTCACATAATATTACCTCCGACTAGTATCTAAGATTTATCGTTAAACATTTTTGTTGCCGCGTACATGTAGTTCACCGCAGTGAAACAAACTTGTTTCATAGTCCCAAGCATTTCCTAGCCTCTACCTTAATAGAGTTGTGAACCACATATATACCCGTGAATGACCATGCCATAGTCCACCTACGACCTCCGTCATCGGAAAGAGAAGGGAACGACTTCCCTTCCCATATCCAAGGAAGCACCAAAGGAGGCATCATTGCTTTTCGAAGGCAAATTTGACATTTTTGATCTGTTGGCGTAATCAATTCATGGAATGAACTATCTGCGAAACTATTTCATAGCCATGATCAATTTGTGTAGCGCCTGCCTCAGAGGCGCTGCACCCTACTGTGCAGCGCCTGGCTCAGGGGCGTTGCACGCTCAGGGGCGTTGCACGCTCTGAGGCAGGCGCTGCACAGGAGGCTGCCACGATGGACAGGCGTGCAACGCCCCTGAGCCAGGCGCTGCACAGTGGGTGCAACGCCTCTGAGACAGGCGCTACACAAAAAGGTCATGCCTGTGAAATAGTTTCGCAGATAGTTCATTCCGTGAATTGATTACGCAAACAGGTCAAAATTGTCAAATTTGCCCTTTTCGAACCGATGCAAAGGTCCACTACACGTGGTGAGAACAAAACTTGGTGGCATGTCAGCCGTGGATCTTCCACATGCCTTCCAGACCTAGTGTGGCCGTCTTCATCCAACGACCAACGCCCTCAAAGATGAAGAACGTTGCCCCAGCCCCCAGTCAACCACACACCTCATGTTGAAACGCTCCAACATTTTGCAAAGGCTGCTGCCATCACCACCGAAGGAGACACCAAAGCGTCCACCGCCTATTTGTTGTACAAACCACACTGACCTCAAGATGGGACCAACGGCCGGTCACCACGACAAAGTCAAGGCGGGAGGTTTTTCTTCTTTTTTGAAGGAGGTCGGAAAATATTGTTGGGTTATGACCCGGCTATGACATACTCCCTCCGTCCGAAAATACTTGTCATTAAAATGGACAAAAAGGGATGTATTTAGAATTAAAATACATCTAGATACATCATTTTTTATTTATTTTGATGACAAGTATTTCCGGACGAAGGGAGTACTATAAGATGCATACTTGATTAGGAAATTTAGGAGGGTAGATTCATCTTCGACAGCAAGGGAGGAATCACCAAATATCCACTCCCAATTTAAAGTAACAATGTTAGAAATATGTTTGAGAAGCGACGGTATTCCCACCGTCGGAGAAATTGTACATGCATTTACTTTGTACGGTCCTCTTAAGGTTCTGGCAAATTTTGAATTTTACATGCATTTACTTTGTAAATACGGCTCTTTTCTTAACAATGAAGTCTTAACAGTTTATTTTCAAATTTGCAAGTGGCTAGAGGGCTCTTTTCTTGACTACCAAGTCCCAACAGAAATAGTTCAGCCTACCATGTTAGTTTTCTAGGAAGTCTCCTTAAGAATTTTCATTGCAAGGTACAAGCAATGCATCACAGTGAAACTACACTTGTTTCATAGCCCAATGATTCCAAATTCATCACGTCTTTTTCAATTTCGAGCTACTAGTCACCATTGGAAGGATATCACAATTGGAATAAGCTCTGGTCAGACTGAACCAGTAGTAGGATATCACAATTGGAAGGTTGCAAGAGGTACAAAGGTAGTTCATCATAATCAAAAGGAACTTGTTTCGTAGTCTAAGGTAGGAGTACTACCTTAATTCTGCCTAACGGCTAAAGTTGCCGAATTCGGAGAACGATCTCTGGCAATAGAGCACACTGCTCGTTACAAAAAGGAGTGGCAACTTGACACCATTGCAGAACTCGATCACAGCAAGAACCAATGAAAGCAACCAGGCTAGTGCATACTCCATGACTCCACATGTCAAAGATCTCAGTTGCGATGCTTGCCAGCTTGTGACTTCTGCTGGTGAGTCGCCGTGCCTACACCTGTGTAACACCCCTATGTATTAACTACTGTGTCACTCTGCTAAATATGCCATGTCATCATCATTAGCAATGCATAATCACAGTGGTTAAAACAAGCATTTCCAAACTCCCTCTGAATTTCAAATTCAAATTCAAATGCAAAATGAAGTTGCTCCAAAAATTATGGAAAAATGTCCATGTTGTTGCAAATATTTCAAAACAAATGTTGTTAGTAAAAACAACTTCACCATCAACTCAAATATTGGGCTAGGGCATTTAAACAGTGTTATAACAGCACTATTAAATGCTTTTTCATTTTTGTAAAATTCAAAAATGATCCAAAATAGTCCAAAGCAATTTTTGTGGTGAGGAATATTGCAACCTCATTTTTGGGCCAACTCACAATTTTTGCAAACACCATTTGTTGGCCCTACCTTTTTCCTTTTCTTTTTGCTGTTGAAATAAAAGCAAACAGAATATTTTAAACAAAGGAAAAGGCCAGGAGGGCCACTTACCTGCTGCTGGGCCGCACAGGCCCAGCCCACCACCACCTGCTCCCCGTCCTTCTCCCCTCCGTGTCGCCTCCGCCGTGGCCGAACGGCGCCGGCCGCCCGCAGCTCGCCACCGCGACGAGGGCAGGTGGGAGGCGATAAGGGCGACGCCCGAGCCCTCCCCCCTGGTCGCCTCCTCCATT